>CM069863.1:174440753-175640753 GCA_036172795.1 Pelodytes ibericus | reverse complement strand
CGTTGTGGGAAATGCCTTTTTACAACACTGCAGCAAATGCGTGACATTGGCTTTTAAATAGGTGGTGTACATAGGTTTATGGCAGTCAACAAAGGAGTGTGAAAGACAAAAAAAATGTCAATCCATTTGCAAGCTTTATTGGCTGTTTGTTGCTTCCAACCTGCCAGCAAGTATATTTTAACACTTGCTAAATATAATGCACCCTGCTCAACAATACATCTGAGCATGTAATAACCAGAATCATCCATAAATTAAACATGAAATGTACATTTTGCTCCAGTAGCACAGCTGGGCGGCACACCCTGGGTGGCAATTTTCTGGGTCAGCACTTATGTGGACTAGCACTTATTTGGGGCGACCCTTTTCTGGGCCAGCACTTATCTGGGGTGGCACTTTTCTGGACATGAACTTATCTGGGGTGGAACTTTTCTGGGCAAGTATTTTCCTGGGGTGGCACTTTTCTGGGCAAGCACTTATCTGGGGCGGCACTTTTCTGGGCCAGCACTTATTTGGGGTTGCACTTTTCTGGGCCAGCACTTATCTGGGGTGGAACTTTTCTGGGCAAACACTTATCTGAGGCGGCACTTTTCTGGGCAAGCAATTATCTGGGGCAGCACATTTCTGGGCCAGCACTTATCTGGGGTGGCACTTTTCTGGGCAAACACTTATCTGGGGCGACACTTTTCTGGGCAAGCACTTATCTGGGCCAGCACTTATCTGGGGCGACACTTTTCTGGCCAAGCACTTATCTGGGGCAGCACTTATCTGAGGCGGTACTTTTCTGGGCAAGCACTTATCTGGGCCAGCACTTATCTGGGGCGACACTTTTCTGGGCAAGCACTTATCTGGGCCAGCACTTATCTGAGGCGGTACTTTTCTGGCCAAGCACTTATCTGGGGCAGCATTTTTCCTGGGGTGACACTTTTCTGGGATTTGTTCATCACAGCCCCACATGTTGAGCTTTGCTTTGGATACTGATGCAGAAACCTGGGATGGTCCTATTCTTTATGACCTCGAGGACCATCTGACAACACCTGTGAATCCAAGACCTCTAGAGGGGCTCCCGAATGCCCATGATACTGAGCAGGGTACTGCTCAGGAAGATGTGAGTGGAACCCCTTTGGTCCACTTATTAGTCTTAATATACTACACTATATTATTTTATTTTATTTCTGTTTTTCTTCCCCTTACATTATACTTCACAGTTAAAGGCGCAGTGTACTCTATTTTGTTCACTATTACATATCACTTGTTCTTTTACCGTGTGATATAGAAACGACAAACCGTAAAGTTCCTAATACCATATGCACTGCACGTGTTACGAGTATGTGTCAGAGAGGTCTATTCGAAAGGGGCTCCATCACCTAAACATTGTTTACACTCTGAATGTAGGAAGAAAATCTGTTTTAAACATAAATTATACATTCCCCATGGAAAGGAAATTATCTTCATATCAAGCAGCAAGGGGGTGTTACAATCAGGTAACAGCACAGACATTATAATGCACATTTTTCTATATCATATAACCTAAATGCTGTTAACAGTGAATAACCATATAGTTGGTATTGTTATAGCACAAGGCCTGTTCCGTTGGTATGTACAATACCCCCTTAAATAATATATGTTGCTGTATACACATATAAATACACGTGGGAATTCCCTAACTTTTATTGCTGTTACTAATTGGAATATGGACTCTACGTGATGGTTTTTCATGTACTATCTTTATTATATGCAGTATATACAAGTATTATTTGTAATATATGTGTCATGCTAGAGCCAGCGGGAGTGGTTCACCCAGGCAAGTGTAGCTCCAAAGGTTGAGCCAGTAGGTTTAGCTAAACCCGGGACTTGGATTCTTGGAACCCCAGAAACAGGCTAATATATAAGTTGTGGAATAGCAGAGTAGAAAAGCAAACCAAGTACAATGTCTGCCTTTAAATAAGACTTGCAGCAGACTGGAGACTTGATGTAGCAAAAGATGACTGGAAACTGGACCACAGAGCTTGCACTCAGTAAGAAACTGAAGCAGACTTGAAACTGGACCGCAAAGCTTGCAGTCAACAGGAATTTGCAGCAGACTAGAGATGGTAGGAACCACAATCGGGAGCTGGATGGCAAACTACTTATTTAAGATTGGTTATGACCCCCCCCCCCCTGCCGCAAGTCATGGACCCCTTCATTAGTATTCGTTTGTGAGCATCTAGGAACCTCATGGAACTGCTGTTGCAAGCATTTTAAATATTAGAAGTTGTGCAAAAGGTTTTTAAAATCCTGGCTAGCTGAACACTGTATACAGAGTCTATTCACTAAAGTGTGCTGAGCTTATTACCATATTGCAAAACATCAGGCCAAATAGCAGAAAAATGATCCTAGTCACCTATTCTTATTCCAAATCAGCTGCTCGGGCCTGTTGTGCACTGTTTAGCTAATGATGGTCAGGTTTGAAGGTTACAGTTGAGGAACTAATTTGTTCCATTTCTATTTGTAAGAGTTACCAAGCTCGGTAATATAAACTCACTGCTGGGAGTAAGACATCTCAGCTATGTGCACACAGTGTCGCTTGTAGAACACGCACAAGAGCTACACTGTGTGCTACAGGTGTTAAAACCACATCCACACAGAAAAAATGATCAAACTCTCAGCTTTGCCTTGCAGTGGACAAATGCACCCTTGGAGTGAAGACTTTGTACCAGATGTGAGGAATATCTGTTTTAAAAAAGTAACCTCTTTAGTTAATTCAGACAGGAGACAAGTAGAGATGATACCTTTATTGGCTAACTCAGTGGTGTATCTTGGTTTTGTGCTGCCCTAGGCTGTAGATGTCAACATGGTAGCTGACGCTTCCAAAATAGTGTCAGACTAGAATGCATAAGCATCTATCACCCCCGTACGGTGACATCAGCATCCCACAGGGCTCGGCATGCAAATTGCAAGTGCATGTTACGCACTGGGGTTAGGTGATGTCATTTTTGAGGGACAGTCAGATGCTCAGTCTGTTTATCTCTGTTACTTAGACACTGACAGGTTTTTGGTTTTCTCATCTACAACATCGATTGTATGGTCGCTGCTCGCAAGGCCGTAATCTATCACACACTGTAACTGTATGTTTAATATTTCAGGTTCCACGCGGTTTCCCCCTGCATTGACCACAGTTGCCGAAATACTCAGGATTCCAGTGGTTTCATCTCAGTTCTAAGGTTGACTGGTCATGAGTCATTGCTGACAGTGCGATGGATTTAAGTTACTTTTTTAGACCTTCCCAATCCTGTAGTGTGAGTGAGACTAGCGTTATCACTGTCTCCACAGCTGAAATCATTTTTGTTAAGTGCTAACCGTTTGGCAGCCCAGTTCAATCTCACATTATTCTCCTGTATAAGAAGAAATCCATTTCCCACTTTTTCTTATTCGCAGGGATAGGGCAACAGTGTCCGTGGCAAGGTCAGTGAAGGTCGCAGACCCCAGTAAATGTCCACTATGAGCAAGGCTGGTGCTTGCTACTAATGTTTGTTAACGACTCTGGCAAGAATGAACATGATGGAATCAGATTTATACAAATTGCAAAAAAATTCTATACTGTCGCAAAAAAAAAAATCAAATATTATATAGTTGCATTTAAAAAATTCTCATTTGCAAAATGTCACCATTGGATTAAGGGCAAGATTATGTTAGAATATTTTATTACTACATTTAGTCCTTTTATAAGTAGCGTAATATTGGCAACCAAATAAATGAATATTTAGGTTATATAAATATATATACTTTTAATTGAAAATTGCAACCAAAATTTAACCATTGACAGTTTTTAGATTCAAGCAGGGAAAAAGGAAAAAAATCTTGGTGGGCTTAGCTTGGTGGAGGCTCAAATAATACACATGTGTATATGAGGCCCACCAAACAGGTATTTGCTTCACCTAGAGTGTAATTGACTATAGTTTATAGTCTATAGAATTGTAGGATACAGAAGAGAATGCTGGGTAGGATACAGAAGAGAATGCTGGGTAGGATACAGAAGAGGATGCTGGGTAGGATACAGAAGAGAATGCATGGTAAGATGCAGAAGAGGATGCTGGGTAGGATACAGAAGAGAATGCTGGGTAGGATACAGAAGAGAATGATGGGTAGGATACAGAAGAGGATGCTGGGTAGGATGCAGAAGAGGATGCTGGGTAGGATGCAGAAGAGAATGCTGGGTAGGATACAGAAGAGAATGCTGGGTAGGATGCAGAAGAGAATGCTGGGTAGGATGCAGAAGAGAATGCATGGTAAGATGCAGAAGAGGATGCTGGGTAGGATGCAGAAGAGGATGCTGGGTAGGATACAGAAGAGAATGCATGGTAAGATGCAGAAGAGGATGCTGGGTAGGATACAGAAGAGGATGCTGGGTAGGATGCAGAAGAGAATGCTGGGTAGGATACAGAAGAGAATGCTGGGTAGGATGCAGAAGAGGATGCTGGGTAGGATGCAGAAGAGAATGCTGGGTAGGATGCAGAAGAGGATGCTGGGTAGGATGCAGAAGAGGATGCTGGGTAGGATGCAGAAGAGGATGCTGGGTAGGATGCAGAAGAGGATGCTGGGTCAGGGGCGGATCCAGAGTCTGATCTCGGGAGGGGCACATGTCCGTCTGTCTTTTCCTCTCTCCCATGTCAGTCTGTCTTTTCCTCTCTCCCATGTCCGTCTGTCTGTTCCTCTCTGCCATGTCCGTCTGTCTTATCCTCTCTCCCATGTCTGTCACACTCCTCTCACTCCCCGTGTCCCTCTGTCTCTCTTCCTTCCATATCCGTTTCTCTCCTCTTCACTTCCATGTCCGTCTATGTATCCTCTTCTTTCCCATGTCCGTCTGTCTCTCCTCTCATTTACCATCTCTCTGCCTCTCCTCTCCCATCCCGTCTGTCTGTCTCTCCTCTCATTTCCCATCTCTCTGTCTCTCCTCTCCCATCCCATGTCTGTCTGTCTCTCCTCTACTATCCCATTTATGTCTCTCTCTTCTCCCTTCCCATTTATGTCTCTTTCCTCTCCCTTCCCATGTCTGTCTATCTCCTCTCCCCATATCTGTCTGTCTCTCCTCTGCCATCCCATGTTTGTCTGTCTCTCCTCTGCCAACCCATGTCTGTCCGTCTCTCCTCTACCATTCCATTTATGTCTCTCTCTTCTCCCTTCCCATTTATGGCTCTCTCAGCCAATTTGTCCAATAATATGCCAGTATTATTTGCCATTTAATATTCCCCAGCCAATTTGCCCAATAATATGCCAGTGTTAGTTGCCATTTAATATGCCCCAGCCAATTTGCCCAATAATATGCCAGTGTTATTTGCCATTTAATATGCCCCTGACAATTTGCCCAATAAATTATATGCCAGTGTTATTTGCCATTTAATATGCCCCTGCTAATTTGCCCAATAATATGCCAGTGTTATTTGCCATTTAATGCGCCTCTTCCAATTTGCCCAACAATATGCCAGTACTAGTTGCCATTTTATTTTATTTTTTATTTATTTATTTTTTTTGCCATTTTTATAACCAAAAACAATTAGTTGCCATTTTATATGCCCCAGCCAATTTGTCCAGTAATATGCCAGTGTTAGTTGCCATTTTATAAGCCCCTTCCAATTTGCCCAGTAATATGCCAGTGTTAGTTGCCATTTTAAAAGCCCCTTCCAATTTGCCCAGTAATATGCCAGTGTTAGTTGCCATTTTATATGCCCCTTCCAATTTGCCCAATAATATGCCAGTGCTAGTTGCCATTTGATATGCCCCTGCCAATTTGCCCAATAATATGCCAGTGCTAGTTGCCATTTTATAACCCCCTTCCAATTTGCCCAGTAATATGCCAGTGTTCATTGCCATTTTATAAGCCCTTTCCAATTTGCCCAGTAATATGCCAGTGTTCGTTGCCATTTTATAAGCCCTTTCCAATTTGCCCAGTAATATGCCAGTGCTAGTTGCCATTTTATAACCCCCTTCCAATTTGCCCAGAAATATGCCAGTGCTAGTTGCCATTTTATAACCCCCTTCCAATTTGCCCAGAAATATGCCAGTGCTAGTTGCCATTTTATATTCCCCTGCCAATTTGCCCAGTAATTTGCCACTGTTAGTTGCCATTTTATATGCCCCTTCAAATTTGCCCAATATGCAGTGTTATTAGCCATTTATTAAGCCCCAGACTATTTGCCCCCCATCTCCCCAGCACTTACCTTATCCCCTGGTGGCTAGTGGCAGGCAGCATGGTCTCCCCCATGCTGCCTGTTCGGCTCCCAGGCGGTTGTGCCGACAGGTCACGTGACCCGGCGCGCGTATGACGTCAGCGCGCCGGTCACGTGACCTGTCGGCACTTCCGTGTCAGACTGCACGGGGAGCCGAACAGGCAGCACGGAGCTTTCTCTGTGCTGCCTGTTCGGCTCCCCGTGCAGCCTGGAAGACAGGCAGAGAAGGTGAGGGGGATCTTCCGATCCCTTCTCACCTATGTCTCTGCCTGCAAGCGTGTCGTTTTTTTTTTTTAAAGCGTTTTTTTTTTTTTTTTTAAAGCGTTTTTTTTTTTTTTTTTAAAGCGTTTTTTTTTTTTCTTTCTCTTCTCGGGGGGGGCAATTGCCCCGTTGCCCCCCCCCCCCCCCCCCCTGGATCCGCCACTGCGCTGGGTAGGATGCAGAAGAGGATGCTGGGTAGGATGCAGAAGAGGATGCTGGGTAGGATACAGAAGAGGATGCTGGGTAGGATGCAGAAGAGAATGCTGGGTAGGATGCAGAAGAGAATGCTGGGTAGGATGCAGAAGAGGATGCTGGGTAGGATGCAGAAGAGGATGCTGGGTAGGATGCAGAAGAGGATGCTGGGTAGGATACAGAAGAGGATGCTGGGTAGGATGCAGAAGAGAATGATGAGTAGGATACAGAAGAGGATGCTGGGTAGGATGCAGAAGAGGATTCTGGGTAGGATGCAGAAGAGGATGCTGGGTAGGATACAGAAGAGGATTCTGGGTAGGATACAGAAGAGGATGTTGGGTAGGATAGAGAAGAGGATGCTGGGTAGGATACAGAAGAGGATGCTGGGTAGGATGCAGAAGAGGATGCTGGGTAGGATGCAGAAGAGGATTCTGGGTAGGATGCAGAAGAGGATTCTGGGTAGGATGCAGAAGAGGATACTGGGTAGGATACAGAAGAGAATGCTGGGGAGGATGCTGGGTAGGATGCAGAAGAGGATGCTGGGTAGGATACAGAAGAGGATGCAGGGTAGGATGCAGAAGAGGATGCTGGGAAGGATACAGAAGAGGATGCTGGGTAGGATGCAGAAGAGAATGCTGGGTAGGATGCAGAAGAGAATGCTAGGTAGGATACAGAAGAGGATGCTGGGTAGGATGCAGAAGAGGATGCTGGGTAGGATGCAGAAGAGGATGCAGGGTAGGATGCAGAAGAGGATGCTGGGTAGGATACAGAAGAGAATGCTGGGTCGGATACAGAAGAGGATGCTGGGTAGGATGCAGAAGAGGATGCTGGGTAGGATGCAGAAGAGGATGCTGGGTAGGAAGCAGAAGAGGATGCTAGGTAGGATGCAGAAGAGAATGCTGGGTAGGATGCAGAAGAGGATGCTGGGTAGTATGCAGAAGAGGATGCTGGGTAGTATGCAGAAGAGGATGCTGGGTAGGATGCAGAAGAGGATGCTGGGTAGTATGCGGAAGAGGATGCTGGGTAGTATGCAGAAGAGGATGCTGGGTAGGATGCAGAAGAGGATGCTGGGTAGTATGCGGAAGAGGATGCTGGGTAGTATGCAGAAGAGGATGCTGGGTAGGATGCAGAAGAGTATTCTGGGTAGGATACAGAAGAGGATGCTGGGTAGGATGCAGAAGAGTATTCTGGGTAGGATACAGAAGAGGATGCTGGGTAGGATGCAGAAGAGAATGCTGGGTAGGATGCAGAAGAGGATGCTGGGTAGGATACAGAAGATGAGTAGGTTTGGTAGATGATTTGGTGGAGTTGAGGATGCTGTCGTGCAAGCAACTGCAATACACGGCAAGGAGATTTGTGAAGAATTAATTACCGTATTTGCTCGATTATAAGACGAGGTTTGTTTCAGAGCAAATGCTCTGAAAAATCCCCCTCGTCTTATAATCGAGATCTCTTATAATCTGACCTCAAATTGAGGTCAGATTATAAGACATGGATCCAGGTCCCCAGCAGAGCTGCAGGTGACCTGGATCCCCCTCTCTAACAGCAGGGGAGGTCTGCGCTCATCGCGCAGACTTCCTCTGCTGCCCCACTAGCCACCAGGGTAAATCGGGCAGCTGGGGGTTGTCCGTCATAATAGACTGCCGTGTCGGGCAGCATGGAGGATGTCTGCAAGTATCGTGCAGACATCCCCCGGCTGCCCAGACTACCCACCAGGGATTGAAGTACAGGTAAGGGGGGGGGGGGGGCAACAGAGAGACAGGGGGAGGGAGGGGGGCAACAGAGAGACGGAGGGAGGGAGGGGGGCAGAGAGACAGGGGGAGGGAGGGTGGAGGGCAGAGAGACAGGGGAGGGAGGGTGGGGGGCAGAGAGACAGGGGGAGGGAGGGTGGGAGGCAGAGAGACGGGGAGGGGGGCAGAGAGACAGGGGGGACAGAGCAGGAAGGGGGGGGAGAGACAGAGGAAGGGGGGCAGAGAGAAACATGTGGGGGGAAGAGACAGGTGAGGGGGGAGTGGGGAGTGAGACAAAGCTGGGGGCAAGGGAAAGAGAGAGGCAGCATTGGCACATAAAAAGAAATAAACACAAGAAATGCATTTTTTTTAATATAATATTTTATTAAAAAAGCAATTTACATGTGAATATATACAAGTTTACCTTTTTTCCTATAGGGTAGTCTTATATACAGGCTTTTAGTATTTTTCCTAAAGGAATATCCAAAGTTTGGGGGGGTCGTCTTATAATCAGGGTCGTCTTATAATCGAGCAAATACGGTAATAATTATTTCTATTTTTTTAATTGTAAGGCATGATGTGCATTTGCCGCACTTTTTTACACTTTAAAGTTATAAAACATTTAAGAATAATTAAAAATTAATTTTTAGATTTTTACAATTAAGACTTGTATGGGGGTGACATGGCCTGTACATGAAAAGATACATGACACAGAGCGTTAATCTGAAGCATACAGGTTCAATGTTCTGGCAGCAGATAAAATGCAATGCTATAGATTATACTATATTTATAGAAGAGAACACAAGCCACTGGACAAAATTTGTGAAAACACCTTCTCCTCTGCAACCTGCTTCCACCACCACAGGTTTAACCCTGAAGCAGCTTTCCTCTTGTGGTTGAGTCCAGGGTTTCAGCCGGCCCAGGACTGGTCCCTAGCCGTGCCGGCCAGTTGCAGGACTATAGCTAGCAATGTGGTAATATCTGAATAGCAAAGTCTTTGGTAAGGATTCCTATACTCAATCAGCAGACTGGATATGGATATATTAGGATTAATGGCCACCAATAAACACTTAATAAACTCCAAGCACATAACATCAGTACAAAGGAACAGGAAGCAATATAGATCCTGAGACCAGTGGATAACAGGAACCAGCAATCTGCGAGGACGCTCACGTTTTTCGATTTTTGCTCCGCCCCCTGCAGCTCATAACCGGGCGGCACTGTCCTGGTAGCACGTCTAGAGTGAGCCGTACCCAGTCTGTCAGGGAGGGGTTATGACAAGCCTCCTCCGCCAGCCTGGCCCTAACATGAGTATAATAATGTTCTAATACATAGTAACATTGTAACATTGTAATTTAGGTTGAAAAAAAGACACAAGTCCATCAAGTTCAACCCTTCTACCTATCATTCCAGCTTTTGATCCAATAGTTTGGGGGAATTCTTCTTCCTCAAGGTACCAAGACGTGCGTGTCAGAATTGGCCACGTGAGCAAGGTGGGGTATCTATGGATCTCATTACGCAGTATGTCGCACACAGTTGGCTTTATTTTCTGACCTGTGGCCTGGATCAGTTGTTATATAGTCATATTGCGCGGGGGGCGGCGTGATGTAACCTTTCGAGCAGGCAGCTGTTTCTCCAGTTTAGCGCCCAACATCCACAGCCACGCGCCTGCAGAACGAGGCAGGCCAGCTCGCTGTCTGCAGCAGCCAGAGTGGCAGAGATAGGCAGCAGGCAGGGGTTTATAGGTGAGACATCCGTGCAAGTGCCAACGGAAGTTGCCGAGAGCTCTGGTCTGTCGTGGAAAGGGTTAAAATGAGCAGATGTAATAAAGCCATATTGACTGAACCAGTCAGTCAGTTACATCCACCTCCCATCTGTCACCCACTGTCTCCACAATCAGAGAATGGAGGGCTCTCCGGGGCAGGCAGCTGCTGCAGCCAGATGTTTCATATGTCTCAGGCACAATAGACATCCTAACTGCTTGTAGCCTGCCCTGAATCAGAAAGCAAGGATCAGTCGCTTGCCCTGTAGCACCATAGGGTTATTTGGCGGATTGGCTGTGAGGCCCCAATCTTGGCTCTATTCATACTCTATTCAGTCTGATCTCCCAAGCATCCAGGGAAAATCGGTGACTGACGGGCCCCTTCGAGGTTTCAATGCAAACGATGCACCAAGCACTTTTCTTTTTTTTTTTTTTAACTCAGCACATAATAATTGCCAGTTTCCCATAATAAAGCAGTGATGGCTGACCTTGGTACGGTGGCTGTTTGGGAGCTACATATCCCATGATTCTCAGTAGGTCGTAATGCTGACTTCCCATCATGGGATGTGTAGTTCCCAAACTTTGCCAGTGCCAAGGTTAGCCATTGCTGTGATAGGCCGTGATGAAGAAAGTCGCAGGAATCGAAATGTCTGGCACTTCTATTAGAATGTCAGTGAATGATACAGAAAAGGTACACTTCTGGGCAGGTTGGCACTTGTTGATGTCACATGATGTTAAGGTCAAGTGATGTCATAGCAATATACATATTATATTAACCATTATTTATCCAGCACCCTCAATTTATGCAGCACTTGGTGCAGGCCATAAAGGGGAATTATAGACTGCGCTACAGGAACAGTAACAGATGTATACACAAGATATCTTGCAAGCTTACAATACAACATATATATATAATAAAGGGAGAAATGGTGATGTCTGGTATTGTATGATTGTACATACCACATATATACACAGATCAGCCATAACATTATGACCACCTGCCTAATATTGTGTAGGTTCCCATTTTTCTGCCAAACCAGTCCTGACCCGTCGAGTCATGGACCCCACTAGACCTCTGAAGGTGTGCTGTGGTATCTGACACCAAGACGTTAGCAGCAGATCCTTTAAGTCCTGTAAGTTGTGAGGTGGGGCCTCCATGGATCAGACTTGTTTGTCCAGCACATCCCACAGATGCTCCAGATTGGATTGAGATCTGAGGAATTTGGAGGCCAAGTCAACACCTTGAACTCGTTGTTGTGTTCCCCAAACCATTCCTGAACCATTTGTGCCACCAGGGAATACCGTTTCCATGAAAGGGTGTACATGGTCTGTAACAATGCTTAGGTAGCTGATACGTGTCAAAGTAACATCCACATGATGGCAGGACCCAAGGTTTCCCAGCAGATCTTTACCCAAAGCATCACACTGCCTCCGCCGGCTTGTCACCTGAAATTGGTCACAGTGTTATGGCTGATCAGTGTGTGTGTATATATATATATCATCAATAATTTAGTATTCAAAAATACATGTAAAAAGGGGGAAATTTCCCCAATAATGTTGTACACAACTAGTTCAACGCTAACACTATCCAACTTTTCCCAACTAATAAAAAAAGAATAATAATATAAGTTCCCAGACAATAACAAACAGAAACAACTCTTGGCAATCAGAAGTACAGCATGGGCATGCAGGAGTTGGCTGTAGTTAATATAATATATTTAAATCAAATTATGAATATATTGTTTACAAAAACAGTGACATTTAAATAAAAATGTGAAAAACAAAATGAGGGCCATAAAGTAGATAGGAAACTGATCACAGTAACAAACAAGGAGTGGAAGGGGGAAATGTTTTCATGAAGTACAGGGATTGAATTGTAGGCAAAGTCAACATTTGAAAACATTGACTTTGTCTTAGAAATTCGCATGTGATCACTGTGATTGACGATCGGGGCCTAATAGTTGGAATGTCTGCAATTTAATTAGGTAGAAATAAACCCTGAATACATGTAATATATTGAATGTATCAAAGAAACAATGTTTCAGTATTATTAAACATTCACTTTTCGTTAAAATGACATATTTAAAAGAATTAATGTTTTACTGAACAGAAATGCAGTGACTACTCGTCCTTATCAGTAAATATGTAACTTTTTCTTGGGAAATTAAAAAGTCTTTTATTCCGCCCATGGGCACTTCCTGTCAAAAGGTTAATGGTATGATATGGTATTTCTTATGTGGATAAGCAGGGAAGGACTTTCTCAATAGCGATATCATAACTATTAGTAGGGGAGAGGCAACAACTAAGTCTCCAAAATTAAATATTTCTTAGCTCCCGTGGCTAGCTGCTGTTCATTTCAACTCATCATGCCCAGCCAGCCATGATGTCTCACACAACCTTTACCCTCCATCTAAAGAACAAAAAGAACATGGTGACTGTCACAAACTTTTCAATGATGCCCTAGACCAGCAGTGGTGAACCTAGGGCACGCGTTCCACAACTGGCACTCCGAGCCCTCAGTTGTGGCACGTGGCCAGGTTTACCTCTCACCGCTTGTCAGCTCCGTCCGAGAGGAGCAACTGTAGGCATCAGTTGTTAAAAGACGGGCGCCGCTGGTCTTCTGCTCCTTCTTCCGATAATCGGGTGCATGCGCGCTACGCGTGGAGAAGCTTTCAAATCTTGAAGCAATTAACTGTTTGCTTTCCGACTTGAAAAGCTTCTCCACGTAGCGCACATGAGCCCAATTTTCGTAAGAAGGAGCAGATGACCAGCTACCCCCGTCTTTTAACCACTGATAGCTGCTCTGGACGTAGCAGACAAGCGGTGAGGGGTGAACCTGGCTGTGTGTGTATGAATGTGTAAGAGTGTGTGTATGAGTAAAAGTGTGTGAATGTGAGTATGAGTATATGTGTGTGTGTGTGTGTGTGTGTGTGTGTGTGAATATGAGTATGGGTGTGAGTGAGTATTATTGTGTGAGTACAAGTGTATGAGTGAGTATATGTGTGTTTGAGTGTTAGTATGACTATATGTGTGTATGAGTATATGTGTGTGAGTGTGAATATGAGTATGTGTGTGAGTCTGAATATGAGTATGTGTGTAAGTATGAGTATAAGTGGGTGAGTATATATGTGTGTGTGTGAGTATGAGTATAAGTGTGTGACTATGAGTATAAGTGTGAGCATGAGTATGAGTGTGTGTGTATTAGTGTGTGTGGGTGTGTATGAGTATAAGTGTATGTGTGTGTGTGTATCAATATAAGCAGGGCCGGCCTTAGGGGTGTGCGACCTGTGCGAGCGCACAGGGCGCAACACCCCAGGGGGCGCCCGCCCGCCCGGTAAAAAAGAAAAAAAAAAGTTTAAAAAAAAAAAAAAAAATGCCGGTAGAGACACTGGCTGGTGGAGATCAAAAGATCCCTCCTCACCAGCCCTCTGCTTCGTCCGGGGAGGGGGCGGAGCTAACCGGCTCAGCGTTGTAGCTCCGCCCCCACTCCGGGAAGCAGAGCAGAGTCTGCTTCACGGGGAGCCCCGGGCAGCATGAGATAGTGCTGCTCGGCTCCCCATGCCTGCATTAAGCATGGGGAGCCCGAGCAGCACCTTCTCTTGCTGCCCGGGGCTCCCCGTAATGCACACTGTGCTCTGCTTCCCGGGGTGGGGGCGGAGCTACACCGCTGTGCCGGTTAGCTCCGCCCCCTCCCTGGATCCACCTGAAAAGGCAAAGGTAAGGGAGGGGGGGGGGGGGGAGAGAGAGACAGAACAGGGGTTAGGGGGGGAGAGAGAGACAGACAGAACAGGGGGAGGGGAGAGAGACAGACAGAACAGGGGGAGGGGAGAGAGAGACTGACAACAGGGGTTAGGGGGGAGAGAGACAGACAGAACAGGGGTTAGGGGGGAGAGACAGAACAGGGGGAGGGGAGAGAGAGACTGACAACAGGGGTTAGGGGGGAGAGAGACAGACAGAACAGGGGTTAGGGGGGAGAGACAGAACAGGGGGAGGGGAGAGAGAGACAGACAGAACAGGGGTTAGGGGGGAGAGACAGACAGAACAGGGGGAGCGGAGAGAGAGACTGACAGAACAGGGGTTAGGGGGGAGAGACAGACAGAACAGGGGGAGGGGGGAGAGAGACAGACAGAACAGGGGCAGGGGGGAGAGACAGAACAGGGGGAGGGGGAGAGAGAGAGAACAGGGGGAGGGGGAGAGAGAGAGAACAGGGGGAGGGGGGAGAGAGGGAGAACAGGGCTAGAGAGAGAGAACAGGGGGAGGGGGGAGAGACAGAACAGGGGAGCGGTGGGAGAGAGACAGACAGAAAAGGGGCAGGGGGTAGAGACAGAACTGGGGGAGAGAGAGAGACAGAACAGGGGACGGGGGAGAGAGACAGAACAGGGGACGGGGGGGAGAGAGACAGAACAGGGGACGGGGGAAAGAGACAGAACAGGGGACGGGGGGGGGGAGAAACAGAACAGGGGACGGGGGGGGGAGAGAGACAGAACAGGGGACGGGGGGGAGAGAGACTGAACAGGGGACGGGGGGGGGAGAGAGACTGAACAGGGGACGGGGGGGGAGAGAGACAGAACAGGGGACGGGGGGGAGAGAGACAGAACAGGGGACGGGGGGGGGGGAGAGAGACAGAACAGGGGACGGGGGGAGAGAGACAGAACAGGGGACGGGGGGAAAGAGACAGAACACAGGGAGAGAGAGAGAGACAGACATGGCAAGGAAGAGGAAAGGGACAAACATGGGAAGGGAGAGATACACAAACATAGGGGGGTGAAAGAGACGGGGGGGGGGGCGCCACGTGGGAAGCCCGCACAGGGCGCCGGAACACTTAAGGCCGGCCCTGAATATAAGTGTTGTGTGTGTGAGTATAAATGTATGTGAGTATAAGTACAAGTGTGAGCATGAGTATGAGTGTGTGTGTGTGTGTGTGTGTGTATAAGTATGTGTGGGTGTGTGTATGTGAGTATGAGTATATGTGTGTTTGTGTGTGCAGTGTTGGTACTTCAAGCACTGCAAATTGGTTTCAGCCAAAAATTGGGCACTTGGCCCCAAAAATGTTCGCCATCATTGTCCTAGACTATATGCTCGTAAGCAGGCCTCTCATAATCTATATATCTCTCTCTGATTGTGCTTGTAACACTCCTTTAAAGGACTACTGTCAGCAAACAAATACTATGTTTAACTAAAACACTGGATCAGTTGTAGACATTTTAAATAGAAATGATTTAACCCCTTCATGACCAGACTGTTTTTGGAATGTTGTGCGTTAGTGACCGAGGCTGTTTTAACACTTCTGAGGTGTTTGTGTTTAGCTTTAATTTTCTTCTTTGTCAGTTGCTGTACCCACACATATTATATATTGGTTTTTTTTCAGGACAAGAAGGGCTTTCTTTTCATGACATTATTTTGTTCATATCATTTATTGTATTGTGTAAAAAATAGTAAAATATGGTTAAAATTAAAAAAAAAAACACTTTTCCTGACTTTTCTTTGTAAATTCTTTTACTAAGCTTCAAAAGCTAATGAAAAAACGTGCTAAATAGATTCGACTATAGGTCCTGAGTTCAGAAATACCCAATGATTATATGTTTTTTTGCTTTTTTTTGCATGTTTTAGGTTAATAAATACAAGTAGCATTTAGCTGTTTCAAAACCATTTTTTTTTTAAAATTAGCGTTAGTGACACTGTAACACCGATATCTGATATGAATCACTGAATAACCCCCCACATGTACACATTTTTATAAAGTAGACATCCCAGGGCATTCAACTTGGGGTAATTTGACACTTTTTACTCTGTCATTTTACCATTAATCTTTGACAAGTTTTGGTGTAGTAATTTTGTGTGTGTTTTATTTCCACACACTTTGAAACTTAGGTATGAATTTAAAGGGACTGTTCTATTTTATTGCCAAACAAAACCCCAATATATGTTCAGCAACTTCCCCCTATAGCGGTACCCCACATGAATAGGTGTGCTAGGTTTATGTGGCATGTACAGGGCAAAATTTAGGATATGGTTATTGCAGCTTTAAACGTGTATTTATTATGTAATACTTGTGACTACATTTCCTATCATGCTCAGCCAGCCAAAAGCTACCGTAGCAGAATAGGAAATTTATTTACATTTTTATTTTTTTACATTTTTTTTATTTTTATTTAACTCTAACCTTAACCCTTTGGTTAGGGTTAGTACAAACCCTAATTCTAACTCTAGGATTAGGGTTTTGATGAACTCTAACCCTAACCCAAGAGTTAGGATTAGCACAATAGGAAAAAAAAATGTAAAAAAAAGATTTGGTTTATTAAAAAAAATCCTTTGGGGGGCTGGTTGTTACTGGGGGGGACCAGGGGGAGACTTCACACACTATATTTAGTCTCTCTCTGCCCCACGATCACCGTGGAGCAGGGAGAGACTATAGCTGTCAAAGCAGGCACCTGCTTTGACAGCTATTAACATCCGGGAGCTGTGATTGGCTGTCACAGTGCCCGGATGTTTCCGGGGGGTCCTCAACCGACATGGCTGAAGTGTCTCGGTATCGAGACACTTAGCCATGTCGTTGGTAGCACGATCGCGGTATGCCAGCGTGCATACCGCGATCAGACCTGCATGACGGACCGTCATCGGTCACAAAGGAAGTTTTTCCCCATGACGGTACAGGACCGTCATCGGTCGCGAAGGGGTTAATGAAACAATACAAATAAAGTACCTTAATTAGCCGTCTGTGCCTGTACAGCTCTATCAGGGGGTAGACATTTTGTTCAGAACTTTCGGTCCAATGTTTGAAGATCTGACCCATCTGGTCCAAGATGTCTGCCCCCTGATAGAGCTATACAAGCAAAGAGAGTTCAACAGGGGACTTTATTTCTATTCTTTCATTAACATATTTCTATTTAAAAATGCCTACAATTGATGCAAGCTTGCAGTTCCGCATAAGTCATTTTATGTTGAAAGTTGTTCTTTCAGTTCAGTGTCAAGTACTGTGTAACGTATTTGGGTTGTATAAATAAACAGTAATCTCATGTAAATTCGTCTGAAAGGCTTCAGGAAGCCAAGCTTCCACATTCTTTTGAGACACATTTAATCTAAATACTTATAGCTCTCCCAACTAGGCCTCAACCACCTACAAGTCTTCGTACTACCTTGTATCATAACAAACAACACTGACTGTTGTTCTAAGCCCTGAAATATGTGTAACACAGAGCTCAGTCCTATTTCTGAACTTTTGAGCAAACTGGGCATTCTGTCCTTTTCATCGTGGACTTTGGGAATAAATTGGCACAGGTAGCTGTAGATAGTACAGTGGCCAAACATGTAAATCTAGATTTGTATGGTTTCCCTTCTGTTTGGTGGGGTACATTGCAAACCTGTGCTACTCCATTGCTCAGGTGTGAGTTAACACACATCTGCCATCAGTAGTATATCTTCCACAAGGCACTCGTACTTTGCCAGAGGGTGTTAAAGTACACTTCATGTGCTTCAAACATTTTCGCTCCCTCCCCCACCTTTCAGAAAGCTTTAGCACATTCCAATTATTCGGGGTGAGGGGGGCATGTAATGGACGTGGTCGGGGTATGTAATGAGGGTGATGGTGGCATGTAATGGGGGTGACAGGGCATTTAGTGTGTATGCAATGTGGGTGATGGGGGCATGTAATGGGGCAATTTGGCATTTAATGTGTTTGCAATGTGGGTGATGGGGCTTGTAATAGTGTGATGAGGCATGTCGTAGGTGTGCAATGGGGGGGTGGGTTTGTCCGAATTTTGTCTGCCTAGGGCAGCACAAAACCAAAATACACCACTGCCTGGCATCCAACATTTAGTTTGTTTCATTCCTGTCACTTTGCAAATTTCGGTAGTTCGGAATCAGGTCAAGAAAAAAGTCCTTAGTCAGCAAACCTTATGGAGAAGACACAACTGTATGGAATGCCTATATCCCCCAACATTTGCCCACCACTGATGCATAAAGCTGGGGGGGGGTGGCTTTGGCATGGGAATGGCAGTGTTACTGCACATGTGAACAAATCCTTAGCCTAAGGACACCGGGGACTGAAGTGGGCACTGTGGCTTAGCGCTAATGAATTGGGTCTGCACCGCTTAGATGGAGGGTTCTGGGAATGTCCCGCATGAAGGGGCATGCCTGCCATATATGGCCTCACCAGCTGGCCTTAGAGATTAAAAATCAGTGATTCTAATGGTCTGATTTAAGAGTTGAAAGAAGAAGTAAATTGGTATTTAGGAATCTGAAACAAAACACCAGATAGGCTCTGGGTTAAATGCATGCAAACTATGATTAACGGATTAATGCTGTAATCTGTGGCATGCTCACCTCAAACAGTCTTAAACCATATCATTTGTAATTCGCAGATAGAAACACCTTGACTTTTTTCGTTCAAGAAGGACATCCGGTTTAATGAGGAACATCTTGTGACAGTGAAAGTCTCCAGAGTTTTCTTACTGAAAGGAAGCAGGTCAAGGTGTGTTCTCTTTCAGAGCTCCTCATATGTGGAATAAGCCTCCCAGATTACACCAAATCATCCTGTAGTCTAAAATCCCTGGAAATGAGAGTCTGCGTCTTCTAAAAACAGAATGTACATGTTATTTGTTTACAAACTCCTATATATACCATACATGTTTATTACAAACTCCTATATATATCATACATGTTTATTACAAACTCCTATATATATCATACATGTTTATTACAAACTCCTATATATATATATACCATACATGTTTATTACAAACTCCTATATATACCATACATGTTTATTACAAACTCCTATATATACCATACATGTTTATTACAAACTCCTATATATACCATACATGTTTATTACAAACTCCTATATATATCATACATGTTTATTACAAACTCCTATATATATATATACCATACATGTTTATTACAAACTCCTATATATACCATACATGTTTATTACAAACTCCTATATATACCATACATGTTTATTACAAACTCCTATATATACCATACATGTTTATTACAAACTCCTATATATATCATACGTGTTTATTACAAACTACTATATATACCTATATATATCATACATGTTTATTACAAACTCCTATATATATATATACCATACATGTTTATTACAAACTCCTATATATATCATACATGTTTATTACAAACTCCTATATATACCATACATGTTTATTACAAACTCCTATATATATCATACGTGTTTATTACAAACTACTATATATACCATACATGTTTATTACAAACTCATATATATATCATACGTGTTTATTACAAGCTCCTATATATATCATACATGTTTATTACAAACTCCTATATATATCATACATGTTTATTAAAAACTCTTATATATATCATCCATGTTTATTACAAACTCCTATATATATCATACGTGTTTATTACAAACTCCTATATATATCATACATGTTTATTACAAGCTCCTATATATATCATACATGCTTATTTCAAGCTCCTTTATATATATCTTACATGTTTATTACAAACTCCTATATATACCATACATGTTTATTACAAACTCCTATATATATCATACATGTTTATTACAAACTCCTATATATATCATACATGTTTATTACAAGATCCTATATATATCATACATGTTTATTACAAACTCCTATATATTATCCATGTTTATTACAAACTCCTAAATATATCATACATGTTTATTACAAACTCCTATATATATATCATACATGTTTATTACAAGCTCCTATATATATCATACATGCTTATTACAAACTCCTATATATATCAAATGTGTTTATTACAAACTCCTAAATATATCATACATGTTTATTACAAACTCCTATATGTATCATACATGTTTATTTCAAGCTCCTTTATATATATATCATACATGTTTATTTCAAGCTCCTTTATATATCATACATGTTTATTACAAACTCCTATATATATATATACCATACATGTTTATTACAAACTCCTATATATATCATACATGCTTATTACAAACTCCTATATATATCATACATGTTTGTTACAAGCTCCTATATATATCATACATGTTTATTACAAACTCCTATATATATCATACATGTTTATTACAAACTCATATATATATCAAACGTGTTTATTATAAGCTCCTATATATATCATACATGTTTATTACAAACTCCTAAATATATCAAACGTGTTTATTACAAACTCCTATATATATATACCATACATGTTTATTACAAACTCCTATATATATCATACATGCTTATTACAAACTCCTATATATATCATACATGTTTGTTACAAGCTCCTATATATATCATACATGTTTATTACAAACTCCTATATATATCATACATGTTTATTACAAACTCATATATATATCAAACGTGTTTATTACAAGCTCCTATATATATCATACATGTTTATTACAAACTCCTAAATATATCAAACGTGTTTATTACAAACTCCTATATAAATCAAACGTGTTTATTACAAACTCCTAATTATATCATACATGTTTATTACAAACTCCTATATATATCATACATCTTTATTGTTGTTTTATTATTTTTTTGTGTATCAATACCATTCTGAAAAGATGGATAAATAGAACCATATTTTGAAAAGATATGCCCTAGCACTCACATTGCACACCCAGGACTTACCCCAGCCAGCATTCACTTTGCATCCACAGGACATTCCCCATCACCCACACTGCACACCTAACACTTCCCCCAGCACCCACAGTGCACATCAAGGACATGTCCCAGCACCCATGTTGCAAACCCAGGGCTTAGCCCAGCACATGGTCCATCACCAACATGTTACACCCAGGACTTACCCCCATTACCTACATTGACACCCCATTACCCACAATGACACCCAGGCAAGGGTCTGCCAATAGTTTACTGCTCTATGTGTGTACTTAATCTTTTTATACAAAAATGGAACATTTAATGAAGATTGAAGACCCATCTTTGGTACATCCTTGTAATGCACTAATATCCCACCTTGTATTTTATTACTCAACTATATTACACCATTGTGTTTTTTATTTTCTATTCCCACATGTTTCTCCTGCGCTACTCCATTTGTGTGGTTGTATAATACTACGTTTAAAAGCTTTTCTGCAATTGTTTGAATAAAAACCTACATGTTCTCAAATGCCTTCTCCACCCACACTATTTAAGGTTTAATCTACCTGTTTATCACTTTTAAGAGATGGAAAAAACAAACAAAAAAAAAAAAACGGTACAACATTTGTCAATTAACGAATGAATGAGAATATCCCTTGATGACATCTATAAAAGAAAAAAAATAAACCCTGACATTATAAATGATGCACAGAAGGCTTGTAAAAATGTGATCTAACAAAAACAAAATTCCAGTCATCTCTTTATTATTGATGGCATAAATTAAAACAAACAAACTGTAAAGTTCCACATTAAATATATATATCTGTTAAAGAAAAATGATATACTTTATTAAACAGCTTTTGTACAAGATAAGACAATACAAAAAAAGGGTAAATTAGTAAAAAAATAAATAAAAAAAAAGTAAATTAGTAACAAACGTGGAATGATTAAACATGTCTTGAAACTTAGCCTCTGTGGATATGTCAAACCCAATAAAACATAATTACAGGCTAGTCGGAGCAGCAGCTGGCGTTTGAAGATTGTGTGCAATGTGGACATCGTTTTAAAGTCGTACTGAAAAGTAAAACTACCATAATACATAATAATGGAGACGTCTGTCAGGTTAAAAGGCTTCCTTGGAAGTCAAGACAAGAAATTCCACTTGTTATGCTGTTTCCTGAAATTCGTGTAAAGTGCCATCATTACAAGACAGGAAGCAGCTTACTCCAGAGTGGTACCTAGGCCTGTTGCTGTAGAACTTACGTCGGATTTGGAAGTCGTGTCTTAAAACTTTCATGGGAGGGGGGGGGGGGGAGGCCCTGTCTTGTTCTCTTCCGTATTTGGCTGTTCTGCTCTTGAAAAACTTCTTGATAAACTCACTCATGCAAATATTTACTAGAGCCCATATCCCTTAAGTAGGAAGAGTAGAAAGTCAATGAAGCATCGGGTTTGTCTCAAGTCACCGACGTTCCCATATTTTGCAGCCATGAAACCTTCAATGTTTGGTCTCTCAACATTCCGTTGAGTGTCGTACACCTTATCTGTTTTAAGTCCAGTGTCACATGGTATTAAAAGGTCAGTAGTGTTCCACACATAACTTCCGAATGTTACATTTCAGTATGGTGTTTGTTTAAGGAAGGACATTGTCTGGGGATTCAGCACCGCCACCGGAGTAAATTCAAATGGGGTTGAATTTTTGTATTTTACCCACTTCAATGCTTAACACCATAGCATTCATGCTTTTAGTGTAGAGTAGGCAAATTAAAATACGCGGCAGAAAGTGAGGATGTAGATGTTTGATTATAGGGTATTGGAATACACACAATAGACTATATCTGGGATTGTCTGACCATGGTCCAGGTGTCCAGAGTGGCATGCTAAGACATTTTCTTGGTTAAACATAACATGGGCAATAGAGAAGATAGTTCCCCTCAGAAACATAAACTCAGAAACCCTAACTGGCCTCTTTTAAATGAGACAGTCCCAATTCAGAACTTCTACCCTGCAGTTCCAATTTCTACCCCGGTGTGCAAGATACCAGAGTATGAAAACTGCGCATGCAGAAGCGCTGGCATATTGTATTACAGCATTACCACGCATGAACAGTAGCACCATCACACCGGTCTACTAGATTTTCCACCCAGATGATACTTTACCAAAAAAAATGATATGGTGTAATAGCATGGCCGATATTAATTTGAAAACAGGAGGGAAACCCTTACTGTAAGCAATGTGGAAAATGCCACAGGCAAACCCCATTTATTATTGATTTGGGGCTACCTGCTGTTGCTGGGTTCCCTGGATATAGGTGGCTCTGCTTGTACAGATCTCTTTCCCTTCCCTTTCTTATAACTCATAGTTAGCTGTAGAGCACACATTTGGTGTAGCCCAACAAAAAAATGTGGCACTGGAAGGTGGCAGTGGATGAATTGTCCACTGAGAGCAAATGCAGCCTTTGCAGTGCACAGGTTTCCAACTAGTATGGCCACAGATAAAATAACCAGCTTTTATGCCACACTTTTCTCCACAAGAGATTTAGAGCACTGTGCATGTGTTTGAGAGGATAGCTCAGTTGGTAAATATACCTGATGACAGAGCCTGTTATAATTTTCAAGGTCAAAGTTCTTATCCCTGCAGGGTCAACTCAACCCTGCATCCTTCCCAGGTCAATAAATGAGTCCTATCAGTTGGGTAAGGACATTTATTTTTCAGCTGCCAATTCAGTTAATTCCAAGAGCATGTGTTAAAAAGCACGTTGTGTCCCACTGGGAGAAAAGCACTGTATAAATACTTATTATATTATTATATCCTCTCAAATGTAAATGAATTTAAGCAGCTGATAATATCATCTAGCCCTATGGTGTTCATTTTATTAACCTCAGAAGCATGAAAGTCTGTGCTTATGGATCCCAAAGGTCAGTGGGCGCATGCAAATATCTGGACTTGTATTTAAATCCCTTGGGGTAATATTTTCACCAAGGAGAAGAAAGCTGCTTAGCAGTACAGGGCAATGCAGCTCCAACGTGTAATGCACACCCGAGAAGACACAGCAAACAATTCAGCCAATAGGGCCATTTTTATTGACTTTACAGTGTTTTTTCAAGAAAAGCTGAAGGGTTGAACTGAACCTGCCAGGAACTGAACCTGTCATATACTGAGTTATCTCTTGCTCTGGCTGGTATACTGAAGTCATAGAAACATAGAAACATAGAATGTGTCAGCAGATAAGAACCATTCGGTCCATCTAGTCTGCCCAATTTTTTTTGAGTACTTTTATTAGTCCCCCGTTCCCGGTATTATAGCTAGGATAGCCTTGTGTCTATCCCACACATGCTTAAAATCCTTGACTGTGTTTCCCTCTACCACTTCCGCTGGAAAGCTATTCCATACATCCACTACCCTCTCAGTAAAGTAATACTTCCTGATATTACTTTTAAATCGTTGCCCCTCTAATTTAAGACTATGTCCTCTAGTTGTGGTAGTTTTTCTTCTTTTAAATATACTCTCTTCCTTTACTGTGTTGATTCCCTTTATGTATTTAAATGTTTCTATCATATCCCCCCTGTTACGTCTTTCCTCCAAGCTATACATGTTAAAGTCACACTTTATACATATGTATGTAAATGGGCTCCATCACCTAAACATTGTGCTGGGGATGTAGAGAGCAGAATATCTGTAACATTATGTTACCAGATCGGGCAAAGTAGCTGAATTTCTAAAATTACCGATATTTAGCTAATTTATATCATTGATTTCAGGGCCAAATCAGTTTCTCGGATCGTTCGGAAAAAGAAAAATCAGAAGCCGTCGGATCGAACCAATTTATTTATTTAAAATAGATTTTCAGCTACCCAATATGTGCTAATCACCCCGAACATGCTCCAAATTTGGGAAACATACACGAAATTTGGGCATTTCAATTCACCAGGTTTTGGTTGGAAAATTGAATAGAAAAGTGTAAACGAATGAAAGTAAATATATTTTAAACACAAAAAATATTCCTATACGATTATAATATATTAATGTTACATATTATGATGGTTAATTTACATTAATATAAGCATTTTTAAATTTGAATTCAAATTTATTTTATATTATTTCATGTTAATTTACTTTATTTTTATTGACTTAATTTACATATCATGCCATTTTTTTTTTTTTTTTTATTATTTATATTGATTTTTATTTTATTACACTTCGGTCCATTTTGGTGGAACTTCGTCTATATTCATAATAGCCGAAGTCCTCCCAGATGACAAAATGTTGGTACGAGAATCGTCCCCATTGTCCTTTTTCTCGTGATGGTTCAAGATCATTGCAGTGCTCCCTGAGTAGTCCAAACTGAAAGGCTATTCGGATGTTTCTGCCATAAACATTTCTTGTTGTATTTCTGGATGATATTAAAACCACCTACAGGTATGGAAAACTACAAGTTAATTCAATGAACAAAAAAGTTAGTTGCACGTAGCGATTGTTACAAGATACAAAGAAGGAAATGCAGTCGTGACCAATATTGTGCTTGACCTACAAAGTTATGGTTAGTGGTCTCTTTTCCCAGTCATATAAATATAAGATATAAAAAACAATTTAACAGAATATAATGGAAATAAATAGATTAAGAAAAAAAATGTGTCTTCTGTTTATAACAATTTTCCCAATGAAAGTAGCTGTGATGTCATAAGTCAGAGACACCAAAGGCACATTTTTCTTTTCATTTATGCATCTGCTTAGAATTCTGTATAGAAAAGTTTGGATTCCCCCCCACCTCCGCCCCAGGTTCACAGTATAGACAATGCTTAAGTCAAGGTTATCCAACATGCGACCCACCGGGCAGCGAGGTGTTGCCTGCGTGAGCTCAGCAGGGGTAGCAGCACCTCCAACCGATGGCCGCACGGGAAAACAAAGTTACATTTGAATAGCATCATTCTCATTGGTTCCTGCAGCAAAAACAAACAAAAACTAAAGGAAATGGCTTTTACTCAGCTAGTGTGGGCATTCCTGGTTTCTTGCAAACTGCTGTAATTTCAAAATTTCATCTAGCTGTAAGTATTTTATATTTTAAGCCATGCAAAATGTAAAACATGCATTTTAAAGTACTTTTCTGGATGCTTGGCAATTGGTACATCTCCTGGATGCTTGGCAATTGGTGCATTTTCTGGATGCTTGGCAATTCGTTCATCTCCTGAATGCTTGGCAATTGGTACATTTTCTGGATGCTTGGCAACTGGTTCATCTCCTGGATGCTTGGCAATTGGTACATCTTCTGGATGTTTGCCAATTGTTACATTTCCTGGATGCTTGGCACTTGGTACATCTCCTGGATGCTTGGCAATTGGTTCATCTCCTGGATGCTTGGCAATTGGTACATTTTCTGGATGCTTGGCAACTGGTTCATCTCCTGGATGCTTGGCAATTGGTACATCTTCTGGATGCTTGCCAATTGTTACATCTCCTGGATGCTTGGCACTTGGTACATCTCCTGGATGCTTGGCAATTGGTAAATCTTCTGGATGTTTGGCAATTGGTACATTTTCTAGATGCTTGGCAATCGTTACATCTCCCGGATCTCAATGTGCCTCAAAGTTCATTTTTGGAACAAAAGCAAACACACTCCTTACATGCAAAAAAAAAAAAAAGATCTTAATCACTGACATTTTCTAAGATGTGAACATTTCTATATAAAATATGAGAAAGTGTATTTGATGCAGGTACATGGTTCTCATTCACCTGAGCCGTGACGGCTGCAAATTTCCCATTCATTACCGGCCCAGTAACTGAAAAACTGATGTTAGCCTGTCCGGGAGGGGCAGAAATTAATTCCAGTACATTCCATAGGGCAACCTAAGTCCCTTGATCTCTGTTTGAATAACCCTGGGTTCTCCAGAATGCCTTTGGGTTTAGGACGGAAACACAGCAAAAAAGAATGATTGACTGCTCAGTAAAGCAAAGCCTTATCGGGGTTTTGCAAATACTCCGACACGCAGCTACAGAAACTGGTTTCCATTCACACTCCTGGGGGCTTTGCATAATCATCAGTCGTTAAATTTAAATTTGCATAAACTCCCTGAAGAAGAAGGGGTGGGGGGGGAAGAGAGGTGATCTGTTACTGGTACAGAAAGGTTCTTGTCAATCGGTATATATATAAAAAGTGAATGGAAATCTGCTTTTTAAATTCGTACACCTTTGGGTAGGTGTTTAATACGCAGCTTGTATGCAGAGTCAACAGCTCCTTTCCTTTAGAAAAGAATTCGAACATTCATCCTTTTTTTCCTTCTTAGAATAAATATTTGCGTTTGGGCATTCAGCATTGAGTTCGGTCAAGGGCCTCAGGATGTGACTTTATATGATGGTTAAGTGTCTGGTCTGCTGTCCGACCCATATTGGAACAGAGTTGATTTAATAGACGTCCCCTTGGATACCCAGAGAGGAGCAGGAAAACCTGAGAACTTTAGCACGACTCTTTTTCCTAACAAGGTGACTGTTGCTTGGTTTTATCACCTTCTTCCAGGTACCATCAGTCGGAGGTGTGAGTTATGTGGTTCCAGCTGTTTTCTGAATGTTAGAAATTGCCTGTAAGTCATGAGGGAAGGCAGAGTAAGATAATCACTCCCTTCCCTGCCTGTAGCTGTACCGCGCGTTTGATAAGAGATTTATTTTTCCACTCTGCATTGACCGGACCTATCTCTAACCAACTGTTGTCTAACTAGGCAAGCCTGGCTGTGCAAATGTCCCATGCTGTTCATACAAGTCCTAAATATGTGAAGGATCCGCATGACTCTGAGCTAGCATTTCCTGCTGCTCTATTGCATTGCCTACCTTCCTATAGAAACATAGAATGTGTCGGCAGATAAGAACCATTCGGTCCATCTAGTCTGCCCAATTTTTTTGAATACTTTTATTAGTCCCCGGTTCCCAGTCTTATAGCTAGGATAGCCTTGTGCCTATCCCACGCATGCTTAAACTCCTTGACTGTGTTTACCTCTACCACTTCCGCTGGAAGGCTATTCCATGCATCCACTACCCTCTCAGTAAAGTAATACTTCCTGATATTACTTTTAAATCGTTGCCCCTCTAATTTAAGACTATGTCCTCTAGTTGTGGTAGTTTTTCTTCTTTTAAATATACTCTCTTCCTTTACTGTGTTGATTCACTTTATGTATTTAAATGTTTCTATCATATCCCCCCTGTTACGTCTTTCCTCCAAGCTATACATGTTAAGTTGCTTTAACCTTTCCTGGTAAGTTTTATCCTTCAACCCATGAACCAGTTTAGTAGCCCTTCTCTGAACTCTCTCCAAAGTATCAATATCCTTCTGGACATACGGTCTCCAGTACTGCGTACAATACTCCAAGTGAGGTCTCATCAGTGCTCTGTACAATGGCATGAGCACTTCCCTCTTCCTACTGCTAATACCTCTCCCTATGCAACCAAGAATTCTGCTAATACCTCTCCCTATACAACCAAGCATTCTGCTAATACCTCTCCCTATGCAACCCAGAATTCTGCTAATACCTCTCCCTATACAACCAAGCATTCTGCTAATACCTCTCCCTATACAACCAAGCATTCTGCTAATACCTCTCCCTATACAACCAAGCATTCTGCTAATACCTCTCCCTATGCAACCCAGAATTCTGCTAATACCTCTCCCTATACAACCAAGCATTCTGCTAATACCTCTCCCTATACAACCAAGCATTCTGCTAATACCTCTCCCTATACAACCAAGCATTCTGCTAATACCTCTTCCTATACAACCAAGCATTCTGCTAATACCTCTCCCTATACAACCAAGCATTCTGCTAATACCTCTCCCTATGCAACCAAGCATTCTGCTATATCATCAGTTATCGGTAACTTGTGATGCTTCAGCTGCACCTGGTTCGAAACCCTTATGATAATATCTAGAAATCCTTTGATACTGGTGGGAAAATTTTCTATGGCCTCCTACGTTGTAAAAACATTAACATACTGGTAGGACACTGGGGGTATAATAGACACCCCCAATACCCTGGCATACCTCCCACAAAAAAAAGTACAATTCTCGGCTTCCCGTGGGACCATCAGCCTTCTGCTAGCCCTGTAAAAAAGAAAAAGCACCATGTCCGCAGTCACTAAAAAAATTATTATGACCCCATGGCATATTCGGCCGGCATATACAGGCTGATAAATGCCTGTGGCCCTGAATAACAAAACTGTTGGCCAATAGAAATTAAATAATTGACCTCCCGGCTTAGCACTATTACCCCAAAAATCTTTTATAAAAACACCTTTTGAGTAGCATAAGGTTGGTCAGTGACGCTCATCGCCTACCCCCCTGCACACAAATGGTGCCCTGTATCAATAACATGTACTCAGGCTCTAGTGATGATCAGAGGCACCCTGGATTCTCATCTTCTGGCCCAGGAAAGGGTCCATCCATGAAAAATAATGTAATAAAACTCTGCGTGGCCAAAAGCAAAAACATAGAATAAAATCCCAGCCCTGGAAGTGTGGTACTTCAAAAGAAAACAGGAGGTGTCTGATTGACTGACTCTATCAGCCAATCAGAAGCCTCCGTGTCCCAGCCCTACTATTGTCTGGTTTTCAAACCAGCCTATAACTGGTTTGTGTGAAAATCACACCAATAGTAGTGCTAGGACGCGGAGGCTAATGATTGGCCAATCAGATGCCTCCTTCTGTCTTTTCCTAATAGCAGACTTTTTGGGGGGCAGCAGGGTTTTCCAGTTTGAATTTTTGGGAGACAGGTGGGGAGGGGGAGGTTTATGGGTGGCCCCTTTCCCTGGATCGGAAGCTAAGGATACAGTACATTACAAATTGTTGCTGGTACCTGGATAGAGGTATATTTATTTGTGCATCATTTGTTTGATGGATGGAATTTTGGGTGGAATTTTTGATCACCCCCGCCCTACTTGGGCAAGGTAAAGTTAGAGGGCAGTAGGTAGGGATTGTATGTAATTTATTTATTTCATTTATTTATTGTGCCGGGAGCATTTAGCCAGCCCTTGGCATGAGGTGTTTGAAAGCTTGACAAATGACATAAAAACGAAAAATGCTTTGGCAACAGAGTGAGTTTTTTCTCCCCCAGTAGTTTCCGACAGACAGTGCTCTGGACAGACTCTTTGACTTGGCCAATGCACAACTCCCCTTTAGTTTGCAATTCAGCATGTTCCAGCTGATCCTCAGATACACTGACCATATTAAAGAGGTGTGAGATCCTCACAAGAGAGGCCTGACAATTAGATTTTATTTTACTAGCATAAACTTCCCATCGACAAAGAAACATAGAATGTGTCAGCAGATAAGAACCATTTGGCCCTAACCTGCCTCATTTTCTAAATACTTTCATTAGTCCCTGGTCTTATCTTATATCATGATAGCCTTATGGCTAACCCAAGCGTGCTTAGACTCCTTTACTGTATTAACCCCTACCACTTCTGCTGGAAGGCTATTACATGCATCCACTACTCTCTTAGTAAAGTAATACTTCCCGATATTACCTTTGCCCCGCTAATTTAAGGCTATGTCCTTCTGTGTCGGTTGTTTTTCTTCTTTTAAATATACTCTCCTCCTTTACTGTGTTGATTCCCTTTATGTATTTAAATATTTCTACCATATCCCCCCTGTTACTTCTTTCTACCCAGCTATACATGTTACAATCATTTAACATTTCTCGGTAAGTTTTATCCTGCAACCCATGAACCAGTTTAGTAGCCCTTCTCTGAACTCTCTCCAAAGTATCTATATCCTTCTGGAGATACGGTCTCCAGTACTGCGTACAATACTCCAAATGAGGTCTCACCAGTGCTCTGTACAATGGCATGAGCACTTCTTTCTTCCTTCAATTTCATCTGTAAAAAATGGAACAAAGATATTCATTGAGGCAGTCAGCTAGACCTTTATCCTCTTCTACATACCTTCCTTCTTTTGTTTTTAATCTACCTCACCCATGTTTTATTTTCAACTACTCGTTTAAGTGATTATCTTAGTAGGGATTTTAGAATGTCTGTCTCCTGTTTATGACATTGCCTGTGGCCTAATTTGCAATTTACACATTTCCCATGGAATGTCATTTTTTTGCAGATTAGGCCACAGGTAATGTCATAAACAGGAGACTCCACAGCCACATTTAAAACACTTTTTTCTCCTAATTTAAACAATCAATTTTTATTCTTCACAGTAAAAACAATGTTTAGGTGATACATAGAAACATAGAAACATAGAATGTGTCGGCAGATAAGAACCATTCGGTCCATCTAGTCTGCCCAATTTTGTATTTTTAGTCCCCCGTTCCCGGTCTTATAGCTAGGATAGCCTTGTGTCTATCCCACGCATGCTTAAAATCCTTGACTGTGTTTACCTCTAACACTTCTGCTGGAAGGCTATTCCATACATCCACTACCCTCTCAGTAAAGTAATCCTTCCTGATATTACTTTTAAATCGTTGACCCTCTAATTTAAGACTATGTCCTCTAGTTGTGGTAGTTTTTCTTCTTTTAAATATACTCTCTTCCTTTACTGTGTTGATTCCCTTTATGTATTTAAATGTTTCTATCATATCCCCCCTGTTACGTCTTTCCTCCAAGCTATACATGTTAAGATGCTTTAACCTTTCCTGGTAAGTTTTATCCTTCAACCCATGAACCAGTTTAGTAGCCCTTCTCTGAACTCTCTCCAAAGTATCAATATCCTTCTGGAGATACGGTCTCCAGTACTGCGTGCAATACTCCAAGTGAGGTCTCACCAGTGCTCTGTACAATGGCATGAGCACTTCCCTCTTCCTACTGCTAATACCTCTCCCTATGCAACCAAGCATTCTGTAGCATTTCCTGCTGCTCTATTGCATTCCCTACCTACCTTTAAGTCCTCTGAAATTATTAAACCTAAATCCCTTTCCTCAGATGTTGAGGTTAGGACTGTACCAAATAGTCTATATTCTGCTTTTGGGTTTTTACAGTACAGATCCCTGAGGTACCCCACTAGTAACAAGACCTTGCATCGAATATACCCCATTGACTACAACCCTGTCACTTAGCCATTGTCTAATCCATTCAACAATATTGAAATCCAAACTCAAAGATTTCAGTTTATTGATAAGCCTTCTATGTGCGACAGTGTCAAAAGCCTTACTGAAATCTAGGTAAGCAATGTCTACCGCACCACCCTGATCTATTATTTTAGTCACCCAATCAAAAAAATCAATAAGATTAGTTTGGCATGATCTCCCTGAAGTAAACCCATGCTGTCTCTGATCTTGAAATCCAAGCGACTTTAGATGTTCAACAATCCTATTCTTTAACAAGGTTTCCATTATTTTCCCCACTACTGAAGTAAGACTTACTGGTCTATAGTTGCCCGCCTCCTCCCTACTACCTTTCTTGTGAATGGGCACAACATTAGCTAATTTCCAATCTTCTGGAACTACTCCCGTTAACAATGATTGGTTAAATAAATCTGTTAACGGTTTTGCTAGTACACCACTAAGTTCTTTTAATAACTTTGGATGTATCCCATCAGGTCCCATCGACTTATTTGTCTTTACTTTAGACAGCTGAAGTAAAACCTCTTCCTCTGTAAACTTACATGCATCAAAAGACTCATTAGTCTTTTTCCCTAAATGAGGTCCCTTACCCTCATTTTCATTTGTAAAAACTGAACAAAAGTATTCATTAAGGCAGTCTGCTAAGCCTTTATCCTCTTCTACATAGCATCCTTCTTTTGATTTTAATCTAACTAATCCTTGTTTTACTTTCCTTTTCTCATTTATGTATCTAAAAAATGTTTTATCCCCCTTTTTCACTGATTGGGCTATAGTCTCTTCTGTGTGTGCTTTGGAAGCTCTTATAGCTTGTTTTCCATCTTTCTGCCTACTCAATGCCATTAAGTATTTAACTTTGTTACTATAATATATTCTACTACATGCATCAACAAATAACTAACTAAACTCTTCTACAATTCCAATTCATATGATCCATTAACGCTAATTAGTATGCATATATACACTATTCCTCAACAATAAGAAACAGTTTGAACATGTAGAACGATTTATGGTTGTGAGGGACATTGTGTGGTTTCTCCCCGAGATGAATACAGTAAACCTTAGCGCCTCATATTACAGATCTTCATCGCTGGCCAAGTTTGGGCTGTAAACACATTCCAGTCTGTCTAAACTTGTTAGGTTGCAAATTACCTGGATGTTTTCTCTAGCCATTGTAGATACTAATAATAGTAATGGCTAGGTTACCTAAAAACTAGTTGTAGAACTAAGCATTGTTGTGCCCCATATTTAGCTTTGGCAACCTCTCTTAGAGAGTGATACTCCCATGAGGAGATGATACCAAGTCCAAATTAATGGGTGTTCCCAGCATCAGAGCCCTCCCATAGGGAACAGCACAAAAGAAAGAAACAAGGAGGTGGTTACCATGTTCTGAACGAAGCTACTACCTGCAAATACTCTCTGCAAAAAGGACGTAACCAGCCCTATACAATACCCAGCCGAATACTAAGAGGAGGGAGTGGGGGGCTTTTCACCCAGGGTGTCAGGATGCCATGATGGGGGAGCAGTCCGCCAGTGGCACAAGCCAGTGTTCAGACAGTGCAGACCTCATTCAGCACTGCTCATGCTCCTCGTTCAAATACATGTTCAGAGAAGTTCTCAATGAGCATGGGGAATGTGATAAGTGCTGTCTGAGGTTTGAAGTTTGCGCTGTCTGAGCTAGGCAGACACAAAGCTGTTTGGGGGCAAATGTGGCACAGAGAGGTTGTTTGGGGACAAAGATGTTGTTGAGAGGCTGTTTGAAAGGGCAAAGATGGCACAGGGCCATTTGGGGGTAAAGATGGCACTGAGATGCTGCCTGGGAGGCTTAGACAGAACATGGAGGTTGTGTAGAGCACAATGTGGCAAATAGAGACTGTTTGGAGGGCAAAGATGGCACAGAGTGGCTAATTGATGGGAAAATATGGCATGGGAGGATGTTTGGGGGGGGGCAAAGATTTAGGGGCCTACAATGGCAAAAAGAGGCTCTCTGCGGGATAAGATGGCTTAGTGAAGTTGGGGTGTTCACGGGCAGTTTTTGCACCAGGCCCTGTGGTTCCTAGTTACTCCCCTGTGCACTGTCAAGCTGTTTGGGGAAAAGAATGGCACTAGCAAGCTGTTTGGGGACAGAGATGACACTGTTTTTTCATTTAAAAATGAGGGTTGGTTTGCCAAACCTATGCACCACCCCGAGTGCCAAATACCCTAGATAAGCCCCTGAAACTACCTATTTTGTTTATTCAATAACTTACTCATGAGAACCTTTACTCAGAGTTAAGTACTGAACAGGATTCTAACTCCTTTCTTTTCCCATCCTGGTTATACCCAAAATACCACTTGTTTCCAACAACAATTAAACCCTTTGTCAGCAAATGTAATTTGGAAAGAGACGAAAAGGAACCACACCTACGCTCTACACAGTCAATGCCTAGACGGATATTAACTTTAAGTATGCATGACATGAAACGGCAACACAGAGGCCTGAGCTTGCAAATACAGAGGGCACAGTTAATAATACATTCATTGAGCAAGGTGAGGCTGCTTCACCACACATGGGCTTTGTCTATAAGTAAACTAATTACAGTCCCTGCTGCCATATGCCAGGTTGGTTGAATTCTTGGAATAGTTTGAGAAAGATAACATATCCCCAGTGGTTACCGGACAGCAACAAAAGATAAAGAACACAGATGAAAGTATTTGATTAAACAATGAACATTCAGGGAGCTGGATTAACCCTTCCTTCAGGAATTTATAATGTTACTTGATAGTCTCTCGTTTAGCTCCGTGGGTTTTTCCATCAAAGTAAAAAGAACTATAAAGGGTTAAAGGGACACTACCACTTACATAAGATGTAATTAGATTACCTGTGCATTTAAAACAAACACATATGTAAGACATTTGCCACTCTTTATTTCCTTCTTTGTTTGAATTAATTGCATAGAAAAGTAAAAATAAAATTAGGTGTTTATCGCCAGCATCCATTTTGAGAATTTTACCCATGATCTCCAAAATCTTCCAGCAAGTCTCACTTTACAACTGTGACCAGAGCCTGCATGATGATGTCATAAGATACCCCCCTGCTCTCTTACAGGCTCCTGTGTATCATAGTGGGCAGGACTAGGTGGCTGTGTACAACTTTTTACCTACCTTCCAACACACAGAGGAGATTGACCTGATCAAACAGGATCATAACTCCGCCCCCTTGTGATGTAATAGTTACATTACCCTCCCATTCAATGCAAGTCTATGATCAGAATTCTGACTTATAGACTGCATTCTGTGTCCCCAGCCCCAAATTGAGATACTAGTGCTGTAAAGTCTCTGGGGGGTGGCACCGAAAAAAAACACTATATTTAACAAAATGACGGCACCCAGTCACACTTGTTTAGTAAAATATTTCATAAAACAAACTCACATAACAAAAACAAAAGACATATCTGAAATCAACAATACAAAATGAAAGGAATAAACCCTTTTCTTTTTTTGGTGGGAGTGTCCCTTTAAGGGGACAGTGAAGGAGACACAGTGGAAGTGAGGTGTAGCTGAGTTAAAGTGAGAGAAACATGGCATCTCACCCACATAACTATACATCGTGCAGGGACAAACCTTATGAGTTCCCCCTGCAAAATGTGCTCCTTTGGCCTTGCATAATATATATTGTTAAAAAAGATTTTACAATGCATTATCCATGGCCAGCTGTGCTCTTCTAGCAAGGAGAACTCGCCAGGTTTGTGCCTGAAAAATGTACAGTTAAGTCAGTCACATGAAATTTGTCACCTTAACTCACCTGCTTTGAAACACTGCTCTGTGCATTGATTGCCGCACAAACAGTCATTATGCGACAGGCAGTAAAAATCAATTGTTGAACTTTGCCCGTTACTTTAGCTAAATGAGGATCGGCTTCTTAACCCAGCCGATATATATTGAAAGAAAAAAATAATAATTATAATACTTATACTTGAATTGCGTTGTTTTTGGGGGACGATCTGGGGCCTTATTTTCCCAGCCAGGTTAATTCTAAATCCTCTCACCACATGTTGTAAGTAAGTGTCCGTGATCTTGGTATACAATATTGTTAAGTGTTTGTAATCTCCTGCACCTTGTAGTTAGAGGCAGTTTTTGTAGATTTGACTCTTATACGTGAATAAAGTAATAGTGCCTCAGTTAGGGAAACACAGGTTGTTCATGTCATTTTATTATATATATATATATAGTTTACTCTGTAACCTAATATTTTACAGTGTATATTACTTTATTTTGTATTATTTAAATTTTTTTTGTCTTTATATGTAATTTTGTTTCTTATGTTCAATTATTTTTCTACATTTATGAACACATTTCGTTTTTTTTACTTTAGCGCTGTCCACTTTACCTATTTAGCCGATATATATATATATATATATATATATATATATATATATATATATGCACATTAACCCTTTCAGTGCTGCAGGGATCACAAACCGTTGGGCTCCCCCAATGCCTCCTTCCACTTCCCCCTCAAAAAAAAAAAAATGATTTGACTCTTTCTACCCGGGCCATAATCACTAAAAATAAACTACTAATGCCCCCAGGGTGGGGGCTCGGAGGGGACAGCACTGGTAAAGGTAGGGGGCAGCATTGGTTGAGGGTGGGCGAAAACAGAATTGGCTAGCTGTGGGGGGATGCATTGGCTAAGTCTGGGAGCAGATGGCTGTGTGGGGGCAGTATTGGCAAGGTGTGGGGGGCAGATGGCTGTGGGGGGGGGGCAATATTGGCTAAGTCTGAGGGGCAAATGGCTGTGTGGGGATGCTTTGGCTAAGTCTTGGGGCAGATGACTGTGTGGGAGGAGGCACTGGGTAAGTGTGGGGGCAGGTGGCTGTGTAGGGGGGCACTGGGTAAGTGTGGGGGCAGATGACTGTGTGGAGGCAGGCATTGGATAAGTGTGGGTGCAGATGGCTGTGTGTAGGGGGATGCATTGGCTACGTCTGGGGGGTAGTTGGCTGTTCTGGGGATGCATTGGCTAGGTTATTAGCTTTTCCCCATACTACCCGACTGTTACAAAGAGAATCATTTTGGATTTTCCAATTCAATGAGGGGTTCTCCGTCAGTCCCTTTATAAAAATAAGGACTAACATACCTAGCAAGTATCCTACACCCACTATCCCTACTGACCATTTTTAATAATAACTTTTAGAAACGGGAATGTTTTAGTGACCAGACCAAGGTGACCTTATAAAGAGTTGCAATTTGTAACTTAACTAGATAGATCTAACACACAGGAAAGTAATACTTTACCCCCGATAGGGGACAGGATAATAAATACTTACCAGAGTAATGATGGTGATTATGAACCTAATTAAAAGATAATATTGGGCAATTTCTACCCCAACATTTCATATTAAGGCTTAGCCCTGCCCCGCCACTCCTTGGTGTCTAGTGAGGCAGCAGACATTCCCCTGAAGACTCTCTGAAGGATGAGCGTAGGATGGGCATGTGACCCCGACAATCTGACCTTAGAGCAGTGCGTGCGGAGCAAGAGGCAGCATGCAAATGTATGTGGTCCTGCTTCACAGACATCCAGCTGCCTGCTCGCCACAGAGATGCTGGTGGGGAGGGAGAACTTTCATCTCCCCAGCCAGCGCCTTTGCCTACAAGCTTTTTTTTTTTTCTTCTTTCAATTTTCCGTCATCTTTTATTAATCTTTTTATAGTTAATTATATTATAAGATGAAAATGATGATATCGAAAGAAAACCCTTCTTCTGTCCCTTGAAAACAACATATCATTTGTGTGGGTACAGAAAATGAGGAAGAAGAAAATCACAGCTAAACACAAACAACGCAGAGATGTTGAAAACAGCCCATGTCACCAATGGTAAGACATGGCCAAAATCACGTCACTAAGGGGTTAAAGTGAAAATATTCTTGCCCTCAAACAAACCATGCCACCCTAGATATAATTGTAACATTGGTTATCTGAGTCCCTGATCTAAATGATATGTACAAAGCATTGCAACATTGTAACTTCTTCCAGGAAGTTGATATTTAAATGGAAAAATAGGAGACTATAGACTCAGTATTGAGCAGTATATATCCAGATCAATCTGAGAGCACATAATTATATCATGAATCAACTTTAAAATGTCACAAGCTTTATTTAATTAATACTAATACTAATACTTCTTTTGGATCAAAAGCTGTAATGATAGGTAGAAGGGTTGAACTTGATGGACTTGTGTCTTTTTTCAACCTAAATTACTATGTTACTATGTTACTATGTTAATCCTAAATATTTAAAATAATGCAACCGCCACACCCTGTGGTCTAGAAGACATTAAGAAAGCACTATTCAGAGGTTATAAATGGCCATGGGATAGGAAGTCCAGTGTATTTCTCCCCTACGCATCTTGTGCTGAGTTTATTAAGTGAAGATCATATGAATCTGGGATTTTGAAGTACACTCACATATAACCCATCAAAGGTGCACCTACTATACCAATCTGATAGCGTAAAAGACATTAAAATACAATCTATTAGTCATGTGCATTCGTTTTTGGACGAATGCATTTTCGTCCGAAAATAGCAATTTCGTCCATTCGTCCGAAAAACAAATAACGAAAATGCTAAACTAACGAAAGCCGAATGAACGAATGGTTAATAGACGAAAATCATTCGTCCATTCGTGCTATTGGCATTCTATAAACCTAAATAGAGTCGGTTTATAGAATACCAATAGCATTACATATACATTCCATAAACCGACATAATGAACGACTTTCGGTTCATGGAATGCATGTAATGCATATATGTTCGCCTAGGGCGGCAAAAATTCTTGCACCGGCCCTGGATATTCCACAACCAGAATGTTATTGTATAAGGCCGTATTGCAACAGTCAATATTATTGTTGAGATTGCAGGGAACTGAGACGGGTATTTCAAACTTTTGGCCAACGTAGCCGAGTTGGAAAGATTCTCCAACACAGCTAAAAATGGGAGAATTGTTCCTAATCAACTACTTTGGGCTTAAGTTTGAAATTCCCGTCTCAGTTCCCTCCACCTCTCTCCTAATTGAGCCGACTCTAAAGCATCCAAAGGTAGTGCTTAAATGTTTCTTTATTTTGGCCAACGGATAGGCCACAAAAGGAGAGCCAATCATCAAACTATCAAATGTACACATAACATTCCCTGTTTTGGGGCATCATTTCTTCTGCTTTTTGTGCTAAATCTATGTTTTTATTAACTTGAAACAAACCACATAAAAGAGACTCAACCTTGAGCAATATGAACGCTTTGGGGTTTTGTACTTTTAAATTTGCTGGTTACAAGTCCCCATTCGTTTTTGCTCTAGCTTCCCGTTAATCCCTTTTTATGTGCCTTGTGTCTAAAGTTTGTGGACAAAGTATCCAGCCTTATCTGCAACAGCATGAGCCAAATCAGGCTTAAACCGGCATACGCACAGAGTATGCTCAGTATTTCTAATTAATAGGGCAAACAGCTAACTGCCCCCGTGGATCGAAGCCACCTGCTTGTGGGGACAGCCTGCATCCGTTGGCCACGTGCCCCCATCTGTTTAATAAACGGGGCTGCATATTCAACAGAGGGACAATGATTCAGCTTGGTTCCCTTGTTAATTAGATTTAGGGATGAGCATTTCCTAATAAAAACCTCATCCAAAGTAGTAAAACATAAAAAAAAAAAATCCACAATAATGTGGCATGACAGGGTCACGGTTCACTGTTGCAGACAGTTACAAGAAGTGAACACAGAGAAGAACACAAAACAAGGATCTCCAGCTCACACCCCCCTCCCCCCCCCCCCTTTTATTAATTTGGGCATTTTACAAATTGGCTTATTTCCCAGCGCAAACACCGCAAACTAAACATTGCCCAGGCTTTAGCGGCTACCTTCAACAGAGAAGGCGGTGTAGCCCTAAATGTAGCTGCCTGTTTAACCCCTTCACAGCACAGAACGTCTTGAGTGGTGGTGGGTGAAAGGACAGGACCTTCAGGCAGTTGTACAGCGCTATAGGATATCATAATAATAATAACATAGATCCTGCTAGATATAATACTAATAATAATAATAACATAGATCCTGCTAGATATAATAATAATAATAATAATAATAACATAGATCCTGCTAGATATAATAATAATAATAATAATAATAACATAGATCCTGCTAGATATAATACTAATAATAATAATAATAATAATAATAACATAGATCCTGCTAGATATAATAATAATAATAATAATAACATAGATCCTGCTAGATATAATAATAATAATAATAATAACATAGATCCTGCTAGATATAATACTAATAATAATAATAATAACATAGATCCTGCTAGATATAATAATAATAATAATAATAATAATAATAATAATAATAACATAGATCCTGCTAGATATAATACTAATAATAATAATAATAATAATAATAACATAGATCCTGCTAGATATAATACTAATAATAATAATAATAATAATAACATAGATCCTGCTAGATATAATACTAATAATAATAATAACATAGATCCTGCTAGATATAATACTAATAATAATAATAACATAGATCCTGCTAGATATAATAATAATAATAATAATAACATAGATCCTGCTAGATATAATAATAATAATAATAATAATAATAATAACATAGATCCTGCTAGATATAATAATAATAATAATAATAATAATATTAATAACATAGATCCTGCTAGATATAATAATAATAATAATAATAACATAGATCCTGCTAGATATAATAATAATAATAATAATAATAATAATAATAATAACATAGATCCTGCTAGATATAATACTACTACTACTACTAATAATAATAATAACATAGATCCTGCTAGATATAATACTAATAATAATAATAATAATAATAATAATAATAACATAGATCCTGCTAGATATAATACTAATAATAATAATAACATAGATCCTGCTAGATATAATAATAATAATAATAATAATAATAACATAGATCCTGCTAGATATAATAATAATAATAATAATAACATAGATCCTGCTAGATATAATAATAATAATAATAATAATAATGATATTTTATCAGGAAGAGATGTTGACATTTAAGGCATCAGGCCGATACACCATGCCTTGGGGGCCCCTCTTAGCTGTATCTTACTATCCTGATATTGGGGCTTTATGGATACCAGAAATGGGTGCTAGAAAGCGTGGCACATGGGAGGTTACTGTTCAGTGAACACCCATAACATTAAATAGAGTCCCCGTGTTTTCTGGTGACCGCCTCGGATCATGTTACCAAAGGACTTCTTGCATTAAAGATGAATTCTCGCTATTTCATTCATTCTACATTAGGATTAGAAACTTTGGGACACAAGGCTTTACTGAATAGTTTGGATCAGCAACAGTCAACCTTCATGACTCAAATAACAACTCCTATGATACTCAGTCAGCCCAACAACTGAGCAGGCTTGCTGGCTGACAGACATCTCCTGGCCCCAGAGTTGTTGGAATGCTGCAGGATTTCTATGCCTAGTTTAGACTGTTGGTGATCTTTACACGATCAATTCCATCCAATAATACTTTTTCGAAAGAAAGCATAGAATTTACAAGGCTGATTGTGTGATGTCTTCTCTCATATAGGCAATGCAAATTATCACCTTCATAAAAAAATATATAATAATAATAAACAACAAAATCCTGATTTAAACAGAGAGTAAACCCAGACATTCATGCAGGGAAATTTATCAACTAATGATTGTGATTAATTTTCCAGTACTTCAAAACGTTTCATAGATCGTAGCTCTGCACCTTTCCCTGAACTCTGTACCGAAGTGTGTTTTTTTTATTTTTTTTTGCAGCCATACTTTTCAGTCGCATGTTGAGTGTAGAATTTACCACCATTGATAGCCAAGTGTCTGTAGAAGAACATCATTTAATTGTCTGTCATACTGTACAGTAAAAGTCCACTGTAACCATTGTTTGTGGCTACTGTTGGTTACCGCACCAGCTGTCTTTTACTGGCAGGTAAGTAAAAAGAAGATGTCTTGAGGCCTTTGTTATGTTAAGGCAATAATAGCCTGGCTGGATTTTTTTTCATTAAAATTTGATAACCCGATTTGGGTGGATGATAGGTTCAACCTCACCACAGCTGGGAAGATCAGTGCATTAAATGCTCTCATTATTTGCTATCATGCATGCACTGAACTCAACTATCAATGAACTCTGAACTCAACTATCAATCTTTTCGCCGTGTCTTAGCCTTCTTGACGGTTTTAATGCTTCTGCAGTGTTTGTGTTTAGCTGTAATTTTCTCATTTAATGTACTCACACATATCATATATTGTTTTTAGCGGCATAAGAAGGGCTTTCCTTTCATACCACTACTTTAATCATATTATTTCATTTTCTTTTTTTTTTTAAATCATCAAATGTGATGAAAAAGTGAGAAAAAAAAACTTTTTCTAACTTCTACATGAAATAACTTTTATAATCTACACCCACTACATGTTACTGGGCAATAACTGAAAGTAGTGGGGGGGGCGGGGGGGTTTCTCCTACAGTCATTTTTTTTAACCCCAACTCTAATCCTAACCTTAGCACTACTCCATTAGGGTTGATTCCTTCCTCCGCTCATTTAAACACATCATATAAATGTAAATCCTGTGTCACCAAGTGTATGTAGACACCGGGCGTACATGTATCTCCTGCATCGGTAAGGACATTGATAATGTCCTAGTTCTGTTATAAACTCCTCTATTGAGAGCCACAGAAGAAAGCTATGAAGTCAGCTTAAAACAGAGACACATTACAGGCAATGGTGAAATAATAACATCACAAAGGAACTTGGTTCACACAACTACTTGTTGTCAAGAACAATGGCTGATAGATAACAATGCCAGTAATTGCAACATAACACTGGTTTGGCATAAACATTGGTGTAAATGTAAATAGACTCATTGTGCTTCATTGCAATTCATATAGGTGCCAAAATATTCATCACAAAATATCTGTAATGTTATGGTAGTTTTCTTACATATTTTTTTCTTCTTTTTATATTTATATATATTTTTTTATTCATATTATAAATATACGCAATTAAAATTTAAGATAAACAAGCATTGTAAAAATAAAATCCTTCTAGGATATAGTAAAGTAATCAGTATTAATATTACAAACATATTTCAACAGTTACCAGACAATAAGGTATTAACAACCCCAAAAATAAATGATTCGGGTAAAATAGTCAGAATGGGCTGGAAACGAATAGCAGGGAGACAAAAGAGGTACACGGGGCTGGACACGGGTATCCAAAACCAGCCAAGCAGGAAGATGAGGCAGGGAAGGTTAGTAACAGGTCAAGGTCAGGATAGGAGAAATGCAGGAGTACAGTGAGACAAAGCAAAGGGTGAAATGCAGGGGTATCCAAAATAAGAAAGAGTGAAGCACAAGGGGAATGGAACTGCATGAGACAGGAACCAAACATCTTCTTAAACAAGCAAGGACTGGGGGGGTGCAGGGGATTTATAGGGCTGCTGGCAGAGCCCCCTCATACCTGTCCCAGGTTGTCACTCCCCCCCTCTCTGTAGAACAGTGAAGGGAGTATGGGAGGCTCAAACCCCGTCCCCATTCAGCTGGAACCAAAAGTATTAAAATGGCTCAATTACCTAAAATTTTCCCTACAAATAACATAATATGTAAATCTAATGTAACGGAGTGAACCAACATTCTCAACAATCTGATTAAAACGCAGATTACCAAGCTACACCAAGATCTCAAGTTATATTAATAATAACTGTGAGTACAATTTGAAGGTCCCTTGTATTTTTTTTTATTTTTAGCATCTAATAAACCTTTTTGAAAGTTGACAAAGAAAAGAAATTACAGCATTTTCCTAAAATTTTTTTAATTCCACTTTTGATTAGAAAAAAACCCCCAATAAATCGTTCCTATATATTTGTTGTTCCAGGGCTAGCCATCACTGGTACGGACTCCTTAATACGATGTTAACCCTGGCCCTGAAGAAAGTTCTCAAAAGACCTAGGTGAAAAATGTACAACAATATACAAAGAATGATCCTTTGAACATCAGTGGGGTGGAACACGGATGAGGTCAACTGGTGTTTTCTAGGATTGGTCTAGTACCATGGACAGGTCCATTCCATCCAGAATCTTTAATATATCACCATTCCATCAACATAAGAATTAATCATGGAACCACCTCCCAAAGTACTGGACCCTTTCGGTGTGCATAAGAAATTGCTCCTTTGTAGACATGTGCATTCGTTTTCGGACGAATGCATTTTCGTCCGAAAATAGCATTTTCGTTCATTCGTTTGAAAAACGAATAACGAAAACGCTAAGCTAACGAAAGCCGAATGAACGAATGGTTAATAAACAAAAATAATTCGTTCATTCGTCCATTCGTAGTACTATTGCATTCTATAAGCTGAAATAGAGTCGGTTTATAGAATACAATAGCATAGTACACTACATTCCATAAACCGACATAATGAGCGACTTTCGGCTTATGGAATACATGTAATCCTATTGCTATTCTATAAACCGAACGTTCGGTTTATAGAATAGCAATAGGATTATATGTATTCCATAAGCCGAAAGTCTATAAACCGAACGTTCGGTTTATAGACTTACAGCTTATATAAAACGTATAGTAGTATTGCCTTTCTATGAACCGAACGAGAGCCCCATTCATAAGAAATTCTTATGAATGGGGCTCTCGTTCGGTTTATAGAAAGACAATACTTCTACAAGTTTTCTATAAGCCGAAAGTCTATAAACCGTAGGTCGTTCGGTTTATAGACTTTCGGTTTATAGAATACATAGAATTACATGTAATTCTATCTATTCTATAAACCGAAAGTCTATAAACCGAACGACCTTCGGCTTATAGAAAACGTGTAGTACTATTGCCTTTCTATGAACAGAACGATAGCCCCATTCATAAGAATTTGGCTTTCATTTGGTTTATAGAAAGCCAATAGTATTACACGTATTCTATAAAACGAACTAATAAAATGAAACAAAACGAATTCCGTCTGAAACGAATGCAGTAATGAACGAAATTCGTTTTAGACTAAATAAATACAATTTTCGTCCGAATGGACGAAAACGAAACGAAAATTTTAGTTTTGCACATGTCTACTCCTTTGGTTCTCAGGGATTATCTGTTAACTGATATCCTTCGTCATCCGATTGAACTGGGAACACCCATGATTTTCCAGCTTGTTCTAGCAGCAATTCAGAGCCAGCTTGACAATATTCCACAGGCCGTTCCTTTAAAGAGTTTGACTCTGGATCGGGAGCGAGATAGCAGACAATCCTGATTAGCAGTGAGATAGCAGACACCTCTTGTAAATAAAACACGGCTAATTAGTTTAGATAATTACATTTGGAACATTACATGTGCTTTTGGACCCACCAAGATAAAAGCCAGCCTGGATTATGATTTTTTTTATTATTTTATTTTATTACCCGGGGCTCTTTTTTATTACTTCTTTTAGAAGTAATCCTATGCAATATGAATCAAGCAGCTCTTATAAAATTATAGGGAGGGATTTCACAGCATAATGAAGTATATTCACCACACACAAAGTGATAAATGAACAGGGATAGGCAATGTACATTTACAAGGAGACCAGGGTCGGTGAGAACGTTTGTGAAGGTCCACAGTGCATCATTGGCCATCACAAAGTCCAGTAGATGTCCACCACGATGCCAGTAAATGTATGCCTGCCTAGTTACTTTGACCTCTGAGGTATGGCATGTTTGATCTAGTGGATGAATCATCACCCAGCTACCCTTTGTAGCATGGGTCTTAGAGGCGTAATAAGACTATATGGGTGTGTGCATGGCCTATTTTCACAAGCCTGCGGACATGTTCATGCAGTGAAAGCTCATATCCAGGCAGTGACAAACTGACAGATTTCAGTTTTCCTTTTTTTTTAAATGTAATCCTATTCGTCACGGAGTGCAGATGTGATTAGAAGTATTAGATGCACCTTCACATCAGTGGTTGGACGTAGGTAAGATCACCTTATGATGACGTGGATGTGTCCAAACTGACTAAACCAGCCTGAGGTACGAGTCACCCTCTGCCTTACTGCCCATGATTGGCATGCTATATAATGTGCATGTATTTACTGCTCATGACTGGCATGCTTTACAATGTGCATGTATTTACTGCTCATGATTGGCATGCTATACAATGTGTATGTATTTACTGCTCATGATTGGCATGCTATACAATGTGCATGTAACACTGCTCATGATTGGCATGCTATACAATGTGCATGTAACACTGCTCATGATTGGCATGCTATACAATGTGCATGTAACACTGCTCATGATTGGCATGCTATACAATGTGCATGTAACACTGCTCATGATTGGCATGCTATACAATGTGCATGTGTTTACTGCTCCTCATGATTGACATGCTATACAATGTGCATGTATTTACTGCTCACGATTGGCATGCCATACAATTTACATGTATGTACTGCTCATGATTGCTATGCTATACAATGTGCATGTAACACTACTCATGATTGGCATGCTATACAATGTGCATGTATGTACTGATCATGAATGGCATGCTATACAATGTGTTTGTATTTACAGCTCATGATTGGAATGCTATACAATGTGCATGTATGTACTGCTCATGATTGGTATGCTATATAATGTGAATGTATTTACTGCTCATGACTGGCATGTAATACAATGTGCATGTATGTACTGGTCATTATTGGCATGCTATACAATGTACATGTATGTATTGCTCATGATTGGCATGCTATACAATGTGTATGTATTTACTGTTGATGATTAGCATGCTATACAATGTGCATGTATTTACTGCTCATGATTGGCATGATATATAAAGGCGATGCATTTACTGCTCATGACTGGCATGAGATATAAAGGCGATGCATTTACTGGTCACGATTGGCATGAGATATAAAGGCGATGCATTTACTGCTCATGACTGGCATGAGATATAAAGGCGATGCATTTACTGCTCACGATTGGCATGAGATATAAAGGCGATGCATTTACTGCTCATGACTGGCATGAGATATAAAGGCGATGCATTTACTGCTCACGATTGCCATGAGATATAAAGGCGATGCATTTATTGATGATATCCAAGGTTTATGTATTTACTACTAATGCAGTAACCAACGGCCCTGGGGTGAAGCCAGTCTGGACAGATCATTGACATGAATAACTCTAGAATATCCACTATACATTGTGCATTGGGAATATATGGTTGTTTAAAGCCATGTGGAGGCTCCAGCAATATGATAAGTGAGTGATAATTGATATTAAATGTGAGTCTTTTTTTTCTGTTTTAATTATATTAAAGTGATTTAACTGCAAAACGACATGTTCTGATCATGTCACCATGTACTGCCAAAAATATAGTGAGTCTAATAACCTGCCCCCTATATAACAAGCAGGACATCTCCCTGACCTATTTGTAGCACTGTATGGAAAAACATATCTTAATGGGAGAAGGTGGGCTTTCTGGGACCGTCCTCTGTCTTAGACATTGCTGCAGGTACCGTCTGTCCATGAAACTAGATATAAATTATGCTGAATGTGAGAAATACCATATCTCGAAGGGATTATGGGAAATTGGTTTGTTATGTGTACCATCTATCACTAAAAATGTGTTTATTGTGACATCTACTCTTGCACTTTAAATATACAGGTAACACAAGTTCTACTTGCCAAGTTCATCAACATGGGAAAATATATATATATATTGGACTTTTGTGATGGACAATTTCCCAGTGTTCTATGGAACCTTCCCAGACCTTGCCACGAACTCTGATTTGTGATGGACAATTTCCCAGTGTTCTATGGAACCTTCCCAGACCTTGCCACGGACTCTGATTTGTGATGGACAATTTCCCAGTGTTCTATGGAACCTTCCCAGACTTTGCCACGGACTCTGATTTGTGATGGACAATTTCCCAGTGTTCTATGGAACCTTCCCAGACCCTGCCACGGACTCTGATTTGTGATGGACAATTTCTCAATGTTCTATGGAACCTTCCCAGATCTTGCCACGGACTCTGATTTGTGATGGACAATTTCCCAGTGTTCTATGGAACCTTCCGACACCTTGCCACGGACTCTGATTTGTGAAGGACAATTCCTCAGTGTTCATTGGAACCTTCCCGGACCTTGCCACGGACTCTGTTTTGTGATGGACAATTTCCCAGTGTTCTATGGAACTTTCCCAGACCTTGCCACTGGCTCTGATTTGTGATGGACAATTTCCCAGTGTTCTATGGAACCTTCCGAGACCTTGCCACGGGCTCTGATTTGTGACGGACAATTTCCCAGTGTTCTATGGAACCTTCCCAGACCTTGCCGCGGGCTCTGAATTGTGACGGACAATTTTCCAGTGTTCTATGGAACCTTCCCAGACCTTGCCACGGGCTCTGATTTGTGACGGACAATTTCCCAGTGTTCTATGGAACCTTCCCAGACCTTGCCACGGACACTGGTGTCTTTACACGGACACATTGCCTATCTCTCCCAATACAGTGAATATCCACCGGCGTATGACCCCCACGATCATTGAAAATATGAATTCTGTAAAGCAGGTCGTGTTTTTTCGGCAAGGATTTCAGACGCTCGGTTTGGTCTCCCAAGGGATTCACAGCTTTGCGAACAGAAGACAATATGTTAAGAGCATTAATTGAACATCATTTAAAAATGCTCGTTTTCTTAATCCCCTCGTCCCCCCTGCGCGTGATTAATTCTGATCAGCGCGTGGATTAGCCAACACGAAGAATCTTTCTTTTTTTTAATTGTTAGTTTGTGGATCCCGCAGCTTGTTAAGTTTAATCTGTCTACAGAGAGAAGAAAGGGGAAAAAACCAACCCAAGTGCATTCATTAGCCCTGAGTGTAATAATGAGCAGGACAGTAGATTATTTCATTTGGGGCACAGTTGGCCGTGTATTATGGGTCACAATGCCGTCTAGTCTTTCTTATCTGATTTTCATTAGGCATTAAATAATTTTTTTGTAAATCATTATAATTACGCCTGGGATTAATACATGCCAGGAAAACGTATCCCAAAAAATATAAAATGCATTGTTTTTGTATTTATGTTGATACAGAGTGAGATACTGACTCTTTTAACCATCGTATAAATGGGGGGGGGGGGGGGGGTGGGAGTATTATAACAAACTGAAAACCAACAATTTTAGAAACAATGTTGACAACTACTTTGTGCACATAGCTGACAGCAGGCCTGAATTTCCTTGTGAGTCCTTTCCCATCAAATACTGCCTATGCACCGTGTACAGGCATCATTGCGTTTATACAGTGTATATCTGTGAGCGCACAGCCTAAACACAAACAAATGACAAACTACAGACACCCCATATCTGTAACGGGTAGGCTGGGGTCAGTCAAGGTGTCATTCCTTGGCACGTAAGCCCACCCACTGTAGGCTCTACCCCCCCCCCCCCCTTACTGTGTCCCAGTAAGTCTGGGTGTCTTCCTCTTCTCTCCAGGCTAACCCTAACAGACACCAGATCTTATACTACACTAAACTGCACCTTGGGATTTCTGACCCCTGTAAGGAAAATATTCTGCTTCCAGAACATGTTGCTAGTTAGAATGTAGAACAATCAAAGAAGAATGGGAGCAGAGTACGCCTTGGTTTAGATACCCTCCCACTGTCTGGTAAGAGGATACTTTCATAGTAGGTCTAGAAGCCTTTGGCCAGCTCCAGTATAGGCATGTTTAAGGGATCGAAACTTCTACAAACACCATTAGATGTTAATCTGCAAGTCATGCAATGGATGACTATGCAGGATTAAGTATGAAGAGCAGCAGAATTAGGGAAATGCTGAACTATGTCTGAGTTTTTAGACATGTAATAATAATAACTAGTTTTTACATGGTTGAGTTTATTCCCAAGGGTGAATCAAAGCACTTTAGTAGTCACCCTTGTGTAATTATCACCCAACTAAGGGGGTCATGTACTAAACAAGTGGAGTGGGGGGAAAAAAGTAGGTAAAACATGAGTAAGGAGCAATTTGCGAATATTTGTAACATTTTGCGCCTTTTTACTCCTGATTAGCGCCTCTCCCATTTATATTTATTTAGCGTGCATTTTTCCGGTTGCGCTAATAATAAATTGCGATTAGATTTGCGCAACGCTAAAGAGCTTTGCGAAAAAGAATTCTTATTTGTGTGTGAAAATGACACCAGCTTTTAGCGAGCGCTATCAAAAGAGGTAGAAAAAATTGCCTGTTTTTATTCGCATTTATGCCCGTTTTTATTCGCAATTTGCTCGTATGAACTATTGGAGTGTTATATGTTTAGTACATTGCAATAGGAGCAAAGCGCAAAAATAGTTTTGCACGTAGAATATATTTGCGTTTTTTAGCACATGCCCCTCCAAGGGCCATATTTATCAAGACAAAATAGGTGGTATTTCAGGAAATAGTGCTAAAATAGTAGTATTTACCATGGAAACCAATGGAAATTATGGCACTTTGCACCAAATTTAGCACTTTTTAAAAAATAGCACCTGTTTTGCCTTGATAACTGTCACCCTAAGTGGTACTCAACCTCAGAAGCACGACAGGGCGAATAAACCCTGCCAGGAATCAAACCTGCTTAGGGGTAAAAAGGTACTGCCATTGGAGCATTTACTAACTGACCAAGCTCACTGGCTTATACCGAATATCCAAAATCGCGATATTGAGAGTTTTAATGACTCAATGATGGCCCGTCTCCCCAAATACTGAATCAAAGAATAATCTCCTATTTTGATGAGTTAAATGATAAAGATACAACTTGCAGTCATTGATTATCTATCGATCACCGACTGGCATAATGCTGTTCGTGTTGGGACATGATTTTTAATTGTTTGCCCAGAGTGGGGCAGGGGGAGCTACTCACTAAAAGTGAGGTGCAGGTGATTTGAGGTGAGATATGCATTTCATCAGTGGCGCATGCTCCATATATGCTATGTGTGCGCCGCACACCTTACACGGAGCACCCGCGCTGTGGATTTCTGGGGGTTTGTGTGCTCCGAGCAGAGAGCACACAAACCCCAGTAATACATCTGAAAGACGACGCTGCTACGAATTCGGCAACAGAGTCACTCACTCTGTTGCCAATGCAACAAGCACAAAAAGTATACGAATTTTCAAGTGAGTGACTCTGTTGCCGAATTCAGCGAAGCGTCGTCTTTCGGATGTAACGACGTCTCTCGTGTATTTCCGGGGGTTCGTGTGCTGGCTGTTCTCAAACCCCCGGAAATACACGAGAGACGTCGTGCCATCGAGTGACAGGCGTGCTCCGGTCTGGCAGCCCACCTGTCACTCAGGGACATGATACGCCCCTGCATTTCATGTCTCCGACTTCACTATACATTGTTCAGGAACAAACCTGGCAAGCTTCTCCTGCTAGACCAGCAGGCCCTGCATAATGTTTTATACTCGTGACCAAAATCTTCATCTCGCTTCAACTCTCCCTGTACTTCACTTTTAGTGAATCGCTCCATCGTTAGTGAGAAATAGAAACATAGAAACATAGAATGTGTCGGCAGATAAGAACCATTCGGTCCATCTAGTCTGCCCCAATTTTTTTTTTTGAGTAATTAATTAATTACTTATTAATCCCCCGTTCCCGGTCTTATAGCTAGGATAGCCTTGTGTCTATCCCACGCATGCTTAAACTCCTTCACTGTGTTTACCTCTACCACTTCTGCTGGCAGGCTATTCCATACATCCACTACCCTCTCAGTAATGTAATACTTTGTGATATTACTTTTAAATCGTTGCCCCTCTAATTTAAGACTATGTCCTCTAGTTGTGGTAGTTTTTCTTCTTTTACTGTGTTGATTCCCTTTATGTATATAAATGTTTCTATCATATCCCCCCTGTTACGTCTTTCCTCCAAGCTATCCATGTTAAGATGCTTTAACCTTTCCTGGTAAGTTTTATCCTTCAACCCATGAACCAGTTTAGTAGCCCTTCTCTGAACTCTCTCCAAAGTATCAATATCCTTCTGGAGATACGGTCTCCAGTACTGCGTACAATACTCCAAGTGAGGTCTCACCAGTGCTCTGTACAATGGCATGAGCACTTCCCTCTTCCTACTGCTAATACCTCTCCCTATGCAACCAAGCATTCTGCTAGCATTTCCTGCTGCTCTATTGCATTGCCTACCTACCTTCAAGTCCTCTGAAATTATTACTCCTAAATCCCTTTCCTCAGATGTTGAGGTTAGGACTGTACCAAATAGTCTATATTCTGCTTTTGGGTTTTTACGCCCAATGTGCATAATCTTGCACTTGTCCACATTAAATGCCAGTTGCCACAATAACAGATTTGCCGTTGTTATTATCGGTGCTGCTCACCAACCAGCGTCTGTTCTTTCTGTTTTGGATTGTTTGGGTCTTTGTGACTGCCAGACTAATGAATCTGGATCCTATTTACTAAAAAACGTAAAACTGCAAAAACAAAAAGGCAATAATTCTACAACTTCTCTCTTTTTAATAAGGTCTAATTTGAGTAAAGAGCCCCTTGTGTCTTTAACTCCCATCGTCCGAAGCCGCATGGAGTGTGGATGAATATGATGGCAGCTGCCGTGTCTCACACCCTTGTCTATTGTGCAGACACTCTTATTTCACCTAGTACACCAAAGTAACCATGAACTGAGCCACATACCAGAAATAGCAGGTTCTTTGCCCACTGGAGTCTTAGCATACTCCTAAATCACAGTGGCCAAGCAGCTGGCTTTTCCCTTTTAACCATTGCACTTCATTACGCACATGGGCCTCTCCTTTCAGTAGAGGGGATGAAGAGCCTCTAACCACCTTTTCTCTTTCGCACACAGGCCCGAGAGAGGGAAAACCAAGGTATGCTGGCCTTGCCCACTAAATAAAATCATTTATTTTAGGGACTGTGTTTTCAAAGCAGCGCAGGGGAAAGTGGTGGGATTAAATATGTTTTAAAAAATTGCAGATGCTGAGAACTCATTTCTAGAATAGATTGCACCTCTTAATCCCGACACAAGGCTGGGATAGCCCCTCCACCATTCTGCATTTGCTCGAGTTCGTCCAGAAATGCGTATTTCTGGACTTGTATTTATTTATTTTACGGATGGGTTTGTCAATAGCAACACCAATAACTGAGTTTAAGTGTATGTAGCGCTAACACGTCACATTTGGCGCGGCTTTCTATACAGACGCACGGAAAAAAATGTTTTTGCACTATTGACGCGTGCAATGCTTCATTTCAGAGCATACTAACGCCATTATAAAATACTTTTATAACCTCCAAAAAGAAAGGAAATATTAGCAATTTATTAATCCATAAAAAGGTTTAAAAAGGATTAATATTCGTTAATATTTACCCCTATTGAGCCCGTGAGTGCATCCTTATTTTTGGATGGAATATTGATGGCGAGCGCTGATATATTGGAATTTTAGTTTTATAACCTGTTACGTAGCTGGGCCTCCAACCCTTATTTTTGTTGGCTTGGGCCTCGTTAGCATGTAATTGACCCATCTAGAAGGATTAATACGATAAGAATAGATACCATCTCGAAAACAAGTGAAACAGCTGGCCGATTCAAGCCGTGATGACAGCGAACCCTTCCCACCAGCCGGTTACTCAAATAGCATGGGGCATGCTCTTAATTATATTCCTTTACATACATTCACCTCCATATGGTCTACACATATGGAGTGACACTAGGTGCGGAGTGACTCATTAAAATGTGTAGAAATAGATGGGATGACTATACTTTTCAATACACGACTCATTCACAACTAGGCCCTTTAAAAAAATTCCTGCTCGCCAGCTAACGCAACATGGGGATTTTAGAGACCGTGCATGGGTCATGTACTATATAGCTTGGTCTAGGCAGAAGAGGATTAACCTCTAGGATGATCCCTGTGATGTGTTGTAATACGAGTTACACTTATGGCTGGACAAACTCACTGTAGCTGGACTAATTGGAAACAATGGCTGTGTGGAGTCTTCATCCAGTTCTAGTGCTAATAGAGGTGACCTCTGCTGAACTACAACTCCTATACTCCTATAAAGCTGGAGGGATGCTTCCTGTAGAGATAATTATACAATGTTCTGCTGTTACTAAGCTTCAGTGTGCTATGGCTGAGAACGATGAGAGCTATCAAGCAATCAGTCCTATCCTGATTTCAGATGTAGACATGGTTGTGCCCATACCTCTCTCCACTCATGACCATTCAAAGAAAAATAATGCAAAACACTCCTCAAGGTTACCTAGCCTTCTACACCCACTGCTGTGCACCCAAAACATCTAACCCAAACTGCTGAGATTGCAGATTAAAAAATATCATTGTGGATAGCATCGATCTACAGGACAAGAATACTACTTATATTTGTCTCCTCGACAAGCATTTCCATAACCCTTTCTTTCTAAAGCAAACTAGTTAATACATTACTATTTTAATAATTCCCCATTATTCAAACGAATCTGTCGAGGTCCAGGGCCTTCCACCGCCAGTCAGCAGGGCCCCCCACCTGGGGGTGCTTAGCTCCGGAGCTCCGTCTTCCTGTGAATCGGCAATGGGATCACGGACTAGGCCGCATTCCCATACTCGATTAGCATGCACCTCGCATATAGTGAGCACATGCGTTCTACAGTCGTTGGGGGTCGGGTCTGTAGATCCAGAGGAGTGGCTGCCCCAGTGGACGTTAAGGGCTGATGGAGAGAGGTAGGCAGTGCCTTCCAGGCACACCTCTTATTCAGCATCCCAGTAGGGGAGCTATTTGCTATTGGAGGTAGGGGTTATGGTCCTGACTCCATATATAAACCCTTATCACTTGTCATTCCATGCTTGTTTATTACCAAACTAGTACCTTGTTGTGCTTTCCCTTTTCCTGTGATTATCAATACTATTGGATTACCTGGCTTTGACTCATTGGACTTCCTTTATTTTATTACTTTGTTACATTCTCATATCCTGATCTTGACTTTACTACTCTCCGCTCAGAACCTTATCTGCCAGCCCTGACCGTTTGGAGTCCCTTTTTGACCACATTTTTGACTATCCCTTTTGGATTCACTGGCTTTGACTCATTGAACTTCCTTTTGTTTTACTTTGTTACATTCTTATACCCTGACCTTGACTTTACTACTCTCCGCTCAGAACCTTATCTGCCGCCCTGACCATTTCGACTCCCTTTTTGACCACGCTTTTGACTATCCCTTTTGCTGTGACGCCTGCTTTATGTTTATTAGAGCTTCCCTGTGCTCCGTTCCTCCTTGTCAGACCCGACAGAATCTCTGAGACATTGATTCCAGTACTCATACACACAAATATATCCCAAAATGTAGAATGCTACTTTCCATGTGCCAAACATGTATTTCATCCCTGGCCATGTTGATGGAAGATAAGGGGTCTCTCCTGACCCAATGGTCCAAACAGACTAAGCAGTTACTGATGAATCTAGCTAGGTATTGACACCTCATTTTGGACAGACCATTTGAAACATAACACCTATGGGAAAGGCCTGGACAGGTCACTAGGAAGATTGTGGAAGACATCCCTCTAATTCTTCATGCTAGAAAAACAGCTAGGACACTATTACCATCATGAATAGGGAAAGTGCCCATACATTGACCATAACAAGGTCTAGGAAAGTCCATAGGAGCTTGATAAAGGACAGAAAAATTAGACGTAGGCAAACAAAATAACTTATGTTTAATTACTTTATTGGGCCCTCTTTGTTCCATATAGTTCTATCTGTGCATAGACAAGTTGTTTCGAATCTGGGGATGGGACTCTTCATCGCGGCTGCTTCTGCACAGTCGCTTCACTGCCGACTCTACACAGCAAGACAGATCGTCGCTGGAGATTTCATCGCGGGACATTTCATCGCTAAAGGTAAGTATTTTAGCTATTTTAGTTTGGTTAGAATTAGGGTTTAGGGCGTTAGAATTAGGGTTTAGGGGGTTAATTTTAGTATTAGGGCTCGGGGGTTAGTATTAGGGTTAGTATTAGGGTTTAGGGGGTTAATTTTAGTATTAGGGCTCGGGGGTTAGTATTAGGGTTAAGGGGGTTAATTTTTGTATTGGGGTTAATTTTTGTGTTAGTATTGGGGTTTAGTGTTAGTATTGGGGTTTGGGAATCATTTATTAGGGGGGGTATTTTCTTTTTACTTGTACATTTGTAAGAGCTGACAGTTCAGCGCTGAACTGTCAGCTCTTACATAGCCGCGGCCGCGATGTAACGGCCGCGTTATTCTTCATTGCTGACAGTTCAGTGGTCTAACTGCCGCGCTGAACTGTCAGCGATGAAGATGCGGCGAAGAAGTGTCCTAGACCCTAGAATCTTGGGGCCCAATGGTCAGATCTTCCTTCATCTGACCCAAGATTCTAAACAACATGTCTACCTCCCTGATAGAGCTATACGGAGCAAAGAGGGCTCAATAAGGTGCTTTATTTATTTTATTTCATTAAATCATTTCTTCATAACTTTTGCCATCAGTTGGTCCATCACAAAATCCAGTAAATGTCTGTAAATCTCCATCATAAACAATTTTGGAGCCTATTCCTGATTCCCACGAGTGTCCTATTTTGACCCCAGAATGACGGTAATGTTTGGAATCGTATTAATATTAGTCATGGAATCTTAATCACAATGAGACAGAAAAATAAAAATGTAAGCAATGTATTATTTCCCAAAGTATTCTTTGACATTTCTGATGTACAGTGCCCTTTTTCAAAGAAATATGTACACTATTTTGGTATATTGACTTTAAGTAGGATTGCTATAGCCACAGAACAGTTGGATCTGCAGATTCAATGTTGAAGGTAACAATAAACACTGATACTAGTGATGATAATGGTCTTGTGTCCTTGGGGTAAGTGAGAAGTAAAACCAGTCTTGTCAGAAGCCAGGTACGTTTAGTACAAGCGAGAGAGACAGAATTAATTTGCCGGAAGAGTTTCCATCCTGATGAGGTTACTCACTTCACCCTGGCGAGCTGTGACAAAGACATGGAGGTAAATGTCCTCCGATCACCCCAGTGAACACTATAAATAGCAGACTGAGACCAGAGAGTCAGGGAAAACAAATGTGTGAAGAGAGGGATAAGAAAGCAGAAATAGAAGTGTGACCATAGCAGAGGCACAACTTCGACAAAAAAAATGGAATTATGTTTAAATGAAAAGTTGTAGACATTTTATTTAGAAATGCATAACAACGTGCCTTATTGAGCCCTCTTTGCTCTGTACGGTTCAGTCAGATGTTCCTTCATCGGCCCCTAGATTCCAAACAACATGTCCACTAGACATGTGCAAAACTAAAATTTTCGTTTCGTTTTCGTCCATTCGGACGAAAATGTTATTTATTTAGTCTAAAACGAATTTAGTTCATTACTGCATTCGTTTCAGACTAAATTCGTTCATTATTTTTGTTTCGTTTTATTCGTTCGTTTTATAGAATACGTGTAATACTATTGGCTTTCTATAAACCGAACGAGAGCCCCATTCATAAGAAATTCTTATGAATGGGGCTCTCGTTCGGTTCATAGAAAGGCAATAGTACTACACGTTTTCTATAAGCCGAAAGTCTATAAGCCGAAGGTAGTTCGGTTTATAGACTTTCGGTTTATAAAATACATAGAATTACATGTAGAAAGAATTTCTTATGAATGGGTCTCTCGTTTGGTTCATTGAAAGGCAATACTACTAAACGTTTTCTTTAAGCCGAAAGTCTATAAACCGAGCGACCTTCGGTTTATAGACTTTCGGCTTATAGAATAAATAGAATTACATGTATTCTACAAACCGAAAGTCTATAAACCGAACGACATTCGGTTTATAGACTTTCGGCTTATAGAATACATGTAATACTATTGGCTTTCTGTAAACCGAACTAGAGTCCCCATTCATAAGAAATTCTTAAGAATGGGGACTCTAGTTCGGTTTATAGAAAGCCAGTAGTATTACATGCATTCCATAAACCGAAAGTCATTCATTATGTCGATTTATGGAATGTATATGTAATGCTATTGGTATTCTATAAACCGACTCTATTTCGGTTTATAGAATGCCAATAGCACGAATGGACGAATGGACGAATGATTTTCGTTAATTAACCATTCGTTCATTCGTCTTTCGTTAGTATAGCATTTTCGTTATTCGTTTTTCGGACGAATGGACGAAAATGCATTCGTCCGAAAACGAATGCACATGTCTAATGTCCACCTCCTGAGAGAGATAAACAGAGCAAAGAGGGCTCTACGAGGTATTTTATTTATATTCTTTCATTCTTCTTTCGATAAAGCAATTCTCTTTAAACCTGTACACTTGATCCACTCTTTGAATTAAATATAAAATAATTCATTGTCATTTAACCAAGCACAGTGCATTGTAGCCCTCACACATGGCAGCCATAGGAATGAGCATAAAAGTAACATATTCTATGATCACATCTGCCAAGAATGTATTTTATCTCAGTGCTACATCAGTATAAACAAAATACTCAGTAGCAGAACCTGATGCACACTGACTGAGACACATACACACTTCTTTAGAACTATAATACAAAGGGTTATGTTCGGAAATCATTCCTATTAATTAGTATAGAAGATCAACAGGACTGGGAATCTCCCTAACTCACTTGGCTGTGGGACTAGTTCCACATCATCCATAATGCCTTTGGGACAAGGCACTCCTATTCTTTTATGTTTGTTTGGCATGTCTTGTGTTAGTCGTAATAGAAGTATCAGATGTAAAACTGAGTTAGCGAAGAGCACACCAAGCCCTGCTTGACCAAATTCTCAGCAACCCCCACTTAATGGTACTAATTTTATCAATCTCGCAAGGATGAATCTCTGAGTTGACCTTGTCCGCAATGCAGAGGTTTGTACAGGTTCTGAAGCTGGTGCATTAAGAGACTGAGCTATCTCACATGTTTTTAAAAAAAAAAACAATAAATGACTAGTCTGCTAGGGATATGGCTAGTAAGTAAAAGGTTAAGGAGTCACGAGGAAGTGATGGTGCTCCTGCGCGTTCACCCAGAATGCTGTGCAGTCGGGCCCTGAATTTGTGTAGTGTGAGTGGATAAACACATTGTCACTTACTTCATGCTCGTGCAACAGCAGGTTCCCAATTTCATAGCTGCCAACATTCCAGTTTTTTTTAGGATCCCGTCAAATTTGGTTCTGTCCCGCATTACTGCTGCCTAAGCACTGGGCTTTGCACTGTTTGCTATGAAACATGCATAAGAGTTGACACGGGCAGCGCTGATAATTGCCACCAAAATGGTGCACGGATTTGGGTCACACCGGTAACCGAATGTCAAGCGACTGCAGAAATGTTAAAACAGCCATTGTCACAAAGGGTAAGGGAATTTCAAAATAGTCACTAAGGGGTTGGTATAACTGTATATAAATATATTTTTTTGTTTAAAATATGTTTAGGGACACTAAATGGTTTTTTTTTCTCACTTGTGCTTCTAATCTAGAAGCACAAGTGAAAAGTTAGTTGTCCCTAGTGTGAGGACCCCAGTTTATCCTCTGACCGACAGCTGCCATGTTTCCATAGGAAGCAGGCAGCCGTCTGGTCGGCGACCGGCTCTCATTGCTAGTGCAGGGAGAGACCCTTGTTTTTGCATGAGATCAGCAGGGATGACATTAATTAGGCCCCCCTGCTGATCCCATGCAAAAACGAGGGTCTCTCTCTGCGCTAGAAGCGAGAGACCATAGCATTCGGCTGTCAGAGCGGGGAGAGCTCTTTGTCAGCACGTGACAACCAGGAACTGCTGTGTCTCGCATGTGAGACACAGCAGAGAGTAAACCCGCCTGTATCTATTAAGATACACGTCGGGTTTATTTTCAAAGACCGGGACATGTTTTGTTTAAACCGTGCTTCCTTGAAGAATCTATGACTGCCTGATTCCAATCCCTTTCGGACTAAATCAAGGTATATTGAACCTATATATATAAACTATAGTTTACTCTGGCAAAATATGGACTCCAGACACCTGGTGCCTGTACTGGATAGGCTTGAGCTCAATTTTCACATAACCCTGCCCACTTTAATCTCCACCCCCACCAGCTGCCACATCCCAGGATGTTTGCAGGTATGACTTGTAAGCTTAAGCTGCACTGGGTAACACTTTCTTATATACTTAAATGTGTTTAAGAAACACCAGTTAACGGATCTTCTAACTGATTCATGAGGTTCTATTTTTATTTGCTTTGTTTTCTTTTTTTTAGTTTTTGTTAGAGATGCCAAACCTACAAGGGACATCTATAGGGAAATGTGGAATGTCTTGTAAAGTGAAGACCTTGTGTTAGTCTGATTCAGACTGTAGTTTTGCTTGTAATCATGCCATTAAACCAGTTACACTCACTTTGTTGTGTAGCTATTTTGATACGCTGTTTACAGCACATGATACAGATAGGAGTTTCTTAAAGGGACACTAAACATTATATTTCACGTGTGCTTCTAATATAGTTATGTTAGTTGTTCCTAGTGCGAAGATAAACTGGCGTGTATTTCTGATTGTATGCGCCAGTTTATCCTCTGGCTGGCAGATGCCATGCTTCCATAGGAAGCAGGCAGCCGTCTGGTCGGCGACAGAGAGAGACACTTGTTTTTGGTCCCCCTGCTGATCTCATGCAAAAACGAGGGTCTCACTGTGCTAGCAGCAAAAGACCCCCGCATTCGGGAGCAGGGCGAGCCTCTGCTCTTATTGGCTGTGCGCACGCTGTCAGTGTCAGCGCAGGACAACCAGGAACTGCTGTGTCTCAGCTGTGAGACACAGCAGACAGTAAACCCGCGTGTATCGATTAAGATACGCATCAGGTTTACTCCAGACCAGCAGGACATGTTTTTTTTAACCCTTTAAGGAAGCAAGGATCAAAAAACTGTTTAGTGGTCCTTTAAAGAGACCAGATGTAAACTTTCTGGGGTAAGGTTCAAAAACTGGAGCAATCAGCAGATTGTTCACCATCACTATTGTCCCAAGCTTACTCTTCAAAACGAACTGCAAGAAAACTTTTTTTTTTTTTTTTTAATCAAAATGTGAAAAAGTAGACAGTATTGTCACAGACATATTTCCCCAGAAATCTCTTTTTCCTCTGTGCTGATCTAATTATACCTTAAAAAATAAAAAAATGTCTTTTGTTCTTCCAACCACCATTATACCACCCCCAGGAGTCTTGAATACCAAGGTGGACTATTGATAAAACGACACATAAAGGCCCAGCCTCCATAAAGAAGCATCTGCCGCGGCTGAGATATACACTTTGTTATGTAAACTTACACAATGTGGATACTTACACGGCGGTTGCGGAGAGACAGAATTCCGCTACACTTGAAACTGCAGTGTCTCTGCTGAAAGGAGCCTTCAGCCCCAATACTTTATCCCTGTTTGATTCTTCACTGGGAGCCTTAATCCATTTCTTTGAGAAACATATGCCTTTCTTATGGCCAGGAAAGCACAGAAATGCCCTCTGAATACACATTTCCAGGGCTCTTTAAACATCCACAGACAGTTTTTTTCTTTTCTTTTTTTTTTTTTTTTTTGTCTCTTTTTCTTCGACAATGGGTTCAGGGCAGAAAGACGGGAAGGACAATCGCTTTAAATGAATTTCTAATTCTACTCACTGATGTGGAGGTTTTGGTAATAACCTAAGGATAATTTTGAAAATAGAATTAGTTATTTATAAAGTATTTTTACCAGGTAGGAAACATCGAGATGTTGCTTGTTTTCAACTATTTTGTTGTTCCAAGAACATTGCATTGTTACAATATAATAAAAGTACAACATATTAAATATTTAACATAGATCACAAACAGATGAGAAAACAAATGAATATAATATTACAGTGCATTCTGTATTGAGGTATATTGACAAAGATCTCTTAAAGAGGCAGTCTAGTTCCCAAACTCACTTTGGTGCAAGATGAAGATTGCTGCTTTTTCCAGTGTGATTTGATGCAGGCATTCTGCATAAATCACATTTTTAATATTTGACTCAAGCCCTCCCCAGTGATTACTCTGCATGTTTATTGCAGGTGCAGCAGCACTGATTATATAGACACTGATCATATAAAGTTTTGTTTCATTTAGTCACTTTCTGTGCTGTTGGAATAGAATACATTGTGTGGATTGTGATAGACTTTCTCTTGTACACAGTAAGATCTCTTAACAGTGCAACACATTGCCTGATGACATCACTAGAAAGACAGGAAATTGCATTCATTTAAATGAAATTATTCTCATTGGGGGAGGGAGGAGGGAGAGGCAGCATTGGGCAAGTCTGAGGGAGGTGGGACAGGCAGCATTGGGTAAGTCTAAGGCAGCATTGGGTAAGTCTGGAGGTGGCAGCATTGGGTTGGTCTGGGGAAGGGGGTGGCAGCATTTGGTAAGTCTGGGGGAAGCCTGATTGGCTAAGACTGGGTAGGGAGGGGGAGGCAGCACTGGTTAAGTCTGGGGGGTAGGGGCAGCATTGGCTAAGTCTGGTGGGCAGATGGCTGTGGGGGCGATGCACTGGCTACATCTGGGGGCAGATGGCTGTGGGGGAGATGCATTGGCTATGTCTGGGGGCAGATGGGCAAATAAAAGGAAATAAAAATAAGTAAAGGAATACATTTTTATTAAATTTAAAAAAGCAAGTTACATGTGAATATATACAAGTTAAACTTTTTTCCTTATATTCTTATATTCAGGCTTTTAATTTTACTCCTAAAGGAATATCCAAAGTTTGGGGGGTCATCTTATATTTGAGCAAATATGGTACTTTGAAATCACATGAATAGGCATTAATATTTGGAAGATGCATTTTAGGCACCAGACAGTCCCTCTAAGGGATTTTAGCCTGGAGGAAGATTTGATGTCTGTGAGTGAAATATTTTTGTACTGTGGAATAATAAATAAAGTGCTGGTACTGGACTGGAGCTTATAGAAGGGAGAACAGCTGGAGAGAGCATTCTACTCAGGTAGGGTGGAAGCTTCCCCAAAAAAAGTACTGAAACTCGAAAAATTGTTTTTACTGAGAATGTAGAGAAAAAAAATGATTGAAAATTATCTATACATTGTATTAGCAAAACTACAAGCAAATTTCAAAATTAGGTGACAAATATATTTTAAATGTGTCTGTGGAGTCTCCTGCTGAGGACATCACCTGTGACCTAATATGCAAATAAACTTCTCAATGGAAAATTTAGAATTTACATTTCCAGAAAATACACAAAAGAAAAGTATCTGATAATCTTAAAATGTTGAAATCTCTACAACTCCACCCCGTGATCTCTACAACCAGATCCATGATCTCTACAACCAGACCCATGATCTCTACAACTAGACCTGTGATCTCTACAACTAGAACTGTGATCTCTACAACCAGACCCATGATCTCTACAACTAGACCCGTGATCTCTACAACTAGAACTGTGATCTCTACAACTAGACCCATGATCTCTACAACTAGACCCGTGATCTCTACAACTAGACTTGTGATCTCTACAACTAGACCTGTGATCTCTACAACTAGACCCGTGATCTCTACAACTAGACTTGTGATCTCTACAACTAGACCCATGATCTCTACAACTAGACCGTGATCTCTACAACTAGACTTGTGATCTCTACAACTAGACCTGTGATCTCTAAAACTAGACCCGTGATCTCTACAACCAGACCCGTGATCTCTACAACTAGACCTGTGATCTCTACAACTAGACTTGTGATCTCTACAACTAGACCTGTGATCTCTACAACTAGACCTGTGATCTCTACAACTAGACTTGTGATCTCTACAACTAGACCTGTGATCTCTACAACTAGACCTGTGATCTCTACAACTAGACCTGTGATCTCTACAACTAGACCTGTGATCTCTACAACTAGACCTGTGATCTCTACAACTAGACCCATCATCTCTACAACTAGACCTATGATCGCTATAACTAGACCTATGATCTCTACAACTAGACCCGTCATCTCTACAACACGAACTATGATCGCTACAACTAGACCTACGATCTCTGCAACTAGACTCCTGATCTCTACAACTAAACTTAGGCCTGTGATCTCTACAACTAGACCTATGATCTCTACAACTAGACCTGTGATCTCTACAACTAGACTTGTGATCTCTACAACTAGACCTATGATCTCTACAACTAGACCTACGATCTCTGCAACTAGACTCCTGATCTCTACAACTAAACTTAGGCCTGTGATCTCTACAACTAGACCTATGATCTCTACAACTAGACCTGTGATCTCTACAACTAGACCTGTGATCTCTACAACTAGACTTGTGATCTCTACAACTAGACCTGTGATCTCTACAACTAGACCTGTGATCTCTACAACTAGACCTGTGATCTCTACAACTAGACCTGTGATCTCTACAACTAGACCTGTGATCTCTACAACTAGACCCATCATCTCTACAACTAGACCTATGATCTCTACAACTAGACCCGTCATCTCTACAACACGAACTATGATCGCTACAACTAGACCTACGATCTCTGCAACTAGACTCCTGATCTCTACAACTAAACTTAGGCCTGTGATCTCTACAACTAGACCTGTGATCTCTACAACTAGACCTGTGATCTCTACAACTAGACCTGTGATCTCTACAACTAGACCTGTGATCTCTACAACTAGACCTGTGATCTCTACAACTAGACCCATCATCTCTACAACTAGACCTATGATCGCTATAACTAGACCTATGATCTCTACAACTAGACCCGTCATCTCTACAACACGAACTATGATCGCTACAACTAGACCTACGATCTCTGCAACTAGACTCCTGATCTCTACAACTAAACTTAGGCCTGTGATCTCTACAACTAGACCTATGATCTCTACAACTAGACCTGTGATCTCTACAACTAGACCTGTGATCTCTACAACTAGACCCGTGATCTCTACAACTAAACCTAGGCCTGTGATCTCTATAAGTAGACCTGTGAGGAAGAGCAGAGAGTAAACCCACATTTATCTATAAAGATACACATTGGGTTTACTTTGGAGTAGAAGGACACTTTTTTAGACAATGGTAGACAATTCATATGTAACAGGTATTCGTCTGACCTTAGCACCTATCTCGCTCCTTCAGGTTCAGGGAAGTCCTATCGACATACACGCGAAAATAAAACAAATAAGAGAAATATATGATTTAATTATGTCTGTGATGTCTGTGATATCACATGTGTACAAATAAACTAATTGTTAATGGAATATGTGTAATTTGCAAATAAAGCTACAAGGTGATGTCATAAGCAGCAGACACCATAAACATATTTGAAATATACACTTCCATTAAAAAGTTTGGGGTCACTTACAAATGTCTTTGTTTTTGAAAGAAAACTAATTTTGTCCATTAACCCCTTAACGACAGATGACGTGCCAGGCACGTCACGGCAAATCGAGGACTTGCCGACAGCTGACGTGCCTGGCACGTCATGCACTAAACTGAGTAAAGAAAGCGACCAGCGGTCGCTTTCTTTACTCTAACGGTGTTGCTACAATGCCTCTAGGTAGAGGCATTGTGCAACACCCCCCAAAAGTGCAGGGGCGCGCTACGATCACTCCACGGAGTGATCGTAGCAGCCATTTAAAAATGGCTGCGCCGGCTGCACACATGTGCTTAGAAAGCGAACGATCGTTCGCTTTCTAAGCATCTCCGGTGTTGTTAAAGTGCCTCGCCAGCGAGGCACTTAACAACACCGTTCTGCTCCCCAGAGCCGATGGTGGTCGCTCTCCTGAGCGACCCCATCGGCTCAGTAGAAGGGAACGCTGCCTATACAGGCAGCGCTTCCCTTCTAATGGCAAGAGCATCGGAAGTGAAAGTATTTCACTTCCGATGCTCTAGGGGGAGCCAATCGATGCCGGCACAACAGATCTATGTGATCTGTGTGCAGGCATGTATGATATGTGCTCTGATGAGCACTTATCATACTGTCAAAGGCAATTGACAAGTATTGATCTGCCTCCCTCACCTTACTAGTTATAGTAAGGGAGAGAGACAGATCAGATAAAGTAAAAAAATAAAATAAAATAATAAAACAAATATTTAATAAAATTTTAAACACCAAGGGCTTTTATAAAAGCCATTTAACCCCTTCCCTGCCATTGATCGCTGTGTACGCAGTGATCATACACAGCAGCACATTTTTTGCTGTCTGTGCATTTTTTAGGGGTTAATTTTTTTTTACTGTAATTCATTACAGTATAAAAAAAAGCTCTTTTAAGAGAGATTAACCCCTTTCTTGCTGTAGATCACTGCCTAAGCAGAGATCTGACGCAAATGCAGCAATCTTGCTGCAGAAGCATTTTTAATTTTTTTAAAACTTTTTTATTACACCCGTCACGTGTTAATTATACCCGCTAGGGGGCTACGTTTAACGTAATTTTTTTTTTAAATAAGAGCTATTAACCCCTTCCTTGCCGTATATCACTTCCTAAGCAGCACATATGGTCACTGCCTAAGCAGTGCATATGGTCACTGCCTAAGCAGCGCATATGGAGCAATCTAGTCGCAGAAGGATTTTTTTTTTGCTATCAGCATTTTTTTTGTCAGACTCGCTAGGGGTTAATTATACCCACTAGGGGATTACGTGTATTCCTTTTGAAGCTGTCTGAACACGTGTATAGCGATCAGTAACAGCCGATCAGTGGCAAAGGTGGTTTGGTGATTTCTCAGATGAGCATCACCATTCGTCTGGTTCGATCAATATTGGTAAATATTGTTCTGACCCATATGGATCTGCCTCCCTCTCCTCACTTGAGTTTTAGTGAGGGAAAGAGACAGATCTGTATAACATAATTTTTTAATTGTAATAAATTAAATAAAATGTTAAAAAAATTGTGAGTCCCAAGGGCTTTTATAAAAGCCATACCCTTTGTATAGTGTAGTGTATTAACCCCTTCCCTGCCACTGATCACTGCACAGCAGAAATTTTTTTCTTGTCTGTGCATTTTTAGGGGTTAATTTTTTTGTACAGTACTACAAAGGCTCTTATAAGAGCTATTAACCCCTTCCTTGCTCTACATGTTCAAATTCCAAGTTTGAAAATCAAAAAGCGCACCTCTCAAATGTAGCCTTTCAACACCCAACAAAGCTGACAAAGCTATGCATGGGTGGTATCCCTGTGCTCGGGAGATGTTGCTGAACATATATTGTGGTATTGTTTGTCAGTGACACATACCGAAATATGTGAATTTGTGTCTAAAGTACAATGTATGTGGGAAAAAATACACAATAAAATGACTACCACAAACTTTGACAAAGGCTGGTGGTAGAATTGGTGCATGGAAAGTGTTAAAATAACACCATTTAAAATAGCCTAGGGTGTCTACTTTTACAAAATATATACTTTTTGGGGTAAAATACACTGTCCTACTTTAAAAAAAAGTCCCAAATGAAAGATGGGCTCAGGCTGGCTACACGTCAATATTCCAAGTTGAAAATGCGCACCTTCACAATGTGGCCCTTTTAGCCCCCAAACAACCCAACAAACCTATGCATGGGTGGTATCCCTGTACTCAAGAGATGTTGCTGAACACTTATTGGGGTGTTATTTGGCAGTGACACATACCAAAATCTGTAAATTCATGTCTGAAGTACAAGGTTTGTGAAAAAAAAACACAAAAAAATGACTACCACAAACTTTGACAAAGGCTGGTGGTAGAATTAGTGCATGGAAAGTGTAAAAATACCACCATTTGAGATAGCCTAGGGTGTCTACTTTAAAAAAATATATGGGTTGATGTGGTAAAATACACTGGCTGGTTTCAAATATGTCCCAAATGGGACATGGGTGCAGGCTGTCTGCATGTCAAAATTTCAAATTGGAAAACCAAAAACTTCACCTCCCAAATTTGGCCTTTTACCCCCCAAACAATCCAACAAACCTATGCATGGGGGGTATCCCTGTACTCAAGAGATGTTTCTGAACACTTATTGGGGTGTTATTTGGCAGTGACACATACCAAAATCTGTAAATTTATGTCTGAAGTACAAGGTTTGTGAAAAAAAAACACAAAAAAATTACTACCACAAACTTTGACAAAGGCTGGTGGTAGAAATAGTGCATGGAAAGTGTTAAAATACCACCATTTGAGATAGCCTAGGGTGTCTACTTTTAAAAAATATATGGGTTGATGGGGTAAAATACACTGGCTGGTTTCAAATATGTCCCAAATGGGACATGGGTGCAGGCTGTCTGCATGTAAAAATTTCAAGTTGGAAAACAAAAAACTGCACCTCACAAATTTGGCATTTTAGCCCCCAAACAACCCAACAAACCTATGCATGGGTGGTATCCCTGTACTCAGGAGAAATAGTAGAATCTATTTAGCATGTTTTTTCGTTCGCTATTGTCGATGAGGAGAAGTTGTTTCAAATAAAAACAAAGAAATTTGTGTATTTTTTTTTTTTTTACCATATTTTATTATTTTTTTTTAATAATATGATAAGATATGATCAAAAATATGGCATCCATAGAAAGCCCTTTTTGTCCCGATAAAAACAATATATAATATGTGTGGGTACAGCAAATGACGAAGAAGAAAATTACTGCTAAACACAAACAGCACAGAAATGTTAAAATAGCCATTGTCCAGAAAGGACAAAAATGTTTCAAAGGCTCTGTCCTTAAGGGGTTAAAATAACATCAAATGGATTATAAATACAGTGTAGAGATTGTTAATGTTGCAAATAACTATTGTAGCTGGAAACGGCTGAATTTAATAGAATATATACACAGGTGGGTCCATTATCAGCAACCATCCCTCCTATGTTTCAGTGGTACTCTGTGTTAGCCAGTCCAAGTTTATCATGTTAACAGTCAACATCTTGACTATATTTCCTATTTATTTTGTGAACCATGCGACAGAGGAACCGCTCACAGATCAAACCACATGACAGAGGAAATGCTCACAGACCAAACAACGGGACAGAGGAAACGTTCACAGACAAAACCACGCCACAGACCAAACCACACAACAGAGGAACCTCTCACAGACCAAACCACCCGACAGAGGAACTGCTCACAGACCAAACCATGCGACAAAGGAACTGCTCACAGACCAAACCACCCGACAGAGGAACTGCTCACAGACCAAACCACAGGACAGAGGACCCACTCACAGATCAAACTACCCGACAGAGGAACCTCTCACAGACCAAACCACCCGACAGAGGAACTGCTCACAGACCAAACCATGCGACAAAGGAACTGCTCACAGACTAAACCACCTGACAGAGGAACCGCTTACAGACCAAACCAGGGGACAGAGGAAACGTTCACAGACAAAACCACGCGACAGAGGAACCGCTCACAGACCAAACAACCCGACAGAGGAACCGCTCACAGACCAAACCACCCGACAGAGGAACCGCTCACAGACCAAACCGACCGACAGAGGAACCTCTCACAGACCAAACCACCCGACAGAGGAACTGCTCACAGACCAAACCACCCGACAGAGGAACTGCTCACAGACCAAACCACCCGACAGAGGAACTGCTCACAGACCAAACCACCCGACAGAGGAACCGCTCACAGACCAAACCACCCGACAGAGGAACCTCTCACAGACCAAACCACCCGACAGAGGAACTGCTCACAGACCAAACCACCCGACAGAGGAACTGCTCACAGACCAAACCACCCGACAGAGGAACTGCTCACAGACCAAACCACCCGACAGAGGAACCTCTCACAGACCAAACCACCCGACAGAGGAACTGCTCACAGACCAAACCACCCGACAGAGGAACTGCTCACAGACCAAACCACCCGACAGAGGAACCGCTCACAGACTAAACCACCTGACAGAGGAACCGCTCACAGACCAAACCACGCGACAGAGGAACCGCTCACAGATCAAACCACCTGACAGTGGAACTGCTCACAGACTAAACCACCTGACAGAGGAACCGCTCACAGACCAAACCAGGGGACAGAGGAAACGTTCACAGACAAAACCACGCGACAGAGGACCCGCTCACAGACCAAACAACCCGACAGAGGAACCGCTCACAGACGAAACCACTCGACAGAGGAACTGCTCACAGACCAAACCACCCGACAGAGGAACTGCTCACAGACCAAACCACATGACAGAGGAAATGCTCACAGACTAAACCACCTGACAGAGGAACCGCTCACAGACCAAACCACCCGACAGAGGAACTGCTCACAGACCAAACCACGTGACAGATGAACCACTCACAGACCAAACCACCTGACAGAGGAACCGCTCACAGACCAAACTATGCGACAGAGGAACAGCTCACAGACCAAACCACCCGACAGAGGAACTGCTCACAGACCAAACCACACGACAGAGGAACCGCTCACAGATCAAACCACCCGACAGAGGAACCTCTCACAGACTAAACCACAAGACAGAGGAACCTCTCACAGACCAAGCCACCTGACCGAGGAACTGCTCACAGACCAAACCACGCGACAGAGGAACTGCTCACAGACCAAACCACCCGACAGAGGAACTGCTCACAGACTAAACCACCTGACAGAGGAACCGCTCACAGACCAAACCACCCGACAGAGGAACTGCTCACAGTCAAAACCACGCGACAGAGGAACTGCTCACAGACCAAACCACCCGACAGAGGAACTGCTCACACACCAAACCACCTGACAGAGGAACCGCTCACTGACCAAACCACACGACAGAGGAACCGCTCACAGACCAAACCACAAGACAGAGGAACCTCTCACAGACCAAACCACCCGACAGAGGAACTGCTCACAGACCAAACCACGTGACAGAGGAACCACTCACAGACCAAACCACCCCACAGATGAACAGCTCAGACCAAACCACGTGACAGAGGAACCACTCACAGAACAAACCACCTGACAGAGGAACCGCTCACAGACCAAACCGACCGACAGAGGAACCGCTCACAGACCAAACCGACCGACAGAGGAACCGCTCACAGATCAAACCGACCGACAGAGGAACCGCTCACAGATCAAACCACCCGACAGAGGAACCGCTCACAGACCAAATCACGTGACAGAGGAACCGCTCACAGACCAAACCACGTGACAGAGGAACCGCTCACAGATCAAACCACCCGACAGAGGAACCACTCACAGACCAAACCACCTGACAGAGGAACCGCTCACAGATCAAACCACCTGACAGAGGAACCACTCACAGACCAAACTATGCGACAGAGGAACTGCTCACAGACCAAACCACACGACAGAGGAACCGCTCACAGATCAAACCACCCGACAGAGGAACCTCTCACAGACTAAACCACAAGACAGAGGAACCTCTCACAGACAAAACCACCTGACAGAGGAACTGCTCACAGACCAAACCACCCGACAGAGAAACTGCTCACAGACCAAACCACGTGACAGAGGAACCTCTCACAGACCAAACCACCTGACCGAGGAACTGCTCACAGACCAAACCACGCGACAGAGGAACTGCTCACAGACCAAAACACCCGACAGAGGAACTGCTCACAGTCAAAACCACGCGACAGAGGAACTGCTCACAGACCAAACCACCCGACAGAGGAACTGCTCACAGACCAAACCACCTGACAGAGGAACCACTCACAGACCAAACCACCTGACAGAGGAACCGCTCACAGACCAAACCACACGACAGAGGAACCGCTCACAGACCAAACCACGAGACAGAGGAACCTCTCACAGACCAAACCACCCGACAGAGGAACTGCTCACAGACCAAACCACGTGACAGAGGAACCACTCACAGACCAAACCACCCCACAGTGGAACCGCTCACAGACCAAACCGACCGACAGAGGAACCGCTCACAGACCAAACCGACCGACAGAGGAACCGCTCACAGATCAAACCACCCGACAGAGGAACCGCTCACAGACCAAATCACGTGACAGAGGAACCGCTCACAGACCAAACCACGTGACAGGGGAACCGCTCACAGATCAAACCACCCGACAGAGGAACCACTCACAGACCAAACCACCTGACAGAGGAACCGCTCACAGATCAAACCACCTGACAGAGGAACCGCTCACAGACCAAACTATGCGACAGAGGAACAGCTCACAGACCAAACCACCCGACAGAGGAACCGCTCACAGAGCAAACCACACGACAGAGGAACCGCTCACAGATCAAACCACCCGACAGAGGAACCTCTCACAGACTAAACCACAAGACAGAGGAACCTCTCACAGACTAAACCACCTGACAGAGGAACTGCTCACAGACCAAACCACCCGACAGAGAAACTGCTCACAGACCAAACCACGTGACAGAGGAACCTCTCACAGACCAAACCACCTGACCGAGGAACTGCTCACAGACCAAACCACGCGACAGAGGAACTGCTCACAGACCAAACCACCCGACAGAGGAACTGCTCACAGACAAAACCACGCGACAGAGGAAATGCTCACAGACCAAACCACCCGACAGAGGAACTGCTCACAGACCAAACCACCTGACAGAGGAACCGCTCACTGACCAAACCACACGACAGAGGAACCGCTCACAGACCAAACCACGAGACAGAGGAACCTCTCACAGACCAAACCACCCGACAGAGGAACTGCTCACAGACCAAACCACGTGACAAAGGAACCACTCACAGACCAAACCACCCCACAGAGGAACAGCTCAGACCAAACCACGTGACAGAGGAACCGCTCACAGAACAAACCGACCGACAGAGGAACCGCTCACAGATCAAACCACCCGACAGAGGAACCGCTCACAGACCAAATCACGTGACAAAGGAACCACTCACAGACCAAACCACCCGACAGAGGAACCGCTCACAGATCAAACCACCCGACAGAGGAACCACTCACAGACGAACCGCTCACAGATCAAACCACCCGACAGAGGAACCACTCACAGACCAAACCACCTGACAGAGGAACCTCTCACAGACCAAACCACGCGACAGAGGAACCGCTCACAGACCAAACCACGCAACAGAGGTGCACAACCCAGAAATTTAGGGAGTTAAGGGAAGCAAAGCTACACATACGTAGAGCTGTGGCGCGATACTGCAGATGCAGGCTGCAGGGCAATTATTTTGACGCAGCCCTGCAGTATACATTTTCTACACATCGTTAATTATTTAAGAAATACAGTAACCAGTGTAGCCTACTTCACTAAAGACAAATTAGTAGAGCTTTACAAGATAACTGCAGAAACACAGAAGTTCTGTGTTATTGAAAGATTGGAACAAATGTAGACATTTTAATTATAAAGAAATTATAAAAAAAAGGAATGACCACAGCGCTGCATTAAGGTGATGCTGCAACCCATACAGTGATACCCCATCACAAATAATACATAAATACACAACGTGTTTTGTATAGGTGCACTTCAATACAAATAAAATAAAAAGATATTGGTCAGGTTATATTGCACCTTGGGAGAGATTCTCCCTGACACTATACACCAAGTGGTGGGAGACAAGTATTTTTTATTTTATTTTTATTGAAGCCCACCTATACAAAAAAAAAAAAAAAAAACATTGTGTATTTTAATTACAAAGGCTTTAATGAGAGGCTACAAATAAAGCACCTTTTTCACTCTTCCTCTTTTGCTCCCTTTGGCTCTATCAGGGAGCAGATGTGTTGTTTAGAATCTTGGGTCAAAGCTTCACTCCGACCCAAGATTCTAAACATGTCTGCTCCCTGATAGAGCTATATGGAGCAAAGGAGGGCTCAATAAGACTTTCTTTTCTTTCATGTAAGCATTTCTATTTAAAATGCCTACACTTGACGCAATCTTCCAATTAAACATAAGTTCATTTTGTTGTCGTCAGTTGTCCTTTCAGCTATTTTTGTAATGTTTGTTCTACAAAGTAGAGACCGTTTCTTTTGTACATTTTACCATGTGTCGCATGCTCTGGTTTTCAACAGAGAGGGGGAAGTAGAATTCTACTGGACATTACATTTCCGACTTTGTCTTAAAACAGCCTGTTGTTCAAAGCATGTTCTGATGCAAAAGGAAATTGCCTCCCCCACCCACTCTGCTATTTCTTAGAGTGGAAACATTTCCATATGAATATTCTAGAATGTCCTTAGCTTTTTTTTTTTTTTTTGTTTGTTTTTAAAGCAGTTTTAAGGTCCTGCACACTTTTAATGATCATTCCCATTCTTCCTTCAGTGGACTCCTGGAGAGCCCTATCCGACGCGGCTTTTAACTCAAACCTTTCAAATACAGCTCAAAAGAATCCCAGACTTCTATTTTGTAACACTGCCATTCGTTTTATAGTCTTGTTTAAAATTCTACAGCTTAATGTGGTTTATCCAGAAGCCCAGAGAGACCATGGGTTTGTAATATTTTTCCTGATATTTTTCTCGTGATAAAGTTGATTTCTCAAGAAAACAAGTCATGAGAATATTAAAAATACGTGGTCTCTCTGGGCTTCCGTAGGTTTATGTGTCTCTATTTTTTAACTTACCCTAAAACCTTTATTTCGTTTTTGACTGCTTGCTATTTAAAGGTGTGTAAAGCAAAGCTACTCTTCTTTCTTGAATTTTCTTTTGCAAGCTCTCTTTTTTTAATAAAAGGTCAATTTTTACCATCTTAATGGTTCTAGGATCATTGTAATATGGGAAAAAGACCTGAACAAACAAATGCATTATATTGAAAAATCTGCAGTGGCATCACATAACTTTCTGCTCCTCCAATCACTGCGGCCAAAAACCAAACAAAACAGGAACTAGTTACTGCATGTTCACAACTCAGTGCATCGCACTGATCGCCTGTGCAAGTAACCAAAAGCATAGGCTCTTAGGGCAGGAATCTTTACATGCAATGTGATCATGTATTTCTATGCAAAGAACCCCCTGTTCAATGCACAGGTTTACAGAGACAAATCGGATAGTTTGCTGCCTAGAGTGTCCCTTTAGGTTTTCCTTGGTTGTGCACAGGTGAATTAAATATTACCGTAGTCATTTATCACCAGGCCAGAATAGCATAGAACCACTTTTGAACTATTCAAGTACATTCACCCCCAAACAGGGGTAATATAAAAATATGGAAAAAAAGGTATGTTTGTCATAAAGGACATATAGTTTTCAGGGTCTATTTCTTGAACTTTTTAAAGGAAACTTTTATTTTTACTAAATTTAAAAAACTTAGCTATAGGATAGCTTTGTGAAAAAAACTTAGCTGTTTTAATAAAGTGTTATATTGTGCAAACAGTGTATAGCTCGTCACAAATCAAAAAGGAGGGGAACCAAATATTTTGTTTTCCTTTATAGTTTAGTTCCAAGTTTACAGATGTCTTTATTTTTGAACATGCCGGTATTGCATTCTATATGTCAGCCAGCAGAAGTCATCAGTAGTAGACCTTTCCAGCTTGCCCAGTTTACTGTCAAACAAGCAGAATATTTAATCTGCCTTTAAAGCTGCATAGAGCTTAGTACAGATACACCAGCCCCTGTATGTACTTAAATAAGGCAGCTTCAACAACTTGGGTGTATTAATAACGTCATGGACGGAACAGGCAAAGGTGTGAATGACCCAACGCGTTTTACACACCTGGCCACCATACTAGCTTTGTCTGCTGTTTTATCAGTGGAGCATCATAGAACATAACAGTCCATATTTAACTGCAGTTCCTCTAACTCCAGCACCATCATTGTGCAGCTCTCAATACACTCCTCCCCCCCCCCCATCCCCCAAACTCCCCCCACCCCCCCCAGGAACCTTTATCGTCCCGCCTCTTACTGGTAGATCATCATGTGTGGCAGAGAGTACTGTAGTCACTCTGGCTATAGCACTGCCAGGAGTCAAATGACCTGTCGAAGATGCCATGCTAGTACTCTGTGACACATAACCGGCTGGCTTGTGGCTGAAGGATTGGGCACAGTGCTGCAAGCAATAAGGAGACACCCCATGTGACCTTTTTTAAGTACTGGTTGTTCCCCTTTAATGGCAGCACTGGGCTGGTCTTACAACTGGTGCAGCACAGCAACCAAAACAGATTGTAGAATGAGGTCACAAGCTATCCTGCTCTACTCACAGCGGCCATATTGTATTACCAGTATGAAGAATAAACATATGTAACCCTGGCTTAGAAGAGAAATTCTATTACATTTGATCTTTTCTTTAAAACAGTTTTAAGGGTGCATCCATTTTCACACTGTCTCTTCCAAAGAAGCCTTCTCTACATTACTGTAGGTTTTTCCTTCTACATGACACGGTAGTAACATGTAAACTTATTTTGTTTTAATTTGTTACAAATTTTAAAAAACAAAATAATTTTGGTTTAGGAGACCATTTTGGCACTCTGTATAACATATGCCGATTCTGGCATGGTTTGCAAATTCTACTTTTTGTATTTATATATAAAGCTTAACCAGCTTCTGTGTGTGCACCCCACCCAGTAGTGTATCATCCACAAGACAAACAAGGCACTCGACTAGGGCGGCACTTTGCCAGAGGGTGTTAAAGCACACTTCTGGTGCTTCAAACATTTTCGCTCCCTCCCCCACTGTTCAGGAAGCTTTAGCTCCTTCCAATTAATCGGGGTGAAGGGCTCATGTAATGGACGTGGTGGGGGTATGAAATGAGGGTGATGATGGGATGTAAAGGGGGTGATGGGGCATTTAGTGTGTATGCAATGTGGGTGATAGGGGCATGTAATGGGGTTATTGGGCATGTAATGTGTGTGCAATGTGGGTGATCTGGCATGTAATGGGGTTATTGGGCATGTAATGTGTGTGCAATGTGGGTGATCTGGCATGTAATGGGGTGATGGGGCATGTCGTAGGTGTGGAAAGTGGGTGGGGGGGGGGGTGCCCGAATTTTTTCTGCCTAGGGCAGCACTTAACCAAGATATACCACTGAGCCCACCCAGATGGTATTCAAATTTGTGAAATCTCGATCTTACACATGGAGCAGTCAACACAGAAGACGGTGACACAATAAGAAACTAGTACACACAATTGTTTGAAGCAAACTGATTTTATTTATTTCAAAGGATAACGTTTCCTTCTAGTATTGCTGAAGGCATCACATCCTGTGGAATTGATCATTATGTTACAAAGTTCCCTGTCTAAAGTTCAAGTGCTCCAATACATTCTTCTGAACGATAGAAAACATAATAATGACCTACAAGGTATAAAACACTTTGAAATGCACAGAATGTAAATTACCATTGCTCTGTTCAGGATACAAAGAAAAAAAAAAAACAATTCAAGTAGTAAATTCGTGGGCTTTTTTTTCCTTTAAGGTCACTAGTACATTTTGATTACAAATACAAAAAAAAAAAAAAAAATAGATTTGTACATATTCTCAAGTTTTGAAACCACTCACACAAAAAAAAAAAAAAATGAAGAAAAATAAAAGGGAGTAATTATTTTGGTATCTTGGACCAGTTGTGAATAATCTGTTTACTCAAATATGCATTTTTTTTCCTTTATATCTTTAAGCTCTTAAACAAAAAAAGAACACATACCTGCACAAGAATCATGGCAGTCAGATTTAAGTTCAAAAAATGCCCTTCTGAAAAATTCATTTCAAAATAGAGATGCTCTTTTTTTTCCCCCAGAACTGTAAAAGCCATAAAAATGCAAAAAAATATCTATTTCTTTTTTATTATTTTTTTTTAATTATTTGTATAAATGACTCCTTAAATCAGGCGGAAAATTCCTCAACAGCCTTTCACAAGTCAAAATATGTGAGTGAGAGGTACACAAAACTAAATAAAACTGTACTCACTCTGCATTATGTATAGCAAACCCCTCTAAAAGTGAGGCCCTTAACACTTTTCAACACCATGGGACACTTACAGTGTCCTTACTAATAGTCCTGTTCTATAAATATATATATTTTTTTTATTTAAGGTTTGTAGGAAGCAGAAAAAAAAACACCTGGCAGAGCCAGTACCAGCTTGCCTTTTTTTTTTTTATTATTTATTTTAAAATATTTTTTATTTTTTTAGTTAGAGGAAAACTGATGAATGAGCAACTGTCTCAACGTAGCTTTGGTAGCTTGGTCCCAACACACACAGCCAAGTTTGAAACAATACTAGTCATGGTTCGTCTCAGCCAACCTATCCTTACTGTCCATTAAATTGATTAGCAATCTAAACAAGTGAAAGGTTACACTTGTCAACTCTTCTGGGAATTTAACCCCCCCCCCCCCCCTCCCAAAAAAAAAAAATTCATCCTAGGCAGCCACAAACTCAGAATATGCATGACAAACAAGTGCCCATACAATTCAGTCAGGACGATGTACCCTGCGGAAGCATGGTGGTTTCAATTATTTTCTATTTGCTCCAGATCCAAGTCGGCACAATCTATAGGAAAGATGCATGCTTCTGTGCTCTCACAGTCACTAATATCTTCTTCGCTTTCGCTCACGGCGCCATCACATTTGTAAACTCGCGTGTTGGCAGCACGGTGAGGTGCACTGTGTTTGCTCTCTTCGGAGGTCTCCTTCAGGGGGCTGGATCTGGGAGTGATGATATTCATGAAGTCGTTTGAATCACAAGGAGATGAGGAGACGATCGTCTTCAGGTGTGAATCTTCATCATCTTCATAATCAAGCGAGCAAAGGCTTTTAGAATTTTTTAAAGTCTGCAACAAAAGGAGAGTCGGTGTAAATTGTATATATATATATATATATATAAAAATTCATTATTTCAAACAAGAACAATGTTATGATGATTTGAGAGATTTTCTTTACATTTGCACATCATAATTCCCATCAGACAACACACAGACTAGTATGATTAAGTTTTGGTTCTTCGAAATACTAGAAAGCCAACAAAAAAAAACAAGACTACAAGCAGATCACATCACTAGTGTTGAGCGAACCTGAACCGCACTGTTTGGGTTCGTACCGAGCATTACGGTTTTTGGACCCCGGACCCGAACACTGACATTTCACTGTATGTTCGGGTTGGAGTTCGGCGATTACATTGTATGTAATGCTATGGGCTTTTTATAAACCGAAATAGAGTCCCCATTAATACATTTATAGAAAGCCAATAGTATTACATGTATTCCATAAACCGAAAGACATTCGGTTTATAGACATTCGGTTTATAGAATACATGTAATGCTATTGCTATTCTAGAAACCAAAATAGAGTCCCCATTCATACGAATAGGTCAATTGACCTATTCGTATGAATGGGGACACTTTTACCCACATTTTACTTAATTTTGGAAAAAGTGCAAATTTAACGTTATTCAAAACGCAGCAGTCACAGGGATAATCATTTATGAAGCACAGTATCACGGAGCATCACGGAGTAATCGGTGTGGTTTCCCAGAGAGGATTCTCTTGTGCCTGCTCACCAATCTGCGCTTGTAGACACCTAAAGTGTGACCTCCAAGGAGGGCCGCAATGCTGGACTGAATGTTTCTCCAGTCATTAACCCCCTGGGTGCCATGCATTCTGCAACAAGTGCTATTAATTGCAGGCTCTCTGATTCTTTTTTTTTTTTTTTAAAGCCCAGCCATGCAAAACATGCTTTACAGTGTAATTTGCTTTATAGCATTTATATAAATATATATATTTTTTAAAGGATTAATTCTTAAATTTGCTGCCGGACTTTCATTTTATCTTGTGCCAGGCTTGCTGAAATAGAGCCGAGATTTTCTTTTAGAAAGGATTATGTAAATAGGTAAAGAAAAATGTCACTTAGCAGGGAATGCAGCACCGAACTCCCAACGCAGACAGACATTTGCACAATGCGCCTGTTTCAACAAGGTAGGGCTTTGTTCAGAGAGATTGTCACAGTCGCACAAAGCTGCAAACTGTTCTCTGAAAAGCACAATCCCACTTTGCAAAGTACAAGGTACACACTGAATGCATCCACGCCAAGGGCTATCAAGAGGCCCCAAAACACAGTATTACACCTTTTTACTCTTGCACAGCAGGGCGATACTGTTCATTTCTGTCAATCACACATGTCTAGAGATAACCAGTGAATTAAAGTGACACTCCCACCGAAAAATGAAAAGGTTTTATTTTTTGTTATTTTGTATTGTTGATCTCAGATGTCTTTTGTTTTTGTTATGTGACTGTTTTTAAAAAAATATTTAAATTAAACAAGTGTAACTGGGCGCCGCCCCCGAGACTTTACAGCACTAGTATCTCACTATGGGGCTGGGGACACAGAATGCAGTCTATAAGTCAGAATTCTGACCATAGACTTGCATTAAATGGGAGGGTAATGCAACTAAAAAAATAAAAAAAAAAGTGTACCGGCCTAACAGATTACAGGGCGATGATTACTTCAATGGTAATTAAAGTGTATGCCTTTATATTGACAATGCCACTGAAACTCAAGCATGTACAGGCATCGACCTCCGATCTTAGACAATAAGAGGACGATTAGCACAGAACTATGCCCATAAACATTCTTTCTGCGAGTAAACAAACCACACATGCACAAACTAGAAAGCAACGTTCAGGGCCTGTTCATGATACAATGGGTAAAGAGGGCTTGCCAGGAAGATAATTTGTCCGACCCAAAAGATTCAAACCTCAAATTAAAATGAGAAATTCCATAGCTGTGCTATAGAGGATGTATGGAATAGCCTCACAGCGGAAGTGGTAGAGGTTAGATTAGTGAAGGAGATTAAGTATAGCACCTAGGCACAAGGCTATCCTAAACATAAGATAAGGCCAGGGACTAATAAAAGTATTTAGAAAATTGAGCAGACTAGACACATTCTGTGTTTCTATGCTGCATTTCAGACATGTACACATATAATACATTAATAAATTTTTTTTTAAAAAAGTAGGTTTATAAAATTTACAAAAAAACATGATGACGTGTTTTTTTTTTTATATATGATTGCCTAAAAAAACCACAAGTGTTAGGTCATTGACATCACTCTGAGAACTTGAAAACTACACAGATTTCTTTTAAAGTGCGTTCTCACATCCCCAAAAGATGAGTTTCTCACATTTTTTTTTTTTGTTTAGAAATGCAAAAGGGGCTTCTCCCAGAAACAATTACTTTTATATATTTATTTATTTTCGATTTTTGGGGGGGTTTTTGGAAATCGAAGAGATTGGAATTGTAAGATTGTATCATCAACTCTTTCATATGGGTTTGTGGTCATCCTTGTGTCGTTCTACCTTTAATACCTATTATAAAAATAATATTTAACTAAATGTTTAAGTGCATCTTTATCAAAATACCGGAGTCATTCCTTCACGGGGTATAGAAACAATTACTTTTAGTCACTTGACATGTTAACAGTGTAAACAGTACAGGAGGACGTATAAGACAATAATACATGCGGAAAGTCTTTGTTAATGTGTTTGTAACGTTCATACATTGGATTTTGGACATGTTTAGACACGTCCAGACATGTCCAACGCCAAACACTCATTGAGCAATGATCATATCTCGTGTATAATCTACATGTCCCTTTATCATATCTGCAAATTCTATTCTTATTTATTGAGATATTCAGTGAGTTATTAACTTTTGGTCTATTCGATAAGTAAAATAAAATAAAAAAACTCTGGCCATTTAAAGTGTTTTTGACTTGTATACGTTTAGTGAAGTCAGGATGAAAAGTAGCTCATCATGGTGAGGTGTATTACGGGGCGAGTTATATAAAAGCACCTGCTCAATTGGAGGGGCAGTAATGGTTTACAGCAGGGGCATCAAAGTTTTTTTTTCTTCTGAAGTGGGCCGCAAAATCAGATATGGTGGGGTTGTGTGTATGTTTAATCACTTTTTGACCCACGCCTATAAGGACTGAATGAACCCATTTGTAAATTTCATAACAATTATTAAAAATATTAGCAAAAAGGATGGAATGAAAAAATGGCCTATAATTCTAATAAAAAAAAAAAAAAAAACACACAAAGTGTGGACTAGTAAAGGAATAGATATGTCAGAGCACAACACTTTTGGTTCTCAAAAAGTGGAGCGTTCGAGTAATTCACTAGTGACTCATCCAGCAGATGGGTCAGTCTGCAACTAGAAATGAAACGACTCAATGCGTCTGCCAGTGAGATGTAAATTTTGCATTCTTTCTTTGAGGGCCCGGGGGTGGAAGAAATTACTGCAGACAAGACACGTAGAACGTTATACACAGACACACGACACAATATGGAATACATTCCCTACTTTTCTAACCTGCTTGATATTCTGTTAAAAAAAAGAAAACAAATTATTGTCTACAACGGATAAAAGTGGTATTTGTCTTTCCAGGGAGAATGTGGAGCAGGCCTGGTATTTGTCTTTCCAGGGAGAATGTGGAGCAGGCCTCAATTTATTTATTTTTTTTTTATTTTTTTTAAATGAATCGAGATAAATGAGAATAAAGAAGTTATTTTATGTGAATAGTGGGATGGATCCGTGAGAGACACCATTTGATAAGATCTAGTAAAAAAAAAATAAAAAATAAAGTGGGCTGACCCCCAGATACCCTCTTAAAGAGACGCAGACTTCTTCAAAGCTAGTTTCTCTATAAGCAGTTTCAATCTGTCTAAAAAAAAAAAAAAAGGGACTGACAATAATTTAGAGACTTTAGGAGCCAAACAGATCCCTTTGGAAATAGAACTTACATCGATTTCTATGTAAAACAACGAGCACTATGGGATTTAGGAGCCATGGCTGCCTGACTTCTGGGATTTGTTAGAAATTTATAATTGCTTCTTTACATGTTTGCAATAAAGGTTTCCAGCTGGAAAATCTTGGCACTCATTACGTCAGTGGATAGATAAAAGGACACACTCTGTGACTTTACTAAATTATAAATATACGCCCTGTTTATATATTTTTTTTACATATTAAGCCACCGCATTTATTAGGCCTTTAAGACATATTACCCTACACAGATAGTTTGCCAATAATATATATATTTTTTAAGCTTAGGATTTTACATTATTCAAAAAATATATAAAAATAAAAGTTGTATTGTGACCCAGGGTGTCCTCCTGGGAAGATTGTTTGAGAGGGGAGGTTTTACTTTGATTGAGGGCAAAATCCCCGGCTGCATATGACTAACTAAGATAACAGGACACCACAGTGACACCTGCTACAACCTGAGAGAGGTTTTTTGGGGGGGGGGGGGGGTAGCTTGGTATTTATATCACTATCAAGATGCCCACTGTGATGCCAGACAAGTAGTAGTCCTCTAATTCAACACGAGACAAGTTCAAGTCAGAATTCCTTTAACCCTAGCAAAGAATAGTAGATATTAGGTCATCTTCAACCCACTGGACCACCTGGGGATATAAAGTTTCCCTTACAGCCACAGTCGATGATAGTAGTATTGAGTATTGATACGCAGCTCAGCTAGATTGCATTAGCCAATTTAAGGAGGTTTCCCATCTAAACATTCAAATATTATGGTTTTGACGAATATCATGCTGTACAGAGGCCACACTGAAGCTTATTTTTTGAATATATTTATTTAAAAAAAACAGATGTAAAGAAGAGAATACGGTACCAGTGAAGATCCACCCTACATGTGGCTAGAGTCCCCTTTTCAAGGGTGACCTAATGTGGATAAGCAATGCATGTACCACAATGTTACTTGAAATAAGAAACACATGATGCTTATAAGACGTGCCGAGCACACTAATGGATGCCGCCATGTTGATGACCAAAACACAGCAGAGTATAGAACGTCAACAAACTTTATTGTGCATTTAATGAAAGCACAAAATCCTCTAAAATACTGGCATTAAAAGAAAAAAATCGATCATATTAAAAAAAATATATAAGAGAAAATCACAAAGGCAAAATACAGAAAACCTCTAAACGGTGTACACAATGAATGACTGGATAATACAAGTCCAATCTTTAATTAATGCAAAATAACATTCAAGGGTATGTTGCATCATAGAGATGTAAAAGGGAAGGACAGTACATGTATCAAAATGCTAAAGTGCATTCAGATTACCCAGATGGATAAAGTGTGCACTTTAATAGAAAACTCTTTGTGTGTGTGTTTGACGGGAGGAGGTAATCGGCAGAGGAACCTAATGAGACTTCTATTATTTTAGCTCCTGCAAGATTTTTACCCCTGGCTTTCATTTGCTGGCAATGCTTAGAAAAAGCACGGGGGACAGAGACCCACTTCATTAAATGCCATTTTGGGGCCGAACTTCACATGTGGCAGCCAGCAATCCCGGCATTTCATTCACTACTCCAAAATGCCATTCAGGACTAAAGTACCCTGTGTCTGTTCTCTGCTGTCACAGGACAAAGTATTGACTTGTCTTTAGCTTACTTTTGATGCTCGATTATCATCTGCTCATCGGCCTACTGCTATCGCCTTTCCTTCTTCCCAAGCCTGCAGGAATTTGAACTTTAAATGGGTATCCTCCAGGGCCAACAATAGATAAAAAGGGGGCCTTTGATTGTTCAAGCACTGCAGAAAAGAAAAGGCTGAAGATGCATCCTGGCTGCAACCTAGCAGATCTCATCAAGCAGAGGTGTCCCCTCCCCATTCCACCAGGCGCCTATAGCTACTTTATTTAAAAAAAAAGGGATGCATTCCTCAGGTTGCCACTTCAGAAATTAAATGCTGATCCTGTGAATAGAGGGGCCACGCTTAAAAAAAAAAAACAAAACAAAAAAAAACACCAACGGCCACTGCATTGATCACAGGCAGGATTTCTTGCTGAATTATTGCTTATTGCACATTGCAGAACTATAACACCCTATCACTTTTTTAATATATAATTGTCTATTTTTTATATACAATAAAAAAAGACAATCTAACATTGACATACAATATACGATGCAGTGATACAATATGACTTAGGGGAGCATCTTAGACAAAAACTTAAAGAAAAGTGCTGAGGGAAGCAATGCCTTGTAAATCTGCTTACCCACATATACAGTTTTCTCTTTCCCTTGTCTCCTATCCTCTTCATTTTCCCCCTTCATTTTTTTTTATTTTTTTAGATGTACAGCCACCTGCTGAAGGCCCCACAGTGTGTCTAAGGAAAGTCTTCGTACCAGTCTTTCTGCCCATCATCATTCAACTCTTGTCTTTCCACCGATTCACAATCCCACTCCTCTCCCAAATCCTGTCACCAATTCAGTCTGTCCATCGCTTAGTTAACAGGCAGGGCTCATCCTGCATGTCTGAGAAAGTGCTGGTCCCCTCACCAGTGTTTGTTCTCTCCTGTGCCTTGTGTTGTAGCAGCTAGGCCTAGGGTTGCCACCTTTTCTTCAAAAAAATATACAAGCCTTGGTACGGTCTCCATATACTTAACATTGTCCGGATGCCAATATTTTACCGGCCTGCCTGTCCTGTGCCTTTGTAGTCACAGGCTACAAAAATTAGTGTCTCTCTCTACTCTAGCAGTGAGAGAGTTGCCAATTGGACCAGGGATGCATGGCAACTGCATGTCAGAAGATAAATTGGCATGTAGTATCAACAATATATGCCAGTTTATCCTCGTACCAGTTTAGTTTCCATTAAGGGGGGGGGGGGTAAGCTAGAGATTCAGGTGATCTTTCTAACTCTCTGCTAGCGATTCATAGACCTCTTCATACAGCTAATGTATTTCTGACTAGATACGTGTTGTCGGCAATGAACGCACATATAATTTAGATTATTGGGAAGGTTCTGGAAGAAAGAAAAAAATGCTGAAAACTTACGCAAGGGGAATAAGTATCCCATCAGAGGGTCACTGAATACTTCCCCCAGATCTTGTCACTTTCAGGACAGATTTTTTTTTTCCCCCCCGGTCTAATTTGGAAGGAACTTTCTAAGTTTCACCTCATTAAACCCATAGATATTTTGTAACAAGTAAATTCTGTCCGGCCATTGCTGCTGTTCTGTAGACAAGAGACGGCAGCTGCTCCCAAAGAGGCACCTTGCCTCAGAAGAGGAGATGAAAGGGCAGCTGCCAGGCATGGGGTACAACGCTTCCACCAAATTAACTCTTCAAACTCACATTTATATTCTGCCCTTTAGCGTGGGACACAGCATTGGTGCCCCCCCCCCCCCCCCTTCTCAGCGGGACAAGAGGGGGCATGAATAGGAGCAATGTGATCTTTTGAATGGAGATGAAAGTGTCACTTTGAGTGCTTGCATACTAATTACACTCAAAAGGAACGGCACACTGAAATATAATGAATCCCAGCGCCTCTGTTCAAATAGTACTTGCAACCCCAAGCCTCAGAGATTGTTTAATTTGCTGGGGTGGTAGCACAGGGGGACGCGGGGGACACGTGAGAGGCAGAATTCCCGACTGTACTGAAAAAAAAAAAAAAGACCCCCACGAGATGTCATTTTGTGGTTTAATCTTATTCATTTCAGGACAGAAAGCTATTATTTTTTTGTAAATTCTAGATGTCACAGGTGAAAAAAGCAGACAGACAACACCCCCTGCTAAGGCCCCATAACACTCAGCCGCCTCGTCATAATCATTGGCAAATTCTTTAAACACAAAGGTTTTCACACATTGAACTGAACAAGCCTTAAAGCACTGCCATTGCTCTTGCACGGCCATGCCAAGGGTGCCCCCATAGACCCTCTCCCACGTGGGTACACAGGACAACTGCTGTATTATACAGACTCCAACGTACAACTCTCTGTCAGCATCTCCAGTCTCACCTTATTACAATAAATGAAGACTACAATCAAAGTGTTTCGAGCTTGACAAGAGATCATGTGAAAGGGGAATCAGAGATTCCTGTATTGTGTAAAGCAGAAATAAAAATCACAGTAAATCGAAACAAGAGACATTTCTAGGAGGCTCGTGGGCCGGGCAGGTAACATTTCATTTAAGTTATTTACACCTCTGATTCTTCCAGCAGCAGAAGTGGAGAAACAGACCAAGGCCTTTCTTGTCTGTTAAATACTGAACACATCAAGTCATGGAATTCAGCTTTACAGGTCTCGTCTGGTTTTACTAAAAATATTAATCTGATTCATCGAAGAAAAAAATAAAAGTTCTTTATTAGAGAAATAATTGTAACACTTCTAATAAAAACTAATTGCCCCCAACAGCAGCCTAAAGTATTGTACAAAAAAACCCATGTAAAATATGACCAGTTATTAAACACAGCAGAGCCTCCAACAATAAGGTTTATTACTCGCTAGGGACCATAGTCCAGGGTATTTTTCCTTTGCCTAATTCTAGTGTAACGCTAGCTCCCAGCTGCCACTGCATATAGTAGGCATTCATTCCTGACAACCAGTCTGGCTGTTCACACTCTAGCAGGCCTGACAAGGTTACAATAACACATCAGAACTACACTCGGGTGCTGGGGCCCGATGAGAAAGGTTACTATACAGTTAATAAGCAAAGTGCCAAGTAAGGGATTTCAAACCCTTACTATCAATCTGCAAATCAACCAAAAAAAAAATTAACTACAACTCTCATGATCACAATGGTAAGACCCCAAACCAAGAGACGTTGTACGGAATATATAATTAATTGTTTGACACATTCTAATAATAATCGTTTATAGATAAAGGGCACTTTAACTGTATCTAATCTTCCTGGGCATCATTGCTAAACTATTTCCAGTCAGAACCCCCCTCCCCTCTTCTCCACACACACACCAGGTTTTAGAAACAGTTTCATTTTCACACCAACGCATCTCACTAAATTGAGGGTCATAAAAACACAGGCCGCCTTGTCAATATAATACTAGGCTCGGAAGTTTGCCTGTCAGGAGCTCTGTTTTGGACACTGTTATGGCAACGGGCTTCCCGTCCAAGGTCTCTGCAGCATGTGATACTCTAACAGACATCTCGTTCCATCTGATCGGTAATGCACATTATTACTAGAAATGTTTCTGTTAAGTCATGATAAATTAAAAAACACAGGGCTGACATCCTGTGAAACCAGAGAGTCCAAAGTCCCTGCAGATAGCAGGTTATGGTGGCGGCCCATCTGGTAGGGCAGGAGCACGTCCTCAACGGCTCCTGCTGATCTCTATCTCTGCCGTCCGTCGGGCTGTTCCGAGAAGACAATGTCACCTCCATTGGGCGCCAACAGATCCATCGCACTGCAGGAATGGTGGGCTTTGGAAGGTGGGTTGTGGACACTAAAACATTCCATGGAGAATGGAAGGCTACAGAGGAAGCATTTAAAAAAAAAAAAAAAAAAAGATGCCCAAGAAGAATGCCCCAAAAATGGCTGTCTAGCAAACACACACAGAATGTAAAGCATATATTATATTTAAATCTGCAATAACAAATATGCATGCATTTAAGGGTCTACCCAATAAAGAGAATTGCAGGTAATTGAGATGAGAATTTCAAACTTTAGGCCAATGTAGTAGAAATGGAAAAATTATCCGATGCCGCTGAATGCGGTGATTGTTCCAGCTACTTTGGTCTAACACATGTAGTTTATGGTTCATTTGGAAGGTTCAAGTTTTAATTTTTTTTTTTTTTTTTTTTACTGTAACCGACATTGACCTGTGTGAATACTGATAAGAGAAGATTCTTTTTGTTGTTGTAGTTTAATTTTAGGGAATACGAAACACTGGTCATTACAAATATTGACTATACAACTTGGTAATCTCCTGTGATCTTTGTCACTAGGTGTGTTGATATAGTATATGCAGCTTTTTCTTTTTTTTATGGTACATACAATTGGATATGTAGTCACAGAAGGCAGGTGTGAAACGATGCAGTGGAGATTTCATGCAGCATTTATAACCTAACTGGATCCATTCTGTGCTTTATTTTCCCCCTAAGTTTGCTGTGCAGACCTGCAAAGAAAACTGCAGTGTGCGGATAATTAGCTGGAGTTCATCTCAAAAAAGTGAACGTCTCCAGTCCCTGCATAAAATAATGCAGAATACAATGGTTAAAGTGACAATAACATTTACAATTTAAGAAATAAATCTCACCATAATGTAAACTATGGGGAGCAAATAGTAGTCTCAGTACCTGATATATAAACCCAGGCCTTAAATGGCAGATTCTCACTTAGTGCCTTTTAATACAAGTTTTTTTTTTTTTTTACTTGTGGGTGAGGGTGATAAGAGTAGAAATTCCGTAGATGCGGGGGGGGGGGGGGGGGGCAGCCAGTACCAGCATGACATCGGTAAGGAGGATAATTAGCGGCCTTTTGTCTTTTAATCTTGCCTAACCGCATGTCTCCCATTGTCTATTCAGACACAGGCAATGGACGAAATCTAAACTAAGACCGGTTTAAAACAACAAGAAAAGGAAAAAAAAAAAACCTGGAAGACCATGTTTTTAGCAGAGAGTCAATACAATGGCAGACAGTTGGACACTAGACTGTACATGTCAGGGAGTTCAGAAAAGGAAGGGTGAGGCAGATATCCATGCCAAGAACATATCACCAGCATTCACTCCTTAGGGATAATGTAGTATGGCTTTAACCCCTTCATTTGTCTGGCCTTTAACCCTTTTAGGGATGCAGAAGATAATGCAATACATAATGAACGTGTGTGTGTGTGTGTGTGTGTGTGTGTGTGTGTGTGTGTGTGTGTGTATGTATATATATATATATATATATATATATATATATATATATATATATAGATATATATAGATATATATATATACACATACATACATATACACACACACACACACACACATACACACACACATTTTATTTTGTGTGCGTGTGTATATACACACACACACATATATATATATATATATACACACACACACACACACACATTTTATTTTGTGTGCGTGTGTATATACACACACACACACACACACTTTAATATACGTATGCAATCTATTTCATATACATACAAAATACACACAATTATCGTATGTACACAAACACATATGAACCACTTTTTCCCCATAAATTGGAACACACCATGCTTTTTTCCCCCTTCCTGGTTTTTCGGATGATAGAGATGGAGGAAAACTCTGGGTAATAAGATCAGTAGAGCACACTGATTGGTTGGGGGAAAAAAATAATTATACAAACGAGGGGAACCCAGGAAATTCAGCACTGCCCCCGAGGACTCTGAGCTGGCTCCTCAAGTAAGCACATTAGAGATCCCGCAATTGTAATATCCATTTTACACTTTTAAGGTCATGATGTAATTCAATAAACAGTTTTGAAGCTCTATTCTACAGTATAAAGAAAGTAAATTCATATTACAGAGGATGGATGGTGGCCTCTCAATAGAATATCAGGCCTTTTATGTGAAAAAACTTCAGTAGTTAAACAAGGATCAAGTCTTCTAAAGTTTGACCCATGTGGTACTTCGATTACAAAAGACTGAGGGGGGCTATATTCTGCCGGTGAGTAGAACTGGCACAAAGCTGTAAGAATGATTAGCTGAAAGAGTTCTGGACTAGAATATAGCGTATGATTAATGATTTAGCAGGGATGGAGTCAGTCTCACTTTCCGGGAATCTCTGCTTAATATTGTGTAACATTTCACACAGTATACTTTTATCATGAAATCAAGACCAGTTCCGGCCATAGTGAAAAGCATTTAAGTATATTGATAAATAGGGAAACAGGCATCTTGAAGAAACTTGCCTAGTAAACACAAACTGACAAAGGGGTCTGTCTGTCTTCCAAGGGGGCAGTTCCACCTACAGAATCCCAAATTGATCTTGATCCAGAACCCCCCCCCCCCCCCCCCCCCCAGATCCTTGTAACAAGTTGGAAGAAACTGAGCAGAACTCCACGGATTGTACAAACAATCCACATGTGGTTGTCCTGCTTGGCCTTGGATTTAAATTAGACCCCATAATTTCTTCACTGTGCTTAGAGAATTCTTATATTCGAAGACAAGCCGTGGAGTGGCGCTGACTGTTTTGCTCTCTCTCCAAACCCTGCCTATAGGATATCCCCGAATTTAGAGGACCCTGGGTAAATGATTTTAATTTTAAACTACAGGAGAACTGTATATTGCTCAATGTAAATATAAGTACATATAACATAAATTAAGTGCAACATACAAAAAATAAGATAGGGCCGGTTTCACCTATTAGCCGTTGATTATCGTAGTTTACCGGCCAGTAAAAATGGGGAACACACACACACACACACACACACACACAGCGCCTGGCTACAAGCATGACTAACCCAATCCAGACCCTACTAGTCTCTCATGGCTGTGAAGTCTGGAGGCCTAGCAGATATAAGCATGGTTTCCGTCTACAGGTTCAAGACAAACTCTGAAGTAAAAAAAAAAAAAAGCAGATGAGGTTTGCATATGGCAAGTCCGGAGCTGTAAAGTGGATCTGCATAACTGGGAGGTCAAAAGGCATAGACACCGGCCAGAAAATGCACTGGAAGAAGTTTGATATTTCAGTGAAACAGAGAACACAAACAGTTGTGTTTGGATTACGAACACACATTAACTCTTCTGCGAGCTGTTATACAACCCTGCCCAAACCCATGTAAATCATCTTCCAGCACTACAAGAATTAGTCATAGAACTGGTAAAGTCCTGAAACCAGATAGCCAGCGAGTACAAAATGTATTATACTGGACACGGTGAGTATCTTACATATGGTTACCACACTTTCTGGCCTACTAAAAATAATATGCCAGGCTCTTAAAGGGACTGTATCATCTAAACAGGGAGAGAATTTAAAAAAAAAAAGTTTGAAAATGATCTATAGATTATGAAGCAAGTAAATGCCTAAATTAGGAGAAAATGTGTTTTATACAATTGGAAATACATAGTATATTTCAATTGCAGAAGACAAATTTATGAACTGAAGTTTTGAAGGAAAATAAAAATGGAGGCTACAAATCTCACAGGTGGGCCCATGCACTTCATATAAGGATTGTTTAGCATTTTGAAACAAAGCCATGCAAAGCCTCAGGAGAAGTAATACAAATGGAGTAAGGGAGAGCATGCTTTTAATGCTTGCTCCAGATGATACACCCTGAAGCATTCAATGTTTACAATCTGTTGGCCATGTAACATAGCAAGAGGCTTGGTCTCTGTTACAGAACTGATCAGTGCAGACGAGCAGTGTTAATAAGTAACTACTAATAAGCCACACTTTGGAAGGGAGTACGATGGTTTGGTCAGGAGTAGGCAACCTTCGGCCCTCAGCCAGGTGATCTACTACATCTCCCATAATGCTCCTTCAGCTAAGAGGCTGGCAGAGGAGAATGGGAAATGTAGTCCTGCAGCATCTGGAGGGCTGCAGGGGGTCTACCCCTGGGTTTAGGTATACAAACAGTTAAAAAAAAAAAAAAAGACAAAAAAAAAAGTTTCCAAACATTTCGAAGTGAACCATCAGGTGTGCGCTCATTTCATACTCCATTACCAATGTGGTGTGAATAACACGTATGTAAACTGCCATCTATAGGGGGGGGGGGGGGGGGAGAGTGCGCTGAGAACTACAAACACATTCTCTATCCCTTGTACCGTTCACATTAGGCAAGGCTGGGAAAACACTATACTCACACGCAGACACACAGACACACACACAGACAGACAGACACACACAGTGATGTGGGGGAGGGGGTTAAAAAGAAGGAAGCTTATGTTATGGGTCACAAGTGAGCATTACAGCATTTCCTTTCTTGAATACATACACATGTGTATAAAGCTGAGTATGCACATAAGAATCAGGTAATAGCTTGTAACAGAACATCTGCATTCAAAGCAAGATGAGTCCAAACACAGAGCAGCCCCTCATAGTCTAAATATCCACTAGACTGGAACAGGCATGTCTATTACATAATATTGGGAAGCTCTTTTTAACCTGAACACAATTATTCTATTATTACAGAAGGGAGATAGCGCGCAGCTTGTAAACTACAACTCCCATGATCCTTTGCAAGCCTTTGTAGAAGAGGTTAAAGGGCATCAGACAGAACCATAATCGCTGGATAACAGCAGTTAATTGTGCTGCTAGTTTCAGCTAACCACCAACAAAATGTACATAATTACAGCGCACGTCAGATGAAACATGTGCCGTCTCGTGTTCTTAGGTTTTGGATTCGTCAAGCGAGCTTTGGTTTTAAATGATTCTATTAAAAAAAAATGGACATTATCCGCTAGCTAGCTCTCCTCCGAGCTTGCAAACTTTTCCCTAAAAATATAAATAGACCAGTCTGGCTTTACGGCATCTAATTAAAAAAAAAAAAGGAGAAACGTGTTTTTAATCCTATCAATAATAATAAGATATTTATTTTTAAAAAAATTTAAAAAGTCAGAAGACGGGAAGATTATCAGCAAGTATAACGGAGCAGACAATGGAAGCCACATGATTCTAGAGTAGAGTACATCAGTGTTCACTCCGTTTTAATTATCACGCTTTGACGAATAAGTGTAGATTTTGGGAGCCAAACTGACCCATTCAGACGCCAGCCAAGTTCTTTGCAGGAGCCAGGGAAGAAAATGTTTTGCACGTCAGTCTGAAACGTTAGGAGCCAGCAGTGGGTAGGGGGCTTTAGGAGCCAAGGCTGCCCGGTTTCTGACATTTTGTTATAATTACACAATGAGGTTAAATAGAAAACACTAGCGGGACGTTTGTAATTCACAAGCAGGCATCCCCTCCTATCCCCCTGAGCTGTGGGATTCTGAGGTCATTGGTAAATTTCGCAAAGTGCAGGAGATGAAAATTCTGCTGAAAGTTTAAACATTACATGTGAGCAGATCCTCTGTGCAGAGGTAATTTCTATAGAATTTGAAATATTCAGCTGAGATTACAGGCGGTCCGCTCCCCGTGTCCTGAGAGCAGTGTATAATCAAGACACATCAAAAGAGGCTTCAGTTCCCTCTTATGGAGACCGTTTGTTGTTTGCTACAGTTTAGGAAATTAGAATAGAGAAGGAAATAAGGTTTAGCGGTTAAACCCAATAACAAAAAAAAACAAGTACAATTTTGCAGTTGCAGCCAGACTTGAGAGTTAACGCTTTGCTGCGTGGTGTTGGTGGCATCCATTTCTCAAGGATGGTGAGAATGGTATTTATTATGCTGAGGATAATTATAATAAAAATAATAGGACGGAAATAAAAACCTAAAAACACTGTCCATTAAAAAAGTATGTAGGGACTGTCTAGTGCCCAAAATGCATCTCCCAAATGTTAATGCAGATTAATGTGCTTTCAAAGTACTTTAAAATGCATGTCTTACATTTTGCATTGCTTAAAATATAAAATACTTACAGCTAGATGAAACTGTGAAATTACAGCAGTTTGCAAGAAACCAGGACTGCCCACAATAGCGGAGTAAAAGTGATTTAATTTGTTTTGCTGCAGGAGCCAAAGAAAATAATTTCATTCAAATGAATGGCATTTCGGGTCTCTCTCAAGATGTGTTGCACTGTTAAGAGATCCTACTGTGTACAAGAGAAAGGTCACTTAAAGTCCATAATATGTATTCTATTCGAGGAGCACAGGAAGAGACTAAATGAAACAAAAAACTTTATATCCTCAGTGTCTACATCATCAGTGCTGCCTGAGTAATCACTCGGGAGGGCCGGAATCAAATATAACAAATGTGATTTATGCAGAATGCCTGCATCAAATCACACTGGAAAAAAGTCTGTGCACTTTATAAGCAGTAATCTTCCCCAAACTCACTTGGGTGCATGTAGACTAGACTGTCACTCTAGCCAGTCCCACATACCGGCCTCATTCTAGAACATTATAGGAGTGAGCGTGTGGACTATAATGCACAGTCATAGTGCAAATTTTATCTATCAAACCACAGCATGGCAATTGAACTTACATTTATATAGACTATTTATTCTGCAAGAAACTTGGCAAGCCCAGTCTGTAAAGAAAACTTTTTTTTTTTTTCTATTTAAAGAGGGGATAAATGCGACACGTCAGATTGAACTGGGGGAGGTGGTCACTTCGGCACCAATAAGACTAAGGGGCCCATCTGTTTGACATAAGTTGCAACAGAGAGCCGGTCACGACGCACACAACCAAAACCTGGAAGAGGAGATAAGCATCTTCCCCTCAACTGGCGGTGTGTGTTAGTGGTCTCCTGTACTCCCTACAAACATTGTTCAAAAGTGATTTTACAAATCAGACAGAATAAGACTTCTGTCAGATTAAAACTGGTTTTCAGGACATACGTTTCTCTTTCAATTTTGCACGAGAGGCTCATTTCATGCTACATACAGTGACGTCTTTAAGGACATTTTCTTTGCGTGCTTCACCACAGGGCTTGATACATTTCTGCAGCCTTTAGGAACCAGACTGACATTCAAGAGGCAGCCTGGTTATTTTTAGGAGCCAGGGAAATTAAACTTTCATAGAAATCCACGCAAAACAAGCAAACAAGTGAGGAGCCAGCAATAGGTATTTCAGGGTGTACAGTTCTAGACCCAGAAAAAGAGTAGAAAAGAGCAAACTCGTCCATCTTTCACACAACTAGATACAACACCTGACATGATGCAAGACAGTACTGTAAAAACCGGTTTACATTATTTGTGTAACAGGCTGCTGTTTCCTAAGTAATACATCTTCATCGGCCAGGAAATCGAACGCCGGTAAAAGAACAGGTTGTACAAGCTCATTTCCCGTTGTGCTAAGGCAGGCTGTGCATCCTGGGAGTTGTAAGTTTCGGGTTGAATAAAACAGACTTCAAACAAATCCTGTGCTAAATAGAAAAGAAGTATGACTAAAACTATAAAAAAAAAAAAAAAAGAAATTAAAAAAAAGCTACTGTACTAAGCACTTACACATAAGGTCTATGTTTCAAAGCTTACAATTTGCATAAAGATAAATAAATAAATAAAATACATTAGTAGGTCGCATAAAAAATGAAAAAAATCCTCATTAGCAGACCTTGATTTATAATCACTGATCCGATGTTACACAATCTGATCTGATAATGCATTGCTTGCTTTTCTGGCAGGCCAGTGACGAATATAATCCATAGATTTGCCAACATAAAGTTTAATTATAGTACACACCTCCGCGATGTAAACTCTGCGAACTGTGGAAAAACAATCAAAGCCTCCAGGGGCATTTCATCGAGCAATCAAGGCTCTCCAATTTGGCAGGGCAAAGGATCAATCTAATACAGCCTTGGGTGAAAAACATTAAAAGATGGCAGCCTCCTGGGCCGCTCCTCAATGCACACAATGTGGGGTTTAGATAAAAAAAAAAAAAGAGCAAAAGGTCGAGCGTAGTTCTAAAAGTGAAGTAATCACCATGGAAACCAATGCAAATTGCGTCATTTTTACAACCTTAGCCAGATTTTCTTCTTTTTTTTTTTTTTTTTACCACCAATGATGTGCAGTCAGCCTGCAAATCCCAGTTAGTCACAACTGTTGTTTTTTTTTGTTTTTTTAGTAGCTGAACAATGTTACTGGGAGTACAATAGAATGGAGAGTAGCCCCACCCACACAAGCAGAGCAATGCTAGTGGAGGTACAATAGAATGGAGAGTAGCCCCACCCACACAAGCAGAACAATGTTATTGGGAGTACAATAGAATGGAGAGTAGCCCCACCCACACAAGCATAACAATGTTATTTGGAGTACAATAGAATGGAGTAGCCCCACCCACACAAGCAGAACAATGTTATTTGGAGTACAATAGAATGGAGTAGCCCCACCCACACAAGCAGAACAATGTTATTTGGAGTACAATAGAATGGAGTAGCCCCACCCACACAAGCAGAACAATGTTAGAGGGAGTACAATAGAATGGAGAGAAGCCCCACCCACACAAGCAGAACAAGGTTAGTGGGAGTACAATAGAATGGAGAGTAGCCACGCCCACACAAGCAGAACAAGGTTATTGGGAGTACAATGGAATGGAGTAGCCCCACCTACACTAGCAGAGCAAGGTTAGCGGGAGCACATTAAATAGAATGGAGAGTAGCCCCGTCCACACTAGCAGAGCAAGGTTAGCGGGAGCACATTAAATAGAATGGAGAGTAGCCACGCCCACACTAGCTGAACATCCCTTCCAGAATATAAGCAAGTGTAATAATATCAGGACGGTACAATAAATGTAAATTTAGAGCACTTTTTTTATAATAAGGATTCATGTATCACAATTATTGTGGTAGTGAGTTAAAATCTTAACCATTTCCCACACAAAAGCAGCTAAGTGTGGCTTTAATATTGAATTTACGGATTAGCAGCTGCTGTTACATGCACGATACCACACAGGCTCTGTCATTTGGAAACTTAAATTCGGTCAGCGCTTTAACACTGGGGAAATGACTCACCAACCGCTGAAAAGCAGAAGATCTGTGTATTTCTATTGCAGATGAGCGAGCCGCTTTTTTTCAGGCACATTTAAAGGGTATTAAACGTACTGATTTTACATTTTTTTTGGGGGGGTGAGCAGTTCCGGGGGTCCTCTACCCACCTTTTACAGGCAGAAGAGGGTCTTGGGAATTGTAGTCCATCAAAGCACAGGAAAGCAATACATTCCCAAGAGCTGCTCACGACAAATCTGTATTCAAAAAGGATTCGACTGGGCGGTTTCTTTATATTAAATCTAACCATTTGGCACAGGACAAATAAAGTTTGCTAATACTAACCGTAGAAATGTAAACCAAGGTAGAAAAAGTTCCCCCAGGCTGATTGTTCGGTTATTTGTCAATATGTTTAATATATGTGAAATTATATCTGCAGGGGTCTCTGAATTCAGCAGCATCCAATAAGGAGGAGCTTGGAGATATGGGCGGGATGGTTGCTATAGCAATAAAGCCATTACACTTTCCACGCCGTTTTTAGTAGAAGGGTTAGCCCATTCATATATTTAGTTGCATCGGGGGCACAGATATAATACATACAGCGCCAACACTTGACCTCTCTCCCAAGCTAGAATTCTACAATGGCAAACGCACACACCCGTGTCTGCCATTACTCCTCACCTCCGAACCTTTTTTTTTTTTTTAATTATTTTTTTTTATTTCTTTTTTTTATAGAAATCCACAAATAATAGCCGTCTTTCTGCAATTAAACTTTATTACGGCTCTATTCCAAAACACAAGTTCCCAGAAAACTGCAAAAGGAAATTCAGTAAAACATTGCTTTGGGATGCAGGAAACATCCGCAGATCAGATGGAGGAGCTAACTTAGTTCACGCTGATGTCTACAGAGAGCGGACATTGATTTTGCAGAGTTCAAATGCAAATCCCAAGGACTTTAAAAAAGAAACCAAGGCTTTATTTTCCTCCTTTTTTTTTTTTTTTTTTTTTGCTGGGATAAGTTAACTCCTGTGTGTCTCTCATTTGGACCCAAATCTAAGAGTCCCTTTTCTCCAAGTGCTCCGAGATTTGCGTATGAATAATACACTTATTGGCTCGATCAGGGGGCGGCCATCTTGTTTTAATTTCTACATAGGCAATTTAAACCAAAATGCTGCAATCCCTTATTTTGTAACTAATGACGCTGGTCCTTGTGTGCGTGCTCTGTAATATTTAAATTCATGGCCGTCATGTAACGTTGCTTGTAAAACTCTGTCAGGGGGGCGAACATGTTTAGAATCTTGGGCAAGATAAAGGATGACCCAAGATGTCTGCCTCCGATAGAGCTGTACAAGCAAACATACCTTATTTGTATTTATATTTAAATGCCTTTACTTGGTGCAATCTTTCACAAATTTAAGTTGTGTTTTAGGGGGGGAGGGTTGCCTGCTGTTGCCCTTTAGGTGGGATAGTTCCAAATATCCTTGAATGCTCATGTTAGAGCCCTTTCTGGTAGAAGGATCAAGCATGACAGATTTGTGCTTGTAATGTCGGGCTTTGTGTTTATCTACAGTCTGCAATAGAGAAGTGGAAGGATGGCTTATTTCAGGGGAATGGAGCCAGAAATGGTAAATAATGGGACATTATCCCACAGATTTTCCAACAAGGTCAAACAGCTGTCTGAAGAATTAGCTGAAGTATTTAAGCGAAAACTATTAGTTGGAAAGTATGAAGGCCGGACATTCGAAGGCCTGTATTTGTCGGCTTTGAGCTGAAACTATATCCGCACGTTGGCTGACATTTCAGTTTTTAAGATACAGGTGGCAAGAACCAATGCTGAGAATGGCAGAAACCCTCATCTGTTCCTATACTTCTAACAAATTGCCTAAACATAAATTTAGGATTCACTCCCTTCTTAAAAATAAATTAGAAGAATAACTGCATATTAAAGCCTAGTGCTGGCAGTACTTGAAAACATTACCTTTTTTTCGGCAGGATGTGCAGTAAGTACTTTATTGAGCCTGCAGCTCTATCAGGGGGCAGACATGTTCCTCCTTTATCTAACCCAAGATTCTAAACATGTCCATTTAAAATACAGAAGAATAGCATTGGCCTGCGGAAGGCAACCTTCGGCAGTCAATTTATGGTGGACTACATTTCCCTTGATGATTTGTCAGCATTAAAGCTGTAAGAACATTATGGGAGATGTAGTCCACCACAGCTGGAGTGTCCAAGGTTGTCTAAACCTGGAAATGAAATTAGAAAAATATCGCAAGAGGGTATTGGGTAGACAAGACTCAACACAGCTCCTGGGAACTAGAACTACCAAAATGCTTAGCCATCATTCTGTAGAGTCATACTCCACAGCAGCTGGGATGTTAGAGGCTACTTATACACGTTTTGTACATTGAGAATGGAGTTGGATACTGCAGAAGTGTTTGCTCTTATGTATACAGGGTTCCAACAGTTACTGACATACAGTCTGTCAAGTTTAAGCAAGCCTGGAAGGATGACTTTACTTTCTCCAGAAGTGAGAGAGAAACAGGTGACAGTATCTCCTTTCTCAGATGATGGGCCTTTTAAGTGAAGAATAAGTGGCTAGTAATTTGGGGGTTTCTAGTGGCTTTGGGCATGCTGTGCAGGGTTAGAAAGGGGCTTTCTGGCTTATACACACACACATCTATTTTCGGCAAGGAACACGCTGTACTTGACAGATTTCTGTAGAAAAGCATGTGTGCTTTCCAGTTTTGGCACAGAAATCTCTTACTCGATCCGGTATTCGACCATTCTACCGCGAGAAAGAACAGAGTGGTGGGATTCGTGGATCTACTCGTGCCAGATGGACAACGGCATGCGTCACTGTCCATTTTATTTCTTAAAGGATAGTGAATTATGCAGTGCTAAATACAGTAAAGGAAATTAGAAAACCCAACGTGCCATGCAGAGAAACCAAAGTCCTAACCTGCAAGCTTGCCATCAAGAAGGGCATGGACCAAGAGCAGATCTATGAAATCTTAATTTTCCACGGTGGCACTGCTTGGAGCAGTTGGGGTGCTTTAAAGCACCAAAAAAAGGCAGCAAACCATTATGTCACTGCTTGTAGGTGAAGAGGTGTGGGAAAATATTTACATCAGCTTGCACGTGGACCATTTAGAAGAGTGCTAGGCAAATTTACCCCCATTAAACATTTCATTTGTCTAGTGAAAGTCTTGGGAGTATTGAGATGATCTGCTCCCTCTTTACAATCTGCCGTTGGTAAGGCTTGCCCAATCGCCATTCAATATCTTCAGATACCAGAATTACAGGCCAAGGCCAAAATCCTCAATTCATTCCTTTGTACAATCATTTTAAAAGCAGATTTCTCACCCTGCTCAGAGATAAAGCCTAGAATGGTAAATACAATCGAAATTAAACAACGCAAGATCTTTTATACAAACCCACAAGTACCAAGGCGACCAAGTGGCATTCTAGCCAGCTCAGCCAAATATTTCTTGGCAGTGGTTTATTTTTATTTTTTTTTAATTATTATTATTTTTGTCAGATAGAAAGACGATAAAAATGGGCGTTTCAAACTTTCTGAAATTCGACCAACGAAACCTTTGAACGGTAAGTATTAAATTGCTCAATATTGGACATGTCCTCACACGGGCAGGAACAAGCCACTTGAAGTTTTGGAGAGGCCTGCGTGATTATTCAGTAAACATCAAATCGTACAAAAGTCGGTATTGCATGAAGGGAACAAAATCAATCTATAAGCAATTCTGAATAAGAACGTGGAATTCTAATAAGTGTATTACCGTCCATTTAAGGTGCAATGTCCATGAAATTCAAATGGTTGTTACAGAAACATATGACTAAAGTATCCAAGTCAGGGATCGACAAATCCCAGGAGCCAGGCTCCGAAAATCCTTACTGCTGGCTCCTAGGTTGTTTTACAGAGAACGCTATGGCTGTACCATGTCATTGTTAAGATAACTAGGCCATAGCGTGACAAATATTTGCAGCTTTAAGAAGTAAAAACAGACCAGCTCGCAAAGACCAGCCCAGTTAATTTTAGGAGCCAAGGCAATGGTGCTTCCATAGCTTTCTCTGTAAAGCGATCACGGTTGGGAGCCAGTAGTAGAGTGCTATAGCTCCCTGGCTCGTGTGATTTGCCAAAGCCATGAACTAGGCAAGTTTCTCTGATTCCTAAACTTTCCAAATATTTATCAAGCCCTGAAACATGTATCAAAATATATCTGCAGGAGCTTTCTGGAACACCCATATTATGCATAGGGCATAAGCCATCTCTCCTTTTAAATCTCTACACCAGCTGAGAATGTGTTGAGATAAAGTATGGAATGGCACAAGAAATGGCCTACTTAAAATTAGAGAACGACTTACCCGAGTCATTTTTAAAAAATCCAAAGAAGGCCGATTCCATCTAACGTCCTCGTCACGCCTGCGTTTTAGACGGGTTTTTCTTTCGTTGAGAGCACATGGCTGGGAGCGGCATCTCAGCAAGCCCTGACGCCTGATGAGCTCCGGGGTTGAGGTCGGTGTGCTGTTGGTTGAAGGCAGGAGATCTCCGTTCTCCTTGATGTGCTCCTGAGAAAGAGAGAGGCGCCTCCTGTGGTCGAAATCACAGGGGCCCCCAGAGTTCATGCGGATGCTAGAACTTGAGCTTCCTTCGCTACTGTCTACAAAGCCGCTGCTAGCGGACAACGGTCTTGGGACAGGGGACGTGTTATAGGTGGAGACGGTAAATATGTTGTTGTTGGGGGACAGAGCATTTTGTGGCAAGCTAATGCTTGTGCTTCTTTGAAGGGTGGCATTGCCATGGCTGTTGCAGCGCTGTAAGGTGACACTCCCACCACTGTTACATCGTCTCTTTGATACAGGAGTCCAAACTTTGGAATTCCCGGGTTTCCAAGGCGATCGGCAGCGGGACAGTTCATCTGGCTCAGACAATGACCTGCAATGCCTTTTCGTAGGGGGTGCCAGAGGTTGCCCAAAACTGTCGTTGAGATTAAGGTCATTTATCCACTCAGATACCATAAACTTATTGGAGGACTCATCTTGCCATTGCAGATTAAAACGCCCAGTAGTGCTCGAACTGAAGGGACACATGGCAAAGGGGAAAATGTCATTCTTGTTCAGTTCATTCCTGATCGGATAAGCCCTGTTGAGAACCTTCCAAGGAGATTCATCTTCTGCAAAAGGAGGGGGAGGAGTGAGAAGGAAAAAAAAAAAAAAAAAAAAGACAAAAATTAAATATTAATAACCTTTTTAAGCCCCAAACATCAAATGTCGATCACCGCAATACTAATTGGCAAGTTTATTTGTATAGAGAGTCGGTCAATATTTCGTCACAAATATTACTTGTCTTTGATACGCTCTGAAATGTTTTACAGTGAACATTTTCTATAAAAAAAAGCACTGTAAAAATTGTATTAAAATTAATCAATGTATTGAAAACAAGCTTTTTTTTTTTCATTAATCGTTTTGTATAGTCAACATGAATCCTGGGATTAAGATTTAGTTTTCCATCTGAGATCCACCTCCTGGATCTTTCAAAAGCATTAAAATTAAGAGGGGGGGGGGGGGGGGAATTGCCTTCTGTGGCCTCTAGCTGTCGTGTCAATGAAACAGGCTGATTTTACTATGCAAAGCAGCTTACAACACACAAAAACCAGCATCAGCTATTGATTCCAAAGTATTGTTCGGAGACCAGCTTAATCCAGCGAGCTCTCAAACCACAAGTCTTCTTGCCACTGCATCTGATTTGCAAGCGAAAAAGGCTTTCAACTCAATTGGACACCTAGGGTCTCACTCAAAAAAATTTTTTTTTTTTAAATAAATCTGCTAAGGTTTCACAAATACTTACCATTGATTTCGTAAGGGAACAAGCTGCCACCTTTTTTCAGCTTCTCAGATGAGTGCTGAAATTAACCAGAGAAAAAAAAAAAATTCAAGACCATATAACAGCATCTGGTGCGACACTGATCACTTTATTCCTGAGTAGAGATTAAACAATAAAGAGATTTTTTTTTTTTTTAGTGTATACTTCACCATTTACTGTGGAAAGTTTATGGATATAGAAGTTTACTTTGGAGTAAGCCAGTGCTCGGTATTGTATAGTATAAAAGAAAAAGAAAAATCCACATCTGTTCCAGTGGAATAATTGAGATAACCAATAAAATAAGTATTCGGTAATAAGCAAAAAGGTTTGGGGAAAGAAGGGATTTAGAAAATCACACAATATAAATAATAAATCAGGGGCCAGATTAATCCTTGTGATAGAATTGTTCTAAAATGTACAACTATATCAATCAAAATGAAACCATCATAATTGATCTATAAATGCCTGCTATATTTGTATTTACTTTTTAGTATTGCATATGCAAGAGAAAACAATTTCTAAATATAAAATATATATTCACATAAATTAATCTGTTTCAGAGCCCATTCTGCATGATCTTGTATATACTTGTTTTTAATATTTTCTCTTTTTTTGTATTATACGCTAAATTTTTTGCTTATTTTTGTATCCAGCTAAAGTATTGTTTGTTTGTTTGTTTTTTAAACGTTTTTCTCTACAATTTCCATGAATAACTGTCTAACATATACCATTTATTTTTATTTTCTTTTAAACAGAGCTCGATTTGGCATTTGTAGCATGTTTAAGAATTACAAAAGTAGAAGCGGTAGCCAAAAATCAGATATGTAAGCAATTTACGTATATGTCCATAAATAAAATAGCAAATTTGATTAACAAACTTCCTTGCTGGGAAGCTTTCTGGGCTTGATTTATTTCCCAACTGGCCAAAAAAGATACCATTGTTAAGAGACTTCCTTTCCAATGATACCATTTTTTTTTTCTTCTTCTTCTCTGGAACGTAAACATCTTTAAAAAAACAACCAATTTTTCAGCTCTTTTATTTATGTAGTCAAACAAGGGGAAACTGATCTAGCAACCGTGACCTTCAGCAGGATAATATTGTATAACAAAAAAAAAAATTGTAATTTTTTTTTTACATATTGGAAGATGAGGTCCAGATATGGTTATTTTAAACAGCATGCTTGCACCAGGTTCTAAATTCAAAAAATTGCATTTTCGTTCAATGCTTTTGGGTCATAGCCTCTATACATCTACAGTAATTTTGCTGATTTGTTCATGTATTAATGTAACATTTGCATTAACTATGCATCCATTAGGGTTGTCTTCTCTAAGGCCCTCATTCTGGTGCCCCATGGAGCAGTTCTAACACTCATTCCCCTACACTTTCTTTAATTAAATCCCCTTGCCTCAAAAAAAAATAAAAAAAAAATACAATTATAGGCATAATTGCATTAAATCACTTCACATTAGAGCAATTATATTTTTGGAAGTTGTTATTGGCGAGACATGTGGAACCAGGACAGAAATGGCTATTATTCGTCACTTTTAAGCCCAGGTAATGAAGCTAAAACTCAAATACTAACTTTTTGAGATTTAACTGTAATGTGGTTAACCATCACTGCACATTTCTATTTATTTAAGAGTGGTTACAAGCCATTTTCTTACATCTACCATAAGATGAGGCCTATAAGATGGTTTAAGCTTCAGGAACATAAGAAGTCAAACAAATAATCCGATACAGTGCTGACCTTTATGCTTTTCAAACTGCTTAAGTGCAAGAAGCATTATTGAGGGGGTCAACGCCAAACTAAGGGTGGGGAGAGCAGCCATTTGTTACCAAGGACAAAAAATTCTTACATATGTGATACAACCAAGCAGAAGGGAAAAAAAATTATTAAACCAGCGTGAATGATAATTAGCGGAACAATTTTAGGCTAGCTGGCAGTATGGACATCTACACCAGCTCGAAAGTTTCTACTCAATTAAGAGAGGTTTATATGGAATTTAGATGGGAAATTCAAACTTTAGGACAATGTCGCAGAGCTGGAAAAATTCTCCAATGCTGATGAATTGTAATTATTTATTTTTTTCAACCTCAGCTCCTTTGGCCTTAAGTTTAAAATCCCCAGTTCCCTGCAATTGTCTCTCCATGGAGTTGACCCTTAAGTCACGGTCTGGACCAGCAGAGGAGACCAAATGTTATTGCTGGGTTAAGAAACTAGATGAATAGACGTGGTCCTCTTCAAATGAAAAGGCCTGAAAGTTTATTAAAGAATAGCAGCGGAGTACAGACTCTGTGTCAGGGGCAATGTAAAGTCAGTATGTTTTTAGCATAAAACCTGCTTGAAAACAACCATCAAATCACTGACATAAATACATTTATTATTCAGTAAACTTTGAATTATTCTTAATTCCCTTTGTTAGAAACCCCTCAAACAACGGAGAACTCAAATCATTTTTGTTCAACAACCCTGTCCTCCCACCACTTCCCTTTGGAGGATTTTGCAACACACAATAGCATGTAGGTCTCAAGGTGTAGTTCACACCATCAATCTATGGTTTCATCCGTTGTATCATTTCTAGACCTGCAGGGTTTGTCTATTTGCACGAAATGTTTCAAAATTACCATCAAATAGGATACAAGAAGAACAAAATGACTCTAATACAGAGGACTCAATATTTAGAAGTGTGGGGGTCAGTCTTTTTAGGTTGATGGGACAATTATAGAAGCTGCGTCAACCTCTGAAACCTATTTGAAAGAAGATGGTGATAGATGAGGAACACCTCTATAGTGTAGACAAAGATTTTTAGCAATCGAGTAGAAGTCCTTGAAGCTGAAGGTTTTTGTCCACTCACTTATGAAGACCACATTTTGACCCCCGACAGGGACAGAAAGTCACATGATAGAATGGGCATTAGCGTAAGGCCTCGGAGTCCAACGCAGTCATTGTAGGGCTGGATGAACCAACACATCGCATACCCCCCGCCCCCTAAACGGTCTTTAAAAATTGCAGAGAATTATGGTAGTTGTAGTTCAGAAAATCACTGGTGGGCCACACTGGGACATCTAGTGCTAAAAAGGACTAGACCGGTCTACCTTGCAATCCTCTGGCTTTTACAGGACTTCCATCCATAGGAGGAAGGGGCAGAGGATTATAACCTGAACGCTGCCACCTTGCCTTATAATGACTTGCGTCCAAACTATGCAAAGTCCCCTCATCAAGTGAATCTAACATTTCCACTTGGGAATGGTAAAACTCTGTTCGACAGCACTCTATAGAAATTGCTATATGCTCTTTCAAGGAAGGGGATAATCATTGATGTGCAGGGTCTTTCTTTCTGGCGGGGTTGGGATGAGGTAGACAAACCACTGCATGTCGTTAGGGCTCAGAACAGTTCAAGTGTGCCCAACACACTTCTCTAACCGGGGGGCAAGCGGTTTAACTCTTTGCGCGACGAGAGGCCCCGAGCTGGGAAAACCTAGACCCGGTTCTGTAAACGGACACTCACGGACTGTAACTCCAATGACTGCCATCTTGCACAGCTGATCTGGAGCCAATATATCTTTTTGCAAGTGAGTGGGGAGAACATGTGAAATTAAATAGAAATCCGGAATTTCTATTTAGACACAATTAGTTGGAGACAATTGCCGGATACTAGCAAATAAAATGCAGATACGTTTATCACATAAGACAAATGAGAACGCTTGCAAGGTTTGACAGAAAGAAGAAGAAGTGCGATGCTGAGACACCTATAAATTCTTTAAAGACATGTAGATGTTATCCCAAGGAAGTGGTCCATTGTCTTCTGGGGAGTCCATCATCATGTTCATGTGACCTTCACAAGGTGATAGTACGAGGGGGGAAACCCGACCTTCCTTTCTTTACGCCTGTCAATGTCCGCGTGTGGGTTAACCTCTGACAATTAACCGCATCTCTGCTCTTTGGACAGCTATATCACAGAGTACGAGTGTTTGATTGCTTTATTACTGCCTGGAGTCTCAAAAGGACAGTTTTGTAATACATGTGAACACTGGCCAGCGAGAGAGGAAAAAAAAAATGTAATAAATATCTACAGGAGGAATACCAGAGGTTTCAATACACTGCATGACAGTGGACAGATGAATTAGTATTCACTTATTAAAACAGTGCAGAATGAAGGGGGGGGGGGGGGGTTAGTGATTTGAACCAGGCTAGGTTCTTTGCAGTTCAGTTTCAGTGAATAGCACCCCCCCCCCCCCCCTTTTTGCCCTTCAGCATGTGCATGTGTTTGGGGTTCCATAATTCCTGATAGAAGCAATGTTTGTGACCCTTAAGCTCTATCTGAGAGACTTTTACAGCACAGCTGACTAAACCTATATCCAAGAGGACTGAATGTGATAAGTAGAACTATTTGGATTATCACTTCATTCAGTCATTATCGTTATTTTTTTCTCTCTTAAGAACATAATAAGAGCAATGTAGAACGGTTAGGATCTGATAGGGCCATTAAAACAGATAAGAACACTGCATGCATTGTAACTATATATAGTCAGCTTAATATGTATATATAAAGACAGAACAGTACAATCTCAATATATTCTTCCTGGTAAAAAAAAAAAAAACACTTAATAAATGGACACCTACATATGCATGTGTATGTATCCAATATATATCATAAATGCATAACAGGTCATCTAATATTAGAAAGGAGAACTGTAGGCAAAAAAAAAAAAAAAAGTTTACACCTAATCTTAAAAGTTAAGTTTGTCTGTTTTTTTATAAAAATGTGAAATAATACAATGTATTTTACAGAGCCCTCTTCGCTCCGTGTAGCTCCACAGGGTGCAGACATGTTGTTCAGATTTTTAGGTTAGATGTTTCTTAATTTCATCCAAGATTAAGGAAATCTGACCCAACAGGTCAGCAATAATGTACCCCAGGGCTTCACTACTGCTGGTGCCTAACTTTCCGGATTGTTTTAAATGGAACTCTATGGAAGTTCCATTTCCCTGGCTCCTAAAACTGACCAGACTGGCTCCTGAATTGGTCTGTCTGGCTCCTAAAAAATACCATTGTACCACCCCTTGATTTCTTTCATGAAAGCATTTCTATTTTTTTTATTTTTTTTTAATCCATACTTTATGCAATCTTTCAATTACACAAAAGAGAAGTTATTTTGTCTAGAGATGTACTTTAATATGAAGTACCCTCCACTTTGCCATCAGAACAGCTTCAAGCCTCCTGAGAATGCAGCCAGACAAGTCCTGAACTGTGAAAAATCTGCAGACCTTCGAGGGATGAAGAAGATAGACAACAACTTTGCACTCGGACGTCCAGAGTGTCCAACAAAAGTTGAATTGTATTCTGATCTGGTGGTTGGGGAGGTAATGGAATACATTTAACACAACCCTGGCACTCATGAATTTATTTGCAATATGCAAAAGGGAGGTGGTTAATAAGTGTGTCCCCCAACGTCCCTAGCAAAAATGAATTTCCCAAAAGAAAACAGGTCGAAAGATTGTTAAAACATGCCATGCTAAGCCATTTAAAAAGAATGTTTCAGACAGTATGGACCTTGAAGAGGAGCAGGAAGATACCACCCATACAGAGGCAAATGGAAAAAACTAAACAGGATTGAGACTCGGCCTTGAAGCCTGATGTAGAATGGGGCAGAGGGGGTAAGCACTAGAAAACACCTGCCTGACAGTACACTGGTAAAAAGCAACTAACCAGGCAGCTTAGCACACCATGTCTATGTTTCTATGTTTCTATGCACCTTTTGAGAGATATTATAGGCATCCCCAAACCCATAGGCCTGACTCTGCAAGTAAAATCATGTATATAATATGGGATAATACATGGGAGTTATACTCTGAGTTCTGGTAATTCTGGATCCAAAGTAGCAGAGTAATGAAAATAACCTGTTTTCAGATAAACAGGAATGCCTTGACATTATATTTGTTGCCAAACAAACCCTTCTTCAGATCACTCATCAGAACACTGCTTGCAGGCCACTAATTTGCATTCTCATGCCATTTAGAAACTCAAGAACTCGGTGAGAAACTACTTTGTTAAAAAGATATGATTACGTTTAGTAAAAATTTTTTAAAAAAAAGTAATTATGTTTAATTGACATATTGCAAGTGTACACACATTGATGTTTAAAAGAAAAAAACAAAAAGATACAAATAAAGTACTTTATTGAGAACTCTTTGCTTCCAGGGGGCAGACATGTTTGGAATTGTGTTGCCACCTTTTCTTCAGAAAAATACCGATCTTGGTACTGTCTCCATAGACTTAACATTGGCCGGATGCCAATATTTTACCGGCCAGGTGACAACCCTAGGTTGGATCCTTGGGTTAGAGCTTCCTTCATCTGACCCAAGATTCTAAACATGTCTGCCCCCTAATAAACACACATCTTACTCTTTCATCACAGTATTTCTATTTAAAATGTCTACAGATGATGCAATCTTTCAATTAAAGAGAAGTCATCTGTTTTATCTGCTTATATCTTTAAACTCCAGTCTTTTTGTAAAAAGGAAAATATTATATTCACAGTCAGTGTCAAAGCTTAGCCATCACTGGCTTCAGAGTGACTAATAAAAAAAAAGAAAGTTACAAAAATAAAAAAAGAAGAAGACGCTCTATAGACTTTTACAGTGTTAAATAAAAGAGAATTAAAGCATCATCACCATTCACCTAAAGCCACTTGTATAAAAATAATTAAAGCAGTCACCTTAAAATCTAGAAATCCAAAAGTGTGTCAAGCCCAGTAAACATTAGGGCATGTGCTCTACAGTTGTGTAACCGTGCTGACTCACAGCAAGATACATACCAGGTTAATATTATAGGTTTTGCACGACAGGTCATCCAAGCTCTGGTTTTGCAGTTTCTCAGTTATTAGTGTTACCATGGTAGTTGCCACTTCTCCGCTACTCAGTCCGATAAGCATGGATATACCCGTCCTGGTTCAATACTGGTGAGCCATTTCAGTTGCTGGTTGAGTTGAACATGCCCTTTCTTGCAGTGTGGGGAGTCGCTTAATTCATGTTAGGGTTGCAGCTCATTGTTCTCATCTGCAAAAAAGCAAAAAAAAAAAAAAAGGGATTTAGGTTAGACCAAGAGAATTGGCACGTGGCCTGCCACAAATGAATTATCACACACAGTCAAACCGGAAGCACCTCTGTGCCACGGTAATAGACCCAAAAGCTGTGGGATGCTACAGGAAATCTTAATGCTACCATTGCAGAAACCTCTGCACCAAACAGCATGCACAGCAACGCCTTAAAAAGGACAGCTAAAGGGGGGTTTTTTGGGTTAAAAAAAAGCGTTTTTTTTTTTTTTTTTAATTATGCCCAAGTAAATCTGATGAGTACTTGTTTATGCTCAGCTCTGCCTCGGAACAGAAATGGTGAGGTGGCTGATACAGTCCATGCTCGTCTGATAAAGGGTCTGGATTGTGCGGAGGTCTCTCTCCTAGGTCCGCTCTGCTGAGGCCATGTAAAAAACGAGGGTCCCTCTCTGCACTAGTCACCGACAGGATTGGGCTTTCTCATGAAAGCATGGCAGCTGCCAGACAGAGGATAACCTGGCAGTGACAGTGAATTTGTCACTTGTATGTCTACTTTAGAAAAAAGATTAGCGGATTTTAAAGGGGATACCTTGTGTCTTGCTCTATGTGGCACCTGCTGGAATTATTGACCAAAAAAAAAGTATCATCTGTAGAACTCAAATGTGGGAAATGTACACCTGACCTGCAAATTATTATACTCTCTACACATCTGAAACAGGTGTTCAACAACCTCATCATTCCCACCCCAGTAACATGATTTGCTAACCACCAGGAGCCGTGGTGGCATGGCTCCTAAAAATAGAACTTCTTACTGAGAATTGTATTTACAGCTCTAAGGATCCTCCTCTTCTCCGGCAATAGATATACTTGAAATGACTCCCTTCAATTAGAGCATCACTGAAATCTATCTATTCCTGTACAACAGGCACATCCTGCCAGGACGTCCCAGCATGCATCTGATCTCTGCTTTCTGATTGGTTCTTTATTGGTGAGTTGTTTTGTTTTTTTAGGTTACAACAAAAACAGGAATCAGGGACATGAGATCAAGTGCATGTTGCTAATGTATTGCAATCAGGAATGTGAATTATTGTGGGTGCAGTGAACGCTATTTGTTGTTAGTTTCAAATATTTTCAGTTCACAGCATTTATAAAACCAACTGGACTAAATCAGAAGCAGAGTTTTTTTTTTAAATGAAGTAATTGCCAAGGAAACCAATGGAATTTTCCGGCAGTTTGCGGCGGTAACAAGGAGTCCAACATTTAAAGGACATCAGCGGCAAAGAATGAAATGATGTTTAATTGAAAGATTGCATCAAGTGTTGACATTTTATATAGAAATGCTTTAATGAATAAACAAAGAAAGTACCTTATTGAGCCATCTTTACTCCGAATAACTCTACCAGTAAGCAGACATTTTGTTTAGAATCTTCGAAATAACATGTATGCCCCCTGAGAGAACTATATGGAGTGAAGAGGGTTCAATAAAAGTTACTTTATTTGTATTCTTTCATTAAATAATTTCACTCTCCGATACAATCTTTCAATTAAACACAAGTTATTTTTTTTTGCTACAGTTGTCCTTTAAGACCACTGAAGTAAAGTGTGTTAAACTGGGGCTTTCTGAATGGGTATCACCAGATCTGAGTATCAAACATGTAACCACTTCATTTATAACGGCTCAAGAGGTGGATGTAAAATGCAACGGCTGCAGCGTAACGTTCAAAGCTATGGATATCCCTGAAGAGTCAAAGACATGCTAAGTAATGCCGGCCTGATTACCATTCATTGGTTAGGGATTTGAAATTTCTCTTTAACAACAAAAAAAAGGGAAAAGAAAACGGCGTCTGAGGTATTTTACAATAGCACAATTGTCCGGCGTTCCACATTTAGACGCCAATCGGGACACAAAAATTCCATAAATATTCCAAACAGACTCCAAATAAAATACAATGCGTCAGGGCTGCAAGAGGCCATGGGATATTGTAAAGGAAATGACATCTGTCTGTGGTCCCACTGGACAGACCATGAGTCCAAAGTTCACAGATACCATTGTTCTCATACAAAGAGATCAAAACCAGTTCAGAACGACCCTGTCGCCCAGAGGCCAGCGGCGACACACAGCAACCCAATACCTCAAAGGCCTCCTCCAGCAAGGAAGAAGGCACAGGCCCGATAAACACGAGAGAGTCTCGGACAAAGCCGTATGTCACTCGGAAGACAAAGAACGTCTTTCATATCCCGAGCTAAAGGGTTATGGAAAACATTAAATTAAACCCCTGTGAGCTACACCAAGCAGCGTAAATAAAAATAAATATATATATATATATATATATATATATAAATAAATATTACATTTTTATTTTAAAACGAACAGTCGACAGCTGGTTGGATGGATAATAAAATTAACGTCTATTAATTATATGCCTTGAGCATCGGGATCATGAACAGCAAAAAAAACACAATAGGAGGTCAGGCGAGGTTGGTTGTGTAAGCAATCTCTTTACGAAACCATTAACATTTATATTAAAAAGGGAGAGATATGTGCATGAAAAGCGTGGGAAAAAGGTTGGAGATAAAATAAAAAGCTCTTCAAAATCCTGTTTGAGCATTCTGTTAACGCCAAAGAAGAGATGGTTCCAAATACAAGAGAAGGGCATGTCACAGCAAGAATCCGATTGGATTTACGCTGCCAACTCCCATCATCTTTAGCCAGCCAAACTCATGTTGTGTTGGATGCAATAAAACATGGTTTGTCACCATCCTTAAAGGACAACTAAACTTTTTTTGACTTGACGTGTTTTTCAACTTAAGTGAATTACATGTATTTGGGGGGTGGTGGGGGGGGGGGGGGGGGGGGGATTGACTTTATTTTCCCCTGCTAGGGATTCTATGAATGTTACATCCGAACTGAATTACAGACAAATGTGTCGGAAATGCAATTCGCAAGATACCGGACGGCTGAAATGTGCGTGTCCGCGCATGCTTCTTCCACAGCAGAATCATGGGAAATGTAGTTCCCACTGATTCGGCTTTCGTTTAAAAGTTGCGATGGCGCATGCACAGGCTGCATCATAAATGCAATCTGATGCCACATTCAGCCCCTTGGTTCATTTGTGTTGGTGACGCAACTGAGTTAAGGGGTCCGGAATGAAAGTAGGAGGGGCTGTGGACTTTACCAAGCAAATAAAGTGAGTCCCCCCCCCCAAAAAAAAAAAAAAAATAAGTTTAGTTCTCCTTAAGTTGGGGGGCAAGCTAAATTTAAAAATGTTATCCCTTTTAGTACCAGCATTTGTGAAGAGAGACACACACTATTTCTATTATAGCTAGCAATTTGGGTTACAAAGGCTCAGCATCTGCTACCTCCCCACCCTTCCTTCTGTAACAGACACAGTGAAGTGTACACACTGATAACTCCTACGTGAAGTGCTCAGCCCTGTACATTCCGAAACCACTAAAACCACTAAAAAGCTGCTTTCATGTATGCGGATGGGATGAAAGTTCTACAGATGACGAATGGTGAAAAGTTAGACATTTCACACGGTTTAAAAACTCGTTACAGAATTGCAAGCGAATGTATAAATCAAAAGAAAAATGTTTTGAGTCTGTCCTGCTTATGACCTCACACTGTGTTTTGATATGCTAATGAATGTTTTTTTAATTTGCATATCAAGCCATGAGGTGAGGTCATAAACAGGAGACACCCCAGACTCATTTTTCTTTTGATTTGTACATTTGCTTCCAATTCTGCTAACACTTTGCACAGATCATTTCCCCTCATTTTATATTCTCTTCAAGTAGTAATAAATTCACAGCATTATAAAGCACTAATTAGTCTAAGATACATTGATTGCAGTGAAACTGTGTACACAACTTGCACAGAGCATATTGATGCCGCTGTACAGTGGGTGTGACTAGCGGCTGTATGAACAATGGATTCCAGTACACCCACTCCGAAGTCTTAGCAACGCCATGATCATATTTGCGCTGTGCCTGGAACAGGCCACTGTTGGTTTGCGGTAAGTGCCAATTAACAGTCCACAAGGCGGAGCCCACTTAACGAGTAAATTATACGCTGGCACTTTTGCTTGAAATTCGAGGCTTTTGCTTAAAATTCTGCTAACGCATAGGTCAATTTTTTGGCTTTTTATTCTCGTCACCGTAAAAAAATTAGACTGTACACTCTCTGTAACAAAATAAACCATGATAGAAAGAGTTTAAAAGGAAATCACAATCCAATTTAAAATTTTAACAATTTTTTTGTAAACTTTAGAATTAGCGCCTTATCAAATCACTGCAGTTTGTCGGTGCTATGTATATGTTTGATTGCATAATCAACTTTGTGATCAAGTTTAAAGATTTAGGGTTTTTTTTTTCCACAGCAACTCTTCTCAATATTACATAAACCGACAACACAGAACAAATGACTCATAACAAAATGTCTTTACTCACACCCAATGTTTTACCGTTTACATTTTTACACAATATTGGAGTTTGGTAGCGAGGACAGATGCCGAATAAGATAAGGTTGCAGTATAGCTCTACGGAGAGCAGGTCAACGGAACCTTGGTATAGATTTCAGTTTTTGGAAATACAGCCGTATGATTTCACCTGGTTTGTCGTATCTGTGAAAGCAGAAGTGAAAGCTTTGGTGCAGTGTACTAATTGGCCTCAAAGTTCAGATGTTGGTCAATACGGCAATTATGGGAATTAAATATTACACCCAGCAGTAAAGATTACTCAGTAACCGGGAAACAGGTGATCTGGCTTTTGCTTTTAAAGATGAGCAGATACCAGCAAGGGCACCTGTCTGTCCTATTAAACAAGCTGAACAGATGAGTATATATATATATATATATATATACCCTTACCAACCTGCCATCAAATATCTTGGGGATGTACAGGCAGAAATGGTAAATCAAGTAGCTATTGATAAACATATGTCCCAACTTTTGATTGGTTACATAAATATAGAGTGGGTTTTATAAATTTAACGAGTTTAAAAATGGAAAGGTAGAAAGAATTTCTTTTTTTTCATGCATCTCTCTTCTTGGTTTATGATACAATTCAGATGGTTTCTTGATTTTGTAAAGATTCCATGATTTAAGTCACAAATACAGGTGAGCATTCAGAACCATTGACTCACATTGCGATACACGTGGGATCGCTAAGGGAGTCCAGAGATCCCACTATACTCCGGCTTTGTTTCGGCAGTGAAAGCCAGATCCGGTGCCCTGATGGCTCCGTGGGAGAACCGCGTCGCAACAGGAACTGCGCTATAATGAAACGCGGCCTAAAAGTGGTTTTATGCGTACAAAAAGATTCTCGATATATCATCCACCTTGGATAATTCATTTCCTGTTACGCATCTGGTGTTTGGTTAACCGAGAGATTTAACTCTACGATTAATACAGTGCTGTGAAAACATCGGGCGTGAAGTAGACATATGGGCAGGCTAGATTGGCTGTAAGGTTTTCATACATTCTGTGTATGGTTCTATGTAATATGAAGCCATTTTTGAACTTCCATTTAAAACCAGAAATAAAACCAGTAGAGCAAAGGGACATGGCGCTCCCTTGTCACATCCTAGGTTTGGGCTCTTTAATGACATGGGCAGGTGGGTAAGGTTGGTGAATGAGAGAAGCACACCCAAGAAACGAAACTGCAGCCACACCAAGTAGAGGAAAATAAACTCTATATGACATGTTTTACATGTGATACTGAGTACTCTTATACGTAAACTGCTATACGCCTTTATGTTACTCTGAGAATGGCCAGATGGATCTCAGACTTTCAGAAAGTGCAGCTGTAATGTGTATTACAACCCATCGTGTACCAGAGCCTCCAGATATCACAAAGTGGTGGCCAGCCTTGCACGGGGAAACGCATTTTGCTCGTTATTCTGTAGTCAACCACAGCCCCCCAAAGGGTCTTTTACTCCACCACTTTCAGGGCAGACAATCTCCTATTAGGATATTTTAAAATACGCAATATATTGTTTTATAATATAAGAAATACCAGGCCACTAAGAACAGATTAATATACGAATATAGTGAAAGCAGAGTTAACGAAAGCTGGAGAAACATTTTTGTCTAATGAAAAGGTTTGTTTCCAATATCTTCCATAAAACCATTACTAAAAGTGAGACATCTAGGGATTTTTTTTTTCCAGTGCTGCAGGCAAAAAAAGGTAAGATTCGATCACCTTAAGACATTTTTTTACCTGAACTAAGAATTTGTTCACATATTTCACTTATGTTTTGCCCCCCAAAGGGGAATTATATATTTTTACACATTGCATTCTTTTCTATTGATCATCATTTAAGATAGCACTACTTATGTTGTCATGCTAACCATTTCATCCGTAAAAAAAAGTCTATCACACAACAATTTGGCCCTGAGGGACTACTACGATCACAGCGGCAAAAAGCCAAGTCTGTAATTATTACGAGGAATCAATGTTCTACCCTACAGTTCCAAGAGTTTTTTGTTAAAAGAGATATTTTGTAGAGTATAATACTTTGGTTTTGAAACCTGGGGGCCACATGGTCCCATAATACTATACATTTTCCTGTGGAATACTGGCATGGGTGACCACCGCCACCAACAATGTTTGTATTTTCTTTTTCAACTTCACATTTCCCTCAAAAATCTGATAAACACATCACAACACAAAAACTACCCTTTCGGTTTTCTAATAAAACACACACACAAAAAAGGAGAATTTAATTTTTTTTTTTAAACTGGCTAAAAATATATTCAAATGTTTTAAAGCATCCATACAATATATTAAAATTTAGGCTACATACATACAAGGCAAAGGTTCAGAGTGTCAGATACGATTTATTAAACCCATTTGGCTTTAGAACCAGTCCAGAAATAAGAATGGGACTTACTATGGGGACAGGCAAACCATACTGTCAGTGAGGCATATGTAAAACAGTCAAAGAAGTTGGGAGCCAACACTAGGGATTTTAAGAGCCACGACCCCTGGATTTCGTGAAGCCCTGTTGATTCCTAGAAAACCCGGCCCTATGACGACACCTAAAGGACAGCAGCTAGTTGCTTGCAATCATCATGTTTCTGGCAAGTGTAGGCATGAGGATTTTGGCATATTACAGAACATGACTAACACTACCCCATGTTTATTACATAATATACTTTACACACACAGAATGAAAGCCAAATTACTAAAGCTCCCAATGCATGCAATCATACTTTTGAGTTTTTTTAGACAAAGTCCAAATACAAAGTAATGTTTCCTTTTGACCAAAGACCCCCTGATTGCAACTGTGTTCCAATTACTTAGGAAAAGATTTCCTACAGCTGGGTTTACAAAATATTAGTAATGAAGCAATCTGGCATCGATCACTGATTGCACAGATCTTGTGTGTGTGTGAACAGCAGTGACAGATAAACCTAGATTACAGTTTAAAGATTTGAAAAAATTCAGCCAACCAAGTAAGTTTTTACTCAGTGTCAGAAATTGTAAAAATCAAACAAGTTAGCAGCCTGCAGTAGGGATTTTAGGCGTTTGGGGCACTGCCTTATATCACAATACTCCAATCAATTACTTTCTGAAATGCTGGTTGATTTGTGTATGGTGCTATGATGTGGTCTTACAAATGAGACTAATTCTGCTGCAACTATGGGCAAATCATAATTCTTGATTTACAGTCACAGTCCACACAAGTGATAAGATCCCTTCAAACAAGGCAAGATTTGCAGAGTCGATGTGTCAGTATAATGAAAGTCACAGGATAAGCGTAGCCATATAAATTCACTCATATTATCCTCGGACAGGCAGCTGCAAGGATTCCCTGTTGCTCCTCCATTCAGCAACTGTGTATCGCTGCTAAGGCAGTAACAGAGCTCCCTCTATTCACGTAATATAGAGGAATGCAAAACACCCCTAAAGATATAAGCAGCGGTTTGTGGTCCGGACTGCAGTGCTAGTCAGTATCCGGATTACTCTGAATAAGAGGCACTAGTGAAGCAAAGATTTTTTTATTTTATTTTTTTAAATCTTTTAGTGTCCCTTTAAATCAGGGCTTGACAAATCCCAGGAGCCAGGGTTTCTATGATCTCTACTTCTGGCTCCTACCTTATTTCAATATTGTACATATTGAACTCTCTGGAAGATCCATTTCCTTGGCTCCTACAAATAATCAGGCTGGCTCCCAGATTTGGTTGGTCTGGCTCCTAAAGGTTACAGAAATCTGTCAAGCCCTGCTTTATGCACCGGAGGCAGTGACCCTACTGCCACACATGGTGGTCTACAAAATGCCTAGGGAAAGTGGTGTGCCTTTTTAGCAATGACCTTTATTAGTTTGTGTGCCAGAGGGAAGAATGTGTAAAATATCGCTTGCCCTGGACCCTACACCGATTAAAATTGGCCCAGTAGCGTTGGACGGCTCAGTGCTGTCCTCGCAATGTGGACTGCCAGTGCTCTTCAAGAGAATAGGAGTTTCCTGTAACCTGCTGTTACTCTTGCAAGAAGAGAGACTCTGGTGTGGACATGAATAAGTCATAATAGCACAAGACCTCTCGGGGACAAGGGCTAAAGTTCCATGAAATGAAACAAGGGAAGGATTGGCATCTCAGTTTAATTCCTCCCTTATTCCTTTCACAATTACAGCGGAGCCCAAAAGGAATGAAAAAGAAACAAAAAAAAAATCCATGGTGGACTGCCAGTCTTATAATATAATACAATGAATTCCAAACTGCAAACACAGGCCAGTTAAAAGTACAGAAAAGAAGCCAAACTTCCCCAAAACCCACACATGTATAAAATGATCATTTCCAGAATGCAGGACAAAAAAAAAAAAGTAATTTCCCTGCACCAATTTGTCAGCAGGTTTCAAGTATAAAGCTATTGTTTTATATAGTTTTATTGATGTGTCTTAGAAACTTTCGTTCAGCACTTCACTAGCTCGTTTACATTGGTCTCTCAAAAATGGAGAAAAATGGACTTGAACCCATTGAATGCCAAGCATGTGTCTACTTGTGTGTACAGAAGGAGTGTATAGCAATACTAACAATACTAACATATCTACTTGCCTGGATAATACCCAGGTTTTGCATTGAACCAAGTATGTGAAATATACAGTGCTGCAGGACTGGACTGACAAAACTTCTACATGATGAAACAGTTTTTCGCATCCTAGTAAACAGTGGAGGCCTTTCTAAGTAAAACCACAGATATTTGCTGCTGGAAATTGAAGCAGGGGGATGATCTAGTGCCCTCTCTCTTCCCTTCCTGCTAGTCTACTTCCTTAAACTAAATCCAAAGCATGCATTCAAAGGAAAGAAGGGTCCAAACCAAAATTCTGCACCTTTCAGATTGATCTACTTCATTTATATTAGAAGGAAAACTAGCCACTGACAGAGGGGCATGCACTAAAAAAAAATATTTTATGTGCAAAACTATTTTTGCTCTTTGCTCCTATTGCAATGTACTAAACATTTAACACTCAGATAGTACATACGAGCAAACTGCGAATAAAAACGGCATAATTTCGAATAAAAACAGGAAATTTAGCACATTTTTTTTTCTACCTCTTTTGATAGCGCTCGCTAAAAGCTGGTGTCATTTTCACACGCAAATAAGAATTATTTTTCAAAATATTCGCAAAGCTCTTTAGCGTGCGCAAATCTAATCGCAATTTATTAGCGCAACCGGAAAAATGCATGCTAAATAAAAATAAACGGAAGAGGTGCAAGTAAGGGAAAACAACCGCAAAATGTTACAAATAGTAGCAAATTGCTCCTTACTCGTGCTTTACCTACTTTTTTCCCCACTGCACTTGTTTAGTACATGACCCCCTTAGAATGATCTGATTAGCTGCAGATTATCTATTTTCTATCACCATCCTACGATGGCCACAACTGCATATAGGATAGGCCATATGGCTTGGGCTTAAATACTAAAAACCATCACAGCACCCTTCCACAGAGAGCAATGCAAATATCCAGTGAAGTCTTAATTTGTTTCCTATACCAAGAACTCAAAAACTACCCTGACTGCAACTCTGATATCTGCACGATAATTGCACCAAGAAGCCATTTTGCTTTTACAGCAGACTTCTGGAGATGCAAACCTTGTAATAGCATTGCGTAAAACGCTCTGAATAAACCGGCAGATCATCAGTACGATCAAGGTTTACAAACTATATTAGAAACAATATGGTCATTATGTATATATATATATATGTATATATATATATATATATATATATATATATATATATATATATTTCAGATATTATCTTGCAACACTGTTTAATACTGCTTCTTTAAAAGGTTGCCAAAAAAGAAGGGGGCAGGAATCCTGCTACCATCGTTCAAAAAGAGAATGTGTTTTGACACCATCTAAAAATGTCTCATGCGTCAGTCAAGTAAGATTACACTTCAAATATAGATTAAAAAATAAATAAATGGAAAAGCAACACAAGAATTTTTTTTTTTATTTTTTTTTTTAAGCAAGGCATTGAAAGAGTTAAGCATAATGCACGAGAGGCTGCAATATAGTAAACCTGCCTTTGCTAGTGGGATAATATAGCAGGCAACACACCCAAAACAAACCAGGTAGAAGATTTCCACATATGATTACTAAGGAAAGCTGTTGTCTGGCCTTTGGCTGTATACTGATCTCCATTCATTGGTAAAAGGAGATCTGGTCCGGTCACACCCCCCCCCCCCCCCCCCCTCCCTCCCTTTTGACAGCAGGGCGTGACAAATCCCAGGCTCTTAACTTTTTTTCATTATTTTACATAACACTTGTAGTATCATTTTCCTGGCTCCTAAAAAAATAACTATCATGTGATCTCAGGCAACCTCCTGTGCAAGAATAGGATTATGAATCAAGGTTCCTGGCTCCTAAAAAAATAACTATCATGTGATCTCAGGCAACCTCCTGTGCAATAATAGGATTATGAATCAAGGTTCCTGGATCCTAAAAAAATAACTCATGTGATCTCAGGCAACCTCCTGTGCAATAATAGGATTGTGAATCAAGGTTCCTGGCTCCTAAAAAAATAAGCTGCTTAATAACTACCATCATTCTCAGCCTGAAACCGCTGCAGTTAGCTTTCTTGCCAAAGGTGTCCATAACATTTACCAGTTTCAAGCATATGAAGTACAGTAGTATGAAATCAACAGACAAGCCATCAGCTCTATAACTGCTGGTATTTTGCGTGCTTCGTTATGCATAGTTTTGGAGCATGCTCCACCCCCAGGCTGAATTCTGAAAATATTGAGCATACAGCAGTACACGTAGAACTGTGCATGGGGTAATCACTGAGAGTGCATTACAGACATCACACAGGAAAGCCTGCAAAATGTACTTTACTTAACACAAGTACACAGTCTAAAGAAAATAATCTGTAAAACCTAAACATTGTTTTTATTGTGCGTGTAGAGAACGAAAATGATTGTGTTGGCAGAACGGCAAGTAAAATGCCTAAATTAGGAGAAAAAGGTGCTTTAAATGCGTATGTGGAGTCTCCTGTGGCTTGATATGCAACTTTCACAATTCCTGTTGAAAACCTATTTATTTGCATATTAAGACACAGGTGATGTCAGAAGCCAGAGACTATACAGATACATTTAAAAGCACATTTGTATCCAAATTTATTCAATTATATTTTATTCTCTACATTCACAGCATAATCCATGTTTAGGCGATACAGTGCCTTTAATACATTTTAAAGGGACAATCTAGTCCCCAAACTCACTTTGGTGCAAGATGAAGATCACTGCTTGTATAGTGCACAGGCTTTTTTCCCCAGTGTGATTTGATGCAGCCATTCTGCATAAATCACATTTTTCATTTTTGACACAAGCACCTCCCCCAGTGATTACTCTGCATGTTCACTGCAGGTGTGGCAGCACTGATTATATAGACACTGAGGATATAAAGTTTTGTTTCATTTAGTCACTTCCTGTGCTCCTGGAATTGAATACATTGTGTGGACTCTGAGTGACCTTGCTCTTGTACACAGTAGGATCTCTTAACAGTGCAAGACATTGTCTGATGACATCACTAGGGAGACAGGAAATTCCATTCATTTGAACGAAGTTATTCTCAAAAACAATTAATGATTTTTACTCAGCTAGTGTGGGCAGTGCTGGCTGCTTGCAAACTGCTGTAATTTCACAATTTCATCTAGCTGTAAGTATTTTATATATATTAAAGCAATGCAAAATGTAAAAAATGAATCGTAAAGTACTTTGAAAGCACATCAATATGCATTAATATTTGGAAGATGCATTTTGGGCACTAGACAGTCCTTTTAAGATTCAGCAGCATTTTGCATTATTTGTTCAGGCCCTTTAATAGGTTGTAATAGTTTTGTCAACTTTAAAAGAGAACATTTCCTTCAACACATGGGGGAGATGGCATCATGCAGAGCAGAGAAAAATGTGGGGGAATTTTATGGTAATTATTACGGTAATGTTTCTAGTTTAATGTACATATAAAAAAAAAAAAGAAGATTATAAAATTAAAAAAATTAAATTAAATGGATCTATGGAGACAAAACAAATGTATTGATTATTTTAATAGGATTGAGGCAAAGATTAGAGGTTTATCAATTCATCCACAGGGCTCTTTAAAAGATTTAAAAAATACATTTTAAAAATCAGCATTTTGGAGGATAAAAATGTAAGTATGACAGAGCTACTTTAATAGAGGCTTGGGCCTTGCATAGGTTGTATTTATGGTCTTTAGTAACTAAAGCATTGGTAGTAAAATGACCGACAGGCTCCTCCAAACACTAAATATTAAGAAAAGGGAAAAAAATGTTCACAAAGATACAATTAAAAGTAAAACTGGTTTTAACTTTATTAGAAAATAAATGGCTTTCCCTTCTCTGTCCCATCCCTGCAAAGCATTATACAGCGTATTTTAATTTTTTTTCTCGTTACCGGAACACAAGAGTAATCAAACAACCTTTTTTTGTCCCCACCCCAAGGCCCCAGCATTTAAAAAAAAAAAAGGGTTAACAATCACCCTGCAGTCAAATAAACACAAACACATGTACAAAACTACAATATGGCATGGGCCGGAGCCTGGATTAAATTAAGGCACTCCTGCTGCAGTCTGTCCAATATATCCCCCTATATAAACAGTTCCCATTCCCTCAATGTCAGCTCCCAAGCTCTGGTTTGTGTAAAACCTCCAATCTGTCCCCAGGAGTTTAATTTACTATTTTAAGACTTTTTTTCTTTCCCCCATTAGGGTTTAGACTTTATTATTGAAAGAAAGGTATACAATTACTTTACCAACTACAGAAATCCCAGGAAGCAGTCCCAGCATTGGGGGGGGGGGGGGGGGAGGTCCACAGGGAAGTTGTAAAGGGGCAATCTTCAATAAGAACGGTGTCATATAAAGTATCCATAATGAAACAGATCTGTCCCAAACTTTTCTATATCTGCATTTAAAAGTATAATAGATGTATTGCTATTGCCAGACCTCTCCTTGTTGGGAGTTACTGAATTTAGAGACCCTGGAATTCATTATTTTCAAAAAGTTAAAACTACAGGAGAACTGTATATTGTATTAAAGTAAAAATAAATGCATGTATTAGAAACCTGTACCACATACACAAAATTAAGCTGGGTAGTACTGCTCCTTTAACCGACCAACTCAACTTTGGGAAACTGAGCTTTCTAGTTTAAAAAAAACAAAAAAAAAAACTCAGTCCAGACTCGCGCAACCCCTGGCACTGTGACGGTTAATGTCTACATGTGTCAGTCGGCTCTGGAAAGCTCACAGTAATGTGAGCACCACTTACTAGCAGGCAGCAGCAGTGTCTCTTGCCAGCTGCATACTTACCCCTCAACCTGAGGCCCAGACTCCATTATACAGTACATTCGCACTGAGCATCAAACCCCCCCCCCCCCCTCCTCCCCCACAAGACCCCTACACCTATCTTTATCTAGAAACCCAAACTTGACTGCGCCACAGCCTGGAGCCTTCCTGGAGTTTCACAGCTGAGTTAGGGGGTCTATTAATAAACCAGAATGGCAGCAGTGTTTTGGGTATTTCATGAGATCACGTCTAACCCAGCATAACCTCGCAGGGGGAAACAAAAATAAAAAATATGGAAGAAGAAGCAGCCATCAGCCTTACAGAAATCCTTCTCATGTGGCCTAGACACTGATTACAAATGGTAAGACTGTAACTAACTAACATCAGTGCATTAGCCGTCACCCTGGGAACAAAAGGGTTAAGTTTTTTTTTTTTTTAATAAAATCTCCTAGGGAAGGTAAGAAATACTTTTCAAGTTGACAGGGGAGGGAATGACGGGTGAACTCAGGCTGGTGCTGGGAGGGGGCTGGGGAAGGGGGGAGTGAAAGAATAAATAATTGAAATATCATACAGCACTGCCAGAGACATTTGAAATCTTGGATTTTCTAGGAGTTTCCAGTCGCACTGGCAGCCAACGGGTTAAAACTTACTCTTTTCACATACATGCACCATAAACAAAATCTATATATATATATATATATATATATATATATATATATATATCATATATATCAGCTCAGCTTCCACTTGCAGCCAAGGGAAGACACATTATATCCACATGATCCACTGTGAAACAGACTCCATATTTGTAGGAGTCAAAAGTGGTTTAAATTCACCCACCGACCTCGTCATTTAACCCTTCCGCTGCCAGATTGCTAGACCCCAAAAAAATCATATGCCAAAGAGGCGGTTTTGCAGACGCTCTTGCAACTGAAACAGTTAACGGAAACACAAGGCACAGGCCTTTTTAAAAGAAAAGTCTAGCGCCTCGTAAAAGCTAAAGCATAGCACTTGCTACGCAGTTTAAGTTCTAGACAAACACGCTCTTAGTACAAGCCCAAGATGTGGACCCAGTTTTATTTACTAGGGTTGCATTTATATTCAAATTTCCACTGAATATGTGAAAGCAAATGGACCAAAAATAAAAAAAAAAATATATATATATATTAAAAAATAAATAATAATAATAAAGCCATAAAGTCAGAAATTCGAAGCCCTAATGGGGAAAAGTAAGTTTAAATAATGAGTGCCAGGTTTTCCTTGGAGAGTTGTTTTAGAGAGGTGTAAGCAAGGTATTCTAATTGAGGAGTTGGCTGGGGTTAATACAAGCCATCCCATACCCTGCTGAAACATGTGTGTACCTGTGCAGCACGCTCCCTTGCTAGCTGCTCTCCTGGCTGCTTCCATGCATATGGCCAGCAAAGCCTCACCACACAGAACAGATAAAAGAACTATGCATACAAGCACACCCACATGGCTCGAAACTCCACCCACTAGTCATTCATTGGACAACACATCACTTTCCTTTCCTCTATTAGGTTTCTTTATTTTTTTTTTTTCCTCTTCACAACTTTATTACTAATACAACAAACATGACACTAAGCATATCCAGTATACTGAGAAATACTGAACCCTCAAACAGTTTTAACCATTTCCAACTTGATGTACAATTTGTAAAACAAAATAATCTGACTGTAAAAAAAAAAAAAAAAATGTATATTTTTTTTTTTAACCCCTTGCTGATCACTGAACTTCCTAACACATTAAGTGATGCAAAGGATTTAAATAAATTCTTCATGCTGCATTATGTTTGCAAAAATAAATATGGTAAAAAAAAATTTTTTTTAAAATAAAAACAGCCTAAAAAAACACTTTAAATGTGAATTTATAATTGCAAGTATACATTATATAGGTAACAATATATCCAGCAACAATGCTGCTGTATCACTAGCAATTCATTAATTTCAGAAGTATTACTTTAATTACTCTAAACTGTGTATATTTCACAAGATTTTTATATTTTACTTTTGCGTAATACATTTGCACAGCCTGCAAGTAGCTTTCCTGATTATAGAACCAGCCAAACTGCTCAGACAGACATCAGCAAGGAAAAGGCTGGCTGGGAATTGTGGGAGTGGCAATCCCGCCACTTCTGAAAAATGACCTATTGATTATCCAAACAATTATTATATTTACACCATATCTCAAAGTAAGAATACACAATGCGCTCTCTCACATCACATCCTTCTACAGTCTTGAAACTTAAAAATAATCTCTTCCTGTACAAGGTGTGCAAACCCTTTCTTCCCCAGTGACCTCTGTAAAAGTGGCCTGTACATAATTGAATACATTACCTACACGGCTGTAATATAATATGCCTGAACTGTGAAACTAATTTTTATTAGACGGGAAGTTTAACTGCACAATCCTTATAGGACAACAGTCAGCGAAAATAAAAAAAAAACAAGTTTTATTTAACTGAAAGATTCCACCAAGTGTATACATGTTAAATAGAAATGATTTAATGAAAGAATAGAAATATCTGCTTGTATAGCTCTATCAGGGGGGGCGGACATACTGTTTAGAATCTTGGGTCAGATGAAAGGAGATCTGACCCAAGATGTCCGCCCCCTGCTATCCAAGTAGAGATAACTCAGTAAGGTGCTTTATTTGTCATCTTTCATTAAAGCATTTCTATTTAAAATGCCTACATTTGATGCAATCTTTCAATTAAACAGAACTTGGTTTTTCCCCGACAGTTGTCCTTTGCCAATGTACGGTTACAAGAAATAATTTTTTGACTGTGTCCCAAATCGTACAAATTCGTCCAGTGACTGCTTGTAATCCAAACTACACTTCAGATTAAAGCAAAACTTTCTCACGGTCCCTTTTCAGATGCCCTGGAGACCATAAAGAAAATAACTCTCTGTCTATAAATATATCATCATAACAGCATTAAAGCGCCACATTGTGGAATATTAGAGGAGGACATATACTTTTTGCCAGGATTGCTGCTGTAAACCAGTATGAGTCTATCCTTCAGTCTAAGTGCTGCATGAAAGAAATACAACTTCTATAAAGCAAACAGGGGTCTAGGAAACCTAGATGCACCAGAGAAATCACAAACCTCAGCTTTACTCAAAAACAAAATGCTCTTTTATGTAGAAGTGAAAGGAAAAAAAAAAAAAAAAAAAGGAAATTCTAAGAATGAATAAAATATATAAATGCAAAGAATGTAAAAAAAAATGTAAAAAAAAAAATTTTTGTAGACTTTATTTTGTACATATGTTTCTATAAAATGTTTCTTCTGGGGATACAGGCACACTAAATATTCGGTGTAAGCCGACAAGAACAGACAGCTACCACTGTACTGATTAAAGAATACATATTAATATTAAAGTGTGATTAATACAATCAAGCTGAGAAGTTTAAAGTAGCATTGCTTGCAAGAGAAGATTAATGTCAGGTACAATTTTTCAAACAACAAACCCAGACTATGTATAAAAAGAGGCCTTAGAGAATTGTAACTGTCCCAGGTAATGAGTGCCAGCAGGCAATCCAACTAGCAAGTCCCAAAGGTTTCAGCCACAACACTGCAAATGGAAGCCTTTCTAGTGGGGAAATACAAAATGGAGGTCAGTATAATGGATTTTATTTGCCTATTTCCCTTTAAATGAACTAGGACACAGAATAATCAGGCCTCTGAAAAGCAGGGGAAAGAGGTTAAAAGGTATTTTCTAAAAATGGCCATCGACCATTCATTTACACATATTTGACCACACAATTTGGGGAAAAGGTGTCAAAATGTTACACTCTCGGGATCCTATTTATCAGCTTAAAAGTAAGTTAGTATCATAAATGTTCTTACAAAGTGTGTTGGTTTTTTGTTTTTGTTCTTTGTTTTTTACTCATTTTGTGTTGCCACTTGGTAAAAATCTATTACCCATGTATGACGGGTGCAAGGAACTACTTCTTTGTACACTTGGATTTTCTTTGCAAACTTTGCATACCTTGGAGACTGGGCGATTGAAACAGAATTAACCAAGTGGAATTTGCATTTTACAAAATATTTGTTTAAAAAAAAAAAAAAAAAAAAAGGTTTGTACGGATGTAATCCTGAAATATACACAGTTTAAGATTTCATCTAAAATCTCAACTTACTCTAAGGTGATCTTGAAACCCAGGAAACTACATGAAGAATTATGGACATAATTGGATGGGGTCCAGCTGTGCCTTTCGAAAACACATGTTCATTGTTCACTAGCAGAGTACAGGGCTGATTATCTTGCACTGAGTGTAGGAGAGAGAAACTCCAGCATTTACCAATGCACCAGCAAAAGGAATTAATTATTTCTCAAATCAAGATAAAGGTCAACTAGGTTATGTTTGTGCAATGCATATAAAGTTGCAAAGAGTATTTGTTGGCTACTAGGTGTGGTGGCCAAAACTATTTTTTTGAGGCACAAGAGAACAGATCATGAAAGCAGTTGCTGAGGAGTTGGATTACATTCAAGAGAAACTTTAGACTGAGTGGCTAATTCAAAGGAATCCACATTGTTCCAGCCCTGAGTAAGCACTGTAGTAGTCAGAGTCTATGGGGGCATTGCATCAGGGGGAAAGTTCTATGGGCGGATGACACATAATAAAAATAATAAAACAGAAGTGGTGTAAACTGCTTAGCAAAAAATTTGCAGACAAACCACATGAATAAAAACTATATGGAGCAAGAATGAAACAGCAGTCAACAAATACTGACTTGCTTACATATTTGTAATACTAAGGCCCATATTGTGAATGTGCATGATATAATTCTGAATATTTTGCATCTGGATTAATAAAGCTGAACACATGTAAACAACGCATCTATACATGTTCATAAACTTGTAACCCATACTAGGTTTAGAAATATGCACAAAAATACTTTTACAATTAAAAACGCCATATTAAATAACATAAAAAGAGGAGTAAATAATATATATACACATGCATGTAGATATGCACCTACACACATGTATATTTACAAACAGGAGTGACACCAGAAAATAGACAAACAGTTCCAAAAAAAAAAAGTGTGGGTCACCAAAGAAGGCTATAGGGATTTGGAGAAGAAAAAAAAAAACATCCAAAAAAAAAAAGTAATTTTAAGATCCTAGTGATTTCAGAGGAAGGGGGGGGGGGGGGGGGAGAGTCACCATTGCCTGGGTGCATGTAGCCAAGAAGTGTAAAGTTCCCATGTATAACTCTTGCATTGAGGTCCCATGCCTCTCCCTTAGTTAGATCAACCCATCAGTTACCTGTAAAGCCTTTTAGTCCCCAGCTGGAAATAAAAACAATGCACTCCTGGGACTTGTGCAACAAGCTTTTTAGGAGACAGGAATCAAAATAAAAATAGGGCTCTTTCTCTTTAAACGTTATCCTCTATGGGGGAAACAGCGAGCTCTAATCTTTACCCTTCAGTTACTTGTACAACTTACAAGGTGCTGCTGCTCCGTGCAAGACTTTTTATAGATTCGGGCGATACCATCTGATGAACTAAGGCAGGGGGAAGGCGGTAGAGAAGAAAAGAGTGAGTTTTCTAATCGCTGGTTGCTGTTGGTAGAAGATAAAGTCGGAACTCATTATACACGAGAATACGCACGAGTGTGACTGGTAGTCGTTGTACATAGACGTGGTTTCAGGAGGGAATGGAGAGTGGGGGCATTTCCCCACCCCTGCTGGCCTGGATCAGCATAGATCGGTCCATTTGCAAATTATAAACAAAGAACCTCGTGGGAACCAGAGACTTTGCCTGTTTGGCATGAGGCCAGCAAGCATGCTCCAGCAGGCTCCCAGTGGGGGCAGTGTTACAACTGCTATGCCCACTACTATTTCTACTTGTCCTTTCATTTCTAACTTTAACCATTTTTATTTATTTTGAGGACCTCTGTGTGTAAAGCCACAGGTTTTGTAAGCTGAGTAACATTTACAACATAGACATGACTATCAGTTATATGCAGTGATGGGGGGGGGGGGGGGCTGGGGGTATAGACAAAAATAACAAAATCAATCCTATACAAGCAAGGTAGAGCTGTAAAAATAAAGAGCAGAAGAAAGAGGCAAGAAAAAGGAAAACAGACCTGCAAAACCCTCAGTGATCTATATTTTACTATTTAAAGCGCTGGGCTACATTCTTCTCTGACATTTTACGCACCCATACAAGCTCTATGTTGTTGTTTTTTAAAGCACACTTAGCGCTTTCTTTTGATATCCTAGACATAAAAAGCAATCTACAATTTAGTTTAAAAAAAAAAAAATTAAAAGGGGAAAATTTGGGAAAACAATCCACCCCCCCCCCCTCAATAATATTCTACACAACTAGTACAAGACTAACCCACTTATCCCAACTAACAGCAAATAAAAATATAGGTTCCCAACTCCCCCCACACCCCCAAAAAAAAAAGTTTGAGAGAAAAACAAAATGAAGGTCATAAAGTAGGAAGGATACTGATCACAGTAACAAACAAGGGAAGGGTTAACTTTGTTGTTTTTTTTTTAAACAGGAAATGGTTTTGTTTTGTTTTCTAAACTTGCCTGTCACTCTCTGTGCAGAGAGTGCCTGTGCATGTATGAACACATGGACTTTTCCTTGTAATTTGCATGTTGTCACACCACACATACATTTAAAACCTATTTTCTCTTATTTTATGCATTTGCTTACACTTTTGCTAACACAGTGTGGGTCATGCGTAAACACGGCGCACACAGAGATTGTGGTAAATACTGGCGCAATTTGTGTGTGCGCCATTGTATAAAGCAGACTCTCGTCTGCGCCATCTACACCAACAGCATAGATATAGGTTATATAGGCTTTATACATAGACATTTGCAGTGCGGAAGTTGATTTGTCATCATTTTTTATTCTCTCTATTCACAGTCTAAGCAATGAGTAGGTTTTCAGAGTACCTTTAATAGATAGATGGTGGTGGATGGTGCGCTTGCACACTCACCGTCTGTACCGGAAGTAGGTACATACATCTGATTTTAACAATAAAGCGAGCATATGTATAGATTACATTAAAACAGAGCTGTGTCATATTAGACGTATCAGGGTCCATTTAACGGCTGTTTTTTGCACTTTATAGTGAATGGATCCCAATTTTCCAGCTGCCAGAATGTCAGCAAAAATGAGTGCACACAACAGGTTGGCTCTGCATACCGTACCCTGGGATGCTGTAGGTAGCACTGGAATGTGTTTGGGCACAAGGATGGGATGGGATGCTGTTTGGGCACAAAGATAGCACTTCAATATGTTTGGGAACAAAGGTGGCACTGGGAAGTGGTTTCAGGCACAAAGGTGGCACTGGGAAGTGGTTTCAGGCACAAAGGTGGCACTGAGAAGCGGTTTCAGGCACAAAGGTGGCACTGGGAAGCGGTTTCAGGCACAAAGGTGGCACTGGGAAGCGGTTTCAGGCACAAAGGTGGCACTGGGAAGCAGTTTCAGGCACAAAGATGGCACTGGGAAGATGTTTAAGGCACAAAGGTGTCACTGGGAAGCGGTTTCGGGCACGAAGATGGCACTGGGTAGCGGTTTCAGGCACAAAGGTGGCACTGGGAAGTGGTTTCATGCACAAAGGTGACACTGGGAAGCGATTTTGGGCACAAAGATAATGCTGGGAAGCTGTAGGCACAGAGATGGTCTTGGACATCTGTTTTGGGCACAGAGATGGCCCTGGAAAGGCGTTTGGGGGACAAAGAATAAACTGTCAAGATGTTTGGGGACAATGATTGTGGATAAACTGAAGGAGGTGTAGCCTGGACAGGAAGTGGTCTGGCAAATTAAGATGAGGGGGTGCGTGAGTGTAGTCAGCCCTGGGACTGCACAAAAGTATCTACACCACTGTCTGCAGTGATACATGATTAATACAGTTACTGGCAGGGAGTATTTTTGCTGTTATGAGTAAACAGATTCCTAGTTAAACAGTATTTATAAAAGAAATGTAGAGCATACAAAAATATTTATATTTTATGCTGTGAATTTCAATCATATTCAGACAAAGAAAATATGTTTTAAATGCTTGCGAAATGTGTCCGATTTATGGCATTACCTTGTCGCTTCATATGCAAATAAACCACTTCCATGATCGGTGAACAATTAGCATATTATGCCTGAATGTTATGTAATAAGTCATTTAACACTTTTAAAAAGACCGTTGGGAAGATAATATAAAGGGAGCCGCAGTCCCTCTCCCTTTAAATGCATGTTGTCATATTTATAGCAGCCATTGGACCTTGTTTGGACTCGCCAAACCGTTTTGTTGCTACATTTGCGACACCGTCACCCATGGGTCGGCAGTGATCTTTAGCGCAATTTCAGTTGTACTTCTGCACATTTTTTATAAATGGGATGTCTTGGTGGATCTGTCCCAGGCCTACCCTGATGTTCGGAGTCAGTGCACGTAGTGCAAAACCCAGAACTTTTGTCGGGAGCTAGCGTTAAACATTGGCGCACATTGAGATTGCGTCACTATTAGGAGCAATTTCTGCGTGCGCCACTGTTAAATCCTTCACATATTACCTTAATTTTTGAATGATCGTGATTTTGGAATCATGAACCTTTTTATTCTCCAGATTTGCTACCCAGCAGAAATTATGAAAATTATAATACTGTGAGCTGCAATGTGCCGCCATTTTGGCTGGCAGAAGACATGGGGGTCATTTAGATTTACAGAAACTGGAGACCTAACAGAATACACTGAGGAGTATCTTGTCTGTGGTTTTACATATCCATACACACACACAGAGGCTGTGGTGGAACTATCATTTTCGCAGGGGTCGCAGCTGCGACCAGGCCCGTCACACCAGTCCCGTCGACCCCTGCAATAAAACTGATCGCATAGTACAGGCCCTCCGGAGAAAGAGATGCGGTACGTGTGACATTGTCACCGGTAGCCGCACCTCCGCTGGTCTCGCACGAGGGGGTGAAAGCTCCACCCCCTCATGCTCTGAGCCTTCTAGAGCGCCGGATGTCCACGACATTCTGGCGCTCAGAAGATAATGGAGGCTGACTCAACCCCCCTCCCTGCAATGAAAGGTAGCCGTGCAGGGAGGGGGACAAAAATATCTGTGGGTATGTATGTATGTATGTAGTGTAAGTCTGTGTGTGTGTATGTATGGATGGATGTAAGCCTGACTGTATGTATGTGTAAGTCTGACTGTATGTAAGTCTGACTGTGTGTATGTATGTAACTAAGTCTGACTGTAGTAAGTCTGACTGTGTGTATGTATGTAACTAAGTCTGACTGTAGTAAGTCTGACTGTGTGTATGTATGTAACTAAGTCTGACTGTAGTAAGTCTGACTGTGTGTATGTATGTAACTAAGTCTGACTGTAGTAAGTCTGACTGTGTGTATGTATGTAACTAAGTCTGACTGTATGTAAGTCTGACTGTATGTATGTATGTAACTAAGTCTGACTGTATGTAAGTCTGACTGTGTGTATGTATGTAACTAAGTCTGACTGTATGTAAGTCTGACTGTGTGTATGTATGTAACTAAGTCTGACTGTATGTAAGTCTGACTGTGTGTATGTATGTAACTAAGTCTGACTGTAGTAAGTCTGACTGTGTGTATGTATGTAACTAAGTCTGACTGTGTGTATGTATGTATGTATGTAAGTATAAGTCTGACTGTATGTATGTATGTAACAAAGTCTGACTGTATGTAAGTCTGACTGTGTGTATGTCTGTGTGTATGTAACTAAGTCTGACTGTGTGTAAGTGTGACTGTGTGTATGTATGTATGTAACTGTAATATTATAACAAATATGATATAAAACCACCTATATGTATATATAGCTGGTTTTATAGAATATTTGTTATATAAATATTATAAAACCAGCCATATATGTTATACACATATGGCTCAGGTTTATTTAATATATATATAAAAAACATATGGTTTAGGTTTATGTAATATTTATATAATATATATGGCTGGTTTTATAATATTTATATAACAAATATATATATATTTGCACCGGGGCCCAGTGGTTTCAAGTTACGCCTCTGCACAGAGGCTTAAATATAAACAAAAGTACCCCAAAAGGCTGTTTCTAATGTATAATGCTGTATAAAAACGTCTTTTTCATGGCGCCTTTTTATTATGGACAAAAGTTAGGCAATGATTTAGCACTATACCTTGGCGCACGCACATCTATTTGGCGCTATTTTCAGGTGCACCTATCTTATCCATAACCCGCACTGTTTGAAAGTGTGACATTTGTGAAGGGAAAAAGAAGCTACAAGAATATTACCACTCACCTCAGTGATTATTGGGAGTAAAAAACGTGAATGTGGGTTTTCTGATTTTCAAATATATATGTTTTTGTGAGGGGGTTGGGATATTTTGTATTTATATTAACTAAGGAACCTCAAAGAAGTCGCGGGCTAAGCTACGCAACCTGGAAAAGAGTCCGTTTGGGACACTGGTGTGGTTCTCACTTTCTGTTCTTACTTGTTTGTTGGAGAACACAAGATGATCCCTCCAAGCTATATTGCAAAGGATTAGCCCATTATTTGTCAGATATAATATTTTACCTGTTTAGCCAGTTCAGACTTATATGTATTGTGTTTGTCTGGCAACACTAGGAAACCTGCACTAAATGGCAAATGAAACAGAGGCCTAAACCTCAAAGTGATAAGTTTATAATTTACCAACACAACTGCAAAACATGCATCTCGAGCATACTTATATACCTCCCAATTTCTTCCCCCAGCGTGGTGGGGGGTGCTTTCGTTGTCGACTGTCGGTGCTTCTGAGCATGTGTCACTTAAACTGACAGTGCTACTTTGCGTGCAATGTTGCACATGTGCAGTACACACGCTGTGGGGTCTTTCACACCAGAGAATGAGATAGGGACCCCCAAACTCTACCACTCTCTCCTGAAAAGCACAATGTTGCGTAGTCCCACCCCCATTAAAAAAAAAAAATCTGCCCCCTCATGTGCTGCTACAAAGACAATCGAATAGAAAAAGAATGTATTAAAAAACAAATCTCTCAATTTGTTAGCAATTCTCTTATGTATTTTTCCCCATGATTGGCGTTCATTAAAGCTGCGTTTCTTACCGAAAGCAAATCTCTTGCACTGATCTTTTTGAAGCTGTGAAACGTTCCAAAAAGACCAACTGTTATTTGAATCTTCACAGTTAACACAACCTGCAAAACAAACTGTATGAAATAAATGTCAGGGAGTTTAGACTTCACAGGCTTAAAATGTACAAAAAAAAATGAGGGGGGGGGGGAGAGGCTAACTATGAAGATTGTGCTACAACATTGGAATGGATTTTACACTAATTGGCTGAATCTGTGACCAGAGCATATTGGAATGTATACTAGTACATAAACACGCTATAACCCCTTTATGACACAAGGTGCTTGCGTCCCAAACGACGCAAGCACCAAAACGTCACAAGGTGATCGGTAGCCAGGAACACTATGACAGAGACCCGATCAGGGTCTTAATAGACCCTGTGGGTCCCTGCCAAAATATCGCGAGACCTCTAGATGTCACGTGTGACGTCACGGAGGCCACGGCACGATTTAGAGAAATGTAGCCGGTGCTCGCTTTGAGCACCGGCTACATTTCCCCTGTCAGACTGAGGCCACTCAAAGTGGCCTCAGATGACAGGTGGGATCCCGCTGCAAGTGCCTGCAGCTCGATCCGAGAACAGCTCATCACGGGGAGCCGCGATGAGCTGTTTAACAAAGGACGTACTATGCCGTCCTAACGACTTTTAGGCACTTAAAATTAGGACGGCATAGTATGTCCTAACGTCACGAAAGGGGTTAAACATATATACATACCTACATACCTCTGTGTGAGCTTTATGTGTACATACCTACATAACTCCAGGTGAGCTATATGTATACATACCTCCGGGTGAGATATATGTATACATACCTACATACTTCTTGGTGAGCTATATGAGTACATACCTACATACCTCTGGGTGAGCTATATGTGTACATACCTACATACCTCTGGGTGAGCTATATGTGTACATACCTACATAACTCCCGGTAAGCTATATGGCTATATGTATACATACCTCTGGGTGAGCTGTATCTATACTTACCTACATACATCTGGGTGAGCTAAATGTATACATACATCCGGGTGATAAATATGTATACATACCTCTGGGTGAGCTATATGTGTACATAGCTACATAACTCCAAGTGAGCTATATGTGTACATACCTCTGGGTGAGCTGTATGTATACTTACCTACATACCTCCAGGTGAGCTATATGTGTACTTACCTACATACCTCTGGGTGAGCTATATGAGTACATACCTACATAACTTCGGGTGAGCTATATGGCTATATGTATACATATCTCTTGGTGAGCTGTATCTATACTTACCTACATACATCCGGGTGAGCTATATGTATACATACATCAGGGTGATAAATATGTATACATACCTCCGGGTGAGCTATATGTATACATACCTCCGGGTGAGTTATATGTGTACAAATCTACATACCCCTGGGAGAGCCATATGTATACATACCTCCAGGTGAGCTATATGTATACATACATCAGGGTGATAAATATGTATACATACCTCAGGGTGAGCTATATGTATACATACCTCCGGGTGAGTTATATGTGTACATATCTACATACCCCTGGGGGAGCCATATGTATATATACCTCCAGGTGAGCTATATGTATACATACCTACATACCTCCGGGTTTGCAGTTATGCCCAATCGGTTTGCTGGAAAAATGGAGCTTCCTGAGCAAAAGATAATTAAAATATATTTTTAAAAAATGCTCAATCACCATTTATTCTGTATGCCTTTTTACACCACTTTTCAGGTGCTTTTTAGTTCAACATACCGGAGTGTGGCACCAGTGACACTATTATTTGCTATTTGCACATGCTCATTTTTTATATGTATATATATATATATATATATATATATATATATATATATATATATATATATATATATACACATAAAGCCAATTCACTTTTTTATTATTATTTTTTTCTGGTACATGTCTTTACAGTAAATGCACATAAATGTATTGCTATAATTAATTATCATTTTGAATAATGAAGATGACATGGCTCCAGGGCAAATGATTACACCTGGCCTAGCACTTGCTAAACAAAGAGGGAGGCTTTTTGTTACAGCATTGGTGTGGTTCCCTTTTTGTTCCTACTTGTTTGTAGCTGAATACAAGGTGATCCTCCAAGCTAAACTGCATTTATTTTTGCTGATAAAACATTTACCTGTTTTGCCAGTATTTTAGTCCTGTTCTGTGGCATTGACAATGGCTGGCCTCCAAGTCTCTCTCTCTCTCTAATCATCCAATAGTAGACTGCCTTGTTCAGAGAGAAAAACAAGATGGCTCCTCATTGGGTGACCCTGTAACTCATCTCTGTATGACATGAAAGATAAGAACGTAACTGTACACTAATAAAAAACATAAATAGTGATGAAATGGAAATAATGTAGCTATGTAACTGGTATTGCTGGAAAAAAAGTAAAAAAAAAAAACTGTAAAATATTGATTGCTAAATAACAATTAAGTAATCAATTTGAAAAGTCCTTTTTAAAGCAACACCGTCAGCGGGACAGGTGTGGCCTGGTTGAGATTAGCAGCTGTAGCCACACTTGAGCCCCACTTACATTGGCGGCAGGCTGAGACAACCACTTGAGCAGCGCGAAGGGGAGGAAGCCCCGCCCCCTCGCACTATGACTTTGTTGGCGCACTGGGATGTCAGTGACACCCGGTGCTCCAACAAGGTCCCCTCGCGCTGCTCAAGTGGTTGGCTCAGCCTGCAGCAGCAGTAGGAGCCACAGTCCCCCTCCCTGCAGGTGTGTGTGGTAGTGTGACTCTATGTGTGTGCGCAAGTGTGTATGTGTAAGCAGGCCCGCCATCAGCGGGTGACGGGCAATACTGGCGTCCCGGCGGGTCCAGGGGGCCCGATGGGCCCGGGTCACGCCAGGATTAAAAAAAAAAAAAATTCCTTGTTTAAGCAGATCCGCGGCTGTGAGGGAAGCATTGTGCGCTCCCCTCCAGCCGTGCTGCTTCAATAAAGTTTGTTAGGAAAAAAAAATGTGAACAGAGTTACTCTGGTCGCATTTTTTTTTTCAACAAACTTCATTGAAGCCGCGCTGCTGGAGGGGAGCACACAACGATTCCCTCACAGCCGCGGACCTGCACCGGGAGACAGTCAGAGAAGCAAGGAGGTAAGTACTGGGGAAGGGGAGGAGGGTGGCAAAATAGCATAATGCTGGCGCATTGAGGGGCAGAATCCTGGCATATTGAGGGCAAAATAATGGCATACTGAGGGGCAGAATCCTGGCATATTGAGGGCAAAAGAATGGCATGTTGAGGGGCAAAATCCTGGCATACTGAGGGGCAAAATCCTGGCATATTAAATGGCAAAATCCTGGCACATTGAGGGGCAAAATCCTGGCATATTGAGGGGCAAAATCCTGGCACATTGAGGGGCAGAATCCTGGCATACTGAGGGCAAAATCCTTGCATATTGAGGCCAAAAGAATGGCATATTAATTGGCAAAATAATGGCATAGTGAGGGGGAAAATATTGGCATATTAAATGGGGAAAGAATGGCATATTGAGGGACAAAATCCTGGCATATTGAGAGGCAAAATCCTGGCATATTGAGGGGCAAAAGAATGGCATATTGAGGGGCAGAATCCTGGCATATTACCTGGCATATTGAGGAGAAAAATACTGGCATATTGAGGGGCAAAATACTGACATATTAAATGGCAAAAGAATGGCATATTGAGGGGCAAAATAATGGCATATTAAATGGAAAAAGAATGGCATATTGAATGGCTAAATACTGGCATACTGAGTGGCAAAATACTGGCATATTGAGTGGCAAAATATTACTGGCATATTGACCAAATGCTCCCAACCACCCTCCATATTACACTAGACCGAGATAACATGCTTGTGAGGGTAGGTGGGGCGAGTGGGAGATATTGTCGGGGGGGGGGGGGGCAGAAAATGTGTTCAGTAAGGGGCCCTGAAATTCCTGGTGGCGGCCCTGTGTGTAAGTGTAACTCTATGTGTGTGTATGTGAGAGTGTGTATGTAAGTGTGACTCTCTATGTGTGCATGTGAGAGAGTGTGTGGTAAGTGTGACTATATGTGTATATATGAGAGTGTGTATGGAAGTATTACTCACTATGTGTGTATGTGAGTGTGTGTGTAAGTGTGACTTGCTATGTGTGTATGTGTGAGAGTGTGTGTGTGTATGTGTGTGTAAGTGTGACTCTCTATGTGTGAATGTGAGAGTGTGTATGAAAGTGTGACTCTGTGTGTATGTGAGAGTGTATATGTAAGTGTGACTTTCTATGTGAGCATGTGAGAGTGTGTGTTTAAAGTGTGACTTGCTATGTGTGAAAGTGTATGTGTGACTCTATGTGTGAATGTGAGCGTGTGTATGTAAGTGTGACTCTCTATGTGTGTATGTAAGAGTGTGTATGTAAGTGTGACTCTATGTGTTTAATTGAGAGTGTGTGTGTGTAAGTGACTTGCTATGTGTGTATGTGAGAGTGTGTGTAAGTGTGACTCTCCGTGTACGTGAGAGTGTGTGTGTGTAAGTGGGAATCTCTATGTGTGAATGCAAGTGTAACTGATGTACTTTTTTATGAGTTTTATTACTGGAGAATCTGAGATACACTGGCACATTACTGTGAGTTTTATATGTGTGTGTGTGTGTGTAAGTGTGACTCTCTATGTGTGAATGTGAGTGTGTGTATGTAAGTGTGACTTGCTATGTGTGTATGTGAGAGTGTATGTAAGTGTGAATCTCTATGTGTGAATGCAAGTGTAACTGCGTAAGGTTAAGTGTGACTCTGCCTGTATGTGAGAGTGTGTTTGCGTTAGTGTGACTGTGGGTATGTGAGAGTGTGTGTGTGTGTGTGTGTGTTTGTGTGTGTGTATGCATGTGTGTGCATTTAATGTGTGTTTTTTTTTTGCTGGAGAATCTGAGATACACTCGCACATTACAGTGAATTTTAAATATATCTCTGTGTGTGTGTGTATGTATGCATGTATGTATATATATACGCCTACACACACATGTATGTATATATAATATATATATATTATTTTTTTCTTTGATGAAACATGAATGCGGCCCATGCACAAATAAATTTGCAGTGAAGTGGCCCACTGCAGAACAAACTTGGACACCCCAGGCCTAGAGGAAAGTTGAGAGAGTTGGGTTGTGATAGAAAAGCAGAACAGAGGTGGAAATCGGCAGGACTGAGTCTAAAAATCGGGACAGTTGTGAGGTTTGGCATCCTGATCAATCTGATTTTGTCTGTGCGGATATGCATCCTGCATTAAACTTCCTGAGCAAAATATAATTCAATGGTTGTACACTACATTTCTCATAACGCTCAGCCAACTTACCGTTGAATGAGCATCATGGAAAATATGTTCCACAAGATTTGTCCCTTCCCACATGTCAGTATTCTTCTACTACTATTTTTTTTTTTTATCTATATATATATTTCTCCCCCGCTTTTTTTGCCTTACTTTAACTTCTTGCTCATATCACCTAGGTAAGATGACCATATCTTTAAATCTCATATCCTTATGACACATACATATTCCAGGGCTGCTTTGGATAAAATAAAATAAAAACAGTTTACTCATTACAGCCCTGGAGTTTACATTTTTCATAAGTGTTTCTGAATAAAACAGTTATGTGGTCACCCTACCCCAAAGGTTTAGCTTTGACACTCAAATTCCCCTTAGATAACCAACCAGCCACAAGATTTTAAGCATCATCGAAAATGGAGGCATCTAGGACAGTCCGTCGGGGTGTAACGCAATACGGCCGTTTCACCGTGGCAATGTAAGCGCTGACAGTTCCCACTATGAAGTCTCTGCAATGACCTCTCGCGCGATGAACTGACTATCTCGCGAGAGGTCACGGTGAAGCGGCTGCATTGGAGCAGCTGCGAACAATGGTCCCATCCCCAAATGGAGTGCCAGAAGTCAGCCATGACAGGCCGTGTAGAGCATTTTTTGCAACTTTTACAGTAACTTTATACTTTGACTAAGAATCAACCATATTTAGTGATATTCCTGCATCTTGTCCATACAAGAGACATTAACTCGTACAAAAAGGCCTGTACAAGGGCACCAGTGTCCCTAGCAAGGTCAGTGAAGGTCAACAGAACATCATTAAGTTGTCCATCACATGGTCCAGTAAATGTCCACTGTAAACAATGATGGAGTTTTACTGCATGACCTGCATGCCATCAGGAAGCTCTCAGATGTTTAGCTTAAGTCAGACCTCTTCCAGCCGACCAGCTGTGACTCATCCTGTGGGAGAAAACACCATGTATTTCCCACATTTTCCCTTCATTTCAAAGGGCTGATTAAAAAAAAGTTTGTATTAAGAAGTAAAACAAAAGTCTGTTACAATCTGTAAAAGAGAGCTAATGGGAAATCCCTTTCCTTTCACACAGAGCAGATGACTTGTAAATGCTGCTGCAGTATTTGTTATACCTGTCACTATTTACCAACTCACACAAAGGTCAAATGGTCCTTTATTATTGCAAAAACATCCACAGGAATGGACAGCTGAGGGCATATATTTACACTCAGGTGCCAAAGAAACGCTTTTTATTTTTTTTATTTCTTTTACAAACACTGTAATTGTGAGAGAGCTTGGCAATTTAATGAACCGTTTTTCCCAATAATATTACACTGCTCTGCTATGAACAGGGATCTAATTACCCAGGTCAACTCCCCTGGCATCCAAAGGGTGTTTTTTTTAATTTTTTTTACAGGTGAACCCCCCCTGCCCCCCCCCCCCCCCCCCCCATCTAGGCACGTAAGGTTAGGGGGTAGATTGGGATTCATGTATTTTTAATTTTTATTTCTATTGGTTCTGGGGCCATAAGGCAGTCCCAAGCCCCAAGGGAGTATATATATATATATATATATATATATATATATATATATATATATATATATAATATATATATATATGTATATTTTTTTTATTTTTTTTATGGGGTCTTGGACCATCAGGCAGCCGAGACCCAGGGGGTCATTAATGTATCTTGGGATCTTTGGTGGCGGGGAGGCTCCTATTGTTTTATGGGGGCTACAGCAAGTAGCCCTGGCCCTTGATTTATTTTTGGGTGGAGCCATTTGGACGGCTCCCAGTCCCAGTACTGTTGGAGGGGGAGGGCTTATTATAGCGAGAGGTGTCAGGGATATTTTGTGTAATATATTTTTATAGGGGGGGGTGTCAGGGCTACTTGCCCTCACCCCCCAAGTATTTTTTAGGGACTGGGTACTGTTTTGCCAGTTCCCGGCCCTGTTTATTATTAGGTTGCCCTAGCAGAAGTCTGCTGACCCCAGAGGAGGGTTTTATTTTTAAATTTATCTGATCTGAACGCCTCTGATGCTTTGGTTTCTGAAAGGTTACCTTACCACCGCCTGTTACTGGCAAGGGAGTGAGGCGCCATAAGGGTGACGGACAACGTGCCTGAACACCCAAGACTGGCGCAGGTTGAAACCACTATAGAGAATCTACATTATTCATCATACAAATTCACGATGGACTGGAAAACAATACAGATTTAAAATTAGACTCAAGCTAAGTGATTTGAGTTGGTGAGATAGCTCAGTAGGCTACTGCATCATCCGTAGAACCTGTTCGACACTTGGGGTCTCAGGTTCAATTCCCAGCAAGACTGACTTATATCTTGATCTGTTTTGCTGCAGGGTAGAATTCACCCTCTTAGCTTCTCACTACCTGAACCTTCCCAGTCACTCCTTTAAGCCACATGAATGAATGGGAAGATGAAACGCACACACATGCAGTGTCATAAGCTCCCAAACACATATTGCACTCACCTTTATTAGGGTTACCATCTAATCATTAATATGCAAACCTGAAACATTATTCTCCTTGCTGCGTCTGCCGCCAATGTAGCCAATTAGGGAAGAAGGAGGAGAAAGAGAGTAATGGGTGCTGGTGGTAAGTCCTGTGAGTGCAATAGGTGCTGGGGCAAGTCCTGTGAGTGCAATAGGTCCTGGGGGAAAGTCCTGTGAGTGCATTAGGTGCTGTGGGGAATTCCTGTGAGTATAATAGGTGCTGGGGTCAAGTCCTATGAGTGCAATAGGTGCTGGGGTCAAGTCCTATGAGTGCAATAGGTGCTGGGGCAAGTCCTGAGAGTGATATAGGTGCTGTGGGAAATTCCTGTGTGTGTTATCTGGGTGCTGGGGCAAATTACATTTCCTATAATGCTTTGCCAGTTCCTTATCTGCAGAGTTTTATGGGAGATGTAGACCCATGATCTAGAATCTAGTGCAACTGCTTGGGAACTACAAATTCCATAATCCCCCAAAATTCAAGAATAGGTGAGAATTGTTGTGGTTGTAGACCAGAAACCTCTGATCTGGAGGCAAACAGTAATGCACATAATAAAATACCAACATGGTTACATATATATATATATATAATATATATATATATATATATATATATATATATATATATATATATATATATATATATATATATATATATATATAGTTAGATCATGGTGCTAGTTAGCTACCAGGGCCATGCTATAACATACCTTCCAACTCTTGCCCCAACTAATTGGAGCACTGCGGAGCTGAGATTGGGAGGTCGAGTGTTAGCTTTATGGCCCATTCATGTAGGCGCTGTCACTGACACTGGCTACTGCGCAATTCCATTTTTAGTGCTGGATTTCAATCTAAAATCCTGCTGTCCCCTGAGCTCTACCTCTGTCCCAAAAATCGGGAGAGAGGTAGAACTCTACAGGACAGGGGGATTGCCTCCCAATATCGGCACTGTCCTGTGCAAAGTGGAACAGTTGGCATGCTATTAGCACACATATAGAACTTATTTTTCTTCTTTTACATAGGGTAAAAGCATGGTATATAGCAATACAGTATCTACACCACTTACAAATGATTTAGTCATTTATATTGTTTGAGATTTGCCTGAGCAAAGTTCTTAAAATGAGCACAGGACTGTCCCAGAAGACCTTAGATAAAATAGAAAAAAAAAGGAATCCTGTAGCTTCATTAATCAGTGATGGAAAGGGTCAAATGGTGATCCTTTGACCCCCTGCTCGCCTGGAGAGGGTTGCAGAAGATGCACAGCATTTCATATGCTTATAGTATTAGTTACATGCATTAGCGTGACGGAATGTATGGTTCAGAGATGAGAATTTAAAAAAAACAGAGATTCTGCCACGCCAGGGGCCACGCCAGGGCGATCACACTTTATTTCTGCCATTCAGAGACACACTCTATATTATATAAATTATCAGGAAACCTTGGAAACCATGCAGATTTCAGATCAAATAATACATTTATAATATAAATAGTCATTATCAGACACCTCTATTAGATGGGCTATGTTGTGCTTCTAACATAGAAGCACAAGTGAAGAAGATACTTCCCCAGTATGAGGATGAACTGGGGTGTGGACCCCAGTGAAGCTTGGGAGGCTGAGTGTCAGTGCTTCCACATGATGTCACATGCCAGTTTATACACTGGTTGGCAGCTGCCAATCATCCACGGGAAGGAGGCAGCTAGATCCTGTCGGCAACTGTCTCTCTCAGCTAGTGCAGTGAATGACCCTCATTTTTAAAAGGGGATCAGCAGAGGTGACCTAAACCCTAACTAGGACCCTTCTGTTTAACCCCTTTTGAAAATTAGGGTCTCTTACTCCACAAGGGTTAAAAAAATAAAATAATTTAGTGGTCCTTTTAGACATAGTCTAAAATTAGAGGGGCACCGATTTAAAAGTAATATCAGGAAGTATTACTTTACTGAGAGGGTAGTGGATGTATGGAACAGCCTTCCAGCCGAAGTGGTAGAGATAAACACAGTCAAGGATTTTAAGCATGCGTGGGATAGGCACAAGGCTATCCTAGATATAAGTTACGGAACGGGCGACTGCCGACACATTCTATGTTTCTATGTTTCTATGTATAAAGTGTTGCTCATTGTTGAACTTATTTTCATATGCCTACCCAGAATTCCCTGTAGCACCCTGGGCCGTATTTTGGACACCCATGCCAGACGACAAGGTGGTAAGAATAATATGCCCTCCTATGTAGACTTCCAATAAACACGGTTAACTAGCATTGTTGGCTGTACTATATTCAAAGTGATGTCACTGCAAGCCTGGCAGACAGAGCACTTTGATGGATAAACATTAATAACAAAACCCTGGAAATAAAGTAAACAGGAAAAGGTTAATCCCTTCTCATTGCTGTTTACTATAAAATTCACTCACTGAACTGTGAGCTTTTCTAAGGAGGCACCTCTGTAACTTGGCAGTCCCTCCCCTGCCTCCATGCCAATAGATTGCTCAAAGGTGAAAACCCATTGGCAAGACATCTGTGCTGCTGAAAGCAAGTCGGACATTTCTGGCCTATTAAATGTGCCCTGTATGAACTAATTTGTTCCTAAAATCTTTGGTTCCTTGATTGAGTGGTGTTGCAGAAATTGTAGTTTGTTTGGTCCAAGGCTGTTTATTTTGCTCTGCTTGGACCATCTCTCTGCTTCAGTCTGCAGCATCCTGTTATATTCCATGCTTGCTCCCGGATGTATGTTTGGGTTTCTTCAGTTCCTATTCAGTTCCTATTCTAACCACAGGGCCCTGGAATGTGGCGGCACAAACCTGGAGGTTACCTGGCCCCGGGGAAGTGCGGTTACCCTGTACCAGGCCCTGTGGCTCCATATCCTGCCAATGAACTCCTGAACTCAGGGGTTAATGTCATCTGGGACCCAGTAGGTGACTTAAGCTTCGCCAAAAGGAACGTTTTTTGTGACCACGTGTACACAGCCAATCAGAGCGGGGGCTGCAGAACGCAGGGGTCTTTCTCTACTAGGGCAGCCTACTTCGCCCATAGGAAGTGCCGGCCCTGGCTCCTATATTAGAAGGCCAAGTGAAAAATAAAAGTTTAGTGTTCCTTTAACCAACACTGGGATTCTGTAATATTCCTATGAGATGAGACCCACATGAAAGAGTTTCATATTATGACCTGTTTGTTTCTATTTTTAATCGTTGGTTTGTAACCATGATATGTTTTATTTCCTCTTTAGCGGCCCATCTGTGCTCACACATGCTTGTCTTCTGCTTCCTCGGCCTGGATTCTGTTACCAGAGATAAATTTATCCCTGCTTGTTATTTACCAATTTTTCCATAGACTGTTATTAAAAAAATAGAGATTAAAACAAATGATCTTTCGCTGGATGAAAATATCACTGCAGACAGTCTACATTTTACTGATTACAGGAGCATATATATTTAATTATTGTCCCTAAATAAAACTACAATGGACTAATCAGAAGCTCACTGACCAAGTCTACGTATAAGTGTATTATTTATATTTGTTTATAGTGAGCCCTATTCAATAAACAGTGAAGCATAGGGAACAGACAAGGGAATAGGAAAATGTCAGGCATTAGTAGCGAGTTGAAAACATTCACCACCTCGCCTGCCCTTCCAGTTCAGTAATTAAGGCCATATTTTTGCTGTTCAGCCCCATTTTTCCCCATACGCAAATAGTTTAAGGCCCATGTTTCCACTGCTTTGTTACCTGTATCCTAAGCATAGGGTTGCCCCGCCAGTGGTGTATTTAGGTTTTGTTCTGCCCCAGGCCTGACTAAACTCAGGCACCCCTTAATCTTCATTTGCCACACCTCTTCCTGTTTAGAATCCACCATCTTTGCCCCACAACACTTTCCCAGTTCCATCTTTGTCCCCCAAACACCTTCCCAGTGAAATCTTTGTTCCCCAATTACTTTCCCAGTGCCATCTTTGTCCCCACACACCTTCCCAGTGCCATCTCTCTTCAAATAATTTTTTATTGAGTTTTAAAAGACATAAGTTACAGAAATGATTAAAAAAAAAGGTATGTTGAATATAGATTGCAATATGGGGGAAATAACAATAAAAAGATATACATCCATAATACTTAAGAGAAAAGATCATATATATATATACATATGTATATATATATATATATATATATATATATATTTACATAAAATTTAGAAACTAATATGATATCATAAGTATATGTACAGACGATAATAGAAATATATAAAAATAACAATAACTTTAAAAAAAAACACAGTAAGTTTTCTGTGTTATATTTATGTGGATGCATACTGGATGTATTTCTCACATTTATGTGGACACATACTTGTCCTATATTCCTTTTTTGTCTTATCTTTTGATACGTGGCATTTTTTTGCTCATACTGTTTATGTGACTATTTCATTTATTTGTGGTTCTAATAACTTTTTGCCATTTTTGGTTTATTTACTGCATGGTTTGCAGCTTCCATTTTGTATAGAGCTGTATGCTTAGAATGGACGTTGGGGACCGCCTAGTAACCAGTTCCTATTCTGGTTGATTTGATTTACATTTCCATGGCCCTGCCTTACATTTTGCTTTCGTATATCCGTGATAACTGCCCAGTGCTGGTGCTCACTGCCATGTGCTCGGCTAGCACCAATCAAAATGTGAATTAACAAATTCCAGATGAAGCACTCTTGCTCTGTACATAATAATAGGCTTAATATTAGCTGGAATTTTGCCTCCCCGCTGCTGATTCACTGTGACTGTTTATCATTTTTTTCACTTTAAAATAAATTCCCAGCTATTTACAGAGCGTGAGTGCTTCATCTGGCTTTCGTTTAGTCACAGTTATACAGGTTACAAAGTCATTTGGGTTACAAAATGGCTGAGATGGCGACCCTACATAAGCAAATAACCCATTCTGAATTCCTGCTTTCTTGAAAAGATCCTATTTGAACTCGTCCTACTTCTGATTCCATGCATACATGTGTCTGTTCGTCCATTTTTTGGAGGGAAAAATTTAACTTTTTGCATACGGCCCTGCAGAATGTATAATTCATATTTGTTCAGCGAGAAATCAGTTCATTAATCAAGGTAGTTCCTATGACAGGGGTCAGCAACCGACAGCCTTGGGCATCCGCAGATAGTTTTTAGGGGGGGGGGGGGGCATATTTTTACTGTCATTATATGCCAGGATTTAGCCATTCAATATGCCAGGATTTAGCCATTCAATATGCCAGGATTTAGCCATTCAATATGCCAGGATTTAGCTATTCAATATGCCAGGATTTAGCCACTCAATATGCCAGGATTTAGCCATTCAGTATGAGAGGATTTAGCCATTAAATATGCCAGGATTTAACCCCTCAAAATGCCAGGATTTAGCCATTTAATATGCCAGGATTTAGCCATTTAATATGCCAGGATTTAGCCATTCAGTATGAGAGGATTTAGCCATTTAATATGCCAGGATTTAGCCATTCAATATGCCAGGATTTAGCCATTTAATATGCCAGGATTTAGCCATTTAATATGCCAGGATTTAGCCATTCAGTATGAGAGGATTTAGCCATTTAATATGCCAGGATTTAGCCATTCAATATGCCAGGATTTAGCCATTTAATATGCCAGGATTTAACCTCTCTATATGCCAGGATTTAGCCATTCAGTATGAGAGGATTTAGCCATTTAATATGCCAGGATTTAGCCATTTAATATGCCAGGATTTAACCCCTCAATATGCCAGGATTTAGCCATTTAATATGCCAGGATTTAGCCATTCAGTATGAGAGGATTTAGCCATTTAATATGCCAGGATTTAACCTCTCAATATGCCAGGATTTAGCCATTTAATATGCCAGGATTTAGCCATTTAATATGCCAGGATTTAACCTCTCAATATGCCAGGATTTAACCTCTCAATATGCCAGGATTTAGCCATTTAATATGCCAGGATTTAGCCATTTAATATGCCAGGATTTAACCCCTCAATATGCCAGATTTAACCATTTAATATGCTAGGATTTTGTCACTCAATATGCCAGGATTTTCCCCCTCAATATGCCAGATTTAGCCATTTAATATGCCAGGATTTTGCCCCTCAATATGCCAGATTTAACCATTTAATATGCTAGGATTTTGTCACTCAATATGCCAGGATTTAGCCATTCAATATGCCAGGATTTAATCCCTCAATATGCCAGGATTAAGCCATTCAATATGCCAGGATTTAACCCCTCAATATGCCAGGATTTAATCCCTCAATATGCCAGGATTTAGCCACTCTATGCCAGGATTTTGCCCCTCAATATGTCATGTTTTGTCACTCAATATGCCAGGATTTGCTCGTTTGTTGCCCTCCTCCTGGAGCCCTCCTTAAAAACAAAAAAAAAACGGGACCAGAGTTTCCTTCCTCCATGCAGGAGGGAAGATGCATGGAGGAGACGACTAAGGTTAGTGTAACAGGGAGTTTAACTGCAGCGTTAAGCTCCCTATTACATCAAAGGCAGGGGCGGGGGGCACTTTTTTTTCTCTTGAAAATCCAGGGGGGGCAAGTGCCCATGCCTGCAGCTCTCCAGCTGCCGATGAACTACATCTCCCATAGTTCTCTTTCAGCTAAGAGGCTGGCAAAGGATTATGGGAAATGTGGCCCTTCAACATCTTGAAAGCCAGAGGTCGCCTATCTCCATCCTATGGGATCTCTTCCTTGATTAATTCTTTGGTTCTCCTTGGACACACTTGCAATCGACATTCTGCAGGGGAGTATGTAAAAGTTATATGTGCGTCCAGTTACAAAATAACTGGCTGGCCTAGCATATATATGCACACATTGCAAGTATTAGTTATCTTTTATGATACTTAATTGCATTTTTTGAAACACTTTAAAGTGTTGCTTTATTCCTCTCGAAGTGCGCGGTGGGAGAGTGGCAGAAGAGTGAGTAGAAGCAGCATTCCTGATATTTAGGAGTATATTTGTAATTGAAACATATTTAGAACACAGATATAAAAGATGATATAAAGACAGACATTTGTATAACTATTTAATGAGCATGGAAGAAAGTGAATAAGGAGGGTCACAATCTGTATATCATCTCTTTAATTAATGCCATATATTCTGCAATGGAAACTGGTCTTGCCAAACATGTTTGTTATTTTACCTGACATCTAGAAACCTAAAACCTGAAAATTAAAAATAGACTATTAGAGCGTGTGTTACAATAGATACTAGCAGGGACTACTTTTTTTTTAATTAGAAGCTTTTTAAAGAGGGACACATTTTTAAATTTACATTTTTTTTTTTATAAGACAAAAGATAAAAACTGGTCGATTTTCATTTCACAGATACTTGGAGCTATTCACTAAAATGGAGGTGCAGGTGAATTGAGGTGAGATGGACATTTTTATCTCCCCAATTTATCTATACATTGTGCAGGGACATACATATTGAGTTTCCCCCACTGAGCAAACTCTCAGGTTTATCCCTACACAATGTATAGCTAAATTGGTGACATAAAATGACTATCTCACCTCAGCTAGCCTTTTTAGTGAATAGCCCCCACTCTCTCTCTCTCTGGGATTGGTGTGTGTGCGCGTCTATCACACTGCCCACAGCCAATAGCAGGAGAGGAGATGAACATCTCCTACACTGCTGGCGGTGCATGTGACCTCAGGGATGCTGCACATCAGTTAGCGTTACCAGGTCACATAGAACCAGCTCTGTGACAGAGCGACCTTGATCAAATACACTTCCAAGAGACTTGGAACCGGTTCTGAAAGGTGCTCTATGGCAGCATAAATTAACAGACAACTGTAGGCAAAAAAATAACTTGTGTTTAATTGAAACATTACATGAAGTCTAGATGGTTTATAGAGAAATGCTTTGATGAAAGAATACAAATAAAGAACCTTACTGAGCATTTTTGCTTCATTTAGCTCTAACAGGGGGCGGACATGTTGTTTAGAATCTTGGGTCAGATGATTCATCTGCCTGAAGGTGACTGCTGATCTGACCCAAGATTCTATACAACATGTCTGCCCCCTGTTAGAGCTAAATGAAGCAAAAAGGGCTCAATGATTATCATTATTTGCATCAAGTGCAGGTATTTTAAATAGAAATGCTTTCATGAAAGAATACAGTATTTCAATTAAACACAAGTTAATTTGTTTCTACAGTTGTCCTTTAAAAGCTATTTTATCAAGACAGAAGCAGCCTTCTGTCTGATTAAAGTATATCCTGTGGAGCCTTTAGTTACTCTTTACACATCCTAGCTGCACTTATTAGATTCTGGGCTTCTCACTATTTTCTTTACTAAACAGAGAAACCTCTTTTGCCTCATCCTGTTATAGCAGCAAGATGCTCCCCATGTGCTGCAGGGGAAACTATAAACAGTCAGTGAAACTGCTGCCACAGGATAGTCTCCTTTTCAGAGACTTCATTCATTGAGGTGATGTGAATGAAATGTAGGAGACACTTGGTGCTCTGTGCCACTTCTAGCAGAAAAAGAAACAAATGAGGTGCTAGTGTATGCAAGGCCAGGAACCCAGAGGAAACCTCCTAGATTCCTGGTGATATGTACAAAGAGAAGACTGAGTGCATGTGTCCTATGCAGTGTATACAAGCCTTTCGCTTTACACTGAGACAGGTAGTATATAGCATATCATAATACATATAATATTTAAGTCTTGATATTAGTCTCCTAGTGGGACTAAAAACGTCATCTTTGTAATAAATATTCATACTTGTAAGTGATCTTTCTCTCTGTTTTGTGTGTTGAACCAAGTCGGCATTTAACCCCTATATGTCTGGACTGCGTGGAGCAAACCTTCTATAATATATAACCTAAAACATTATCAATGAGATCAACTGGAAGGTGTAAATATATTCTGCCCAAAAAAAAAAAAAAACACAAATTAAAAAAAGAAATTAAAAAAAGATCCTAGTTTATCATATTATTATGTTTAACCATTTGCGTGGTGGAGGAATGGATTATATGAACTCATACCCACCAAGTGTCCTGCTTTACAAGAGACAGTCCTGATTCCGGACAGAATTTTCATCCTGCTGGCTACCCTGGAGAATAAATGGTGACCGTGCACAGATGCACTGCTGTAGTCAGTTGCAGTAGCGCTGACGCATGGCCCAGTGTCTTGCGTTGGCAGTGGGGCATGCTGGGAGGTAAGCGATGGCAGAGTTTGAGAGATTTATCTGGAATTTTGATTGCTGTGTAGGGCAATTAATTGTGCTGCTTGAGTTGTGTTAAATCCGCTGCATGGACATATATGTGATTAGACAGTGCTTTCCTGTTTTATCTCCTCTAAGCTGTTAGGGAGTTTCCTAGCTTTCTGACAGTTCAGGGAAAGATCAGGTGAGCGCCTTTCCTTTCTTTAGTCATGTCTTTACTTTTCTTTTAAAGCTTTCTTGTCAGTTTAAAGAGGAAGGAAAAGAGAATTGCAGGGGATTTAGACAGGAATTTCAAACTTTAGACCAAAGTAGCCGAGTTGGAAAATAATGATTCCCGTTCACCGGAGACTTTTTTCCCACTCGGCTAGTTTTGGCCTAACGTTTTGAAGTGTATTGCTGCTAATTAACTAGGGATGAATGTGCACTTCTCTAATTCTCCCACCATGCAAAAAGTACAAGGATTTTAAACTGGTGTTATCAAATCAGGGATTGATAAAGTCGACATAGAAGCACATTAGGTTCTACGGCAAGGCTTGCGAAGATCCAGAGATTGTCCATCACAAAGTCCAGAGGTCCTCTCTCTCTGCTGATCCCATAGAAACATAGAAACATAGAATGTGTCGGCAGATAAGAACCATTCGGTCCATCTAGTCTGCCCAATTTTTTTTGAGTACTTTTATTAGTCCCCCGTTCCCGGTCTTATAGCTAGGATAGCCTTGTGCCTATCCCACGTATGCTTAAACTCCTTCACTGTGTTTACCTCTACCACTTCTGCTGGCAGGCTATTCCATACATCCACTACCCTCTCAGTAAAGTAATACTTCCTGATATTACTTTTAAATCGTTGCCACTCTAATTTAAGACTATGTCCTCTAGTTGTGGTAGTTTTTCTTCTTTTAAATATACTCTCTTCCTTTACTGTGTTGATTCCCTTTATGTATTTAAATGTTTCTATCATATCCCCCCTGTTACGTCTTTCCTCCAAGCTATACATGTTAAGATGCTTTAACCTTTCCTGGTAAGTTTTATCCTTCAACCCATGAACCAGTTTAGTAGCCCTTCTCTGAACTCTCTCCAAAGTATCAATATCCTTCTGGAGATACGTACTGCGTACAATACTCCAAGTGAGGTCTCACCAGTGCTCTGTACAATGGCATGAGCATTTCCCTCTTCCTACTGTTAATACCTCTCCCATGCAAAAGTACATGACTCTTTAACCTCAGACTAGGGGCAAGGATTCTGGCCACTCTCAAAAAAGATTCCCTATCCAGGGAATCACCTTGGGGACTTCCTCTTCGTCCAAACCTCCTATCACAGAGTCTGGTTCAATACCACTTCCCACAATCGTTCAGACTGATGGCTTGGAGACTGCTCGGGAAGTGATGCTAGCCAAAGGATTATTGGCTTCAGTGATTGACAAGCTCCCTCCAATCTAGAAAACATTAAAAATCTTTAATGTATTACAGGGTTTGAGGTGTTTTTGCTTTTTCCTGGGCCGTGGATAATGGCATTTCTCGAATATCCGTTTCCTCTTCTATGATCTTGGACTTTCTCAAGATCATCTGGTAGAGGTCTGTGTTTAAATCCTCTGAGAGTTCAAGTGTCCATCATTTCTCCTCTTACAGAGGAGATGGGCTCTAGATCCAGATATCTGCAGGTTATTTTAAGCTCGTTCTCAAGATTCGCCCAACCTTGGAGACGTCCTCTCCTCCTTGGTATCTCTCCAGGCTCTCTCCTTTCTACCTTTTGAGTCCTTACTAGAGACTTTTTTTTCACTCTGCTTACCGGGTAGACATTCTTTCTAGTGATGGTCACTTCTGCTAAATGTATTTCAGAGATTCGAGCTTTCTCTTGGAAGGAACCTTATCTTCCATCAGTATAAGGTGATCCTGCGACCTTCACCTCACTTCCATTCAAAGGTTCTTTCTGAGTTCCATCTAAACCGAGAGATTGCTCTACTTTTCTTTTTTATGGAGCGTTCCAATGAGTGAAGAAGTTTGGCTACACTCTCTGAATCCAGTCAGGTGTCTCAGAACATGTACGGAGAAGTTCAGACAGACCGTTCGTCCTTCGATCAGGGTTTTGGAAAGACTGGGCATCTGCCACATCTAGACTGATGGTTGGTGTCCACAATCTCCAGGGTGTATAAGTCTCAAGATATTTTCATTCCTGTAGCTAACGATTAGGGCATTGTCCTCATCTTGGGCAGCAAAGTTGTCTTCTGATCTCATTTGTGGAGCTGCAACCTGGTCCTCTATTTCCACCTTTTTCAAGCATTACAGCTTGGATATCCAAGCATCCTCTGAAGCATACTTTGGTAGACTCACTTCTCATTTATAATTTTTTTTAATCTTTTTTGATACTTTCTAATAAATCCTTCTTTTGTATCTATATGTTTTTCTTATTTATTATTATTTTGGACCTGATCCTCTATTTTTGCGACTGCTTGAGTATTACTCATATCTAATGCTTTTTTTTTTTTCATTCCATGGCCTTCTTGGCCTTCTGGTCTGATTGCTTGTTACTAAGACTGAGGAGTATGGGGCTTGTGGTCCTGTTTTTAGATTCCATCAGTTTTTTCCCCTGTCCTATCAGCCAAGCGGGGAGAAGCTATGGATATATAATGCTGCTGTGGAGCTTAGCCAGAAGTATTACAATTATGGTAAGTATTGTATTCTATTAGGTCATTTTGAGGGGCTAGTAAAATGCCTCAGACTGCTTATACCAAACACATTCATTTCTGTGGATTAACAGCAAAGCCTATTACTTTTATAGGAGTAATCCCCACCCAGTTACCAATTCTACAGTGGAAAAACATGCATTTATTCTGTGTTCACGTGTCATGGCCAATTGTTTAATCCATGCCATCGCACCTTGCAGAAGGAGGATGCTTGCGGGAGAAGTATAAAGTGCACTAATGAATCAAAAACAGGCTTAGTAAGTGGCCTAATCCCCAGAGAAAAGTAACCAGACCCTCTAAAGCACAGCAGCCCATCCCGTGGAAAACCACAGCTGTGTGCCCTTTGGTTAAGCATTGTGCCAGAATCTAATACATCTAATGTGTGCTGAATTGAGCTCAAAGACTTAAGCCTGTCTAATGGGGGGATATGTAAATGTGTATTAATCTATATGCTTCTTCCCCGGCAAAATTCCCCTAATCCTCCATTTATTTGCTCGTCTAATAAATAAAATATAGAAAGTGACATCAGGCCTCAACGCCAGACATAGTCACTGTTCTTCTTCTCTCTCTCTCTTTTCTTTCTCTCTCGATCAACTCTGGCCCTAGCAGAGGGTGCGGAAGATAATTATTCTGGCGAGATTCCAGGGTTTTTCAGTAGTTGATGAACCAGTAATTGTGCAAGGCAGAGACAGTGGCTGACCAGGGCAGTGAGCACTGTGGGGAACATTGTACAGGTCTGATTACAAGCACACTGCCCTCCTCTCCAAACCTGCCATCTGCTCCACGATAAAGCTGCAAAGAGAGAAATCACACATGGACATAGGACAAGGAATATTCTAATTCCGACTAACACTTGGTGGTCATAATGGGGACACACACACCATTATAATCACACACACACACACACTGGGAGTAGAAAAAATGCAAAATTTGTAAATTGTTTCAGAAGTAAGGGGTATAATAACTATACTTGCAATGTGTACAAATATTTATTCAACAGAAGCCTGTGCAGTGCACACATATACAGATTTATTTACTCCTGAAGCATAGTTGCCAACATCGGCCATGTTTCCAGGGACGCATATTTGTTCCACATGCTGCAGAAAGACCATGCAAAGTGCAGCCCGGCAGTATGTAGGATGGATATACGCACAGGAACAATCCAATTAATTAATAAGGGTGGAGATCTCATAGGACCTACCATGATTAACTAATTGGATTCCGTCTGTGCATATATACATCCTACAAACCGCTGGGTTGCACTTTGCATGCTCTTTCTGCAGCATTTGGAACAAATATGTGTCCCTGGAAATATGGCCGATGTTGGCAACTATGCTGTTGTAGGACTAGGGTAGCCAGATCAGCCAGTTTTTTGCTGGATACATATAACTTTTACATGCTTCCTTGCAGAATGTATGTGTATCCAGATGGAACTAGTTAATAAATCAAGAAATGAACCCCATAGGAACTACCTTGATTACTTAATTGACTTCCATTTAATGACATTTGAATTACACATTCTGCAGGGCAATGTAGCTTTTGGAGTTTTTCTATGGGAATTTTTGCCCATTCATCCCGTAGATCATTTGTGAGGTCAGGCACTGATGTTGGATGAGAAGGCTTGGCTCACAATCTCTGTTTCAGTTCATCGCTAAGGTGTTCGATGGGGATGAGGTCAGGGCTCTGTGAGGTCGACACTGTGGAATATCTAGCTGGAATTGGCTAGGTGTTTGATTTTATAAAGTTGGCAATGGATCTAATTGAATCAAATGAATTCAATAATTAATTATATTTCTAAGATTCGGCCCCACAAGTATACTACACTATATGAGTGCATTCTTCTCTTTTCTTTTGAAATCCTTTATTCTGCAATATGAATGACATTAACACGGGTTGGGAAGTATAATTTCTTTTGTGTTAGAGGTGCGCTACACCTCGGTTTGTTTGGTGGGGTCCATTAACCCTTTAAAGACCAAGGATTTTCCTGGGCCAAGGACCAGAGCGTTTTTCAATTTTTAATACGCGGTTTTTGAAACATAAATTTCCTCTCTCTCATTTAACGTACCCATACAAGTTATATGTTGTTTTTTAGAGGACAGTTAGAGCTTTCTTTTGATACCCTATACATAAAAATGATTTACATTTTAGTATTAAAAAATATATATAAAAGAGGAAATCTTTGAGGAAAAAAAAGTTTTTCCCCATTATTTTCCCAATAATAAGCTACATAACTAGTGCAACACTAACCCACTTATCCCCCCTAATTAACTAACTAATAAAAAAGAAAAATATTGGTTCCCAAACTGCCCATAACAAAAAAGACAGAAAAAAACTCTGAAGAGTGCGATGTCAGATCGGTAAAAATCATGCAACAGGCATGCAGGGGTTCAATTTTATTAAATAAATACATTAAAATTACCTTTATTTATTAAAAAATTTTTTATAAATTGTAAAAATAAAAAAATCTGTTAAAAAAAAACAACTAAATGAGGGCCATAAAGTGGAAGGAAACTGATCACAGTTAAAAACTGTGATCAGCAATGAAAGGGTTTTTGTTTTTTTTAACCTCTGTGTATGTTATTAATTTATTTATGCTTACAGGTCACTCTCTGTGCTTCACTATAAGAATGTGAAGCACAGGGAGTGAATTAGAGGCAAAGTCAGTGTGTGAACACACTGACTTTGCCATCTCATTTGCATGTTATCGCGGTGATCACGTTATCACCGCGATCACATGCCCGGAAATCCACCGATCGGGTCCAGGAGCTTTGCCTCGGGTGCGAGGCTTAGTCCTGGACCCCTTGCAGACTAGCTGGCGGTGCCCACGGAGCGCACCGCCGGCTAGACTGCATGACGAGTTAACTCGTCATAAGGTCGCTAATGCTGCGGCTCTTATGACGAGTTAACTCGTCATAAGGTCGGGAAGGGGTTAAATTAAATATAAGTGAGCATGCAAAAAAAAAGCATGTTAAATGCATCCTGTTCCAACACACCATACAAACTGCTTTGACAGAGTTGACTTTCAAATGGTTCTAAAAATATGGAAATAGATACAATTAGGGTTTTATGGGGGGCTGGGTATTTTACTAGTTTGCAATATGTGTGTTAACATAATATAAATGAGAGGTTTTGGTTAAATAAATTTACTAATCCATCTAACCAAAAACTCTTGTTTATATTCTCATAATACACAAGTTTTGCCAACTTTATTAGGGTAGGTGCAGACAGTTTTTTTTTTGTATACACTGCATAGCCAATTACACAGTACAGCATGTTCACACCTGTTTGGTAGGCCTTGCTTACACCTGTATATTACTGTATTTGAATCTGCAACAAGCTTAGCACACTGACATATTTTTCTTTCCCCTGTATCCAGCTCTCAGATATAGGGCTTACGTTACTTTTGTTTTATGTAACTTGATGATGCATTCTTAATATTTGCAAATGTACAGCACTGGGGAACATGAAGACAGTGCACCTCACTTTGTATATTCACAAGAGAGTAATGCTAAAGTAAAAATACTACCTACCTGTTCTAATAATTTAACAACAAATCTATTATTTGGCTATCAGTAACCTCATACGTCTATAATTGTAATTATCATATACCAGGCTCACTTGGGTCTAGTGTGCACAGTAGCATATGTCAAGCTGTATGCAACAGGTTTGTCAGACATGATATGGCTCTGGAGGTTCCTATACGTGGCAATAGGATAGGCTTTTTCTTGTAGTTCAACAGCTGGTTGGCCATCTGGAATATGCATTTTATCCCACTTAATAACTTTGATCATACCCTCTATTTCCTTAATAGCAGTGTCAGTGTTTAAGCCCCACATCACCCAGGGATTCGCGGTATGGGACAGAAGTGTGAGAAAGGTCAAACAACCATGAATTAGTGCCCTGCAGGGGTGACCATTACACTCACACTTGGTATTGTGTTTATTAACCTCTTCGCAGGAATTGCTGTACATTTGCATGGATACCATCCCAAAGCACAGGGAAGAGGGCTGGCAAGTTAGTGGTTATTTAGTGGCTCACAGTACAACTTCACCAGCCCGCTCTTTATGATCAGAGATAGGCATAGATAGGCAGGCAAGACAGACATGCTGAGAGATAAGGTACAGAAATTGACCAGTAGGCAAGACAGATGGGTAGAAAGACAGATCAGTAGTTGGGCCCATATGTGTTTTTATGGAAGTTTCCACTGGTCATTTATTGCCCCTTTTCTAACTCAGATCCAGAAATGCAGAGAGGGAGAGAAAGGCAAGGAAGGGTACTCTGTTCTCACATAGGTGGAGGTCTATGGGGTCTGCGTGGAAGGTCAGGTCAAGGAGCAATATCTATCATGACTTTCTATTCTAACCTACTGATCCCATCCAGAGTCTTATCTGAGGAAGATGGCTGTCTAGCCTACACACTGAGACATCATTGCAGTCCCAGGAGATTGAGTCAGGTTAGAGAACAGCCCAGGGGGTAATTTCTCTCATATACCCCTTGTCAGCCCTCCCCTGCCAAATTGCTTAATTTTGGAGGCAGCCTATTTTACATGTGTTCATTTATTTTTTTATCAATATTTATTAAATTTTCGAAGAAAGCACAAAACAGAAACTATCGGGAGCGGGGAGGAGAGGTAACACAATACACAGCATACACCATTCAGTAAGGAATCAAGCATTAGCCCTAAAATATTTAATTGTACATCTTTGAAAAGGTGGGCGTTATGCATTTATAATGAGGTTAAAATATGCTGTGGGACTGTAGGAAGTTTTAGGAAGCGGCCATCTTGTTTTTGCCCATCTCTTCTGTAGTCAAATACGATAGTATGACAGTGACTTGCAGCAAACATATTCCCTGTAAAAAGTTGGTAAAGCAGGGCAGATTGAATGTGGATTTTAAACAGTTTGCAATTGTGCTGATGGTGGGGGTCATATATCTGCCTTCCCAGTCCTTTACACAGGGTCATTTAGATTTCTCTTCCTCTAAATGCTGTAATTTAGACCTCGGTGCTGTTACCTGGATATTCGTTTTGTTTTATTGATTGGGAAAGTATTTGTTTATTGCACAGGGCCCAGCTGGATCAACCTTCTGCGTTGAGTTGACAGGTAAATATTCCCTGAGTGCTTCCAGTAACAAGAGGTCAGGCAGATTTGTGATATCCGATCCATGCACCAGATGCCCTGTAATACTATAAAAACAGTGGCATGATTACATGGGTGAGGGGGGGGAATGAACTCTCTCTCTCTCGCTCTCTCTCTCCTCACCACGTCTCTCTCTTTTCTGACTTTTCTTTCCCTTCTCCATGTAATTCACGATTTCTCGCTTTTTATTTCCTCTTTCCTGTTCCGTCTCTATGCATTTTTGTGTCTCTTTAGTCCTTACTGTCTACTCTTCTGTATGCAGTACTACTTTTGCCCTATCTACCCCTCTTTATAAACTATTCACTAAAACTGAACTGCCAAGTGAACTGCAAAAAAAAACCTTCATTCTAGATTTTTCCAGTTTGATTCTAGTAACTAGGCCCCCTGTGTGTTTTTACTTCCCACTATGTCCTTATGTGTCTGTCTATCCCCCCTTTCTCTCCCACATTCTTTGATTCCTCTTCAAGGTTTAGTTTTCTAAGACAATAAGTACCGTATTTGCTCGATTATAAGACGAGGTTTTTTTCAGAGCAAATGCTCTGAAAAATCCCCCTCGTCTTATAATCGAGGTCTCTTATAATCTGACCTCAAATTGAGGTCAGATTATAAGACATGGATCCAGGTCCCCAGCAGAGCTGCAGGGGACCTGGATCCCCCTCTCTAGCAGCAGGGGATGTCTGCGCAACGAGCGCAGACTCCCCTGCTTCCGCCCGGCACGACCGCCAGGGCTTCTGTGAAGAAGCCGGGTACTTCCGCTTTCGTCACAGAAGTCCCGGCGAGCGTGCCGAGCGGCAGCAGGGGAGTCTGCGCTCATCGCGCAGACATCCTCTGCTGCCCCACTAGGCACCAGGGAGAATCGGGCAGCTGGGGGTGTCTGCACGATACGTGCAGATATCCTCCATGCTGCCCGACACGGCAGATTATTGTGACGGACAGCTGTCCGTCATAATAGACTGCCGTGTCGGGCAGCATGGAGGATGTCTGCAAGTATCGTGCAGACATCCCCCGGCTGCCCCCACTAGCCACCAGGGATCAAGGTAAGGGGAAGGGAGGGAGGGGGGGCAGAGAGACAGGGGGAGGGAGGGGGGCAGAGAGACAGGGGGAGGGGGGGAGGGGGACAGAGAGACAGGGGGAGGGAGGGGGACAGAGAGACAGGGGGGACAGAGAGACAGGGGGAGGGAGGGGGCAGAGACAGAGTCAAGGGGAGGGAGGGGGTTAAGAGACAGAGACAAGGGGAGGGAAGGGGTTAAGAGACAGACAAGGGGAGGGAAGGGGTTAAGAGACAGAGACAAGGGGAGGGAAGGGGTTAAGAGACAGAGAAAAGGGGAGGGAAGGGGTTAAGAGACAGACAAGGGGAGGGAAGGGGTTAAGAGACAGAGACAAGGGGAGGGAAGGGGTTAAGAGACAGAGACAAGGGGAGTGAGGGGGTTAAGAGACAGGCAAGGGGAGGGGGGAGAGAGAGAAAATGGGGGCAAGGGAAAGAGAAAGGCAGCATTGGCACATAAAAAGAAATAAAAACTAGAAATACATTTTTTGATATCATAATTTTTTATTAAAAAAGCAATTTACATGTGTATATATACAAGTTTAACTTTTTTCCTATAGGGTAGTCTTATATTCAGGCTTTTAGTTTTTTTCCTAAAGGAATATACAAAGTTTGGGGGGGTCGTCTTATAATCGAGCAAATACGGTAGTTATTTGATATGAATCAAATTCTTATTTTCGATACGATGTATAAACATATATAGATTTGCAATTTTCCAGGACATTATTTTCAACTCCACAACTTATTCAATTTTCTTTGCAAATAAATGGATGTTTACCTATGTATTTAAGGGTGTAATTAGCATAGACATTAAGAAAAACAGATAGATTTCAAATCAATATTTTTTGGAGTTTAAAGTATATTGTGAAGATATTAATCTTGTTATCTATTTAGGATTACCTGTAGCCAAGAGTGGGATCTGCAGGGAAAAGGGCAGGTAGATCCTATGTACTGTTTGGCTCTTTCAGTACATGTAACAAGGTTATTTCCTCGGTTCTATTAATTATGATTTGCGTCAATCACAAGAGACTAATCAAAATTAAATTATTAGTAGATGCCATTTTGCCATTTGGTTTGTTTATTTCCCACAATTTCATGTCTAAGTAATAGATCTCATAGGATTCCTCCAAATATTATGGAATACCCAATAAAGAGAACATTTCAGGGAATTGAGATGGGAATTTCAAACTTAAGGCCAAAGTAGCCGAGTTAGAAAAATACTCCCATTCAGCTGCATTGGAAAAATTTCCAGCTCGGCTACACTGGCTTAAAGTTTAAACTTCCCATCTCAATTCCCTGCACATTCCCTCTCTTTACTGAGTAGAACCTGTAGTTGGTATTCTGAATGTAGAAAATAAAACATAAACTATACATTATGTGAGCATTAATAAATGCCTGCTTATGACATCACCTTGCAGCTTGGTAAGCAAACTAACTAGTTTCCATGGGAAATATGTCATTTGCATAGCACACCACAAGGTGATGTCATCAACAGAGACCATGGATGCATTTAAAACAGAGGGGGTCATGTACTAAACAAGTGCAGTGGGAAAAAAAAGTAGGTAAAACATGAGTAAGGAGCAATTTGCGACTATTTGTAACATTTTGCGCTTGTTTTCCCGTATTTGCGCCTCTTAGGTTTATTTTTATTTAGCGTGCATTTTTCCGGTCGCGCTAATAAATTGAGTTTAGATTTGCGCACGCTAAGGAGCTTTGCGAATATTTTGTGAGAAAATAATTCTAATTTGCGTGTGAAAATTACACCAGCTTTTAGTGAGCGCTATCAAAAGAGGTAGGAAAAATATTCGCAAATTTGCCCATTTTCATTCGCAATTTGCTCGTATGTACTATTGGAGTGTTAAATGTGTAGTACATTGCAACAGGAGCAAAGAGCAAAAATAGTTTTGCACATAAAATATATTTGCGTTTTTTTAGTACCTGCCCCTCGTAGTTTCGTCTGTTTTAATCTATGTGGCTACATGCTAACACAGAGTATAGATGTAGAGTAACACAGAGTATATCCAATATTATCTTGTAGGACCATGGTGGTCCAGAATTATGGTGCCTATAAAATATTTTGTGGTTTTTATTTGTGAATATCTTAACCCTGTATTAGACATGTGCACTCGTTTTCGGACGAATGCATTTTCGTCCGAAAATAGCATTTTCGTCCATTCGTCCGCAAAAAAAACAATAACGAAAATGCTAAACTAACGAAAGCCGAATAAACAAATGGTTAATAAATTAAAATCATTCGTCCATTCGTCCATTAGTGCTATTGGCATTCTATAAACCGAAATAGAGTCGGTTTATAGAATACCAATAGCAATACATACATTCCATAAACCGACATAATGAACAACTTTCGGTTTATGGAATGCATATAATGCTATTGCTATTCTATAAACCGAAATAGAGTCCCCATTCATACAAATAGATCAATTGACCTATTAGTATGAATGGGGACTCTAGTTCGGTTTATAGAAAGCCAATAGCATTACATGTATTTCATAAGCCGAAAGTCTATAAACCGAACGTTGTTCGGTTTATAGACTTTTGGCTTATAGAATACATGTAATGCTATTGCTGTTCTATAAACCGAAAGTCTATAAACCGAACGTCGTGAATGGGGTCCCCATTCATTAGAAATTCTTATGAATGGGGACTCTAGTTCGGTTTATAGAAAGCCAATAGCATTACATGTATTCCATAAACCGAAAGTCTATAAACCGAACGACGTTCGGTTTATAGACTTTCGGTTTATGGAATGTGTAGGTCAATTGATTCGTACGAACGAATAAAACGAAACGAAAATAATGAACGAATTTCGTCTGAAACGAATGCAGTAATGAACGAAATTCGTTTTAGACAAAATAAATAATATTTTTGTCCGAATGGACGAAAACGAAACGAAAATGTTAGCTTTGCACATGTCTACATAATATAACTTTTTGTTTTGCATTACATTATATTCTTGGTTGCAGCTGTGTGTAAATGTGGCCTGGTGAGTTATAGCTGATAAAGGAAAAGCTCAGTAGGATCTTGGTAAACAAATCTCTCATCATCTGAAGTGTAAGGTAGAAACTTGTAGTGGAATTCCACAGGTTTAACCACTCCAGTGAATTTCCTGGGCTGACTGCGATGCTTAATTTCCTGTTCGGTTCACGTTTTGCTTAATTAGAGACAGAGGGTCCTCTATAAATGGGCTGCATGATAGAAATGGGGGGGAAATAACCCAGTGATTTGTTGATTATTTGGTAGAAGCCAGAGCCCTGGGCTAGCCCAAACACGGGACGTCAACCCCTACATGAAATGAACTACTTATTCTTTGGGTTGCATAGAATAAACTGCTCCGATGTAGGTCACCCACACAGCGCTTCAGTTTCAAATCATTAACTGTATATAAAATACTCATTGCTATGTAGTGGGTGTATTGGAGGTTACATAGAGGGGAATGTACTAAAAAAAACACTAATATATTTTATGTGCAAAACTATTTTTGCTCTTTACTCTTATTGCAATGTACTAAACATTTATCACTCAAATGGTACATACGAGCAAATTGCGAATAAAAACAGGCAATTTTGCAAATATTTTTCCTACCTCTTTTGAAAAACACTCGCTAAAAGCTGGTGTCATTTTCACACGCAAATAAGAATTATTTTTCACAACATATTCGCAAAACTCTTTAGCGTTGCGCAAATCTAATCGCAATATATTAGCGCAACCGGAAAAATGCACGCTAAATAAAAATAAACGGAAGAAGCGCAAATCAAGGAAAACAAGCGCAAAATGTTACAAATAGTCGCAAATAGGTGTTTTACCTACTTTTTTTCCCCACTGCACTTGTTTAGTACATGACCCCCATAGAGTATAAAATAACATGTCCTTTTGCTTACATCTATTTTTCCCTCCAACATAAGCAGCCAGTCACATTTCATTTGCTCCTATTTTTTCCTATATATATCAAACTGTAAAAATATTGACACATTGGAGGTTATGTATAAAAAAAATCAATGCAAAGTTCTAAAGTAGAGCAATCACCGTAGAAACCAGTAGAATGGTCATGCTGTTTAGAACACTTTTAGAACTTTGCCCCAGAATCTTGGGTCAGATCTTCTTTCATCTGACCCAAAATGGTGGAAGATCTGACTCAAGATTCCAAACAACATGTCCACCCTCTGATAGAGCTACATGGAACAAATTCAAGTGAACAGAGCCCACTGTCTTTAATCCCACCAAAGTAAGAGAGGAATAGGATAAATATTCTCATAATTGCTTGAGGGGAAAATTTATTTTAGGTATAAAGCTTGATACTTTTTAAACTAAATAGCATATGGCTAATTTTATTGTTGGGATCATTCAACCTCAAAACTCTTTTCTTCCCCTAATAATTTTATATATTAAAATTAATAGTAAGTTGATAAACTACTGTAGAACTGAATAGAATTTATTAATTAGTAGCTTTAAAAAAAAAATTAAATGAAATGCAGGCTTCATGAATTTTCCAAAATATAACATAAAACAAAACATAAAACCCAAAAAATTCTAAAACAATAGGCGTCTTACTAGCTGTGGGGGAAAGTTATCCTTAAATCTAGCTGTTCTGGCCCTAACACTACGATAACGCTTGCCAGATGAAAGACAGAAAAAAGTCTTGATGGATTGGATGATTATAATGTAAGCAGCCTTGACAAAGCCGTACTGCAATAATGTCAGAAATAGAGGGAAGCTGTATAATTATAACCCCTAATACTTATAATACTAACCTCGTACGCAATCCTGCAATGAACTCTAGCGCGATGAACTGCCCATCGCGCAAGAGGTCGCGTAAAGCTGCTATGTAGAAGCAGCCGCGAAGAACCGCCCCATCCCCATGGGGTGCACCGTAAAAGTGTAGCATTAGTTAACATCACACACATCCACGCATCATCACTAGATAACCTTGACCTCCGACATTCCCATTACCGGTGCCAGGTAACGGTAAGGTAACCGGTATTTTTTAAAAGAAATGTGTGTTGAGACAGGACCTCTCCCCCCCACCCAAAAAAAAACAAAACAGGACTGTCCCGTCAAATCAGGAACGGTTACCAAATATACCGCAGATTAAACATTGTATAATACATCCGTAAAAATGTACTAGCACAGGAAAAGGAATTCACCCCGGAAAGGAAGCCTGCGTCTTTGTACTATGAGTTCCTTTGAAGGCCACACTTGGATTGATTGGGTTCCGCAAGCTTCATTGAAACAATCTGTACTTGGTTTGTGAATGAAATTCCCTTTCGGGTAAGATGATCTCTCGGCAGACATTAAACAAGCTTTACTGCTATTATCAGGCACAAATCAGACCCATTGTACCTGACCGATTTTTAAAAAAAAAATTGGCCTGGGGCAATTAACTGCTTCCCAGCAAACCTTGGGTATGCTACGACCCGGTGGTCTGTTTATCTAGCAGCCGTGTGAAGATAATGACTGTCAAAACACGCCATATTAGTTAATGAACAAAAAGGGCCAAGAATCACAGGAATGATCACACTAGCAGTAATGAAAAGGGAGTTCTGGCATTCCTGTAAGGAGGAATTGAAGTCATTATATAGAGTGCAGCTCACACTTTTATTGCCACCAGTCAGTGAGAACCCAGCAATGTACACTGCCAGAGTAAACAATGTACTGCTGAATGACATACCATGGGCCGTTGTTATAACTGGGGTGATGAAAGCGGGATGCCCTAGACATAACTTTCAAATATGGATTATTATTATAATAATAGCTGTGAAATGGAAGCTTAGTCAACAAGATCTGTCACAGATGTCACAGTTTAACCCTTTACAGCAGTCTGCAAAAAAAATAAAATAAGATGTGTTTAATTGAAAGGTTGCATCAAGTGAAGGCATTTTACATAGAAACATAGAATGTGTCGGCAGATAAGAACCATCCGGTCCATCTAGTCTGCCTAATTTTCTAAATACGTTTATTAGTCCCCAGTTCCCGGTCTTATATCTTGTTCCTATCCCATGCATGCTTAAACTCCTTCACTGTGCTTACCTCTACCACTTCCGCTGGAAGGCTATTCCATACATCCACTACCCTCTCAGTAACGTATTAGTTTCATTAGTCCCTGTCTTATCTTATATCTAGGATAGCCTTGTGCCTATCCCACGCATCCTTAAACTCCTTCACTGTGCTTACCAATACAACTTCCGCTGGAAGGCTATTCCACACATCCACTACCCTCTCAGATAGAAACCATACAAAATCTTATCTTAAAGTTATTTTTAATTTTTTTTTTGTTTTAAAAAACACTGATCTTGTATTAAAATATTGGAGATTTAGTCGCATCATATGACCATATCATGCTTAGCCCACCACTGCTTTGAAATAATCCAAAGTTGGTGAGTCCACAGGGCCAGCGCCACCTATAGGCAAAGAAGGTGCCAGCTAGGGGGCATTTTTACAAGGTGAGCCCAAGCTCCCACAATGCGGCACTGAGATGGGAAATTGCAGCGGCGGACGGGGAGGGTGGCAGACCGCACCGGGTACGCACCTTCAGTGGCTATGTTCAAATTCAAGGCTATGTTGCTATCAGACATCCTTTGGAAGAATCAAATTAGTTAAAGATAATTCAGCGGATGCTATGGCTCTCGTTATGTTTAAAATTGGCATCAGTGGTAAACTAACAGGCATTGATGATTCTCTTTCCCTGGGAGAAATAGATGGGGGTAGTGACTATTATATTATTATTGGGGCTTGGGGCCTGCTCTCTTCTTAATTCCCAATATTCCCACTAGAATGCTTGGTGACCTTTTTGCGACGCATGGTGCTTGCCTCCCAGACGACGCAAGCACCAAAACGCCACGATTTGTTCCTGGCCACCAATCACAAGGTGATCGGTAGCCAGGAACACTATGGCAGAGACCCAATCAGGGTCTTAATAGATCCTGTCTAGGTCCCGGCCAAAATATTGTGATACCTCCGGACGCCACTTGATTTAGTGAAATGTAGCCAGTATTCGCTTTGAGCACCGGCTACATTTTCCCTGTCAGACTGAGGCCACTCATCTGCAAGTCCCTGCAGCGGTATCCGAGCACAGCCAATCGAGGGGAGCTGCGACTGGACGTACTATGCCATCCAGAAAATAACACCTAGCAGGTGCTGGTCTGCTCGTCTCCTATCCCGTTACACCGTCTGTACCAGTGTTCGGTCTGTTTTGCACAAAATAAAGCACCTGTTTATTTGTATCATCTGGAGTGGGGAGGGCACATCGTGTTTTGTTTTTGGTTCTATACCGTCCTAGCATCTTTTAGGCACTAAAAATCAGGACAACATAGTACGTCCTAGCGTCGGGAAGGGGTTAATTAACCTCTAGCCAATCCCACCCATATCTCACTGTCCTCAAACACTGTTACCACAACCACCTTCCCCTTGACCTTTTCTATGCTCTGTACCAAATTTCTGACACTATATAAATAAATTTTAATGTAATGTTTAGCGACACTCATTAAACAGGAAGTCACCTCAGTGTGATTGTCCCCATGCATCATCGGAATGTAAGTGTTGGAGGTAAAGAAGATATATATTCACATCGTGCTGGCATGATAATATTACACTACATCTCTCTAAAACGATTGCACTAGTGACAAAAACCACACATCATTAATATCAGACATGTTATTTTATACTCTATGGGAACTAATCACTAAAAGGTGAGCTGCAGGGATGCACTTGTCATCTCACTGATTTAACCATGCATTGTGCAAGGGACAAACCTGGTGAGTTATATCCTGCTAGAAGAACAGAGCTGACCCTGCCACATGCATTACTAAATCTCTAGTCTGTCCAGAGGCGGCTCTCTAATTAGGCGAGTTAGGCAGCCGCCTAAGGCCTCGCACTCACGGGGGCCTCGCGGCTGCCTAACTCACCTTATTACCTTTGATGTATCAGGGAGCTTAACGCTGCCGTTAAGCTCCCTGTTACACTAACCTGGGACGTTTCCTCCGTGCATCTTCTCTCCTGCACGGAGGAAGGAAGTTCCGGTCGCGTTTTTTTTTTTTTTAAACTTTATTGAACCCGGGCAGCTTCAATAAAGTTTAAAAAAAAAAAAAAAAACGCGACCGGAACTTCCTTCCTCCGTGCAGGAGAGAATATGCACGGAGGAAACAATGGAGAGCAGCATGGAGGTAAGTACTAGGGAAGGGGGGAGGAGGGTGGTACAAACGAGCAAAGACTTGGCACAGTGTGGGGCAAAATCCTGGCATAATGAGGTGAGGGGAAAAATCCTGGCATAGTGAGAGGCAAAATTCTGGCATTGTGAGGGGCAAAATTCTGGCATAATGAGGGGCAAAATCCTGGCACAGAGTGGCAAAATCCTGGCATAGTGAGAGGCTAAATCCTGGCATTGTGAGGGGCAAAATAGTGGCATTATGAGGGGCAATATCCTGGCATACAGTGGCAAAATCCTGGCATATTGAGGGGCAAAATTGTGGCATAATGAGGGGCAAAATTGTGGCATAATGAGGGGCAAAATTGTGGCATAATGAGGGGCAAAATCCTGGCACAGAGTGGCAAAATTCTTGCATATTGAGGGGCAAAATTCTTGCATATTGAGGGGCAAAATCCTGGCATAGAGTGGCAAAATCCTGGCAAATTGAGGGGCAAGATCCTGGCATAGAGTGGCAAAATCCTGGCAAATTGTGGGGCACAATCCTGGCATAGAGTGGAAAAATCCTGGCATATTGAGGGGCAAAATCCTGGCAGATTGAGTGGCACAATCCTGGCATATTGAGGGGCAAAATCCTGGCATAGAGTGGCAAAATCCTGGCAAATTGAGGGGCAAGATCCTGGCATAGAGTGGCAAAATCCTGGCAAATTGTGGTCCACAATCCTGGCAAATTGTGGGGCACAATCCTGGCATAGAGTGGAAAAATCCTGGCATATTGAGGGGCAAAATCCTGGCAGATTGAGTGGCACAATCCTGGCATATTGAGGGGCAAAATCCTGGCATATTGAATGGCTTAATCCTGGCATATTGTGGGACTAAATCCTGGCATATTGAGGGGGTAAATCCTGGCATATTGAGGGGGTAAATCCTGGCATATTAAATGGCTAAATCCTGGCATATTAAATGGCTAAATCCTGGCATATTAAATGGCTAAATCCTGGCATATTGTGTGGCAAAATTCTGGCATTTTGAATGGCTAAATCACAGTGCATCTGGTGCTGTGAGGAAGAACAAAGTGCCAGTCTTCTAGCACAACGTGGTCTGTGAGACCACTTTCAACATTGAGCACCTTTCCTTCTGGCTGAGTGTTTCTGTTAGTGTGTGATTGTGTGCTTTCTGAGTGTGTCTGTGAGTCAGTGTGTGCTGGCTGAGTGTGATTGTGTGCTGACTGAGTGTGTCTGTGAGTCAGTGTGTGCTGGCTGAGTGTATCTGTGAGTGTGTGCTGGCTGAGTGTGATTGTGTGCTGACTGAGTGTGTCTGTGAGTCAGTGTGTGCTCACTGAGTGTGTCTATGAATGACTGTGTGATATGTGTTAGTGTTCACATTTAGGACACAGCAATAACAATGTGAGTTAGTCAGCCGCACACAATTTTATCTATACCAAATGTTTATAGATGTTTGTAGAATAATTATGAGACAAATAAAATTCTAGGAGCTGTTCATTTCTAGAAGCTGGGATTTGAGTCTGATCTTGAAATATGCTATTTCTACAGTTCATTTTTATTATCACTTGCATATATTTTATTAAATAATGTGTGTCCGTGAGGGCCTCATGTTCGACTTTCGCCTAAGGCCTCACAAAGTCTAGAGCCGCCACTGTGTCTGTCCCTCCAGAATGCACAGTGATGTCAGTGAGATGCAGGCAGCTATTCAGTACTAGTGAAGTGCAGGTGGGCTTAAGATTTTTGGTCTATTCACTACAAAGGAGATTTGCATGGTGAGTTGAGATGAGAGGAACATCACACCAATTCAAGCACACATTGTGCAGGGACAGACCTGGTGACTTTCCCCCGATAAGCAAACTCACCAGAATTGTCCCTGTACAATGTATAGAGAGACATTGGTGAGATAAAGTGTGTAACTAGAAGGCTCAGTGGCCAGATGTTAATTCTCGTTTGTGGGTTCAATATCTCCTCAGTCCTCGATCTTTCGCAATCGATTGTCAGCTTCCTGGTCAGCCCCCCTTAGTAATCAGTCATTCGTAGCAATTCCCAGAAGTAGACTGGGCTACCGAGGATTTCACAGCAAGGACAATTTATTGTGGACAATACAGCACATTTATCCAGTAAAACATCTTGAGAACAGGGGAGATTGAACGATACATTTAAAGGGATTCACTTTTCAACAATGGATAATACAATTAAACCTGGTGCCAGTCTGGGGAGTAAACCAATGAGAGTCCACTAGGAAAAGTAACCAATCGGGCCAGAGTTCAGTCCCTTTAATCCCTTTAACTTTGGGGACCTTTAAACTCCTGGCCAATGAAATGGGTGCCTACCTTTTCCCCTTGGTCTGGAGGGTCTGACACCAGGGGGCAGGGAAAACACACTGATCTGAACTTTGGGGGGGGGGGGATATTAAACCCGGGGAACCATGGGTTCCACACTGGATATTACATTCAAAGTTTAACATACTTTTGCCGGCCGGCTCCCAGAGTCACGGTGGTTTGTGACAAAATGTTCACCTCATCTGCAACTCACCTGTTAGTAATTAGCCCTCTTCATCTCACTGACTGTAACTAACTATGCATTAGGCAGGGCTAAGCCTGGCAAGATTCTCCTGCTAGGAGAGCTGAATTGGCCCTGCATAATGCAAAGGTATTAAAGAAATCTTCATCCAAACTCATCGGCAACTCGCTTATAGTGAATAGCTCCCACTGCGCTTTCCCAAGACTGACTTGGGAATTTTTTCTTTTTTTGTTATTTTTTCTTATTTTTCTAAGGCCAATCAGAAAGTCAGTATAAAGAATATAAAGATAAGACACAGGACTAATTACTGCTTTGGTCTAATAATGTCACACATGTGAGAGCTTTCCAGCATGTTACACATGAGCAGTTACTATGTATGACCTGCCTAATAGTGTGGGTTATTAATTAAGCTGGAATGGGGCCTTAGTCTGCCCAGTCGCAGTTTAATAATTAACTGCAGGCCCTAATTAGCTACAAATTCAAGGCTATGTTGCTATCAGACATCCTTGGTAAGACACAAACCAGTTGAAGGTAATGCTGCAGAGGCTATGGCTCCCCTTGATTAAAAGTAGTGTTAGAGGTAAAGGAATGGTCATTGGTGAGTCAATGTGCGCCACTACCGCCATTGACGGGTGCGGTAAAAACCATGATTTATTAGGGTCCACATTTTTTTAATTAATGGGTATCCCCCCGGGGGGCCATCGTTTTTATTTTCTGGGGTGGAGCACTAGGGCACTTGGGATGGCTATTACACCAATCCCCTAAGATAATTTTAACAGGTTATAGGAAATAATGATCACCATTTTCCCCTTACCACAAAACCAGTGCTTTAACACGTGGTATTTTGACCCTCAACTTCCATTCTTTTGCCATTTACTATTCCATTCTTTTGCCACTCAGTATGCCAGTATTTAGCCAACCCATATGCCATTCTATTGCCACTCAATATGCCAGTATTTAGCCAAACAATATGCCATTATTTTGCCATTTAATATGACAATATTTTGTCCCTCAATATGCCATTCTTTTGCCATTTAATATGCCAGTATTTTGTCCTCAATATGCTATTCTTTTGCCATTTAATATGCCAGTATTTAGCCACTCAGTATGCCACTTCTGGTGTGACCTGAGCCCGCTGGGCCTGGGATGCCAGTATCGCCCCTATTGATAACTCTGCTGTCTCCCCCCTCAGTCTGCCACCCCCCCCCCCCCCCCCCCCTCCAGTCTGCCACACTAGCTGGCCTAGGAAGGAATACACTGATGTTATAGCAGAAATGTTATAGCAGAAAAAAAACTGTCTGGTTTATTTCTAATTTGAGATAATAGTGTCCAATATACCGTAGCAGTTAGAAAGACTAAGCAATGTATTTCCCTAAAAACCTGATTCAGTATAAATATTTATTTACTTCTACATCCTATAATATTATTGTTATTATAACTAATTTGTTCTGTATTTCTCTACAATGGATAGAAGTGTAACAGTTACCATTGTATGTTTACAACATTAAAGATGACATTGTGTAAGGAGTAAAACCCAGTGGGTGCGTTGTATCCAGACCACCCAAACAGGGGGTTAGAGCATTATTTCCCACCTTAGGATCAGATATCTGATTCCTGCCCAGTCTGGGCTTGCTTACTTTAGGATGGCAGCAAACAAACATTGATTAATTATGTGATGCTGGATGGAATGTACATTCTGGGGGGGGAAATTCTGAGAAAAACAAAATATTAACTCCTCTAGTTAACCTAATTACTGTAGTGTGGATGTTAGGTAGAAAGGCCTACGCCTCCTATGGGCCTAAACTCCGAATCAAAAGAGAAAATAAATCCGGGGGTATGGCTGATAGGAGTTGACGGGCAAACGAAAAAGGTAAACCATTATTTATTATGTTCTACATTGTTACGAGAAAGTCAGAGAAAGAAACAGATTCAATGTAGAGCACATCTCTTGCGATTTAAACAGGGCAGCACACGGGTAGTTTAGTATCTTGTGAGATTATATAAATTTAACCATTTTCATGGTCATCCTGATTTGAGGACAATAGAGCATATTACAGCTGCGGATTTAAAATTAAATATGCATTTATTACATTTAAAACGTACTTTTTGTAGGCCGTCTCCCAGGCATGTTCCCGTTCTACCATGAGAGTCCCCAGGATTTCTATATAGAATTATTAGATCTGAGCAAACGACTATACGCTCAGAATATTTGTTATACGAGAAAATCAATTATAAGTCATTTTTTATTTATTTTTTTAAATAAAAAATTGCAAGGATAGAATCAAGAATTCTAACACTACTTGATGGTAGAAATGCGTTAATATTATTTATAATAGAGTATTAAACACTGTTAAAAAAAATGTATATTAAAAAGATCCAGAGCACTGTGACCTTGATAACCAATAAAGGCAGTAAGTGCAATGGACAAAGAAGGTTTTTTTGGGGTGCAGAGCCCACTTAGTTAAACGATAAATTCTGCTAACACAGTTTACCGTTCTATTTTTTCATTTTTTGGAAGTGTCCAGGTACAAATACAGCGCATAAAGTTAAACGGGTAAAGAAGAAACTTGAAATTGGTTACATATTAAAAGAATCAAAGTTTAATAGTGGAGAAAATGGCATACATTGAAATGAACAAGCTAGGCTTAAACATTATAAGGCTATGACGAAGAACCTGTAGGGTGCGAAACGCGTCAGGAGGTTGGCGTGCCCTATTTAGGGTGGAGTTTGCGTTGCACTGAGGAGTTATATGCCTCTTTTTCTAATATCATGCACAATACATTCATTTTGCATTGATATGTCCTGAGAAGTGCATTTTTTGTTCATTACCTAGACATTATAAGCCGGTATAAGCATGGACCCCATTGGTGACGGTATTTACTACTATGTTTACAAGCCCTTTCTTCTTGTAAACACGAGCAGTTACCCTTATTATACTCCGATGTAAGCCAAGTGGTCCCGTTAGACCCTCCAGGTGCACAGCGCTGGAAATTCCTCTCCATGCACAGATCCAGAGACACTTGAGAAAATGGTCGTCTTACCCACTGAAAGGAAACCCTTTGAAAAAAGTATTCGGAAAAGAGTTGTCTACCACGAAAAAGCACACAGAAGAGTGCGGAACGGAAATTGAATTTTAAATCATCACTGTCATTCCCCTCCGAGGAATCCAATACAAGTATACAAAACGCGTCAGGTGTAGTTTAATTTTTTCTTCAGACGCAGGAGAAGGTTATTTAAGAAATCCAAAGATCCGTTCATCTTGTTATTTTTTATTTAGTTTTTTTTATCTTAATGTCAATACATATGATATTTTAACAATTGTATGTAGACTATTTATGGAATTATTTCAATAAGATAAATCACTGGGGTTCATTACACAATATTTTATCAAGCGATCTTGCCACTCTTTTTCATCACTTTGTTATTAACCATGTGGGGGACACTGTGATTAATTGTGAGCAGATGTTGCTTTTTATAAATAGTGGTGCAGTAGTTTTGCTTTGGAATGCTATGTATTTTGGTCTTCCGGGCAGACCGCCTGGGCAGTCCCCCACTGTCTCTACCGTCACAGACTTTCTCCACCTCTCCCTTTCTGGATCTGGGGTAAGGAAAGGAGGGATCAAAGGCCAGTAGGGGAGACTGGGTAAAAATATGTATTTGGACCCAGCCACTGTTCCATGTGTCCTTATCTGTCTTTCCATCCAATTGTCGTGTCTGTCTATCCATCTTATCTGTAACGTCTGACTATCAGTGTCTATCCATGACGATAACGAGTGGGCTGATGAAGTTGTACTAAATACTTTTTTTGCTCACCTCCAGGGACAAATATTGTCAGCCTTTCTCCATCATATATTACCAAAAATGTGACTTTCCACAAGCAGACACCAGTAAATGTGGTTTACAGATATGTTTGCAAGGCACATTGCATTTATTGCATAGCATAATAAGCACAGATCCAGGCTCCTTTCATCAGCTAAGTATGAAATTCATGGTTTTTTATTTTTATTTTTTATTAAACAGGTTTATAAATCTCTCTCCCTGTGACCTGCCAAGAGATTCCTTACCATGGAGACGTTTTAAGAGCTATGAAGGGTAAATAGGAAAATAGAGATTCCAGTCTATGAGTCAGATGTCCTCTCTCTCTCTCTCTTTCTCTCTCTCTCTCTCTGTGACTGTGAGTCTAAATCTTCAGGTCAGTCCCATCAATCCCTCCAGGAGTGGAGGTGAGCTAAACATTAACTGACAACTGGGAGCAATTTAACAATTATGGGGCCTTTAGCCCCAATGATTGCCATATGGCCCTGGATTTGACCATGTTTATATTTGAGCCAGAAGTAGGTCGTATCACTGAGGCCCACACAGTTCTGAACAATGTCCTAATTATTATAGTGAGTTATACCGTACCCTCATATTCCACCGAATAACGGCAATTACGTTAATGAATGTTGTAGACCCTGCCACAGATGCACAAATGTCATGCACAGTAGGAATGGATAAATTTCAAATTGAAAGATTGTATTTAATTATTTTATACTTTCTGGGTTTCTACCAAGGGAGATCACATGAGCTAAGGAGCAACCATTTTCCCTCTGGCTAGATCCAAAATGTCCTCCTAGTCCTCTACAATGGGCAGTGTTTCCCAGAAGTGGTTCAACTAGTATGCACTGTATTCACGGACTTGTACTGATTCGTTGTTTATGGATATGGTAATGGATATATCACAGTGAGGAAGTCTAAAATGGTTAGTATTGTTGTCAGTAATAATTCACTTACATGAAATATACTATCAGCATACGTGCCCTAAGACTTCCACCTTCCTAGTTTAAGTTCAACCTAATCAAAACCAACCTACTCTTATTAGGCATAGTCTACCTTGAATAGATAGGTATTTACTGTTGAGCTTATATCTGTCTTTGCAGACCAGTGGCGGATGCTCCATATGTGCTAGGTGTGCTGCGCATGGAGTACCCGCGCTGTGTATTTCTGGGGTTTGTGTGCTCCGAGCAGAGAGCACACAAACCCCAAAAATACATCCGAAAGACGGCGCTGCTACGAATTCGGCAACAGAGTCACTCATTTCAGATGTAACGACATTTCTCGTGTATTTCCAGGGGTTTGTGTGGTGGCTGTTCTCAGCACACAAACCCCCCGGAAATACACGAGAGACGTCGCGCCTCCGAGTGACAGGCGTGCTCCAGGCAGGCAGCACGCCTGTCACTCAGGGGCACGAAACGCCCCTGTTGCAGACATCAATTGTATTATATTATAAGGATAACAATGTTGACCATGGGATATCGGACACCCCTGTATCTCATTTTACAGGAAGGTCTTGGACAGACAGACCGTGACTAATTTCTTTTCCCACAAAACATAATGGACAATGCCAAAACGGTCAAGGCATGGGAGCATGCCTAAGGGCTAATTACTTATAAACTTCAAAACGTAGAGCGCAGAGGGTCATGGGTAAATGGGAATGACTCATGGCAGCACAATGGTCATGTGTTACTCGATAATAATATTTACGGGAATACCCTGCACATAAGATATCCTGCTAGACCTGTGATGTTTTGTAGACATGTCCAAGACTGGTTGTGGTGCCTTCTCCAGCGTCGCCCAATAAAACACTTATTTTGGGCATTTAACAAAGGCCACCAATGGCTTCTTACATTAGTGTTCATCTATCACCTGATCTGTATAATAGTCTTCTTCTCTTCCCTCTGTATATCTATAAATAGGGTCCAATCACTAAACAGTAGAGTGTGTGATTATCTCACAAACCCAATTACTAAAATCAGACATTTTGAAGGCAAATCGTATAATTCTTTTTCTTGCTCAGCTATTTTGTCCGGAACGCCCTTAAAGAATGTAAGGCTTGCGAGCAGGGCTGTCTATTCAGGGGAGGGCTGGCAGCCAAATCCAGTCAAGTGGCCCACTGCACCACTGAATCGCCTCCCCATCCACGGTCATCTTTTCCTTGTTTTATAAAGAATATTGCCAGGATTTTCCCCCACAATATGTCAGAATTTTCCCTTACAATATGCCAGAATTTTCCCTTACAATATGCCAGGATTGTGCCCCTCAATATGTCAGGATTTCCCCCTCAATATGCCAGGATTATGCCCCCTCAATATGCCAGGATTTTCCCATCAATATGCCAGGATTTTCCCCCACAATATGCCAGGATTATTCCCCCTCAATATGCCAGGATTTGCCCCCCAATATGACAGTATTTCCCCCCTCAATATGCCAGGATTATGCTCCCTCAATATGCCAGGATTTTCCCCACAATATGCCAGGATTATGCCCCACAATATGCCATGATTATGCCCGTCAATATGCCAGGATTATTCTCCCTCAATATGCCAGGATTTTCCCCTCAATATGCCAGGATTATGCCCCACAATATGCCAGGATTTTCCCCCACACCAAATTGAGTACTTACCTCTTTGCTGCTGCTCTGTCTCCGTTTCCCGGTGCTCTCATCTGCCCGTCTGTGGCTGTGAGGGAAGCGTTGTGTGCTCCCCTCCAGCCAAGCGTCTTCAATAAAGTTTGTTTAAACTTTTTTTTTCAACAAACTTTATTGCATGCACATTGGCTGGAGGGGAGCACAGAATGCTTCCCTCACGGACCTGCAGCACCGGGGGACAGCAGCAAGGAGGTAAGTATCGGGAAAGTGGGGGGGATTTTTTTTTTCCTGGCGTGACCTGGGCCCGCTGGGCCCCCTGGACTCGCCGGACCCGGGACGCCAGTAACCCCCCTGGGGCGCCCAGCGTTAAAGACATTTTTAGAGTGCATTAGGGCGGCCTGGGGGGCTATTGCCTCCCTGCCCCCCAGCCCAGCCCGTCCCTGTGTCTATTCCATGCGTCAGTCTGTTCGTGTTCGTCTAATTTGGTCTGTAATGATGCTCTACGTAAATTGTTGGCACTATGTAAAAAAAAAAACCGTTAATTTAATGTAATATAAAAGAAGAGGAAGACAGTTTTCAGCTTAACAAGGTTGGGTTGAAGATGAGGAAATTTTTCACCACTTTATCAAAATTTCCTTTATAAAGTCACCCCATTTGTTTTGCGTATTTTGCAGGTTATTTAATGATCGCACAGGATATTCTGCTGTAACTTTAGTGACCTCTCCTATAAACACACGTTTGTTAATATGTCACGAATGATTTACTATTAACCGCACACTCCATATTCTCTGTTGGTGCGTGAATACACATCCAGATGTTGTACTGTTGAAAGTACGAAAAAATAAACAAGTTCCCTAAATTAGCTATGCCTCAGACTAACCAAAACAGCTACCTCCCTACTCAAAAATCATTTAAACCAGTATGAAAAACAAGAGCTAGGCTTCGTTGTAACTAATTAGACAGGCCTGCCTTCAAATAATATTTCTTGGACCTACCCTCGCATGTTTTAATGGCCGGGTTTATTTAATTACTTATTATTCACTAGCAATGGATGATATGTTGAATTAAAGGGGTCTTTCATAAAGGTCTGATGTTTGTCCAAGCATGCTCAAGATATACCTGAAGATGAACATTTACAAACATTTTCGTTCACAACACTTGTGACTCCATGACTTAAAAACCTTCACTATACTGTATATAAAATATAAAAAAGGTCTACAAGGGTCTCCAACCTGTGGCCCTCCAGCCAGTAGTGTATCTTTCGTAAGGCAAACAAGGCACTCGCCTAGGGCGGCACTTTGCCAGAGGGCAGCACTTTGCCAGAGGGTGTTAAAGCACACTTCTGGTGCTTCAAACATTTTCCCTCCCTCCCCCACTGTTCAGCAAGCTTTAGCTCCTTCCAATTAATCAGGGTGATGGGGGCATGTAATGGACGTGGTGGGGGTATGTAATGAGGGTGATGGTGGCATGTAAAGGGGTGATGGGGCATTTAGTGTGTATGCAATGTAGGTGATGGGGCATGTAATGGGGTGATGGGGGCATGTAAGGGACGTGGTGGGGGTATGTACTAGGGGTGATAATGGCATGTTATGGAGTTGATGGGGCATTTAGTCTGTATGCAATGTGGGTGATGGGGGCATGTAATGGGGTGATTGGGCATTTAATGTGTGTGCAATGTGGGTGATGGAGGATGTCATAGGTGTGCAAGTGGGTGGGCGGATGCCCAAATTTTGTCTGCCTAGGGCAGCACAAAACAAAGATACACCACTGTGCTGATGAACTACATCTCCCACAATGCTCTTTCAGCTAAGAGGCTGGTAGAGGAGCATGGGAAATTGAATCCTGCAACATCTGGAGGGCTGCAGGTTACATAGAAACATAGAATGTGTCACCGGCAGATAAGAACCATTCGGTCCATCTAGTCTGCCCAATGTTCTAAATACTTTTATTAGTCCCCCGTTCCCGGTCTTATAGCTAGGATAGCCTTATACCTATCCCACGCATGCTTAAACTCCCTCACTGTGTTTACCTCTACCACTTCTGCTGGAAGGCTATTCCATACATCCACTACCCTCTCAGTAAAGTAATACTTCCTGATATTACATTTAAATCGTTGCCCCTCTAATTTAAGACTATGTCTTCTAGTTGTGGTAGTTTTTCTTCTTTTAAATATAAGGTTGCCTACCCCTGTGCTAGAACAATTGCAAATCAAGTTGAAAATGTCTGTGTCTCTCATATGCCGAGGAGCTCATTTCAGTAGGAAGAGTATAATTAGCATCAAGCCACAAGTTGATGTCATAAACCGTGGACACCACAGACACAGTTAAAAAAACAACTCCTAATTTGAACACAAATGGGGTTCACATATAAAGGTGGCGCACACGCAAGAAACGACAAAAATTGGCGCTATTGCCGTTTACTCCTATGAATAAAGCAGATTCCCACATTTCATGTGTCTGGCCTGTATACGGTGGTTACTTACTCTCTAGTTGTGACGATGCAGCCAGTGTATAAAATATCAGGCATTGGAAAATACCCGATTAGTGTTGGAAAATCTACTGTACTAAAGAAGTGCAAAGGGGGGAAAAAAGTAGGTAAAACATGAGTAAGAAGCAGTTTGCGAATATTTGTAACATTTTGCGTTTAATATATAAAAATGCACTCTTTTTATACTTGCTTTGTAAAGGAGGACAGTGGTTTATTATTTAGGTATGCAAATATGGTCTATACGGTAAAACAGCTTATGATTAAGCGCGAAACGCGTCAAGCTTATCTCTGATTGGATTGTGCCTTTTCCCACTTGCTGCTGTGTATCGTTTCACCTTATCGAATTTTTCACATTAAATTCTTCTTGCGACTGAATTTACCTGGTGGGTGCCGTTTTCAGCAAACCCCCTTTGCCAGTTCATCATAACTACCTGTTCTTATATTTAAAGGGGAATCTGTCGACCTAATCATTCCTTTGAACTAAGAGAATAAAAAATTAGATTATGTTTCGCAAAATTGCAAGCAAATGAAAAACATAAGAGAAATAAACAAATAAGTTTTTTGTGGTGTCCCCTGCTTATGACATCACCTGTGGCCTGATATACAAATTAAGCATTTCCTATTGAAAATTAACTCATTTGCATATCAAGTGATGTCATAAACAGGAGACACCACAGACACAGGAATGTTTTTTCCTGAATTTAGTAACACTTATAACGGCCTGTTCCACCCCCCAAAAGACTGTTTATCCTTTGAATGTAGAGCATAAAAAATGTTCAGCTTGAGAAACAAAAGATACAATTCTGCTGAGTTACAAAATATATCTCTGAGCTGATGTTGTGAAGGGGCAACGGGGGGAGTCAGAGGAATGTCTGCAGCAAGCACATAGGGTTGCCACCTGGTCGGTATTTTACCGGTAGGCCGGTAAAAGATTGTCATCAGGCCAATGTTAAGACTATGGAGCCAGTACCATGGCCGGTATTTTTCTGAAGAAAAGGTAGCAACCCTACAAGCACAGTTTGTGAAATGGCGGCAAACCTATGGCACCTGAGACAAAGGGGAATCCATGCCCCCAAGCGGCCATAACAGGTTGAGACCCGGGCTGTGAAGCAGTCGTGTGGCCGAGTTAGATCAATTCTCCCATTCAGCTGTATTGGAGAATTTATATTGAGCATGTGGTGGGCGGGGCAACTGATAAAGTAATGAATTTGACAAGCATTTTGTTTCCCCTGGCACTGTGAGTCCCTGTAATGGAGAGGTTTAGTTTAGCCTAGGGCTTTATCCATGAACAAAGGAATTGAGAAGGCAATTTCAAACTGAAGACCAAAGTAGCCAAGTTGGAAAAAGTCTCTCTATGCTTTAAATGCTGCTAGTCTGGTCTTAATGTACCAATTCACTGGTTTATTCCCTGCAGTTCCCGCTTTCAGGAATAAAGCCACTCTGCATTTGGGAATTGAAAGATAAATCTGTCCGAGGTCTGAAAATGAGCAACAAAGACCGATAGCTTCATCTGTCTTTAATGTCATTGTTTGACAGTTAACTGAGGGCTTGACGTCACTGTATCATTCCTTGTTCTGTTTAAATTGGAAACACCTGCTATTTTCTGTCCGTTATGTAACTGAGTGTGTTATTAAGTAGCAGGGGATCAGGCGTGCATTAAAAACATCGTTACCTACATAGTGACATTAGAATCAGCAAGCAGCATGCTTCTTCTATCTGTTTATTAATGTCCTTATTGTACAAGCGTTACAATACTCCTCACACACTGTTTGACGTACGTCAAGCAAGAGAACCAGGAAAATGAGCTGGTGTGGCACACTGTGTAAACAGAATCACAGTAAATATAACGTAGAATAATAAGGATGTAGCTCAATAACAGATACACGGAACATCCAGGATTTTATAAGCTATTGCAATGCTCTCTCTTTTCAATACTACGAGGGGCAGGTACTAAAAAAACGCAAATATATTTTATGTGCAAAACTTTTTTTTTTTGCTCTTTGCTCCTATTGCAATGTACTAAATATGTAACACTCCAATAGTACATACGAGCAAATTGCGAATAAAAACAGGCAAGTTTGCAAATATTTTTTCTACCTCTTTTGATGGCGCTCGCTAAAAGCTGGTGTCATTTACACAAGCAAATAAGAATCATTTTTCACAAAATATTCACAAAGCTCTTTAGCGTGCGCAAATATAATCGCAATTTTTTAGCGCAACCGGAAAAATGAACGCTAAATAAAGATAAATGGAAGAGGCGCAAATCAGGGAAAACAAGCGCAAAATGTTACAAATAGTGGCAAATTGCTCCTTACTCATGGTTTACTTGTTTAGTACATGACCCCCCATATCGGTTTAAACCAGCACGAGAGAAGCAAATAGCAACTTTAATAAAAAGCAAAACGTTTAAAGCGTTTTGCTGCCTGCCTGGAGTAACCCCGACGCGTTTCTTTGCAGATATACATTACAGTAACATTTATTTATAGAGCGCCCGCAGTTTATGTAGCGCTTGGTACAGAGCATAAAGAAAGCCCTGGATTTAAGCATTAACAGGAAGGGCTACATGACTTGTGACCAGATCAGGAGATTTACCTATCAGTTGCATTGTTAGTGGTTAATTATTGCCCAGTCATGGGTCTTCCAGATAACCCTGGATATAAGCATTATCAGTAAGGGGTACATGACTCTGACTCATGATCAGATCATGGGTTTTACCTAACAGTTTACATTGTATAGTGATCATGTCCCAGGCATGGGTCCTCCAGGAGGCCCTGGATTTAAGCATTATGAGTAAGGGCTACATGTCCCTGACTCATGATCAGATCAGGGGGTTTTTACCTAACAGTTACACTGTATAGTGGTTGATCATGCCCCAGGCATGTGTCCTCCTGGGAGTGACAGGTTGGGTATCCAGTAAAGTTTCCCCTAAGTGGGTGGGATATAGATTAGTATATAGATGTGGGAGTTTTTGGATGTTCATTACGATCAATTTAACAAAAGAGATTTTCCCTCCCTCCCCAGATTTTGGCTTCGTATTCCCGTGTGGTGGCAGGGGTTCCTACGAGAATTGGCTCCTGAGCAGGTGGCCCTCACAGGGAGGGCTACGATGGGTGCACTGTCCAATGGGCGGCAGTGCACAATCTCCTCAGGGCAGGTTCCTGAGGAGTGGTTCGGGGAATGATACCACCAGCTAGGAGGATGCGGCTGGTGGTTTTTCCTACCACCGGAATACAATGTTACAATTGCGCTTGGGGGCCAATTCTCACGGGATCTCGCCAAGGGAAAGGCTAATAGTTTGTATTATTAGCCTTATGTATATATTTGTTCATATATGTTATTATATGTCAATAATGTTATTAAAGTTTATATTTGTCACAGTGTGGTTTTAAAATAAACGCTGTGGCCTTCGAACTCCAATCTGGTGTGGTGTCCTTTATTGGGGGGATATAGGTTATTTCCAGTGGGGTTCTCTAAGTAGATGGTTCCTTAGTCAAGGGAAACAACTTTACATGAACAGGGACAGACTGATACATGAGGTAGAGAGAGCCGCGCTCGCAAGCTTGCAATCTAGAGCTGATTGACTAGGAGCTCAGTGGGGGCTCGCTGGTCAGGTCTGATCAGGGTCTGTCGGGTCGACAGGCTGCTGCTGTAAAGAGAGAGATTCTTGTTTTTGAATGCTTCCAACAGGGGGGACCTAGATAAGTATTTAAGTGTCACTTTAAACATATACACAAAAGAAACGGACCTGCTTAAGATCTCATGTGTTTGGTTAAGGTCCCTCTGTTGGTGACATGCAAAAAACCAGGGACACTCTCTGCTCCTGCAGTGAGAGACTGTCAGCCAGCGGATTAGACTGGCCTGTACCGACAATACTAGGGCCACTGAATTTTTCACTGGTGCTTCTATATTTGAGGCACATGTGGAAAAGGTTTAGTGGCACTATTCGTAAGTTGTTAATTGTGAAATAGACTGTAATGTTTTAACATCAGTTGACATAACAGAGAGAAAAAGCTTTACATCTATTGACTCAGGGATTCTGCATTTACAACAGTCAGGTGTATTTATGACTTTTATTCTCATTTCTGTTTTCACTGGTCAGTGGCCTTGATTCAGTGCTGTATTTACCGCGAGGCATCCTAGGCGGATGCCTATGGCGGCAAATTTTGGGGGGCGGCAGCGCCCCCCAGCACTGGAAAAAAAAATGTAAAAAAAAAAAAAATGTAAAAAAAAAAAAAATCCGGCCCTTTAAAAAAAAAAAAAAAAACCCCACCGCGCTTGCAGGCAGAGACGGAGGTGAGAGGGGATCGGAAGATCCCCCCCTCACCATCGCTCTGCCTGCCAGGCTGCACGGGGAGCCGAACAGGCAGCACAGAGAAACCTCCGTGCTACCTGTTCGGCTCCCTGTGCAGTGTGCCGGCACGGAAGTGCCGACAGTCACGTGACGGGCGCGCTGACTTCATACGCGCGCCCGGTCACGTGACCTGTCGGCACAATCGCCGGGAAGCCGAACAGGCAGCATGGAGGGACCATGCTGCCTGCCTGCCAGGGAAAGGTAAGTGCTGATGGGAGACTGTGTGTGTGTGTGTGTGTGTGTGTGTGTGTGACTGAGTGTGATGGGAGTCAGAGTGTGTGTGATGGGAGACAGTGTGTGTGACTGAGTGTGATGGGAGTCAGAGTGTGTGTGATGGGAGACAGTGTGTGTGACTGAGTGTGATGGGAGTCAGAGTGTGTGTGATGGGAGACAGTGTGTGTGACTGAGTGTGATGGGAGTCAGAGTGTGTGTGATGGGAGACTGTGTGTGACTGAGTGTGATGGGAGTCAGAGTGTGTGTGATGGGAGACAGTGTGTGTGACTGAGTGTGATGGGAGTCAGAGTGTGTGTGATGGGTGACAGTGTGTGTGACTGAGTGTGATGGGAGTCAGAGTGTGCGTGATGGGAGTAGGAGTGTGTGACTGAGTGTGATGGGAGTCAGAGTGTGCGTGATGGGAGTAGGAGTGTGTGACTGAGTGTGATGGGAGTAGGAGTGTGTGACTGAGTGTGATGGGAGTGTGAGCTTGATGTGAGTCTGAATGATGGGGCATGTCTTAGGTGTGTAACGTGGGTGTGCAGCTTGGGTAGGGGGGTGCCCGGATTTTGTCTGCCTAGGGCAGCACAAAATCAAGATACACCACTGCCTTGATTGGAATTTTTATTGAATACAGCTGTGATGTCATATGTGCCCGTCTGATGCCCGCTCTCTGCCGCTGTCATTCCCAACTTGCTGTGAAATGGAAGAGATTTGTAGCTATAAAATAAATTGAAAAAAAGAGCCAAGTCACTATTTACATACATGATTACATTTCTTTAAAATCCACTTATGGTAAAGCTTTCCTGTCCTTTATAATAAGTTTCATTCATTGTATAGATTGGCCTCCGGGGCACCGGAAAAAGGCCGCCTGCACTGGGGCTGCTTAAATGAGAATGCGGGCGTGACCGCTTCAAGGAGGAAGTGGCCGTGGCCGCTATAAGATGCCGCCACAAGAGTGATCTCTCACAAGCTGGGGGTGTCACAGGCATAAAATGATTTTACTGGTATTGAGCTGGGATCCAGATTTCACAATCTAGGCCAGAGTTGGAAAAATTCTCCTATTCAACCGCACGAGAGAATTTTCCCAACTCGGTTACTTTGGCCTCAAATTAGATTTTCCCATCTCCATTCCCTGAAGCTCTCTCAGGTAGACCAGTTAGTATTATTTCATGCAATACTTCACCTCTTCTCGATCCCAGCTCAAAACCAGTGCCGGACTGGGAATAGAAACCTGCCCTGGAAATAATTTTATGTCTCCAACATTTTGGGCCTGAGGGTTTATTTATTTATTTACTTTGTTCTTATGTTGCTGGGATTCGAGTTGAATTAATGTTGATTTAAATACATAAAGGGAATCAACACAGTAAAGGAAGAGAGTATATTTAAAAGAAGAAAAACTACCACAACTAGAGGACATAGTCTTAAATTAGAGGGGTAACGATTTAAAAGTAATATCAGGAAGTATTACTTTACTGAGAGGGTAGTGGATGTATGGAATAGCCTTCCAGCAGAAGTGGTAGAGGTAAACACAGTCAAGGATTGTAAGCATGCGTGGGATAGACACAAGGCTATCCTAGCTATAAGACCGGGAATGGGGGACTAATAAAAGTACTAAAAAAAAAAAAAAATTGGGCAGACTAGATGGACAGAATGGTTCTTATCTGCCGACACATTCTATGTTTCTATGATGCAATGTGCCCACTGTGTGTAAATAAGAGGAAGTACCTGTTTGTAAGTGAGGTACAGCCAGTTCTAAAAATAGTGAATTAAGGCATAAAGACATTTTTTTCTTGAAACAGAGCCCCCTCCATTGTTTTCGGTACTGCACAAGAGGGAACATGTTATCTGGGTTCTTTTTGAAACTCTCATTCAACAGATTCTCACAAGGGGAAAGTTTACTAGTAATTCTTTGTGCGTGTCTATGGTGTTTCATTGGCATGTCTACATTTACCAACAAAAGAATGTTGTTCTTTGGTCTCGTACGGCCAGTGTTCCCGTATTATGTTTTAAAAGTCTTTTAACAGCGGTGCATTACTGGGTGTAATGCAGGTGGGAGAGGAGGAATGTCCTTTGTTAAATGGAAATGTTAGCGGAGGAAACGCAGGGCAAAGAAAAGAATTTACAGCCAATGAAAAAAATATTTGGCCCATTCAATGGTAGACCACAAAAAATTATACCTGCCCTTTAAACTGGCTTTCAATGAAGCCCACCGGTTTATTGTTTTGGTATGCCAGTACAGCACTTGGTATTTAATTAAGACCAGCATTGCAAGGCTAGCAACCTATCAACATATAGATATATCTTAGGCATTAACCCCTTAAGGATCGGCCATTTGGGACATTTTTGGTCATTTTGGACGATGGCTAGTTTTTTTCCCCCTCTGTAAGGTCAGCAAAGGTACCTCCCGTCACCCCCCTACCAGATCTGTCACCAGGAGGACCCCGCGATCGGGTACTCGCAGCTCCCGTGTCCCTCGCCGTCAGACCCCCCGCTTAGTGCGCGCGCGGCAATGGCAACTCACGCGCGCGTGCAACAATTCTGTAGCTTTCCTGTCCCAAGCGTCGCTATGGAAACGGACAGCATGGCGCACGTATCACGCGTCACGGGGGCGGGGCTGTAGCCCTTTAAAATCAAGGCGCGCATTGTCACAAATTGCTTGAGTATTACCAAGCTAGTTCCTGTGTTAGTTGTTCTCTGCGTATCTACCTGATTTGTTCCTGTTTTCGACCCGGCTTCCCTATTTGGATTCTCCTGTTTTCTGGTTCCCGTGATTTGGCTTCATCCCTGGTTTATGCTGTCTTCTGGAAACCCGACCCCGGCCTGTTTTTTGACTCCTCTACCTTCTGGCTCCCCGACCCGGCTTTCTCCTGACGATTCTTCTGTTGACACTCGTGCCCGATATCACTACTGCAGCTCACCATACTCTCCAGTATTGTGGTGTCTGGCAAGGGCTGTCACTTCTGCAAATTGGGGCTCCACTTCAGAACTACGGTACGTTCATCACAAAATACTCAAGCCTACTTTCATGGACCCCGCAGAAGTGATGGAGGCCGTTACTGCATTATCAAGACAACTATCTACGCTGACTCAATCAGTCCAGGACTTACAAGCAAGCCAGTCTCACTTCCCTATTTGGATTCTCCTGTTTTCTGGTTCCCGTGATTTGGCTTCATCCCTGGTTTATGCTGTCTTCTGGAAACCCGACCCCGGCCTGTTTTTTGACTCCTCTACCTTCTGGCTCCCCGACCCGGCTTTCTCCTGACGATTCTTCTGTTGACACTCGTGCCCGATATCACTACTGCAGCTCACCATACTCTCCAGTATTGTGGTGTCTGGCAAGGGCTGTCACTTCTGCAAATTGGGGCTCCACTTCAGAACTACGGTACGTTCATCACACCCTCTTTCTTATTTAATATACCCACACATATTCTATACTGTTTTTATTGTCATAAATAGGGCTTTCTTAAGATATCATTCTTTTCATCATATCATATAATGTACTATAAAACAAAAAAAAACAAAAAAATTCAAAAAAAACCCCCCAATTTATAACTTTGACCTGAAAAATCTTTGATGCAATTACAAAAAAAGACCCCGTCTATATAGTTTCTAATATGTGTCCTGAGTTTAGAAAAACCAATGTTTCTATGTTTTTTTTTAAGTTTTAGGGCAATAACCAATACCTCTAACTCTAACACTAAATAGAACAATAGAACCCTAACCCTAAATCGAACACTTGCACTAACCCTAATTCTAAGCCTAACTCATCTGTAACCCTAACTGTAACTATAAACCTAACCCTAATTTTAACCCTGGCTTTTTCACCCCCAGGAGTTCTCTTGTTCCCTACATCAGGGAGCGAGATTTTGGGGTCTCTCTTTTCTATCCTTTTCTGTATTTCCAACTTTTCTCATTCTCACCCCCTTTGTCCTTTCTTATACGTGACTCTCACCTTGCTATCTAGCTTTACTACTGAACTATTATTTGCTACCCGGACACACTGAGTTAACAGCCTGCATAGTTTAATATGTTTAGGATTGATGTCTTCAAAGGTGGAGTTATTTGTAGTTAATGTTTTGTAGTTAATGTTTGTTTTGGAAGACTACTATAATCGATTTGAGTCATACCTTTTCCTATGTAATCTTTGTTCTACATATATTTAGAGTGAAATAGAACATCTGATTATCTTAAATAATTACACATAAATATAATTTCTATTATATTGTGGATGTTATAGCAAGTTCAACGGGGTGCATTTGCAATTTTGTTATATAATGTAAATATTACTATCCTGGAAAGTCTTTTGGGTGCAATATGGGTGTAGTGGCAATGTTGTACAGGAGCACTTCTAATTTTAGTTTTTGGGTGAGAAGTGGGTGCAGTGGAAAGTCCATTGATTGCAGTATGGGTGCAGTTGCAATTTATTTAGGTGCAAAGTAAGTGTGGTGGCAAGTCCTTTGGGTTCAAACTGAGTACAGTGGAAGGTCATTAGAGTACTATATGGGTGCAGTAGCAAATCATTTGGTTGCATTATGGGTGCTTTCTCATTTACTTTGGGTGCAACATTGGAAAATGTTACATTTGTAATGTGTGCAATATGGGTGCAGTGTCATGTCCATTGGGTGAAACATGGGGGGTGCAAAATGGCCACCACACATGCGCGGATCTTCAATATCAACAGGGTCATGTATCTTTGATAGGGTACAACTGAAAATTTCCACAAGAGTAAATATATATATATGAGTGCTACCTTTCCCTGTTGAATTCAGTTGTTTCAAGTGCTTGGAATGCAAAGGGCTGTGGCTTCAGTCACATCTCTGTGCTTGGGGAGATAGGCAGAACTGTTAGTCACCTTGTTATACTTTATATGCCGTTTTTAAGAGACCGGTAGTGCGGAGGGGTGAAAAATAAACCTCATATGAGAGATTATTTTACGTTACATTATACAGAACGTTTCTGTATGTGGAGCTGCCCCTTTAAACAAGCATTCCCATAATTAATAATAAGGGAAGGGTTTCCCCCTTGAAGTGAAACTATTAGGCGAAGAAGGATGCAGCAAATTCTATATATGGTCAGACCTAGAGGATACAAAGTCAAACTTTAACTTTATGGATGTTCCAAATTATATCCTGCCCAGTGCAAAAACTGCACTCTGCATGCTGGACTGTGTGATATGTGGCTCTGGATGCAGAAGAGTGGCTATTGTGGGAAATTGTAAACAGCACGGATGGGTAGGCTGGGAATAAAAACACTGGAAGTTCACGGTGAAAGATTACAGAGGGCATGCATTCCAGCGGCCCGAGCTGACAACAGCCAATCCAGGGAACACACAGGAAATGGTTCTAGATAAATCAAGGTGCGCTGTGCAGATACGCTTCTACTGATATACAAATAAACAGGAGTAGCCATAGAAATGCTTAGACAAGGCGTCTCTTCTATAGAAGAAAAAGAGAGAAACACACTGCGCCTTATTGTGATGGTAATGGCAGCAACAAAATGTTGGTTGAGTGTTGGTTTTAGCGCACTTTTTCACTTTATTGTTTGTCTCTTCTATAATGTTACCTGCGGTACCGCTGTTTAACCCTTCCTGTGCTAGGGGCTAGTCTTGTGTGTGTTAAGCTTTTCAAAGATAAAAATAAGGGGATTATGGACTTGCCAGCTGACATTACACAATATTACATGATATTAGCTTCTGGATGTATTGTGCTAGTATTTCGCTCAGTACTAGTTTTGCCAGCCTTTCTTAAAAACAACAAAACAAAAATTATATATATATATAACCAGCCATAATATTGCTTCTATAGACTCAACAGAAAGCCATTTTTTTTACCAGCCTTTCATCCCAGGGGGTGACGGGCGAAACTGGTGTCCCAGGACCGGCGGGCCCAGGTCACGCTAGAAGAAAAAAATTCCCCAGGCCGCGGCCTCTGTTTAGCGGGGCCGCGTGCTGTGAGGGAAGCCGGTAAGTACTAGGGAAGGGGGGTGGCATGTAATGAGCATAACGCTGGCATATTGAGTGGGAAAATACTGGCATATTGAGTGGAAAAAATACCAGGATATTGAGTGGCAAACTACTTGCATATTAGGTGACAAAATACTGGCATATTGAGTAGCAAAATACTGAATTATTGAGTGGCAAAATATTACTGGCATATTGAATGGCAAAATATTACTGGCATATTGAGTGACAAAATACTGGCACATTGAGTGGCAAAATACTTGCATAATGACCAATGGGGGGGGGGGGGGGGGGGGCAGAAAATTTGTTCAGTAAGGGGTCCTGAAATTCCTGGTGGCAGCCCTGATTACAGGCATAGTTGTCAACAGTTTTGAATTTGCTTGGACAGTCCTGTTTTTTTGGTTCTGTTCTGTCAAATACAGATCTATCCCGTCCTTAATACTGCCTCCCAACTGCCCCGGATTTGAGACTCTGTCCCACTGAGCTACACCACTGTCCTGAAAAGCATGTGTTCGGCAGGACAACTGGGTATAGCACTACAGTCCTGGGAAAACGAAGAAAGTGAAGGTGAAGCAGACCTCAACCTGACACTCAACCTCCCAAGCTCTACCCCCCCAGCGTTACGATTCATCAGATGCAGAGGTTTAGAGATATTCTATGCACTGTTTCGTGCCAATGCACAAGAGGGGCAATGCTGAGCTGAATTTCTATTAAACCAACCTTTGAAAGCAGCACATGTATATATGTATGTATTTATGTATGTATGTATGTATGTATGTATGTATGAATGTAGGGATGTCTGTATTTATGTATGTATATATGTATGTATTTTTGTATGTATGTGTATATGTATGTAGTATGTAGGTATGTATGTATATATGTATGTATGTATGTATATATGTAGGTTTGTATGTATGTATGTATGTAAGTATATAGGTATGTATGTATAAATGTATGTATGTATATATGTAGGTTTGTATGTATGTAGATTTGTATGTATGTATGTATGTATGTATTTTTGTATGTATGTATGTATGTATGTATGTATGTATGTAGTATGTAGGTATATATGTATGTATGTATGTATCTATGTATGTATGTATGTATGTATGTATGTGTATATGTATGTATTTTTGTATGTATGTATGAATGTATGTATGTGTATATGTATGTAGGTATGTAGGTATGTATGTATATATGTATGTATATATGTATGTATGTAGGTTTGTATGTATGTATGTATATATGTATGTATGTATTTTTGTATGTATGTATGAATGTATGTGTGTGTATATGTATGTAGTATGTAGGTATGTATGTATATATGTATGTATGTATGTATATATGTAGGTTTGTATGTATGTATATATGTATGTATGTAGTATGTAGGTATGTATGTATGTATGTGTGTATGTATGTAGGTTTGTATGTAGGTTTGTATGTATGTATGTATGTATATATGTATGTAAGTATGTAGGTATGTATGTATATATGTATATATGTATGTATGTATGTATGTAGGTTTGTGTGTATATATGTATGTATGTAAGTATGTAGGTATGTAGAGACTCTGTCAACTGAACAGTGTTTTCATTGTGCTTTATTTAAAAAAAAAAAACTACAATTCTAATACAGTGGGGGTTAAGTATAAAGAGCAATTTTGGGGCAAATTTCCAACAGTGGAGCAATCTCCATGGAAACTGGCAGACTGTCCCTGCTCCTTGCTTCACTTCCCGAGCTTTACAATGGCTCTTTATACCTTCCCCGTTATTTATATAATCCTTGTTGTGTGAGCAGAGGAAACATGTCTATAGAGTCTACTCTTTATGACAACATCTTGTGACATCATCACGAGGTGACGTCTACAGTAGTTGATAGAACTTGCACATTTACAACGTTTTTTTTTTCCCTTTGGCCTATGCATTTTCAGTTAACACCGTTTTTCCTGCTTTTCCATTCACACTGGGAGTACTGTTTATCTAACATCCTACAGCCAGCCAGCAATTCCTTCCATGAACCGACATTTGCAGCTTTACAGACAAACGTAAACAAAACTCAATCCTACTACATACATATGGAAAGCTCCAGGTCATCTCAGCTCAACATGCACCAGAAATAGACCCCCCCCCCCCCCCCCCCGTGCTAAGATATTCTGTGTGTGAGGAAATGTTTCCATGAATTGCTCAATCTACAGATTCTCTCTCCACTGAGAACTTTCCAGAGGAACTAGCTGAATAACTTTCCATACATTAAAATAATGTTATGCAAACTGCCATGGACTATGTTTATTATTTATCAAGATAGTAGTTATGTGTACCTAGGGTAACACAGGCTTACACAATTGCCATGCCCCACAATTGCCATGCAGTGCACAATACTATAGATTAGGGCTTGACAAATCGAATTAAGTTCCAGGAGCTAGCTGGAAAGAGAATCAGGAGCCAGACAATGTCACACTGTCTAACTTGGCATCGCCATCATTCACATAACGACACCACCCACCAACCACCCAGTCATAACACAACCACTAGGGATCGACCGATATTGATTTTTTAGAGCCGATACCGATACCGATAACCTGTGAACTTTCAGGCCGATAGCCGATAACTTATACCGATATTTCGTGCATTTTAATTTTTTGGGAAAAAAAACAATTTCTACACAAATTTGCTGTTAAATGAACATGTTTATTGTTAACGTTTAGCTTTTTTTTGTAAATCTTTTTCATTGCTAAATAAAAATAAATAATGCAGCAAAACAATGGTGATATGGTCAAATACAACAAATTGGACCACTTTTTTTTTTTTTTTTTTTTTTAAATAAATATCAGTCAAAAGGTAACAAGAACAACAATGTTCAATTGCACATAGTCCATACTTAGATTAAATCTTAGTAAAATGAGCAGCAATGACATAGGCAATTATATCAAAGGGACACTACAGTAAATATAAGCAAGGCATCAAAACAGCTTAATTAACCCCTTAGTGACAAGACATTTTCACCTTGACTTTCCCTTGGTGACAATGGCTGTTTTGACATTTCTAGGGTGTTTGTGTTTAGCTGTAATTTTTTGCTTTCTCACATACAGTACCCACACAAATTATATGTTGTTTTTATCGTCATAAGAAGGGCTTTCATTAGATACCATTATGTTCATCATATCTTATAATTTACTACAAAAAAAATCATAAAATATGATGAAAAATTTAAAAAAACCCACTTTTTCTAACTTTGACCTAAAATATAATTTACACAAATAAAATCATTAAAAAAGACCCCGGCTAAATAGTTTCTAAATGTTGTCCCGAGTTCAAAAATATGCATGTTTCCATATTTTTCGGTATTTTTTTGCGAGTTATGGGGCAAAAACCAAAAATAGTGTTTTTTGTTTTTTTCCTATATTGATCTTTTGACCCCAACCCGAACCCAAAATGTAACCCTAACACTAAATTTAACCCCAACTCTAATCCTTATTATATCCCTTAATATTTTTTAACTTTAATTTAATTTTAACCCTATCCCTTATGCTAAAAAATATTTAATTTTAACCCTATAGGCTAATATAGCTAAATAACCTATTTTTATTTAATTAAATATGTATTTTAATTATTTTCCATTGCAATGCTACTAAACTACCACTAGGGGTAGTCAAGTAGCATATTCAGAGCGACGGAAGTGAAGTTACTTTCACTTCCGAAGCTCAGACCGGCAGAGGACTTAGCCATATTGACGGAGCAGCATGCTCCGTCAATATGGCTCCCCACGATCGCTCCGTGGGGCGATCGTGGGGGTCCCAAAATAGAAATATCGGTGCTGGCTATTGCCTCGATGTCGAGGCAATAGACCAGCACTGTTAAAGCGGTTTTCGCGATCGTTGATCGCGAAAACTGCTTCATTCAAATATTATCGGCATTATCGGTAAAGTTAGATGCCGATACCGATAATTTAGGAAACTGTGAATATCGGCCGATAATATCGGTTAATCCGATAATCGGTCGATCCCTACTACTCACACACACACATAGCTCTCTTCAGTGTAGGCTAACCCATAGCACCTTAGTACATACTCATGTTGCCTATCCAACAATATTGAGATTCACGAAAACTGTATTCGACAACAACCAGGAGCCAGAGCTTAAGTACAGAATAATAGGGTGGGCAGCATGGGTGACACCAAAAAAGAAAAAAAAAAAGACTCTAGACGCTGTGTGTGGCCGAATAAACTATTTATTGCAATAGTGCACTCCTCACCCAGTGGACTGAACGCCTACGCATTTCGCGCCAAGACATGGGGCTTTGTCAGAACCTTGAAACATTTAATTTCCCATGGAAATTACAGGACTCCAATATCTGGATAATGATTCCTGGTTGCCACAGTGACTCAGGGCCTTACATTTGTGGAACCCTGCACTAGACGCATGCACAGAAAATTTGGTGATCAATATTACGTCTGTGAATGTGAGTGACTTTGTCCTGCAGCCCTGCACTCTACATATTTATTCATCTTGGTTCTGCTCTGTTTGTATTTGCTTCATGCTGCAGACTTCCTGCTATCCTATCAAGGTTATGTCCTATGCCTGCCCCAGGATGTCTGCAAGGTTCTTCCATTTCCCCCTTGGTTATAGCAGCTGCTATCACAGGGCCCAAACCTGGAGCCTCAAGCTACCGGGGGAGTGCAGTTACCCTGCACCAGGCCCTGTGTCTCTACATCTGCACCGTAGCTCCTGAACTCAGACGCTCAGGGTCTCATACCATCCGTTTCGTGACACTAACCCTAAACAAACCCTGAACCTGGCCTGCGGCTTGACAAAATAATCACTCTGAACTGTCAGCCGCTGTAACTGCCGCAATGAAGCGGTCGCGAAGTACAGGCCCTTTCTGAGCACTTGCTACCACCACTGTATCTCTTGCAAGCACACAAAAGTAGGTAAATATATCCCTCTCGTCTAGGGTTGCCACCCGGCCGGTATTTTACCGGCATTGACCCCTCTGAGCCGGTGTCGGTATTAGTTAAATGACGGCAATGCAAAAGCCGGTTTTCTTTTTTTCAGAATTGCAGAGCGAGTTTCTACTAGCCACCAATGGCATCATAAAGTGACTCACGTCTTGTTCAAGTCACTGGCTGCTGGCAAGTGGCAACGTGGAGGGAGGAAAGTATCGTGCAGCTGATCAGTATGGTGTGCTGACCTGCCGGAGTACATGGCACTTTTCTGCATCTGGAAGGAGAGACTTCTCTGTGACTTCTCATATTTACCGCGACTGTCCACTACTGAACAAGAATCGTAGCCCCTTATAATGTTTGCATTTGATAACTTTCATTCTTTTGATTTTCTCACTCTCTATTTACAGTTTTGGTTACTTCTCATTTTTTATGTTCCTGTTTAATTTTGGCTGCCTAATTTGTCCTGTTTTTTTAATTTTTTTTAATGTTAATTTACAATTTTGCTTTTCAGCTCTTGCCAATCTGTTTTTTTTTTTTTACTTTTTCTTATTTTTGTTCAGGTTTTTTTTTTTTGCTCCTTTTTTGATAATGAATTTGATCTACTACTAATATAAATACCAATAAAAAATATTTATTTAATGAAATATTCAGTGTGCATGTCTGATCTTTTGTATGTTTTGCTGAATTGCCTGTGTGGTAGAAGACTGATACTGACTCAGAGTAGCTGCTGCTGCATTGTATCCCTGCCCTGAACCCCCAGTAACCTCCTCAATTCACATAGTGCCCACTTCTCACATTTGCATGATATACAAAAATATATAAATCATGCCAGTGAGAAGTATGTGCAAAATGAGAAATCAGCTCCAGGCACCCGGTAACTGTACCGAGGAGTCTGAAACTCAATCTGAGAGGCACAGTGAATGGATATACCCTGTTTGGCTCCGCCCACAACTATGGCCGGTATTTTTTTAATGAAAAGGTGGCAACCCTACTCTCATCGTATGTCATGACGTGATGTCCTTTATCTGCTTAACAAGTTGTAAATACATTTGCACAAGTATTTTTTAGTCTTAGAATCTGGACAATTGTGGAACTTGCTGCATCTTTCACCTCTACAGCTATCCACCCATATTCACAAAAGGATGGAAGAACCAAAGTAAATGGCAGGGAAACACGACACTCCTATTTCATATTAACTGAAAGAGATAACACTAAAGGAAGTGTGTGTTTCCTATTATAAGACGCAAGGCCACAACAAAAGCCTCCCTTTTATAGATGGTTTTATCCGAGCCCTGAGAAGCTACCAATTTACCTACACTCAAGAACATGAAAGGAAAGGCTGTTTTTAATAGACATTTGCATGGAAAACCCTTTCTTTGTGTCACTGTAAGCACGGTGTAGCCTTAGATTTGCTCATTATTTGCTTATAGCCTTTATCTGTACGGAAATACATGCAAAAGAAAAACGATATTGTCTGGGCCTGCATCAACAGGAATGGAGAGAAGGACCAGGTAACACCAGTAGTAAAATGCCCAAGTTAAGGTTTCAGCTTCGATCCTCACACAAAGAACTGTATGAGGAATATCCAAGGCTGAATATTGGGAATAATGAATCAAACAGTACAGTGTAGATGGTGATTGTTTTTCCATTGCCACCAGGATTGTATGGGGTTCTAAATGTGGAGCAGGAACATTCTATTGGGTTGTGACTATTCTACATTTATTTGCCATTTATTTGCCATCCTGTCCCGTCAAATTCAGGTCTGTCCTGGGGTTAATAATACCCATGAACCTTGGTGGGCCTCCTTCTGCTCCCATGCATTATTTGGACTCCACCAAGATGGTGCCAATAGCTATTTTGAACGTTGCTGACAAACGATACAATGTAACAACTTGCTGTTCGCAGTGAAAACCCAACTACTTAGGAAAGATGTACTCATGTCCTCTTCCGCTATTGGCTGGGTGCAAAACAAAGGTGGGCTCTCTCTGCTGCTCCATCCAATGGCAGTCCACTAACTGTGCACCATTCAAAAATGGTGGCACTTGTTTTGAGGTTTACTACCTTCTTCCATATTTTTTTTTGAGTCACCTGCTTTACTAACAAGAATAACACTTCTCAGGGGTGCACACTGCTGGTGCTCACATCCCCCCCCCCCCCCCCCAATTTGAATAATGCGCTGGTGCATGACCCCACCTTTGTGATTTCCTGTCTTTCAAGTCATTTAGTCTTGCATACCCACGGTCCTATTTATTTGATTCAGAATCAGCACGATAAAGCACCTGCATGTGGTGGGATCAGCAGTTAAACTGCCAGGCTGACACGTGTGGGATATAACCTATATATTCCAACGCACAGCAAACGACTGAGATAGAGACACAGACAGTCACAGTGGGTAAAAAGTCAGGTGAATCTGACATCTAGGGCAGATTACCCCACTTACACCTGCATACCTTCCAACTTTTCAAATAGCCCAAGAGGGACACTGTTATTTGGGGGAGGAGTGGCTAAGGGTGTGGATATGGCCAGGACATTGCTGGAACTTTTTCCAGCATGTTATGGCCAAGTGATAATTATTTATGTCATTTGATTAGTCATTTAGAATAAAGTACATTTACTGCCGTTTAAACATCCTTTATTGTAAGTTTTACTGCTGTGGAGCTCTGTGATACAGCCATAACCAATGAAAATACTGAGCCCCCAGAAGGTGGCAACCCTACATCTGGGGCAAACTTCTAAAATTGGGGCAATCAGCAGGAACGTTCCATTAGTTTCCATGGTGATTACCTTACATTTAGAACTTGGTTTCAGAATTGCTCCTTACAAATGACCTGTATAGTTCCTCACATGCTACACAACATCCACAACACAAGGATCACTCTTTGTTAAGCAATCACTTATGTAACACCATGAACATGGGAAACGTATAAATATGACATCCACTTTCTGTTGTGTGTGATGCACTGAATATCTGGAATATGTGTCTTTTAGAAGAATTCATAGTTAAAGTATCCGTACGGTAATAGTCCCAAATATGATAAATTAGAGCGGTGCTTCTCAGACCTGTCCTCAAGGACACCCCAACGCTCCAGGATTTAGGGATTACCCAGTCGTGTTTAGATAAGAATGTGTAGAACACCTGGTGTGGTTCCTTAACACTTAGGGAACCACACCAAATGTGGGTAAATTATTTGGGCTAAGGGTTCCTAAGTGTGCATGAATTCTGATTCCATCTCACTATTTTTTAAGCAAGTGTTTTCTTTTTATCCAAAGTTAAGACAAGAAAGATAGCGTGGTAATGCAGAACAATAGCTGCCTCGGGCTTTGGACCACAATGAAGGACATTTATCAAGGTCACAAATCCAGGACAGTCTCAGTCATTTGTGTCTTTTAGCTCAATACTGACACTTGTCTGTAATTGTCTTTGTCCCTCTATTGTCTTTGATCACTCTGAACTATACTATCATTCTTTATTCTCCCAGTAACCAATGGGAGACTCTTCTTTCAGGAATATATTTAAACAGTTCCCCTTGGACTTACATTTCCACTCATTTATACTGTGTTTAGGGAAGGAGGGGGCAGATTCCCTTTCAGTCTATGATTTTTGCGTGGTTGGCGGTTCAGGGCATATTTTGTTGACCAGAGGGACTTTTGACCCCTTATAGTATTGTTTCAGTAGCTTCGAAAACTGGTGTAACCAATGAAGGGTGATTCGAGGTGAAAAACGTGTCAATACATACTATTGAAATGGATCCCAGTGGAGCTAAGCTGTTTATCAATAAGATGGATTACTTCGTATAATGAGTATTTTTTTCAAAGATTAACATAAAGTGGGTGGTTTTGTTGGTCATGTTCCAGTGATATACCAGTATAAGAGTGGGTCAGTTCACAGGAACATTCCATGGAGGATGTTCCACTTCTAGAACCGTTTTCTAAACATCCCATACGACTGTATATATAATAATATATGTTGTCTGTGTGGTGTTTTTATGTGTGTATTGTATGTAGATGTTTATAGAAACATAGAAACATAGAAACATAGAATGTGTCGGCAGATAAGAACCATTCGGTCCATCTAGTCTGCCCAATTTTTTTTTGGAGTACTTTTATTAGTCCCCCGTTCCCGGTCTTATAGCTAGGATAGCCTTGTGTCTATCCCACGCATGCTTAAAATCCTTGACTGTGTTTACCTCTACCACTTCTGCTGGCAGGCTATTCCATACATCCACTACCCTCTCAGTAAAGTAATACTTCCTGATATTACTTTTAAATCGTTGCCCCTCTAATTTAAGACTATGTCCTCTAGTTGTGGTAGTTTTTCTTCTTTTAAATATACTCTCTTCCTTTACTGTGTTGATTCCCTTTATGTATTTAAATGTTTCTATCATATCCCTCCTGTTACGTCTTTCCTCCAAGCTATACATGTTAAGATGCTTTAACCTTTCCTGGTAAGTTTTATCCTTCAACCCATGAACCAGTTTAGTAGCCCTTCTCTGAACTCTCTCCAAAGTATCAATATCCTTCTGGAGATACGGTCTCCAGTACTGCGTACAATACTCCAAGTGAGGTCTCACCAGTGCTCTGTATAATACTCCAAGTGAGGTCTCACCAGTGCTCTGTACAATGGCATGAGCACTTCCCTCTTCCTACTGCTAATACCTCTCCCTATGCAACCAAGCATTCTGCTAGCATTTCCTGCTGCTCTATTGCATTGCCTACCTACCTTCAAGTCCTCTGAAATTATTACTCCTAAATCCCTTTCCTCAGATGTTGAGGTTAAGACTGTACCAAATAGTCTATATTCTGCTTTTGGGTTTTTACGCCCAAGGTGCATAATCTTGCACTTGTCCACATTAAATGCCAGTTGCCACTGCTCTGACCATTTTTCTAGTTTATCCAAATCATTTGCCATTTGGCTTATCCCTCCATGAATATCAACCCTGCTGCAAATCTTTGTATCATCAGCAAAAAGACATACTTTGCCAACAAGACCTTCTGCAATATCGCTAATAAAAATATTAAAGAGAATGGGTCCAAGAACAGATCCCTGAGGTACCCCACTGGTAACAAGACCTTGCATCGAATATACCCCATTGACTACAACCCTCTGTTGCCTGTCACTCAGCCATTGTCTAATCCATTCAACAATATTGAAATCCAAACTCAAAGATTTCAGTTTATTGATAAGCCTTCTATGTGCGACAGTGTCAAAAGCCTTACTGAAATCTAGGTAAGCAATGTCTACTGCACCACCCTGATCTATTATTTTAGTTACCCAATCAAAAAAATCAATAAGATTAGTTTGACATGATCTCCCTGAAGTAAACCCATGCTGTCTCTGATCTTGAAATCCAAGCGACTTTAGATGTTCAACAATCCTATTTTTTAACAAGGTTTCCATTATTTTCCCCACTACTGAAGTAAGACTTACTGGTCTATAGTTGCCCGCCTCCTCCCTACTACCTTTCTTGTGAATGGGCACAACATTAGCTAATTTCCAATCTTCTGGAACTACTCCCGTTAACAATGATTGGTTAAATAAATCTGTTAACGGTTTTGCTAGTACACCACTAAGTTCTTTTAATAACTTTGGATGTATCCCATCAGGTCCCATCGACTTATTTGTCTTTACTTTAGACAGCTGAAGTAAAACCTCTTCCTCTGTAAACTTACATGCATCAAAAGACTCATTAGTCTTTTTCCCTAAATGAGGTCCCTTACCCTCATTTTCATTTGTAAAAACTGAACAAAAATATTCATTAAGGCAGTCTGCTAATCCTTTATCCTCTTCTACATAGCATCCTTCTTTTGTTTTTAATCTAACTAATCCTTGTTTTACTTTCCTTTTCTCATTTATGTATCTAAAAAATGTTTTATCCCCCTTTTTCACTGACTGGGCTATAGTCTCTTCTGTGTGTGCTTTGGAAGCTCTTATAGCTTTCTTTGCCTCTTTCTGCCTAATCTTCCTCGCTCTGAGTATTTTTATAATTACTAAATGCTAGCTTTTTATTTTTTACTATTTTGGCCACCTCTGCAGAGTACCACAGTGGTTTCTTCAATTTTTTGCTCTTACTGACAAGCCTTATGCAATTTTCTGTTGCCTTCAGTAGTGAAACTTTTAGATAATCCCATTTCTCCTGGACTCCATTTAATTTGCTCCAGTCTGATAATGACTCCTTCACACCTAATCTAATCTTAGAAAAGTCTGTTTTTCTAACATCTAAAACTTTTGTTTTTGTGTGGTGTGACTGGGTCACTGTTCTTATATTAAACCACACTGTCTGGTGATCACTAGATCCTAAACTTTCACCTACAGTAATATCTGATAACAAATCTCCATTTGTGAACACTAAATCTAGTATGGCCTGCTTTCGAGTTGGCTCCTCCACTATTTGTTTTAGAGATAATCCAAGTATTGAGTTTAGGATATGCGTACTCCTGGCGCAAGTAGCTGTTTTGTATTTCCAGTTCACATCAGGAAGATTAAAGTCACCCATGATGATCACTTCTCCCTTCATTGTCATTTTAGCTATTTCCTCAACTAGTAGATTATCTAACTCTTCTATTTGTCCAGGGGGCCTATAAATCACACCTACCCGAGTTACCATATGATTACCAAATTCTAATGTAACCCAAACTGACTCTATGTTCGCCTCACTAACTTGTATTATGTTACATTTTAAGCTATCCCTCACATACAGGGCCACCCCTCCCCCTTTTTTACCTTCTCTGTCTTTTCTATATAAAGAGTACCCTGGTATTGAAATGTCCCAGTCATGTTTTTCATTATACCATGTCTCAGTAACAGCCACTAAATCTACATTCTCAGTTGCCAATATTGCCACAAGTTCATGGATCTTATTCCCTAAACTGCGAGCATTTGTAGACATGACCCTAAGCTTATCATTTTTCAGCACACTGACTACAGGTAACTTCTGTACCTTTTTTGGGGGGCAATTGGATTGATGTTTTATCGCCATTTTGCCCCCCTCTTTTAGTTTAAAAACCTCCTAGCAAAACCTCTGAACTGCTCACTGAGAACATTCGTTCCCTTTTGAGAAAGATGCAAACCATCTTTTTTGTACAGTTCCTTTCTATCCCATAGTGAACTTCCATGAGAAACAAAGCCAAATCCTTGCTCCCGACACCATTCTCCAAGCCACAAGTTGAAGTCCCTAATACGCATCCGTCTATCATTCTGAATGTTATGCACAGGCATAACTTCAGAAAAGGACAGTGTGGACACAACCTGCCGTATATCATTGGCAAGAACACGAAAAGCTTCCTTCACCTCTGAAACCTCATTGCAAGCCAAATCATTTGTCCCTAGATCATTTGTCCCTCCAGAGTATCTCCAGAATATCTCTTAAATATACTCTTTGAAAAGCAGCTCTTAGAAGAGCAGCCAAGCTCTTAAATTAGCCAAGCTAATTTCTACTATGCCTTATATACACACACCTACAAGCACCAAGGAAGGTTTTAACACCTGAGTGGGCCTATGCTAATTAGAACCAAACAATGACAAACACCTAAGTATTCAATTCAAATTCCTTAGCAATTTGAAGCAGGAAATCAGTACAAACCACCACACAATAACTTGACTAAATGAATCTTACTTGTATCAGTAGAAAAGAAGATCTCAGCAAGTCAAAATAATCAAGTCTGTCTCCAGAATATCTCTTAAATATACTCTTTGAAAAGCAGCTCTTAGAAGAGCAGCCAAGTTTATGTAGGTGTATGCCGATTTACTAAAAATCAGGCTTCTGGAATCATACTTGGTATTCGTGGTGGACTGGAGATTTCAAGAAGGTTCTTCTGTAACATCCAGTCATATACTGGCACATCTGAAATACCTGGAACCTTCTCCTAAACTCCAGTAGATGCAGACATACCACATACCAGGAAAGGTTAAATGATCTTGACATATATAGCTTGGAAGATATTTGAGACAGGGGGGATATGATAGAAATATTTAAATACATAAAGGGAATCAACACAGTAAAATAGGAGAGTATATTCAAAAGAAGAAAAACTACCACAACTAGAGGACATAGTCTAAAATTAGAGGGGCAACGATTTAAAAGTAATATCAGGAAGTATTACTTTACTGAGAGGGTAGTGGATGTATGGAATAGCCTTCCAGCAGAAGTGGTAGATGTTAATACAGTGAAGGAGTTTAAGCATGTATGAAAGGATTTAGAAAACTGGGCAGACTAAATGAGCCGAATGGTTCTTATCTGCCTGTGACATATTCTATGTTTCTATCTAATCATATGGTGTCATCTGAAGCAGGCCTGGTAGTTTCCCAGCCATGATGCAATTTACATGTAACAGGGGTCAATACAGATGGGCTGAAAGAGACACACACAGGTTACAGTAATGAGTGAGAATTACAGCTTTGTGAATCTCTTGTACTGTAACTCAGACCTCATAATTGTCCCACTGTAAACAAGACAGTCCGGATCCAAGAGCCGAATGCCAGAGTCCCAAGATCATTCTCTGTCCTCCGAGACACTGGAGAATGCATACTGCGCATATACTGTCTGAGTGACAGTGCTACATTGCATGCATGGCAGCGCTCAACCGCCTTAGCTCCGCCCACCACGGCATCCCAATTCGCTGGGGGGCAGATGTTGGGAGGCATTATCTGAATAAAAGTAATTTCTTCAACAAAAAAAAAAAGACAAGGCCAATCCATTTATTTTACCAACCTGCTGGTAAAGATACTGGTTACATAAAACAAAAACTTCTCACCCTAATAAAATTGGCAACAAATAAATAAACATAATATAAATCAGAGGTTTTGGTTATATGAATTGGCCAAAGCATAATTAAGCCATTTCATATAACCAAAACCTCTCATTTAGATTATGTTTATATATTTATATATTTGTTGCCAACTTTATTAGGGTGAAAAGCTCAGACCGTTTTTTTGTATACACCGTATAATAATAACAGAACTAAGCACTCAATCTCTGATAATTGAAAAATTGTTACATTACAGAGGCCCAAAAAAAGCCCAGTGTCTTGGTTAAATGAAGATAATATAAAATGAGAACATCTGTTCCACACGATTCAGTCTGTCTGCTCACCACGAGCAAGAAGACAGCAGCGGAGACCAGCATGAAAAGATTACAGGGAATATTGAAGGCATAAGTGGTGGAGAAAGAAATATATGAAGGCATGTGTAGGTTCAAAGAAGGACACATATTATTAGCTAGAACAGGTCATTTGGAAAGCTTAAACTCATCCACTAACAAGGAAAGGGAGAAAAGAGTTAACCAAAAAAAAAAAAATGCAACTTCTAAAATATTGTGATAATTAGTTTTGAAGGTGGAAAACCCAGACTACCTTAGAGAAACTGAAGATGAAGAGATGTCCCCATTAGTCTCAGTGCTTTGACTTGGCTGTACAGCTTATACTTGGGGTACACATTGAGATAGCCCTAACCAGTCCAACGACTCAATAATCATGATGAAAAGTGCCCAGAGGCCTTACCTACTGCAGCAGTTGTACCCATAGCAGGGATTTTAAGGTTACGAATCAATTAACAGTGTACTGGTAAAAAGATAAACATTAATGCCGCTTAAAAATGTCTACCCCCCCTGGTGGGTTATTAAGAGCTGCTCATTCAGCTGCTGTTCAACCATAATTACACCCAACCAGAGCTGGATATCCATAAGCATCCCCACACGGTACATGAAGACAGCTAGGTCAACTTTCGTTTGGAGATTAACAAATCCTGTCAATTAGTCAAATTATTAGAATTAGTCAAATTCTGCACCTGAGTTCGAATCTTCCCCATTGAAAGTAACGGGAGGTGAAATGATCAAAGCTATATTTGAGAATAAGTCAAAACTCGGGTGACGAATTTTGAAGAGAAACCCCTTCGATCTTTTCGCCTCCCATAACTTTCACTGGGGAAAATTCGAAAAAATGCGTTTTTTTTTTTACTCTAAGTCAAACTCCACCTCCAAATTCGGATGCCGAATTTGACTTAATTTTTCTTTTTTAATTTTTAATTCGCCACGTGTTATGGCCTTTGGATAGTGAAATTAAACTCTATCTCGGAGGTCGAGTTTGACGACCAAGTCGACCTCCTCCCCATACGTCATCTCGCCACTTTAGAGAATACCATTGTGCGAGGCCCAGATGAAGCATTCGATCCTGTAGATCCTGCGAGTCTGGTTCACAAAAGGAAAGTCGACCTCCTCAAGCTCTTCTCAAATTTTAGTGAATTGACCCAAGTGTGTTTCCCTTTGCAATAGACTTTATTGTGCTATGCAGTACATGCAAGGCAAAATGTAGTGTAGACACACCTCACCGGTATTACACTCTATAGGGGACACCACCAGAAATGTTGGGTCTCATTATAGAATGAGTATGAGCCCCACCATAAATATACCCCCGCCACTTACCCCTTGGTGGTCTAGGGTACTTCTAATCCGTAGAAGGCTCACACTTATAGGAAGACCTATAAGTTCCAGTTGGTGTGCTGTGTATAAACATACAAGCACATCCATTCATCCTATCTCTCCTGTCGCAGTGCACCGGAAACACTTCGAGCAGGATAGTGGTCTTCATTGCTGCAGTTGCCTCTCAATCCCTATCGACAAGGAGATGTTTCTGTGCCCGGCCCCACATCTAGCCAGGCGCTGGGCCTCCTGCAAGCTTAGTGGTGCCAGATACTTAACTGTCATCAGATAACGGAAAAAAAAAATCAAAACATAACATATTTGTTCAAAAATAAAATAACCCAGATTACAAGACAATCTCTTAAACTCTGAATTTGAGAAAAAAAGAAGAAACATAACATATGAACGACCCATAGGGAAAGAAATTGCTAGTAAATATATTTTCATACTTAAAGGGACACTACCACTTACATAAGATGTAACTAGATAACCTGGTCATTTAAAAACAAACACATATATAAATCATATCCCACTGTTTTTTTTTTTATATGCTTGAATTCACTGCATATAAAAAGGGAGACTAAAATTAAGTGCTCATCTCCTGGCTCCATTTTGTGAATAATTCCCATGATGCAACATCATCCAAAATCTTCAAGCCAGTCTCACTTTACAACTGTTGCCAGAGCCTGCATGATGATGTCATAAAATACTCCCCTGCTCTCTTGCTCGCTCCTGTGTATCACTAGTGGGCAGGACTAGGTGGCTTCATACAATTTTTTTTACCTGCTTTCCAACACAAAGAGAGGAGAATGACCTGTCAAGCATGTATGTATGCAGAGGGGATAGATGCCCGATTCCTGAGACATACCATAACCCCACAAACCCCCATAACCATACCAGCCCATGTTCCCCCCAATAAATGGACACGAGACTTGTGATGGTACAACAAGGCCACAGCACTTCTTTATTAAACACATATCAGGCTGTATAAACCACCACCATCCTTTAATACTTATATGTATAAAACAGAATACAGCCTGACAAAATGACTAAGCCCTTGCCAGTAAAACCATTTTAAACTTCCACCCATATATTTACATAGTGCAACTTTTTTCCAACCAAATCCAGAATCCAGAAGCTCGCCTCCCCTCCTCGTCCCTTGAGATGCCATAACTCCACCTGGCCCATCTCTCCCACAATGCTTACCACTAGCCGACTCACTTAGCTCAGTGGGCACGTCCAATACAAACAACTTCCATGTTGCTGTTAAGGTTAGGGGAGGACCCGAGCACCATTCTCCTTATAATAACTCCAACTTCATTTTCCAAAACATATCCCCTACTGGCAAGGACAGCCAACCCCCGCCTGCTGCGACAAAGAAAGTTAATACATAAAAAACACATAAACATAGGGAGGGAGGGTGGGAAAATTGCTACCAGGTGCGTTTACAGATTAAAATGGCTGCTGGGGAGAGAGGCTCCAGGGCTTTTATCACCTCCCCCCTGAAGCCCCTCCCCCCAACCCCCGTCAGTCATCTCTTGCCTCCCCCTCGCCCATACATGTCCTGTACAATTAATTTGCATAATTTCCCAGGGTTCTGGATCATAACCTGGCCCCTTGTGATGTAATAGTAACATTACCCTCCCATTCAATGCAAGTCTATGATCAGAATTTTGACTTCTAGACTGTATTCTGTGTCCCCAGCCCCAAAGTGAGATACTAGTGCTGTAAAGTCTCTGGGGGTGGCACCTAAAACACTATATTTCACAAAATGGCGGCACCCAGTCACACTTGTTTAGTTAAATATTTTATTAAATACTGTCACATATGAAAAACAAAAGACATTTCTGAAATCAACAATACAAAATAAAAAAATAACAACTTTCCATTTTTTGGTGGGAGTGTCCCTTTCAGGGTGTCTTAAGACATCTTCTGGCTGCTGGCCCCCAGGACAGAGGTGTACAGTTCTCCACCCCGATGGCGGCTTTGCCCTTTATAAGCAAGGTTAGGGCTAAAATATTACTATCTATTACAGATCTTAGGAAATACACCCCAAAGCCACATGGACTATAAAGTGAGCATCTCATACCCTGCAGTACACCAACTGAAACAGAAACAAATAGTGTATATTCCATGAAACCCCAGTATACGGCTTGCAGGTATATGCGTGTGCAGAATGTGTTAACTTCCACAGTCTGGGAATCCATGTAGAAAATGGACAGTGGACGATCCAGATGGAATTAAGGAGGAAGCTCGCTGTATTGTAGCTAATGAGAAACATCTGACTGACCTTCACCTTTCTGAACAAGAAGTATGCACTGATGGCTGACTGCATATTGTGTCTCAATGCAAAGATGGAAGAGCATGAATTAAATAGATGACAGAAACCTTTAGCATCAAGAACCATGTGACTAGCAGATGATGGCTTCTATTGGGACTGGACAGCTACCTACCCCCAAAGAGAGGTGCACCAGCAGGGGAGGGCTAGCAAGGGGGGCCAGATGGGAATTGTCCCCTTGGCTGCTCTCTAACCTAGTTTAACTGGGCTGGACCTTCACTAATTTCTATTTCTAAAGCACCAGTGTACACCACTTCCATCTTTCTGTCCACTTGTTTTTATCAGTTAAAGGACTAAACTAAACTTTTTGTTATTGGGAGCTGGACTTTCTTTTCACTTCATCCAGAGTGTCCCCGCCCCTCCTACTTGTGCATACTGACCCCCTTGGCTCATTTGTGTCACCGACACAACAGGGGCCAAATGTGGCATGCGAATCGCATTGCTGACACAGACAGTGTGGCCAATGCTTATATGGAATATGGCCAGTGGTGACAACGTACAGTAGAATCAATGGGCACTACATTTCCCATGATTCAGCGGTAGAGGAAGCGCTGCTGCATCCTTACAGATTTTAGAAGCCTCAATCGCGCATGCACGAACACCTCAATCACACATGCGTGCGTGCCATCTTCCGATTAAACATTGTCGATATAGGCTATGTCAGCAATGCAATTTGGATGCCATGTAGAGCCAAGGGGTCAGGAACACAAGTAGGAGGGGCTGGGGACTCCCTGGATGAAAAATAAGACCACCCGCCCCAAGAAACAGGTTAATTTATGTTAACTAATGACTCAGTGTTGTAAAAGAAGGAGCATATTTGTCTTGCCTATTTGAGTCTACCTCTGATGATAACGGGTGGGCTGATGAAGTTGCAATATGGGCCACTGAATAGTTTTTGCCCCCTGGGCCAGAAGTTGCCAGCCCTCCCTTGTGCGCAGACACTTTCACAATGTTTTGAAGAATAAGAACTTGTAACCCTTGCAAACCCTATTTAAAAGGAACAGATGAAAGAAATTAATGTTTTAGAATTAGAACTAAAGTAATTCCCACAAACTTTAAATTCAATAAATTATACAACACAAGTGTACAGTGTCGCACATTCCCAAGACATACCATAATAAGGCAGCTGCTGCATCCACTGTCCACAGGTGATTTGTGCCAATCTTAAAGGTACAGTCTAGTCCCCAAACTCACTTTGGTGCAAGATGATGATCACTGCTTGTATAGGTCACAGGCTTTTATCCCATTGTGATTTGATGCAGGCATTCAGCATAAATCACATTTTTAATATTTGACTCTAGCCCTCCTTAGTCATTACTCTGGATGTTTACTGCAGGTGCGAAAGCACTGATTATATAGACACTGAGGATATAAAGTTTTGTTTCATTTGGCCACTTCCTGTGCTCTTCCAATTGAATACATTATGTGGCCTCTGAGTGACCTTGCTCTCGTACACAGTAGGATCTCTTTACAGTGCAACACATTGTCTGATGACATCAGTAGAGAGACAGGGTATTCCATTAAATTGAATGACATTATTCTCAAAAAGGATTTGACTTTTACTCATCTAGTGTGGGCAGTCCTGGCTTCTTGCAAAATACTGTAATTTCCCAATTTCATCTAGCTGTAAATATTTTATATTTTAAGCAATACAAAATGTAAAACATGCATTTTAAAGTACTTTGAAATCACATAAATATGCATTAATATTTGGAAGATGCATTTTGCGCACCTGACAGTCTCTTTAATATTGAGTCTTCGAGCTTATGTTCCCCAGGAACTGAATGTCTGGTACTCTTGAGAGTTCAAAAATAGTCTGTTAAAGTTACAATTTATCAATGAACAAAAAATCATTGATTCTTATGGGATCTTTTTAAGAATTAATTTTAAAAGTGGACATTTTTACAATGAGAGAGTATAAGAATACCTATCTACACATGATGCAATCTTTCAATTAAACAGTACTTATGTTTTTTCCACAGTTGTCCATTAAAGGGCTTCATACATTACATAAATAATCATTAAATTGTCCATAAACTGTCTTAATTTTGTTTTTGATAATGCCCCGCCCACAGCCACATCTTCAGCCACTCCCCCTTTTTCCCATTTCTCTGGAGAGAGAGTAGCACCTGTGCCTCTGTCTCTGTGTGCTGGTTATAATGTGCAGGGACATTATACTGAGGTTTTGCATGACTACTCAGAGGGCAGTATTATCTGCATGAACCATTTGCATGAAAACCTGCATTATAATTTGCATGCACCTTGTTCCTGTAATTATTATCCAACCTTTTTCCATAAATAAAGCAGGCTTTTTGTTACATAAGGGCTTGAGAATTGCAACCTTTAAATTGTATTTTTTAATCTCCTACAATAAATAGATGGGAGAAGGAATGATTTATTAAATGCCCACTAAACTCATATATAGAAGCACAAGTTAAAAATTCTATTAGTTCCTAGTATGTGGATAAACTGGCATGTACTTTCTTTGTACTATAAAAACATAGAAACATACAATGTGTCGGCAGATAAGAACCATTCGGCCCATCTAGATGCCCAATTTTCTAAATACTTTTATTAGTCCCCCGTTCCCGGTCTTATATCTAGGATAGCCTTGTGCCTATCCCACGCATGCTTAAAATCCTTCCCTGTGTTTACCTCTACCACTTCCTCTGGAAGGCTATTCCATACATCCACTACACCTAATCTTTTCAAAAGTTGGGGGGTCGTCTTATACGCCGGGTGCTAAGGGTTAACTTATCTACTTTCTGCTCTGTCTCCTATCCCGCTGTTAAGCCGGTCCGTGGCTGTGAGGGAAGCGTTGTGAGCTTCCCTCCAGCCACGCGGTCAATAAAGTTTGTTTGAACTTTTTTTTTAAACAAACTTTATTGACCACGTGGCTGAAGGGGAGCATACAACGCCTCCCTCACAGCCACGGACCGGCTTAACAGCGGGAGACAGAGCAGAAAGTAGGTAACTACTGGGGATTGGGGAAGGGGGGAGGAGGGTGGCAAACTCTATATTTTAACCTCAAAAGTTAAAATATAGATACTATTTTCCGGCATATAAGATGACTTAAACCCAATAAAATCTTCTCAAAAGTTGTGGGGTCGTCTTATACGCCCAGTCGTCTTATACGCCGGAAAATACGGTACATGCGGGTTTCTCCTCGGACTGCCAGCAATGATGCTTCCGTGGGAAGTACCATGGTTGAGGCTGTCGCAGACAATCTCTCAGTGCAAGTGCAGTGAGATAACCTCATTTTTTTTATTTAATTAGGTCCATTGTGTTGGTGTCATTCAAAAACATGGGTCTCTCTCTGTAGTATCAGAGATAGAAGATCGAACTCAAACGACACCAGACCAGATGCAAGCGGAAAGCTCCCTTGCTGATTGGCTGAGTGCGACCAGACACCGGCAGTGCGTGCCAGCATGCAGGTAAGATCTCCCTTGATCGCTTCCGCAATGGCAGAAACTGATCTGATTTTATCTAATGTGAAGACTTTGGCTTTATTCTATGGTGTCTAATTTGATGATCATAAGTTCCACAGTGCGAAGGACTGAATACTGGAGTGAAATCTCTATATTATATCCCTGCTTAGTAAATATCCTTCACAGTAAAGAAGACATATCATTTAGATTTTAGCTCACTACACCACTAATGATGGGTAACCTCTATTGGGACTAAAAGGTGAGTAGCAGGTGAGTTGAGCTGAGTAGAAGGTGAGTTGAGCTGAGTAGAAGGTGAGTTGAGCTGAGTAGCAGGTGAGTTGAGCTGAGTAGAAGGTGAGTTGAGCTGAGTAGCAGGTGAGTTGAGCTGAGTAGAAGCACCTGCTATTCACCTCAACTCACCTGTTATTCACTACAGCTCACCTGTTATTCACTTCAACTCACCTTTTAGTGACTAGCCCCAGATGTGAATGCTATAATCTAGCGCCAGGAAGCCCACTATCCCAGAAGACTAACTATCCCAAAACCCTACCGGGATTTATTATACCTGTGCAATAAAATGGGAGCTATTTACTAAAGGCATATCTGCCAAGATCGGCCATATTTCCTGGGACACATATTTGTTCCACATGCTGCAGAAAGAGCATGCAAAGTGCAGCCCGGCAGTATGTAGGATGGATATAAGCAAAGCCAGAATCCAATTAATTAATCAGGGTGGAGATCTCACAGGACCTACCATGATTAATTAATTGGATTCTATCTGTGCGTATATCGATCCTACATACTGCTGATCTGCATGCTCTGTCTGCAGCATGTGGAACAAATGCGTCCCTGGAAACATGGCTGATATTGGCAACTATGTAAAGGGTGAGATTAGGTGAGGTAGTTATACATTGGGCCAAGACATACATGGTCAGTTTGTTTAGTAGTGTAAACTCACCATGTTTGTCCCTGCAAAATGTATAGTGAAACTGTTCATCTCATCTCACCTGCAACTCATTTTTTAGCGAATCAGCCCCAAGTGAGACCTATTCACTAAAGGTGAACTGAAAAGTGGACATGCACACTGGAGAACTTTTCTCAGCTTTAAATGCCTGATCACCGCAGTTCACTTGTCAGTTCAGTTTGTGTACCGGTCTCAGGGGTTATGTATAACTAAAATGTACAGACAGGGGTGTCGGAAGTGCAGATACCAAATAAAATCCACGCCTTCTCTGTTTCTTTGGGGTGGTGACCATGCACCTGTAAGAAATAAACGGCTGCCATTTATGAGCTTATTTTGGTGATCGTGGATTTTATTTGGTTACCGTACTTCCGACACCCCTGTCTGTACAATTTATCGAGGCTTCTCGGCGGACGCACCGAATGGAAGACTGAACTAACCATCACCGGTGTGCCCTCACGCTCGATGATTGCATAGGAGTCCGTTTGCTCTTTTTTTGTTTGTTTGTTATATATAATTACCCTCACTCCTGAAAGCGTCAAGAACTCTAAACAGGAGCAATCGCACAGGGAATTGGTGATTAGGTAGAATCAGGGCAAAATAGTCAAGTTGGAAACCCTCTCAGGTTTACCTATTGTTCCAATCTGGTTATTTTAGTCTGATGTTAGCAATTTTCTTTGTGAAATTGACACAGTTCAATGTTTGGTGAATACACCCTAGGGGTGCATGACACCTATTCACACATGTTACGTGGTTGGAAGGTCATACAAATCACCTGTCTCACACACAAGGTTGCACATTGTCCCCATTTGATTTCAGTGAACATTTCTCCACCACAGTTTATGTCCATTGCTCGGATCCAACCTGCAACTAACCCCAGATCAATTCTTCTCACCACGGTCTCAGTGTCTATTAACAAGTCCAGTGAAAAGCTGAACACTGGCCTTGTGCTAATAGATTGTACTGAGACCAATCGCAATGCTTTAGTTAAATACCACGGAGGGGTCTCTCTCTGGCTCCATGTGTGTAGGCCACAATATAAATAGTTAAACACTATTTCCCAAACAGAATGAATTGATTCACTGTCTTTGAAGAGAGTGAGATGACTTCATCATAGATCTTGTGACTGTATCTTAATTTTCCCAAGCTATTATATAATATGACATATGACAAGTAATGCTTAATGTAGCTCTTTATTAGAGGTGTACCAACAAGGGGGGGGGAGTGTGGTGGACCACCCCAGGTGCCCATCTGGTGCACCACGACACCTAACCCCCACAGATGCAGGGTAAATGCAATTAAGTAGATTTGTCCCCTGTACCTGTTGATCAGGGCATGTCCATCAGGGGGGGTGTAACAATTTGCAGGGGTGGGGGTATGTGCCCCAGGTGCCTGAAAACTCAGCATGCCACTGCCCTTTGCCTATCATGTCACTTGTTACTTCACATCTATTGCTTTCTTCCCAGAACTTTTACATAGAGCTTAATGTGTCTGGAGAATACTCGGATATACCACTGACTTGTACAGATCTGAATAGTTTGAGTCAATGTATAATTTGACTAGATTCAAATAATGCAACAATACAATAATTAGATATATGGCCAGGGTTCAATAGATTTTTTTTGTAGCATTATAAAAGCAATACATTTCCTTTAGCAACAGTAAAACAGATTGGCAGTAAGCAAAGTGATATCTGTGTTGATATCAGAAGTCAAGATGCGCAGGCTTCATGGTACCACTGGCCAGTTAGGGGACAAATGCTAAACAGTGGTTATCATATAGGACAACAACAAACAAGAAGACAAACTACCACAACTAGAGGACATAGTCTAAAATTAGAGGGGCAACGATTTAAACGTAATATCAGGAAGTATTACTTTACTGAGCGGGTAGTGGATGTATGGAATAGCCTTCCAGTGGAAGTGGTAGAGGTAAGCACAGTGAAGAAGTTTAAGCATGCGTGGGATAGACACAAGGCTATCCTAGCTATAAGATAGGGAACTGGGGACTAAATAAAAGTATTTAGAACATTGGGCAGACTAGATGGACAGAATGGTTCTTATCTGCCAGAGACACATTCTATAAGCAGTTATAGAATGTGCAAACGCATTCTATGGGAGCTACTCACTAAAAGGTGAGTTAGAGTTGACTTGAGGTGAACATTTTATCACCAGTTTATCTATAAATTGTGCAGGAACAAACCTGGTGAGTTCCCAACACTAAGCACACTCACCAGGTCTGTCCCTGCACAATGTATAGCCCACTCTCCCAGAATACACTGACTGGGATTTATTATACCCGTGCAATACGATGGGAGCTATTCACTAAAAAGTCAGATTAGGCGAGGTTGCCATACATTGTGCCGAGACACATGTGTTGAGTTTTCTTAATAGTGTAATAGTGAATAGCCCTCTATGTCAGGTGTAGCAGGATGATTTCGAGGTGAGAGGGTTAATCTACTATATAAACACTACAAACTAAACTGCACAAATCATCCAACACGTCCATCTTTCCAACTCAGTGATGCCTGATTTTTGAAGAATATTTTTATTACTAAGGGGTTTCTCTACAATATGCAAATTCATGGTGAGATTGCCAAAAATGCAACAGGGCTTGTTTTCTTAACAAATGAGATATTGAATAGGGATTGTGCATGATAATAACATACGTTACACACATATAGAGTGTAAATATAGTGTAATAGTGTAAATATATAACCTATGTACTGGAGGTAAGCCAGTGTGAGACCCTTAATGTCTGTGGAGGGGTGTAAGCAGACAACATGTCAGATATCATCAGGGGAGGGCTGAAAAATTTTGGCCAGAGGGGAAAAATAATTCAGTGGCCCATGGTGTGGTGTAAAATATATAAATGAGTCCATCTATACACATGGTGCCCACCCATTATCATCAGAGATAGACACTGGGCAGGAGGATCACATGCAGGTCTGCTTCTGCCTGGGACTGGGACCAGACATGTGTACTACAAAAACTCACAACAATACATTACACGCATTACGGAAATCTGATGGTTATAGAAGGGGTGTTCTATCATTTAGCTACCATCACTTCTATGCGCCACTTCTATAAATACTGCCTGTGGTGGTTGCTCTGCCTTCTGGGAAATACAGTCTTGTATTGTGGCTGAAAAACTGATATTTATGATATTTATCCCTTGCTGAGTGACTTACTTGATTCCAGTCTATATGTAATTATCTGCACAATACATTTATAGATAACAGACATACAGAGAGAGCGGCCGATCCCCTTATATTCTGGAAATACCCAGGAATTCCTGTCCTTATTCTCCATAATTACTTCTCTGTGTACTCAGTGCTCAGTACACCACTTCTTAAAACTCAAGCAACACCTTCATGTGCTCCCTTCATGTGCTTCAGCAAGGGTGCTCTAAAAATAAACATCCAGAGCCCATGATAGGAATAATGGAAAGCTAATCAACAGAACATGAATAGAAAAGAATGCATGCAATGTAAGATTATAAGTAACCAAGTATACACCACATCATTACCTAACATGACCTGTCACATCATTAATCTGCCAGGATCACATGAGAGAACTTCACAGTCTGTATTACTTCCTACCTCCAGGGTGATAGACACACAGATAGACAGACAGATAGATAGAATGTGAGATAGACACACAGATAAATAGAAAGAGAGATAGACAGACAGATAAATAGAATGATAGATAGATAGACAGATAAATAGAATGAGATATAGACACACAGATAAATAGAATGAGAGATAGACACACAGATAAATAGAATGAGAGCTAGACAGACAGATAAATAGAATGAGAGATAGAGATAGACAGACAGATAAATATAATGAGAGATAGACAGACAGATAAATACAATGAGAGCTAGACAGACAGATAAATAGAATGAGAGATAGACAGACAGATAAATACAATGAGAGCTAGACAGACAGATAAATAGAATGAGATATAGACACACAGATAAATAGAATGAGAGCTAGACAGACAGATAAATAGAATGAGAGATAGAGATAGACAGACAGATAAATATAATGAGAGATAGACAGACAGATAAATACAATGAGAGCTAGACAGACAGATAAATAGAATGAGAGATAGACAGACAGATAAATACAATGAGAGCTAGACAGACAGATAAATAGAATGAGAGATAGAGATAGACAGACAGATAAATAGAATGAGAGATAGACAGAAAGATAAATAGAATGAGATATAGACAAACAGATAAATAGAATGAGAGATAGACACACAGATAAATACAATGAGAGATAGACAGACAGATAAATACAATGAGAGGAGGGGGCGGAAGAGAACAAGAAAACGGGGGCAGAAAGAGAACAGGGGAGGGGGTAGAAAGAGAACAGGGGAGGGGAGAGAGAACAGGGAAGGGGAGAGAGAACAGGAGAGGGAGGAGATAGAGAACAGGAGAGGGGGGAGAAAGAGAACAGGGGAGGGGGGAAGAAAGAGAAGAGGGAAGGTGGGAGAAAGAGAACAGGGGAGGGTGAGAAAGAGAACGGGGGAGGGTGAGATTAAGAACAGGAGAGGGGAGAGAGAGAACAGAGGAGGGGGGAGAAAACAGAAATGGGGGAGAGAATGGAGGAAGGGGGGGGAGATCACAGATGGGGGAGAGAAAGGAGGAAGAGGGGGAGAGAACAGAGATGGGGTAAGAGGGGAAGAGAACAGAGATGGGGGTAGGAGGGGTCGAGACCAGAGATGAGGGAGGAGGGGTCAAGAACAGATGGGGAGAGGGAGAGAACAGAAGAGGGGAGAAAACAGATGAAGGGGAGGAGAACAGAGATGGGGGAGGGAAAGAGATATGGGGAGAGGGAGGATATATAAGGGATATGGGGAGAGTCATGGGATGGGCACTAAAAAGCACTTTCGCCTGTGTATCAAAAAATCATTCCACCGGCCCTGTTAGTCTAATCCTATAGGCATTTTAGATCCAGAAAAGCATCCAACTGTTTTTGGAACACATTGATTGAATGTACCAAAACAACTAGGTGGCTTTATGAGAAAATTGGAAAGATTAATAGAGAGTGAGAGGCATAAAAGAAAGTGACTACTAAGGATTGGCCAAGAGAGAAATAGAAAGTGAAAAGAGATCAAGAGAGTGTGCTTCTTCTCCTGTGTTATACATATGGAGTTTAATGTATGGTGAGCTGTCTTGATGTTCTATAGCAGTGCTGTTCGATATATTGTAAATCTCCATATACTTTATCATAAACTAAAAGGCCTGGATAAAATAAGCCGTATGATTTAGTGTCAGTTCTGATTAGGTCGTGCAGGCTTTGATAATGGTCTTAAAATACACCCTGTAGGAAAAGAATAAACAGCAAAGTCACTTTAAAGGGAAAGAGCTTTGTTTAGAAATGTGGATAAGTGAAGACAAACGAGGGGAAGTATAATTAGGCTGCAGGAAGTGGGTATGTTGCAGGACACAAGGCAAAAGTTAAACAGCAGAACTTGAGCCGATTTCATGAATGTGAGAGTGGGAGGAAGCATCCTTGTGTACTGGCAGACTGTCAGGGCGACCCATCCAGCAAAGAATCCGTCTGTCCTGCTACATGATACTGGTCTAGACCACCACATTCCAAATGTAGTCTGCTCCAAACTCCAAAAAAAGACTACAGGGTCCAGGTTGACATTGATAGAGTAAAATACAAGTTGAGTATCTCTTACACAGAAATCCGCTATCCAAAATTATCTGTTCTCCCAATAAAAATGAATTCTGATTTTGCCACAAGTTGCAAATCCCACACACACCTGTCAGAATACAAGCGCACAACAGTATATTCAGTGTCCAGCCCCCTTAAGCTGTGATATAGCCTTTCTATCCAGACTCGGATTACCCCACATCCACAGAGGGTAATACAATGTCACGTGTGCAGGCCTGACACGCCAACGGCAGGTTCCCAACGATGCCTCACATCACAGCTACAGCACAGTAACAGTGATTTATTTGCTCTTTACAGTATTTACATTAGTATTACTGTATTTCATGAGTGCTTTAATACATCTTACTGGTGAAAATGATCCATTTTCCAAAATACTTCTAGGCCCAATAATTTTGGATAAGGGATACTCAACCTGCACAGTCTAGGTAGTGATTATCTATCTCTGTATCTCTATAGCAGTCACAGGACTCCCTCATAGGACAGGGCTGGCCTAAACCGCTCCTGTCTATATATGGAACCTTTTTCTACACCAGTATACATATTAGCCATTTGAATGGACCCTAGGCAAGGCCATTACTCCCCAGCCAACCATCTCCTCTGACTTGCTATCTTTTGCCAGGGCTGCTTCCACCTACCAAAAAATCATATACTTAAAGCTGGACACCACTAACTCATCCCTCTTGCCCATTATTGCTCCATGCGTGGTCTCTACCTATAGCACTCCTTCTCTGGCTGCTTAATGTCCTAATATCTGTTACAGAGGTTTTCCAAGCCCTCCAGCTGTTGCAGGACTACATTTCCCATACTCCTCTTAGCTGAAAGAGCATTATGGGAGATATAGTTCCTCAGCAGCTGGAGGGAGGCAAGTGTGGAACAATGAGCTTCAGCCTCCACTAATGCTGGCCGGCCACGAATCCATCGCTTAACTAACTTTAGAGAGAGTGGAGCTTATGTGCAAAACCGGTGCTCACTGAAACAGTGGCAAAAAGTGTCTCTTCCGCTGCGTGTGTCACATTTGCCATTCTACATAAGAAATATATTGTATTTCATACATTGGCACTTTTTTGTAGAAGCCAAACGCTCCTAGGATGTGGCATTTAGTGTGTTTACAATGTGGGTGATGGGGCAAGTAATAGGTGTGCAACGTGGAAATGGGGCATGTCGTAGGTGTGCTACGTGGGGGGGGGGGGGTGCCCGAATTTTGTCTGCCTATGGCAGCAAAAAACCAAGACACACCACTGTGTATGTGTGTTACTAAATAAAGTGTGCGCTCATTTTGTTTAATCTAACAAGACCGGTCTCGTCCGTTATGTTGGAGGGAAATACTGAGCGGGGCTGAGAGTGATTGTAGCCCGTTTGAGAGACTTTGTGCTGACCGGGGCCTTGTGGAACTTACAACGGGCTAAGAGACATCATAGCTCTTGGCGTGCCGTTACAACTGCTTACTGAATTCTACGAATGAATATCAGTATCAATCAGCATTGATGAATATTAGGGTTAGGGCAGTAGAGCTGGAGTAGGCCCACTCCGCAGACAGGCACATCAGGTAAACATCCCAGAAAGCTCAGAGGAAATAGGATGTGTTTAGCAAGTGATCGCTCACCAGTGCATCCCAAGAATGTAGATGCCACCAGCTCCGGGATACTGTATGTGACATCAGCTCCTTTGGATATGTATTAAAACAATCGGTGTGGTTACCAGCCGGACAGGGAGCTGGGTATTGAGGTGGGAAGAAGAGGGAGCGGGAATATGATCTGTCGCTTGTCCTCGGAAAAGATTCAGGAGAAATTAGTACAAAAATTAGCAGCTGCTCTAACAGAATATTGGCATGCTGAGCGTCATGAGGGTTAGAATTCATGGCAGCTCGATATCTACAGGGAACCTGTTTAAATTCAGTAATTATAGCCAATAAGATATTTTGCACCAAAGCTCCAGACAATTTTTTTATATATATATATATATATATATATATATATATATACAGAATGGGATTTCAAGTATCCATATTAACCTTCACAATTTCACCAACACCCATTTGTACCCCCATAAAGGAGGTCACAGCACAGACGCACGGTGAAAAAAACCAAAAAAAAAACAAAGTCGTCTAAGAGAATGTTTGTTATTGTGGTAACTCAAGTTCCAGCCCATGGTCTGTAAAACCAGTGATGAAGGGAGGATGTTCGATTGTGAATTCAGTGACCTTTCCGTTGAAACGTCCGCATCCTTCAAAGCATTTAGTGAAAAAATAAATAGTTTGAAGACTTTTCAGTGATTGGCTTTGATGTTTTCCTAAGTACTCAAATATTTGGAAAACGTATATGAGCCATGAATGGTGAAGTACAGCTGTAGGCCGCATTCTCTGTTGCACCCATAAAGCTATCACATAACACTGAGGTACTATATCTTTTTTTTTTTTTTTACCAGGGCAATTTAAGAGCTAAAACTCACTGTTTAGTTAAATTAATGAGAATGTTTATATTAAGATTTAATCAGAGGAGAATTTGTTCTGGTTTGTTTATTTATTTTTTACATTTATTTATTCTGTATCTTCATATAAAAAGATATTACCCTATAAATACACTTCATTCAATACAGAGTTACAATTTCCATGTAAATCATATTTATCTCTACATATAGTAATCACAATACAAAAAACTTTCATTCTTGTCGGCTAATTTATATTTTCGTATATATTTTTTTGCAACCTCTACATTTCATCCTAACCATCACATTCATATAACCATCCATTCATGTTCCTTACAGTAATTATTTTCCATTTCATCCCATTTTTCCTCTTTGTTAAATCTCTGATAAGGGGACCCCATTTGGAGGTTTATGTTCTTGTAATATTTTTTTCCCATGGGTTACAAATATTATAATATTCAGATAGACTGTTCGATGTCAAAGTGCAAAGGTAGGCAAACAGCTAACATGTTTTAATTGAAAGATTGCATTGTGTGTAAATGATTAAAATAGAAATACTTTAATGAAAGAATACAAATCGAATACTTTGTTGAGCCCTCTTTGTTCTGTTTGGCTCTATCAGCGAGCGGACATGTTGTTTAGAATCTTGGGTCAGATCTTCATTCAGCTGTAGAAAGCTCTTACCCACTCATACAATATGCCTGCTCCCTGGTAGAGCTGTAAGGAGCAAAAAGGGCCTAATAAGGTACTTTATTTGTATTCATTAATGAAAGAATTTCTATATAAACCATCTACACTTAATGCATTCTTTCAATTAAACATAAGTACATGTTTTCCTCCAGTTGGCATTTAAACAGGATGTGTTTCCTAAACTGGGTTTCACAGTAAATAGCACAGGAATGCACAGCATATAAAAAAGAAAATCTATGCCTCATGATATAGAAATTAAAAACACATGTATAGATCAAAATAAAAATTGGTTGCAACTTAGTAGCACTGCCCCAAGTATGACATTACTGTGCAGCCTTGTATGCAAATTAATAATATTCCATTGAAGTAACTTGTTTGCATATGAGGCCATGTTATCCTCTTAACCTGTACATGTGCTTTCAGCTTTGCCATTGTTATTTGAGTCATTTAAGATGACTTCTCATGAAATAAGCACTCAGCACCCCGGAGCTTGCGGGGAGCATGAGAGGCAGACACAGACACCATGCTGCCTGCCACTAGAAGCCAGGGATGTGGCTGGTAGGGTGGCCACCTTTTCTACAAAAAAATACCGGCCTTGATGGTGCTTCCATAGACTTAACATTGGACTCAAGCCATTTTTTTTACCGGCATACCGGTAAAATACCGGCCAGGTGGCAACCCTGGTGGCTGGGGTAAGTGCATAGGGTTGCCACCTGGCCGGTAAAAAAATTGGCATCAGGCTAATGTTAAGTCTATGGAGACAGTACCAAGGCCGGTATTTTTTTTAAGAAAAGGTGGCAACCCTATAAGTGCACGGTATGTGGGAAATAGGGCATGTCATGAGTGTGCATTTTGGGTGAGAGTAAGTCTTGGGTGGTGGCTGGGGCATAATTTTTTATTATATGAGAACTTACCACTGCCTGGGGGAGTGGAGGGGTAGCAAGAGGGTGGCCTGCACAGGGTGTCTGAACCGGCCCTAATATGTTTCCTAACTACCAAAGACCTGGTTCTTCTGTGCTTGTTCTATAGTGGTCATGAAAATTCCAAACATAAGCATTATCTTCTGCCATGCCTTGTTCTACATGTGCAGACTGGCTTTATCTACCTGCTTAAAAGGAAGTAACACAACACAGAGCAAATAAAATATTGATATGTAGACAAACAAACAGAGAGAATGGACACATAAATGAAAGGTTTTTGTTAATCCACTGGTTTATTATAAACAGTAGTGTTTTACTCACCAATGACAATAACATAGCACATCAGGTAGGTATGAATCACATCTATACAGGTAAACTCGGCCTAAGTGCCTATCATTCTCAGCCGTAGCAATTTCAAAGGGAACTTGATAGGTCGGCGTGTGCTTGAGTTTCAGACACAGGTAGACCTTGCACATACACATATTCACGAAAGAGAGAATAGCAGGGAAGCAAAGACTCTTTCTAACTCAGCTACGTTGGCCTTAAGTTTTAACTTCCCTTCTCAATTCCCTGCAATCGTCTTTTTTCCTGAATACAGCCCATAGTCTTTCTAAATTTTCAGTCAGTACATAAAACGGGGTTTGATCACCTAATTATTATTGACGGAGAGAATTCTGCAACAATATCAATTAACATTTGCAAATTTGAAGGTGATCTTTTTATATTTTAAATGACAAAAGATGGCCACTGCACGCTCTTACCCCACCTTCTTAGGATATAGATGCACTCTTGCCACCCATGCTCCGCTTCCAATGCCTTCAACTTTTTTTAAACTTATTTTTATGGTGTGTGAGATAGGTTTGCCTTAAGACACCCTGGATATACAGTATTTTTCCGTGTACAATATGATATTTTTTCCATGTACAGTGGATATAAAAAGTCTACACACCCCTGTTAAAATGTATTAATTAACCTTTAATGTGACTAATAAACTGTACAACTCAATTGAAAAACAAACTGAAATCTTTTAGGTAGAGGGAAGAAAAAATATAAAAATAAAATAATCAAGTCACATTAAAGGTGGAAAAAGTTCTGAAATGATTTATCTTTATCTCATTTTTTTACAGCACAGAAACCTGACATTTTAACAGGGGTGTGTAGACTTTTTATATCCACTGTACATGGAAAAAATATCATATTGTACACGGAAAAATACTGTATATCCAGGGTGTCTTAAGGCAAACCTATCTCACACACCATAAAAATAGGTTTAAAAAAAGTTAAAGGCATTGGAAGCGGAGCATGGGTGGCAAGAGTGCATCTATATCCTAAGAAGGTGGGGTAAGAGCGTGCAGTGGCCATCTTTTGTCATTTAAAATATAAAAATATTGTGCTCCTTAGCGCAACGCTATATGCTGGCAGTTACTCTTAGAGGCTACTTCGGATCCGAAGCAGCCTCCGAGGGTGCCTTCAGCAGCCAGCCTTCTGAAGGCAACGCCGTATTGGAGGTATCATGCAACACCCTTCTCTGTCCCCCAGGGCACCAGCATCACCCGGTGATGCATGCTCCTCCAATACGGCCTGCCCAGCAGAGAGTGACAGAAGTGATTAAAAAAAAATCTCTTCCGTCACTCTGAAACTGTTGCTTGACTGAACCTAGAGGCAGACAGCAACATTACAGTTAGAAGAGAGAGAAAAAAGAGTTTTAATTAATAATTGTGTGTGAGTGCCAGTGTGTGTATGTGTATGTTTGAGTAGCAGAGTGTGTAAGTGTATGTGAGTGTATTTCTTCTAAATTTCTTGATTTGGGGCTCAAAAAATAGGGGTCATCTTTTACATGGGGGCATCCTATTCACGGAACAATATATGGTAAATCCACACCCTGAGTAGAATTGAATGTAACATAATAAATAATGGTTCCACATGACAGTGATACAGACTATGGCCTAGTGACGTACTATGTTATAAAATTCTGTCTTTAACCTACAAAGCCTTCCACTCCTCGGCTCCTCCGTATATTGCCTCCCTCGTTAACCGATACTTCCCTGCACGACCTCTGCATTCCTCAATAAGACTATAGCTCACCTCCTACCTCATCACCACTTCTCACTCGCACCTCCAAGATTTTGCCCGAGCTGCCCCCTCTCTTTGGAACTCCCTTCCCCGGAGCATCCAGCTCTCTCCTTTTCCTCTTTAACCTTGAAAAAATCATCTTTTTAATAAACTCAATCACTGTTAGTATCAGTTTACAACTGATCCAGCTAGAACGCACACAATTAATCTTTGGCCAAAGTCACCTAGTGCCAACTTTCCACATAACTACCGTATTTGCTCGATTATAAGACGAGGTTTTTTTCAGAATTTTTTTTCTGAAAACTACCCCTCGTCTTATAATCGAGGTCTTCTTATAATCTGACCTCAAATTGAGGTCAGATTATAAGACATGGATCCAGGTCCCCAGCAGAGCTGCAGGGGACCTGGATCCCCCTCTCTAACAGCAGGGGATGTCCTGCTTCCGCCCGGCACGACCGCCGGGGCTTCTGTGAAGAAGCCGGGTACTTCCGCTTTCGTCACAGAAGTCCCGGCGAGCGTGCCGGGCGGCAGCATGAGAGGTCTGCGCTCATCGCCAGACATCCTCTGCTGCCCCACTAGCCACCAGGGAGAATCGGGCAGCTGGGGGATGTCTGCACGATACGTGCAGACATCCTCCATGCTGCCCGACACGGCAGACAATTATGACGGACCAGCTGTCCGTCATAATAGACTGCCGTGTCGGGCAGCATGGAGGATGTCTGTACGTATCGTGCAGACATCCCCCGGCTGCCCCCACTAGCCACCAGGGATCGACTTCAAGGTGAGGGGGAGGGAGGGGGAAGAGAGACAGGGGAGGGAGGGGGCAGAGACAGAGACAGGGGGAGGGAGGGGGCAGAGACAGAGACAGGGGGAGGGAGGGGGGCAGAGACAGGGGGAGGGAGGGGTGGGGAGACAGAGCCACAAGGGGAGGGGGGAAGAGAGCTACAAGGGGGGGGGGGGGAGACAGAGGGAGGGGGGGCAGAGAGAAACAAGGGGGGGAAGAGACAGAGGAGAGGGGGGAATCAAAGGGAGGGGGAGAGAGACAAAGCTGGGTGCAAGGGAAAGAGAGGCAGAATTGGCACATAAAAGGAAATAAAAACAAATGCATTTTTTTGATATAATTTTTTATTAAAAAAGCAATTTACATGTGAATATATACAAGTTTAACTTTTTTCCTATAGGGTAGTCTTATATTCAGGCTTTTAATTTTTTTCCTAAAGGAATATCCAAAGTTTTGGGGGTCGTCTTATAATCAGGGTCGTCTTATAATCGAGCAAATACGGTATAACTTCGATCCCTCTGACCTCTTCAATCCCTTAATTGTCTCATGTACCCCATTCCCTCTAGATTGTAAGCTTGCGAGCAGGGTTCTCTACCTCATGTACCAGTCTGTTCTAGTTTGTCTAACTTAGTATGTAGTTCCCTTCTATGCTCTATACCTAGCGCCAAGTAAATTGTTGGTGCTGTATAAATAAATGTTAATGTAAATAAAACCTATTTTATACACGAGGGAGTCACACTGTCTGTATGGTTCACTTTAGCTCAGAGTAAATAAAAAGTAATTATTTCCCATGACCCCCAATATTCTTATATAACATGTGTATGAATAACCGCTTCCTCGGTGGCAGGATGACATCATACTATCTCCTCACATGTTTTTGGTGGTTTTAAATCATCAGATATATTGGTACAAGTCATGTGTATGTCATAGCATGTCAATAAAAAGGCTTGTAAAAATAAAAACACTAGAATTTACATTGTCTGTAGACATCACTAGACACAAACCAGAGGCCTGGGGGGTAGACATGCACACTGCATGCCGTTGTATCCATAATCTGAAAGCCTCGGGGGTCAACAAGTTAAAAAAAAAAACAGACAAGTAGCTCATTATTCTGAATTTAAAAATAACAAAGTCTGTAACAAAACCTCGACGGAAACCTGTTGTTTCCCGGAGTGAAAAAAATATGCCTAGTGAGTAAGGATGTGTGCACAGCCAATCAAGATGCATGTTCCATTTAAAAGAAAAAACAAAAACAAATATATTATTATATGTTTTATAATAGACAAACAAGACGAGAAAGTTGGATCAGTACAGTAAAAGTGCAGGCAGAACAATGTGCCTTTTTTTTTTAAGGTTCAGATTCTTGGAACCATCTTCAAAGGAAAGAAAATTAGCAGAAGAGACAAGCGTTCCTAAGTAAATGTACATTGATTTTCAATCTGTAAATAGCAGGGAGAGAGTCATGTTTGCTGGATGTTATTAAACCTAACAAGTGAGTTTAACTATTTGCGAGTCCCCAGGACCAGCACTAACTGGATTACGAAGAGTTTGGACTGGAAATAAACCATTTTTTTCCCCTCCCCAGTTCCTCTTCTTCCGCGTTTATAGTTAAGGCCAGGGGATAGGCTTGATATGGTGCCATAGATGTATCAAAGAGGAAAAACCTGAATATAACCTGCTTCTGTGAGGAAGACTTGGGCCTGTCAAGCAGCATCTAGGACAGTTAATCACGGTCGTTTCAGCGCTGAACTGTCAGCGGTGAAACGCAACGCAGCCTTTTCACTGCGGCAATGTAAGCGCTGACAGTCCAGCGCTAAACTGTCAGCACTTACTATCAGAGTAATCCACCCAAATAAATTAAAACCCCCCTTAAATGTTACCCCCGAACCCTAATACAAATACCCCTAATACTAACCCTATCGCCCCTAAGCCCTAATACTAACACCAACCCCCTAATACTAACACTAACCCCAAATTTAAAACTAACCCCTATTACTAACACTAACCCCTAATTCTAACACTAACCCCTAACCCTTAATACTAACACTAACCCTTAAGCCCTAATACTAACTCCATAGCCCTAATTCTAACACTAAGCCCTAATAATATTTACCTTGTACGCAGTAGTGTATCTTCCATAAGCCAAACAAGGCACTCGCCTAGGCGGCACTTTGCCAGAGGGTGTTAAAGCACACTTCTGGTTCTTCAAACATTTTCGCTCCCTCCTCCACTGTTCAGCAAGCTTTAGCTCCTCCTGGGGCATTTAGTCTGTATGCAATGTGGGTGATGGGAGCATGTAATGGGGTGACTGGGCATTTAATGTGTGGGCAATGTGGGTGATGAAGGATGTTGTGGGTGTGCAACGTGGGTGATGGGGCATGTCGTAGTTGTGCAACGTGGGTGGGGGGTGCCCAAATTTTGTCTGCCTCAGGCAGCACAAAACCTAGATACACTAGTGCGTGTACGTGATCTTGTGATGAACTGTCCCACAATGTAGAAGAAGCGAAGAAGCATCCCATCCCCTGTCAAGAACACTAAAGGGTCTACTTAATAAAGAGACAACGGCAGGGAACTGAGACGAGAATTTCAAACTTAAGGTCAAAGTCTCTAAGTTTGAAAACTTCTCCTATTCAGGTACACTGGAGAATGTTTCGAACATTGGCCTAAAGTTTGAAATTCCAATCTCAGGTCCCTGCAATTCTTTCTTTATTGCGTAGGCCTTTGAGAACTAGATCTAGAACCCTCATGGAGGCTAATCAGTGCAATGTAGTGGACTACCAGAGAACCCTGCAAGTGTTCTGGATAAGAAGTCCATATCTGAGACATCTCTGACCTCCAAATCTGGAAAGAATTGGAGCTTTAGTGGCTGGTACGAGTCCCTTAGAGAACTTCAGGCTCATCATCCATTGCAGAATGACTTAATAAGAGAGTACAGACACAATAAGTAAATATGTATGGATACTACAAGTTACTGAATCTGCTGTTACAAAGGGCTGAGTGACTTTGGCTGCTTCACAAACAGTGACTTCACCACATTCTGAGTTCTATTCATCTACACCTTTGCATAGAACTCTAGCTTTGGGGTTTTGGTGTAACGGGCTCATTAATCAGACTCTGGTTAGAACCCGTTGAGTTACGTACAGCCACTCTGGCTTCTTTAAGTCTGATTTCTGCCCATTAGGGATGTGCAGCCAGAAAGAAAATGTTTATTTTTAAAAAATCAAGTTGGAGTCTGGCAGAGTGGATAGGCTTAGCCTAGATTTCACTTTATATTTCCCAGACGTAAACACACCTTAGACCTTTCTACCCAATATATTTGGTTTGTTTATTTTTCTTTTAAAACAGACATAGATCTGTGCTATGTATGTTATGTAACTGCACTGCCCAAGTGATGCTGTCATATGAACGACCAGCCTAATGACCTTGGGCTTCACTACCAGCCCGATATCCTGGGCGTCACTACCAGCCTAATATCCTGGGCTTCACTGCCAGCCTAATATCCGGTGCTTCACTACCAGCCTAATATCCTGGGCTTCACTACCAGCCTAATATACTGGGCTTCACTACCAGCGTAATATACTGGGCTTCACTACCAGCCTAATATACTGGGCTTCACTACCAGCCTAATATCCTGGGCTTCACTGCCAGGCTAATATCCTGGGCTTCACTGCCAGGCTAATATCCTGGGCTTCACTGCCAGCCTAATATCCAGGGCTTCACTACCAACCTAATATCCTGGGCTTCACTACCAGCCTAATATCCTGGGCTTCACTACCAACCTAATATCCTGGGCTTCACTACCAGCCTAATATACTGGGCTTCACTGCCAGCCTAATATCCTGGGCTTCACTACCAGCCTAATATCCTGGGCTTCACTGCCAGGCTAATATCCTGGGCTTCACTACCAGCCTAATATCCTGGGCTTCACTGCCAGCCTAATATCCTGGGCTTCACTACCAACCTAATATCCGGGCTTCACTACCAGCCTAATATCCAGGGCTTCACTACCAACCTAATATCCGGGGCTTCACTGCCAGGCTAATATTCGGGGCTTCACTACCAGCCTAATATCCTGGGCTTCACTACCAGCCTAATATCCGGGGCTTCACTGCCAGCCTAATATCCGGGGCTTCACTGCCAGCCTAATATCCGGGGCTTACTACCAGCCTAATATCCTGGGCTTCACTATCAGCCTAATATCCTGGGCTTCACTGCCAGCCTAATATCCTGGGCTTCACTACCAGCCTAATATCCTGGGCTTCACTACCAGCCTAATATCCTGGGCTTCACTGCCAGGCTAATATCCTGGGCTTCACTACCAACCTAATATCCTGGGCTTCACTATCAGCCTAATATCCCGGGCTTCACTGCCAGCCTAATATCCTGGGCTTCACTGCCAGCCTAATATCCCGGGCTTCACTGCCAGCCTAATATTCTGGGCTTCACTGCCAGCCTAATTTCCTGGGCTTCACTACCAGCCTAATATCCTGGGCTTCACTACCAACCTAATATCCTGGGCTTCACTACCAACCTAATATCCTGGGCTTCACTGCCAGCCTAATATCCCGGGCTTCACTACCAACCTAATATCCTGGGCTTCACTACCAGCCTAATATCCTGGGCTTCACTGCCAGCCTAATATCCTAGGCTTCACTACCAACCTAATATCCGGGGCTTCACTGCCAGCCTAATATCCTGGCTTCACTACCAGCCTAATATCCTGGGCTTCACTGCCAGCCTAATATCCCGGGCTTCACTACCAGCCTAATATTCTGGGCTTCACTGCCAGCCTAATATCCTGGGCTTCACTGTCAGCCTAATATCCCGGGCTGCACTACCAGCCTAATATCCCGGGCTTCACTACCAGCCTAATATCCTGGGCTTCACTACCAGCCTAATATCCTGGGCTTCACTGCCAGCCTAATATCCCGGGCTTCACTCCCAGCCTAATATCCTGGGCTTCACCGTCAGCCTACTATCCTGGGCTTCACTACCAGCCTAATATTCTGGGCTTCACTACCAGCCTAATGTCCTGGGCTTCACTGCCAGCCTAATATCCCGGGCTTCACTACCAGCCTAATATTCTGGGCTTCACTACCAGCCTAATGTCCTGGGCTTCACTGCCAGCCTAATATCCCGGGCTTCACTACCAGCCTAATATTCTGGGCTTCACTGTCAGCCTAATATCCTGGGCTGCACTACCAGCCTAATATCCCGGGCTTCATTACCAGCCTAATATCCTGGGCTTCACTATCAGCCTAATATCCTGGGCTTCACTACCAGCCTAATATCCTGGGCTTCACTGCCAGCCTAATATCCCGGGCTTCACTACCAGCCTAATATTCTGGGCTTCACTGTCAGCCTAATATTCTGGGCTTCACTGTCAGCCTAATATCCTGGGCTTCACTGTCAGCCTAATATCCCGGGCTTCACTACCAGCCTAATATTCTGGGCTTCACTACCAGCCTAATATCCTGGGCTTCACTATCAGCCTAATATCCTGGGCTTCACTACCAGCCTAATATCCTGGGCTTCACTGCCAGCCTAATATCCCGGGCTTCACTACCAGCCTAATATTCTGGGCTTCACTACCAGCCTAATGTCCTGGGCTTCACTACCAGCCTAATATCCTGGGCTTCACTACCAACCTAATATTCTGGGCTTCACTGTCAGCCTAATATCCTGGGCTGCACTACCAGCCTAATATCCAGGGCTTCACTACCAGCCTAATATCCTGGGCTTCACTGCCAGCCTAATATCCCGGGCTTCACTACCAGCCTAATATTCTGGGCTTCACTGTCAGCCTAATATCCTGGGCTTCACTGCCAGCCTAATATCCTGGGCTTCACTGTCAGCCTAATATCCTGGGCTTCACTGCCAGCCTAATATTCTGGGCTTCACTGCCAGCCTAATATCCTGGGCTTCACTGCCAGCCTAATATCCTGGGCTTCACTGCCAGCCTAATATCCTGGGCTTCACTACCAGCCTAATATCCTGGGCTTCACTACCAGCCTAATATCTTGGGCTTCACTACCAGCCTAATATCCTGGGCTTCACTACCAGCCTAATATCCCGGGCTTCACTGTCAGCCTAATATCCTGGGCTTCACTGTCAGCCTAATATCCCGGGCTTCACTACCAGCCTAATATCCTGGGCTTCACTACCAGCCTAATATCCTGGGCTTCACTGCCAGCCTAATATCCCGGGCTTCACTACCAGCCTAATATCCTGGGCTTCACTACCAGCCTAATATCCCGGGCTTCACTACCAGCCTAATATCCTGGGCTTCACTACCAGCCTAATATCCTGGGCTTCACTACCAACCTAATATCCTGGGCTTCACTACCAGCCTAATATCCTGGGCTTCACTACCAGCCTAATATCCTGGGCTTCACTACCAGCCTAATATCCTGGGCTATGTCTTCACCACAGCAGGTACCAACGAGATACAGAGAAACTCCTTGAAAAAAAAAAAAAAAAGCCTTAAGAACAGTAGGTTTATCATTAAAAGACTGATACTTGTGTATGTCGGCAAATCAAATTTTACTTTGTGCAACACAATACAGGTCCAGTGAAAACACAAACAATTGTAATTTCCTAGCCATAGGGTAATGTGACATGTTGCCTGCCACCCTAGGACAAGCACATAACAGGATACAGCTAAGGAATTAGGACAGGCCTGTTATTATAAGGATCTGACTTATTTTCCAATAGCTGAGCACTGTCACAAACCAATTGGACATTGGCGCTAGCTTTCTGCTGGTCGCTGAAGGGCAAGCCTCCTCAATTGCACATTTAATAGCTGTATAATGTGTCCTTCTATTGATCCATTGGCAAAGTGAAGTGTTGAACTCACTGAAACCTGTCAAGAACAGATAAATAAAACCCACTACGACTTCACAGGTATTTCCAAATTTAGATCCAGACTTGGGTCCCTACTGAAGGCAGTGTGGACCGAACAGTGAAGCGGATCTGTCATTTATAAAACCCTTAGCTTTTACTAGTCGTATCCTCACTGTGTACCGTCTGCTCTACTTTTGTACCAACAACACTATAAACAGGCTGACTAGATGCCCCATTAAAAACTAAACTACGGGGCTTTTGTCTAGAGGTTTTTTTGTTAGAAGGATAAATTAACTTTACTTATACACACCTCCTTCACAGAAGCTTTCCGTTTTCCCTTAGGGTGAGGCAAGACAGTAGAAAATGTATAGTATGGGCTGCATTAAAAATCAATTGTACCATAGTTTGTTAAATTTTTTGCTAAACTTCCACACCCCCTTAAAAAGAATATCAGGTCACCGGAACGGCATCAATATTTACACAGGTCCACGGATGCCATTGAGAAAGTGACCACAACTGCACTGTGTGCAGGTTACATGAAGAACAAACCACTTAAGTATTGGAGGGGTAAAGATGATGGAAAAAACCCTCCACCTGAAATTCAATGGGAGGCATTATCAAACACAAACCTACCCACACCAAACAAGCCAGAAATCACACATCACCAGTGCTACCACCACTGCAAGGGATTCTGGGTAGGCATATGCAAATCTAGTCAACAATGATTAAAGGTACAGTCTAGTCCCCAAACTCACTTTGGTGTAAGATGAAGATTACTGTCATTTTAATGACTCAAACCCTCCCCAAGGGATTAGTCTGCATGTTTACTGCAGGTGCGGTAGCACTGATTATATAGACACTGAGGATATAATTTTTGCTTCATTTTACACTTCCTGTGTTCCTGGAATTGAATACATTGTGTGGACTCTGAGTGACCTTGCTCTTGTACGAATCTCTTAATAGTGTAACACATTGTCTGATGACATCACTAGAGAGACAGGTAATTCCATTTATTTGATTTAAATTATTCTCATTGGATCCTGCAGAAAAAAAAGCAAATGACTTTACTCAGCTAGTGTGGGCAGTCCTGGTTTCTTGCAAACAGCTGTAGTTTCACAATTTCATCTAGCTGTAAGAATATTATATTTGAAGCGATGCAAAATGTAAAATGTGTATATTAAAGTACTTTGAAAGCTCATTAATATGCATTAATATTTGGGAGATGCATTTTGGGCACTAGACAGTCCTTTTAAGTGGCAAAAGGTTCTCATTGTTGAACGGATTTGCTATATGCCTACCCAGAATCCCTTGTAGCGGTGGTGGTAGCAACTATGGATGTGTGATTTCTGTGGGAAAAGCAGTCCTTCTGGCTTGTCTGGTGTGTGTAGATTTGTGTTTGCTAATGCCTCTGCAGATCACATGAGAAGCTAAACAGTCAGTTGTGAGAAGTTGGTTTTACAGAGCATGCCACACAGTTCTCTTTTATCACATTATGTCTGCAGTGATACAGAAGGTGTTGGAAACATCGTGCAATCCCTTTGTGCAAAGTGCACAACACAGAATCTGCTACTCACAATGCATAGCAAGCCTGGGTAACAATCCTTTCGTTCTTTCTTTAACAGTTCAACAATGCCGAACATATGTCTTTTATCCTGGTGTTTTCTTTGCTGTGTAACACTTTTTATACAGGGGTAACTGGTCTATCCAGCATGCAGTAACCCTAATGCAATCCCGCCACTCACAAGGAGATCAACTAATCAAACTAGCAGATTAAGTCCACATGCTGGAATGATACTGAGGGGATTAGTTAGATCCAGTCTCGGCGGGCTGGGTTGACTTGTGCTTCTCATTTGCAGGCCTGCTTGTGTTTTCTAGTGACTCGGCCCTGGACTGACGCAACATGAAGCCCGTGTGAGGCAATGATAAGCAGATGCTGCTGATAGAAGGCCATGAGAGCAGATCAGGCTGTCACGTCTTCATGGATAGTGATGGAGTCATTGGCAGCAGCACATTGCATCACTCCTGACTCCGTGTAACATCTATATAACGATCACAGCTACTGGTCCAAACGAATGATGAGATTAAAGGGCCACTAACATTTTTTTTTCCCCCACTTGTGCTTCAAATATAAAAGTGCAAGTGAAATGTGCAATGGCCCTAGTAGGAGGATAAACTGCTCTTTAGGAGCCTTTGCTACATGCCAGTTTAGCCTCTACATCCCATGTTTTAAAAAAAAAAAAACACCTACAATGTATAATGATAATGATTCATTACACCCAGGGCCTAAAATTTAGGTGCATTTTTGGTCCCAGAAAAAACACAATTTAAATTTAATGATACTTTGAATTGTTCATTACATAGTCCATAGTTGCCAACATCGGCCATGTTTCCAGGGACACATATTTGCTCCACATGCTGCAGAAAGAGCATGCAAAGTGCAGCCCGGCAGTATGTGGGATGGATTTACGCACAGACACAATCCAATTAATTAATCACGGTAGGTTCTATGAGATCTCCACCCTGATTAATTAATTGGATTGTGTCTGTGCGTATATCCATCCTACATACTGCCGGGCTGCACTTTGCATGCTCTTTCTGCAGCATGTGGAACAAATATGTGTCCCTGGAAACATGGCCGATGTTGGCAACTAAGATAGTCCAGTAAATATCCACCATGAACAAAGGAAAAGTGTAAATAAAGACGCTTCAATACAAACTTCTGCTAAAAACACCCCTGTGCCCTTTCCTTACTGCACACATAAAAAGTGTAAAAAGCATTTTTACTTTTTGAAATATCCCCCATGAACTAGAATGGTGGCCAGTCCTGCTCTTCGCTCACGGAGAGTGTTTATTTCCACACATCTGTATAGAAATCCAGCAGGGTTTTGTACCCTGCAGACTGTGGTATAATTCTGAGTACTCTCCTGTGTGTCACTCCGGTAATTTAAGAGTTTACTGTCTCCATTTTACCCAGGGTGGCCAACTCTGCCGTTTTTTTACCGACCACATGTGACTTTTGCAGGCCGCCTTGCAGTATGTAGACGTCATATGTGACGAGAAAGAAATCAGTTAACTAAGCAACGTGTTTCTGTTTGATTCACTACTTGATTGGTTCATTGATTTCCTTCTGATCTCATATGACTTCTATATACTGCAAAGCAGCCTGCAAGAGTTACATGGGGCCAGTAAAAAATGGCAGAGGTGGCCACCCTAATTTTACATTTGGAGGGGGGGAGGATACAATGTGATCCTGTGACAGATAACACCTGGCCATATATTGTTTAAACAAGTTCTCTGTCCGCTGCTTAGGCTATAACACATTGACTATAATGGTAGGTGAGGTGGTCCATACAGTGAGGGACATCCCAGCACAAGAGGCGCTCAGCGAAGCCTAACACTGGTAGATTACAACATTTTGGAGCTGACCGAAGTGGCTCTAAAGGGGACACCATACAATCCCCATAGGTTCACAAGTAAATAGTGATACAGGTCAGTTCTATGCTACATTGCATACACTTCTGCACACACATACCTCCCAGCATGCACCACTCATAATGTGGCACACATAGTAAGGACACTGGGATAGTGGCCCAGAGGGTTACACAATGCAAACCAACTGCACACTTTATAGAAGAATGAACTGTGCAGAAACCTCACCCTTCCTTCCCCAGGAAACAGTGTGTCTCCTTCTTGCTAAAGATAGATGAATGGAAGGATAGGCTCTCTGGTTACTGAATACAACAGCACTGCATTTGTGTCTCTGTGCACATTTAGTCACTTCATGTGTTCCTGGAATTGAATACATTGTGTGGAATCTGAGTGACCTTGCTCTTGTACGGATCTCTTAATAGTGTAACACATTGTCTGATGACATCACTAGAGAGACAGGTAATTCCGTTTATTTGATTTAAATTATTCTTATTGGATCCTGCAGAAAAAAAAAAGCAAATGACCTTTACTCAGCTAGTGTGGGCAGACCTGGTTTCTTGCAAACTGCTGTAGTTTCACAATTTCATCTAGCTGTAAGAATTTTATATTTTAGGCGATGCAAATGTATCCCCATAGGTTCACAAGTAAATAGTGATACAGGTCAGTTCTATGCTACATTGCATACACTTCTGCACTCACATACCTCCCAGCATGCACCACTCATAACAGTGGTGTATCTTGGTTTTGTGCTGCCCTAGGCAGACAAAATTCGGGCACCCCCCCCCCCCCCCCCACCCACGTTGCACACCTACAACATGCCCCATCACCCTATTACATGCCCCATCACCCACGTTGTACAACCACAACATGCCCCATCACCCCAATTACATGCCACATCACCCCCATTACATGCCACCATCACCCACATTTAATACCCCCACCACATCCATTAAATGCCCCTATCACCCCGATTAATTGGAAGGAGCTAACGCTTGCTGAATGGTGGGGGAGGGAGCGAAAATGTTTGAAGCACCAGAAGTGTGCTTTAACACCCTCTGGCAAAGTGCTGCCCTCTGGCAAAGTGCCGCCCTAGGCGAGTGCCTTGTTTGCCTTGTGGAAGATACACTACTGACTCATAATGTGGCACACATAGTAAGGACACTGGGATAGTGGCCCAGAGGGTTACACAATGCAAACCAACTGCACACTTTATACAAGAATGAACTGTGCAGAAACCTCACCCTTCCTTCCCCAGGAAACATTGTGTCTCCTTCTTGCTAAAGATAGATGAATGGAAGGATAGGCTCTCTGGTTACTGAATACAACAGCACTGCATTTGTGTCTCTGTGCACATTAGATTTTGCTATATAAGACTGAAACTATAATCTTGTGTTCCTGACAATCTGCGGAGGAATCTGAGTATATGTGATGTTTCCGGGAATATAGGTGTAGAGCGACGTCTACTGCCGGGGTTACTTTTCTCCTAGCCTGCAATGGATATCAGCCAGAGTCCCAAGAATCACACACACACACACAGGACACAGTTGTAGGTACAGCAGTAAAGCCAAGCACTTTATTCCAGGGAATAGCAGACTCTTTATACAGTAAAAGATCAGATAACGTTAGATTGAACAATAGGTAATGTTGACAGTAAACAGTTAGATTTGCAGATTGCATAATTTGGCTTGGCCAGGCACCAATCGGAGGGGACCTTTAAAACAGTCGCCAATCGGACACAAGGTGCAGGGGCAACGGCACCAGACACTTTTATTCCCTTTACCAAGGAGAGCCAATGGGGAACCTGCTAACAGGTCTCACTCGCGTCTCCAAGATTTCGCCCGAGCTGCCCCCTGGAACTCCCTTCCCCGGAGCATCCAGCTCTCTCCCTCGTTTTCAAACTTTAAAAAGTCCCTCAAAACTCATCTCTTTAGAGAGGCCTACTACCCAACCTAGCTGGAACACACACTCCCTCTTTGACCTATCCCACCTAATGCCTCCCATCCACTCTACTGTTTCTACAACTTCAATCCCTCTGACCTCTTCAATCCCTTAATTGTGTCATTGACCCCATTCCCTCTAGATTGTAAGCTTACGAGCAGGGTTCTCTACCTCATGTACCAGTCTGTACTAGTTTGTCTAAATTAGTATGTAGTTCCTTTCTTTGCTCTGTACCAAGCGCTTCGAGAATTGGTGGCGCTGTACAAATAAATGTTAATGTAACAGAGGTGGCCTAGAAGTGACCAATCAGAAAAGCGCCTACATTCCTAATGCTTCCCCGGGTTCTTCACAATAGATATTTCCATTTTTAGCAATATAGACATGTATGGAATTGAGTGTCAGATTCCTTGGATCCTAAGGTGGATCTTACTGTATGCCATATATACATATAAGGGTCAACTCAGTTTGTGCCAATGTTTCGGCCCTGCAATGATGCCCCTGAAGACCAGACTGGTTGGAGGGCATATCATGGACACATCGGGAACCAAATCACGAGCTACACAGTATGCCCCAATGTGGGTACGGCATTTGGACATTACAGCCGATATCTTACGATGCAGCGTGGGTTTTTTTTTTTAAGTAATAGGTGGATTCAATTATTTTGGGGGGGTGGCCTTTATCCCTCAGCTGAAGATGAGGACTCAAGGGGGTGTCAGGTCCTCACTAGACATCAGGAACAGGTAATATTTTATTCCCCCGGCACCCTTCTGGTTATTAAGATCTGGGAATAATGAGTAGACCCCATTGTCTTTATGCTGGTTATTAAGATTGGGGCATAATGAGTAGACCCCATAGTCTTTATGCTGGTTATTAAGATCGGGGCATAATGAGTAGACCCCATAGTCTTTATGCTGATTATTAAGATCGGGGCATAATGAGTAGACCCCAGAGTCTTTATGCTGGTTATTAAGATCGGGGCATAATGAGTAGACCCCATAGTCTTTATGCTGGTTATTAAGGCTACCAATGTAGAGATAGAAGTAAATATTGCCAATAGTTGGCTGACTATCATGAGAGTTTTGCTTGCACACCAGCTGTACAGTTATAGTCAGGAATGCACCCAGCAACGAGCGGGGCATAATGAGTAGACCCCATAGTCTTTATGCTGGTTATTAATATCAGGGCTGGCCTTAGGGGTGTGCACAGGGTACAACACCCCAGAGGGCGCCACAACAAAAAAAGTTGAGATATGGGGAGGAGGGGGAGAGAGACCAGATATGGGGAGGAGGGGAGAGAGAACAGATTTGGGGAGGAGGGGGAGAGAGAAGAGATTTGGGGAGGAGGGGGAGAGAGAAGAGATTTGGGGAGGAGGGGGAGAGAGAAGAGATTTGGGGAGGAGGAGGAGAGAGAACAGATATGGGGAGGAGGGGGAGAGAGAAGAGATATGGGGAGGAGGGGGAGAGAGAGTACAGATATGGGGAGGAGGGGGAGAGAGAGAGAACAGATATGGGGAGGAGGGGGAGAGAGAACAGATATGGGGAGGAGGGGGAGAGAGAACATATATGGGGAGGAGGGGGAGAGAGAACAGATATGGGGAGGAGGGGGAGAGAGAACAGATATGGGGAGGAGGGGAGAGAGAGAGAACAGATATGGGGAGGAGGGGGAGAGAGAACATATATGGGGAGGAGGGGGAGAGAGAACAGATATGGGGAGGAGGGGAGAGAGAACAGATATGGGGAGGAGGGGGAGAGAGAAGAGATATGGGGAGGAGGAGGAGAGAGAACAGATATCGGGAGAAGGGGGAAAGAGAAGAGATATGGGGAGGAGGGGAGAGAGAACAGATATGGGGAGGAGGGGGAGAGAGAACAGATATGGGGAGGAGGGGGAGAGAGAAGAGTTATGGGGAGGAGGGGAGAGAGAACAGATATGGGGAGGAGGGCGAGAGAGAAGAGTTATGGGGAGGAGGGGAGAGAGAACAGATATGGGGAGGAGGGGAGAGAGAACAGATATGGGGAGGAGGGCGAGAGAGAAGAGTTATGGGGAGGAGGGGAGAGAGGCCATATATGAGGAGGAGGGAGAGAGAATAGATATGGGGAAGTAAGAGGAAAGGGACAAACATGGGAGGGGAGAGACACATACATGGAGGGAGAGGAAAGAGACAGGCATAAGGAGGGAGAGGAAACAGACAGACATGAGGGCGGGGGGGGGGGGGGCGCCACAGGGGTGGCCTGCACAGGGCACCGGAATACTTAAGGCCAGCCCTGATTAAGATGGGGGCATAATGAGTACACACCCCATAGTCTTTATGCTGGTTATTAAGATCGGGGCATAATGAGTACACACCCCATAGTCTTTATGCTGGTTATTAAGATCGGGGCACAATGAGTAGACCCCATAGTCTTTATGCTGGTTATTAAGATCGGGGCATAATGAGTACACACCCCATAGTCTTTATGCTGGTTATTAAGATCGGGGCATAATGAGTACACACCCCATAGTCTTTATGCTGGTTATTAAGATCGGGGCATAATGAGTACACACCCCATAGTCTTTATGCTGGTTATTAAGATCGGGGCATAATGAGTACACACCCCATAGTCTTTATGTTGATTATTAAGATCGGGGCATAATGAGTACACACCCCATAGTCTTTATGTTGATTATTAAGATCGGGGCATAAGAGTACACACCCCATAGTCTTTATGTTGATTATTAAGATCGGGGCATAATGAGTACACACCCCATAGTCTTTATGTTGATTATTAAGATCGGGGCATAATGAGTAAACACCCCATAGTCTTTATGCTGGTTATTAAGATCGGGGCATAATGAGTACACACCCCATAGTCTTTATGCTGGTTATTAAGATCGGGGCATAATGAGTACACACCCCATAGTCTTTATGCTGATTATTAAGATCGGGGCACAATGAGTAGACCCCATAGTCTTTATGTTGATTATTAAGATCGGGGCATAATAAGTAGACCCCATAGTCTTTATGCTGATTATTAAGATCGGGGCATAATGAGTAGACCCCATAGTCTTTATGCTGATTATTAAGATCGGGGCATAATGAGTAGACCCCATAGTCTTTATGCTGATTATTAAGATCGGGGCATAATGAGTAGACCCCATAGTCTTTATGTTGATTATTAAGATCGGGGCATAATGAGTAGACCCCATAGTCTTTATGCTGGTTATTAAGATTGGGGCATAATAAGTAGACCCCATAGTCTTTATGCTGATTATTAAGATCGGGGCATAATGAGTAGACCCCATAGTCTTTATGCTGATTATTAAGATCGGGGCATAATGAGTAGACCCCATAGTCTTTATGTTGATTATTAAGATCGGGGCATAATGAGTAGACCCCATAGTCTTTATGCTGATTATTAAGATCGGGGCATAATGAGTAGACCCCATAGTCTTTATGCTGATTATTAAGATCGGGGCATAATGAGTAGACCCCATAGTCTTTATGCTGGTTATTAAGGCTACCAATGTAGAGATAGAAGTAAATATTGCCAATAGTTGGCTGACTATCATGAGAGTTTTGCTTGCACACCAGCTGTACAGTTATAGTCAGGAATGCACCCAGCAACGAGCGGCTGGTTAGATAAACATTAACTAACTGGCTGCCAAACTTCAGAAATTAAAGAATCAACAGAAAGTTTCTGCCACGGCCAACTCTCAAACTAAAATAAAATACTGCACATGGACCAGTGCAGGGACAGCCCGCGGCTCCGCAGCTGTAGTTACCCTTCCATAGCCCACAGCAAGCAATTGGCCTTGCAGTCTGCCTGAGGATATTGGGAATATTGTGTACTATTTCCCTCCAGGCTTGCTCCATGGAAATGTGCGTTCCTATCACCAGTAAAACAGAACAGCAACTGTGCCACATTGCCACCACCGGCCACTCTTCCAGAGACACGTGTAGCACATGCTGGGGCAGTATGTAGCATGCATTTACAGACAGAATCCCATTCATTGATCATGGCAGGTCCTGTGAGATCTCCACCTGGATTCACTTACTGGATTCTGTCTGTGTTTAAAAGCATCCTAGATGAGGTTTCACCTTGGCTATTTTTTTCTTTTTTACTAGTGTTTGTAGATGTGTAAAAGATATTTAGTTTAAAATGTAGAAATAGTGTTTTATGTTTTAATTTTTTTTAATAGTAAATAGTATGAGAACCCCCCCATAATATATAATTTGTGTATGGTTATGAAGGGGTTAATTATTTTTTGCAGAAATAGTTTGGACTTACTGCATATTTATTAAAAGTGTGTATATTAAACTGCCTTTTAAGAGCCACAAACTATATAGGGTCTACTCAATGCAGCTGAATGGCCGTCAGAAATTCATGCCTCAGTTTCATGCAATTCTCTCTTTATTGAGTATTCCCTTAAATATTTAGAGTGACACAACTATGGGGGCAAGACGGTATGTATTTTAGGAGATATTTGTCACTTCTCCCCTGGCACCCTGCACATCGGATTAGAGTAAAGGTTAGTATTGGGGTTAGTATTATGGTTAGGTGTTATTTAGGGTAAGTATTAGGGTTACGGGTTAATATTAGGGTTAGGTGTTAGTTTTAGGGTAAGTGTTAGGATTACGGGTTAGTATTAGGGTTAGGTGTTAGTTTTAGGGTTAGGTGTTAGTTTTAGGGTTAGGTGTTAGTGTTAGGTGTTAGTTTTAGGGTTAGGTGTTAGTTTTAGGGTTAGGTGTTAGTTTTAGGGTTAGGTGTTAGTTTTAGGGTAAGTATTAGGGTTTAGGGTTAGGTGTTAGTTTTAGGGTAAGTATTAGGTTTACGGTTTAGTATTAGGGTTAGGTGTTAGTTTTATGGTAAGTATTTGGATTACGGGTTAGTATTAGGGTTAGGTGTTAGTTTTAGGGTAAGTATTTGGATTACGGGTTAGTATTAGGGTTAGGTGTTAGTTTTAGGGTAAGTATTTGGATTACGGGTTAGTATTAGGGTTAGGTGTTAGTTTTATGGTAAGTATTTGGATTACGGGTTAGTATTAGGGTTAGGTGTTAGTTTTAGGGTAAGTATTTGGATTACGGGTTAGTATTAGGGTTAGGTGTTAGTTTTAGGGTAAGTATTAGGTTTACAGTTTAGTATTAGAGTTAGGTGTTAGTTTTATGGTAAGTATTTGGATTACAGGTTAGTATTAGGGTTAGGTGTTAGTTTTAGGGTTAGATGTTAGTTTGAGGGTAAGTATTAGGGTTAAGGGTTAATATTAGGGTTAGGTGTTAGTTTTATGGTAAGTATTTGGATTACAGGTTAGTATTAGGGTTAGGTGTTAGTTTTATGGTAAGTATTTGGATTACGGGTTAGTATTAGGGTTAGGCATTCGTTTTAGGGCAAGTATTAGGATTACGGGTTCATATTAGGGTTAGGTGTTAGTTTTAGGGTAACTATTAGGATTACAGGTTTGTAATAGGGGTAGGCATCAGCGCTGACAGTTCTGCTCTATAAACGGCGTTGATGAAAGCACGGTGCAGAACAGTCATAGACCCCTGATAGCGTCTCTGAAATTTAAACAGGATTATCCAGAGGGGTAAGCACTGCATTGTTCAATGATTTGCATGAACCCTTTGGCACTCAAGGATGTTACGTTGGACATGGTTTTGCATATGCAGAGTTATGTTACAAAGATCTACAGTTGGGGATACAAAGTGTGGATCACGGCAGGCTAAGTATTTGGAAGCCCTGACAGATATTGAAGACAAAAGTATGTTCACGGCAGAGAGGTATTGTGAAGGGCACAGATCTGGAATAATCTCCCAGCAGCTTTTCAAGCACTTACACCAGTCAGTGAACTTGAGGAGTTCTGTGATCTGTTACTGCCCCCTTCAGCTGCTCTGTGAGTTTTAATGATCACTGCCTGACTCTTTTATACTCTGCCTTCTGTGGACTACAATTCCCATGATGCTCAGCCAACCATCAGCCATTACATTAGGGGATGCTACTATAGGGTTACCATCCGTCCTCCTTTCTCTCAGACATGTCCTTTTTTTGAGGATTTAAACAGGGGCGATCCAATGTCAGACCTCGATCGGCGCTGCCTGCTCTCCCAGCTAGGGTTGCCACCTGACCGGTATTTTACCGGCAGGCCGGTAAAAAAATTGGCACCAGGCCAATGTTAAGTCTATGGAGACAGTACCAAGGCCGGTATTTTTTTGAAGAAAAGGTGGCAACCCTACTCCCAGCGCATAGTGAGGACTGAGAGTGTGCGCTCAGTATGCACTGGGTGTGCAGCTTGGCTGCACAGAAGAGAGACAGTGTGTGTGGGGGGTGGGGGAGACAAAGACATAGGAGAGACAGAGGCATTGGACTTAATGTCCCGGGTCATGGCCAGCTCTGAGAAAACAAGGTCTCCGCAAGTCATGTGATACCTCTCAACTCTTCTGATTGGCTGAGAGTTCAGAAGGCTCTTGTGAGTGGCTCAGTCCCTCCTTCACAGAGCTCAAAGCTGCATTACATAGAACTTGCTCATGATCCAGATAGCACACAAAGGACATGCCCAAATACCAGATTGCACCCACATGATTGGCCCAGGCACCTAAATTGCACCCACATGACTTGCCCGAGAACCTAGATTGCACCCACAAAACTTTTACCGAGTCTTTGGAATAAAAGAGGAAAGACTTGCCCCAGACCAGGCCCGGACTGGCCATCGGGCACACCGGGCAAATGCCCGGTGGGCCGCGGTGGCCATGGGCCGAGGCCGGCGGGGAAGATCCCAGCAGAGAAAAAAAAAACTTACCTCATTCCTGCTCTGTCCCCCGGTGCTCTGAAGCTGCGTGGCTGCGAGGGAAGCGTTGTGAGCTCCCCTCCAGCCGCGCGGTCAATAAAGTGTGTTGGAACTTTTTTTTCAAACAAACTTTATTGTTCCGCGCGGCTGGAGGGGAGCTCACAACGCTTCCCTCACAGCCACGCAGCTTCAGAGCACCGGGGGACGAAGCAGCAAAGAGGTAAGTACTGGGGTCTGGGGAAGGGGGGGAGGTGGGTGGCATAACGAGCATAATATATGGGCAATATCCTGGCATATAACATGGCATTTTGGGGGCAATATCCTGGCATATTGGGGGCAATATCCTGGCATAATACATGGCATATTGGGGGCAATATCTGGCATATTGGGGGCAATATCCTGGCATAATACATGGCATATTGGGGGCAATATCCTGGCATAATACATGGCATATTGGGGGCAATATCCTGGCATAATACATGGCATATTGGGGGCAATATTCTGGCATATAACATGGCATATTGGGGGCAATATCCTGGCATTTTACATGGCATATTGGGGGCAATATCCTGGCATATAACATGGTTTATTGGGGCAATATCCTGGCATATAACATGGCATATTGGGGGCAATATCCTGGCATATTGGGGGCAATATCCTGGCATATTACATGGCATATTGGGGGCAATATCCTGGCATATAAAAATGGGCTGCTCAGTCTTAAATGCCCGGGCCTATTTTTTTGTCCCAGTCCGGGCCTGCCCCAGACATCCAGATTGCACACACAATACTTGCCCCATCTACAAGACTGCACACATATGACTTGCACAGCACCCAGATTGCACACAAAGGACTTGCCCAAGCACCCAGATTGCACACATAGAATTTGCCCCAGCACCCAGAATACATCCACAGAACTATCAGCAGCACCCAGATTGTATTCACTGTACTTGCCCCAGCACCCAGATTGCACACCCACAGCCAGGTGTATTGCATCTGTAGCTCTGTATTATTTTGAGTAAGAGGTGGCAACACTATCAAAAGTACATGCCAGTTCTTCCTCAGACTAAAGACAATCCATTGTGCTTCTATATTAGACAGACACATTTAAAGTAAGCTTTATTTTTCACTTGTGCTTCTAACACAGAGATCTGTCTGTGTAGATCTGCCTGTGGGGCCCCTGCTTATGACATCGCCTAGTGGCTTGATCTGCACATTACACATTTCGCATTGAAATGTAGTTAATTTACCTATCAAGCCACAAGGTGGCACCATGGACACATTTAAAACATATATTTCCATTATTTTATTCATTTGCCTGTTATTTTGCTAACACCAAGTATAGGTCATTTATTATTATTATTTAGTTATTGATAAAGTATTTTACCAGGAAGGATACACTGAGATTTATTTAGTTTTCAAGTAGTCCCTAGATTACCACTAAAAAAGATGTTTAGGTTGACAGTTCCTTTAACAAACAGTAACTATGGTTAGCATGGGTTGAAATTATTATTATTATTTTTTTAAATAATATTATGCTGCTATTAGTCTTTGATTTCACAATGGCCATGATTTATTTGAACAAGGCGCAGGGAGGGATGCACTAAACTCCCCGAAGCAAGTATAGTTTAAATTAAATATTTTAAAGTGCTGTGGAGAAGAGTTCGATATTATACACAAAATCACATTTATGAACACTATACATTTCCATAAAGATTTTTTTTTTCTAAATAGGTTTGGAATGAGGGGGGAGGGGGCGCTGGAGGTAAGAGGGGAAGGTCAGGTCTGACTTGTTATATTCATTTTACTTACATATCCCTTTGGGCCAAGAGAATCCATGTGCGCCATCTTTTATTGTGGGAGATAAGTGGGACGTAGTGGGTGATGTATAAAAACTCCCACACTGCAAAGAGTTTTCCATAAAAAATATATATATAAGCGCTGTTTGGTAGGTATACCAGCGATTGCTGTGCAATACAGGGAGGGAGAGAGGGACCTGGGCGGAGCTTCCCCAACACAGATCAGGCACTTTTCAGAGCTAGTTTTTGTTATAAATAGGCGACACCGGACACAACCTAAATCTAAGCGTTCAGCGTAGATAGCGCAGACTCCAGTGAGTCTGCTTCATACATTGGCGCACACGCCCAAGAGTTCACCCTCTCCTGGTCAGTCACAAAAATACATTCCTTGATTTTATTTCCTTCCTCTGCTCCAACATTGCACCCAGGGCTTACCCGAGTGCCCAGACTTGCACTTATAGGACTAACCCCAGCATGCAGGACTTGCCCCACTGCCCAAATTGCACTCACAGAACTTGCCCCAGCACATTCATTTCCACTCAGGACTCAACCCAGCACCCACTTTGTACTCAGGACTCCCCCCAGCACCCACTTTGTACTCAGGACTCCCCCCAGCCCCCACTTTGTACTCAGCCCCCACTTTGTACTCAGGACTCCCCCCAGCCCCCACTTTGTACTCAGGACTCACCCCTCAGCCCCCACTTTGTACTCAGGACTCCCCCCAGCCCCCACTTTGTACTCAGGACTCCCCCCAGCCCCCACTTTGTACTCAGGACTCCCCCCAGCCCCCACTTTGTACTCAGGACTCACCCCTCAGCCCCCACTTTGTACTCAGGACTCCCCCCCCAGCCCTCACTTTGTACTCAGGACTCACCCCCCAGCCCCCACTTTGTACTCAGGACTCCCCCCTCACTTTGTACTCAGGACTCCCCCCTCACTTTGTACTCAGGACTCACCCCAGCCCCCACTTTGTACCCAGGACTCCCCCCAGCCCCCACTTTGTACTCAGGACTCCCCCCTCACTTTGTACTCAGGACTCACCCTCAGCCCCCACTTTGTACTCAGGACTCCCCCCAGCCCCCACTTTGTACTCAGGACTCACCCCCTCAGCCCCCACTTTGTACTCAGGACTCCCCCCCCCAGCCCCCACTTTGTACTCAGGACTCCCCCCCCAGCCCCCACTTTGTACTCAGGACTCACCCCCTCAGCCCCCACTTTGTACTCAGGACTCACCCCCTCAGCCCCCACTTTGTACTCAGGACTCCCCCCCCTCAGCCCCCACTTTGTACTCAGGACTCCCCCCAGCCCCCACTTTGTATTCAGGACTCACCCCTCAGCCCCCACTTTGTACTCAGGACTCACCCCTCACTTTGTACTCAGGACTCACCCCTCAGCCCCCACTTTGTACTCAGGACTCACCCCTCACTTTGTACTCAGGACTCACCCCCTCAGCCCTCACTTTGTACTCAGGACTCACCCCCTCAGCCCCCACTTTGTACTCAGGACTCCCCCCCCTCAGCCCCCACTTTGTACTCAGGACTCCCCCCTCACTTTGTACTCAGGACTCACCCCTCAGCCCCCACTTTGTACTCAGGACTCACCCCTCCCCCCTCACTTTGTACTCAGGACTCACCCCTCACTTTGTACTCAGGACTCACCCCCTCAGCCCTCACTTTGTACTCAGGACTCACCCCAACCCCTACTTTGTACTCAGGACTCCCCCCCCAGCATCCGTTCGCTTTGTGCACCACATGGCTTCCTGAGTATTTAGATGGCTACTAATCACTAGGGAGAAACGCGCTAGGGAAAGAAAAATAGATTTAAAAAAAAAACTGCACAGTGGCAATTTGCATAGTTGCCAACATCGGCCATGTTTCCAGGGACACATATTTGTTCCACATGCTGCAGAAAGAGCATGCAAAGTGTGGCCCGGCAGTATGTTGGATGGATATACGCACAGACACAATCCAATTAATTAATCAGGGTGGAGATCTCATAGGACCTACTATTATTAATTAATTGGATTGTGTCTGTGCGTATATCCATCCTACATACTGCCGGGCTGCACTTTGCATGCTCTTTCTGCAGCATGTGGAACAAACATGCGTCCCTGGAAACATGGCCGATGTTGGCAACTATGAATTTGCCGCACTGCTTAAAGTGCCCCCTGGTCTGATCTGCAGGCAGTCCTCAGGCCCTCCCACTTTTCTTTGCTGACCCCTTTGCCCTGCTGCAGGGTCAGGAACATCGGCGACATTACAGGGACAGATTTGTCCCATCTAACTGCTGTAAAGGCATAGCCTTGTCTGTGTCAGCTATGCAGATTTCCAAAATGGCCCCCAGAGAACTATATTCCCCCATGATTCTAAGGTGCCTACACAACAGAAGTACATTTAATGTAATTAAAATGATTAATGTTTACTTATTACATTAACAAGATATTTTAAAACATATGTGTTTAAATAAAGTTTAGTTCCCCTTTAAATGTGTCTCTGGAGTCTCCTGCTTATGACATCACCTGTGTCTTGATATGCAAATGAACTGTCTTTTGATAGGAAATGTGTAACTTCCTGTCTTGTCTATCAGCTTCCACCATAAAATAAACTGTTATATAAAAAATAAAAAAATATTTCTTTAAGCATTCTTTATAGAATCTGTTCCTTCGAACTGCTATTTATCAATTTGTACAAAACAAAACATTTTGTATAAAAATAAATGTTGCTTTTGACATCAGATTCAAAGGAGTTTGCCATTGGTATTTGGTTGTGGAATCTCCCCTCTTGTACTCTGGCGACACGGGCTGATTCCACACCTTTCTCACAAGTGACAGGGCGGACGGTTAGGAGACAAATGGGTCAATTCACTTAAACTTCAACTTTGGAAGTCAACTTTCATTTTGAGACTTTTGAGATAATTCGGCACCTGAGTTTGACTTAGAGAAAAAAAAAAACCAGGTTGGAATCTTCCTGTTGAATTGAAAGTAATGGGACAATGACGCTATTTTTGCAACCGAGTCAAACTCAGGTGCCGAGCTGGACTTATGGGGCTATTCATTAGAAGGTGAGTTGAAGTGAGACGCAGGTGAGTTGAAGTGAGACGCAGGTGAGTTGAAGTGAGACGCAGGTGAGTTGAATTGAGACGCAGGTGAGTTGAAGTGAGACGCAGGTGAGTTGAAGTGAGACGCAGGTGAGTTGAAGTGAGACGCAGGTGAGTTGAATTGAGACGCAGGTGAGTTGAAGTGAGACGCAGGTGAGTTGAAGTGAGACGCAGGTGAGTTGAATTGAGACGCAGGTGAGTTGAAGTGAGACGCAGGTGAGTTGAAGTGAATAGCAGGTGAGTTGAAGTGAATAGCAGGTGAGATGAACATTCCATCTCACCAATTCATCTATACATTGCGCAGGAACAAACCTGGTGAGTCCACTTAGAAGGGGAAATAACCAAGTTTGTTCCTGCATAATGCATAGCTAAATTAGTCAGAGGAAATGTTAATCTCACCTCAAACTCACCTTTTAGTGAATAGCCCCATAAGTCTCAAAAATAGCTTGGACCATTTCACCTCCCATCACTTTCTACGGGGGCGATTCAAACCTGGGCTCTAAATTTGACTTGGGCTCAAAATGAAAGTCGACCTCCAAAGTCGAATTAAGTGACTAGAACCCAAGAGAGTTTAGAAAGTTAGCAAAGCATTAAATGGGACACGGAATCTGATACTTGATACTTAGTGTATTTTCCCTCTTCACCAAAGACAATTCTCCAGTCACTCCTCCAGAGAAGAATTTAAAGAAACACCTGACACCGAAAAAAGCCCCTCCGTGCTCAGCTATGGTAACAGGGTTACTCTTTTATTATGCAAATGATTTTAGTCCAGACCAGCTGTTAAGCTTAGTCCCTCTGGATGTCAATGGGCTGAATCTTCCAATTATAAAATAAAAGATATCTTGCTATGTGTTTGTGAATTCAGGCAAATGATTAATAAAATGCTCCCGTCTAGTTCACTATGCCAGTCTCATTTAGATAAATATTTGGTAAATAGTTTCTGCTTTATACAGTTTCAATGTCTGTACCAACTGGAGTAGCAGTGACTCTGCCAACTTAAACATTGTGTGTACTGAGAATGTAGAGAATAACAAATTACCCATGTGTTGTCTTATAAAAAGAACTGAACAAAGAGATTAGGAAAAAAAAAAGTTATATGATCAGCTCAACACTGTATGAATGTGTTACCGCCTTCCTTGTCCCTTTTAAAAAACAGAACACCATATAAATTAGATGGGCGCTAAGAGCAATTATATAACTGAAAAGATAGAGGAAAGAGATCTCCCAATATTGGTCATAACAGACACTCAAAAGACATAAATATCAGGCAAGCACATCTGAGAAAAATATATAGGATTTAAAGGGACTGTATCACCTAAACATTGCTTTGTACCGTGATACAGTCCTTCTAGTGGTCTACTCAGTAGAGTATCTCAGGAAATTGAGAAGGGATGCTTCACTCAGGAGACTACAAAGGTTGCGGTTATATATCCTAGAAATATCCCCCTTCCTCTTACCTGATCAGGTTGTGGATTTAATCAATTCATCACTTAAGATGCCAAAATATATAAAGACAATCATGGTTTTTAAAGCATATAGGTCTGCGTTGGACTTTCTGATTCCAAACATAAGATGCAGGTTAGCTTTGATTAGTTAAGGGTTTAGTCTCATTTTGTCCAGTTACCCCTCATTACAGTTCTACTTGGGACAGTTATTGAAAATGGTAAATTCCCTTGAAAACTATAAGATCAGATTGAGATATCCTGCAATCAAATTGGCCTCTGTTAGCGCTAATGCTTTGAGATATCCTGCAATCAAATTGGCCTCTGTTGGCGCTAATGCTTTGAGATATCCTGCAATCAAATAGGCCTCTGTTGGCACTAATACTCTGAGATAGCCTGCAATCAAATTGGCCTCTGTTGGCACTAATACTCTGAGATAGCCTGCAATCAAATAGGCCTCTGTTGGCACTAATACTCTGACATAGCCTGCGATCAAATAGGCCTCTGTTGGCACTAATACTCTGAGATAGCCTGCAATCAAATTGGCCTCTGTTGGGGCTAATACTCTGAGATAGCCTGCAATCAAATTGGCCTCTGTTGGCACTAATACTCTGAGATAGCCTGCAATCAAATAGGCCTCTGTTGGCACCAATACTCTGAGATAGCCTGCAATTAAATTGGCCTCTGTTGAGGCTAATACTCTGACATAGCCTGCAATCAAATTGGCCTCTGTTGGCACTAATACTCTGAGATAGCCTGCAATCAAATTGGCCTCTGTTGGCACTAATACTCTAAGATAGCCTGCAATCAAATTGGCCTCTGTTGGCACTAATACTCTGACATAGCCTGCAATCAAATTGGCCTCTGTTGGCACTAATACTCTGAGATAGCCTGCAATCAAATTGGCCTCTGTTGGCACTAATACTCTGAGATAGCCTGCAATCAAATAGGCCTCTGTTGGCACCAATACTCTGAGATAGCCTGCAATTAAATTGGCCTCTGTTGAGGCTAATACTCTGACATAGCCTGCAATCAAATTGGCCTCTGTTGGCACTAATACTCTGAGATAGCCTGCAATCAAATTGGCCTCTGTTGGCACTAATACTCTGAGATAGCCTGCAATCAAATAGGCCTCTGTTGGCACCAATACTCTGAGATAGCCTGCAATTAAATTGGCCTCTGTTGAGGCTAATACTCTGACATAGCCTGCAATCAAATTGGCCTCTGTTGGCACTAATACTCTGAGATAGCCTGCAATCAAATTGGCCTCTGTTGGCACTAATACTCTAAGATAGCCTGCAATCAAATTGGCCTCTGTTGGCACTAATACTCTGACATAGCCTGCAATCAAATTGGCCTCTGTTGGGGCTAATACTCTAAGATAGCCTGCAATCAAATTGGCCTCTGTTGGCACTAATACTCTGACATAGCCTGCAATCAAATTGGCCTCTGTTGGGGCTAATACTCTAAGATAGCCTGCAATCAAATTGGCCTCTGTTGGCACTAATACTCTGACATAGCCTGCAATCAAATTGGCCTCTGTTGGCACTAATACTCTGAGATAGCCTGCAATCAAATTGGCCTCTGTTGGGGCTAATACTCTGAGATAGCCTGCAATCAAATTGGCCTCTGTTGGGGCTAATACTCTAAGATAGCCTGCAATCAAATTGGCCTCTGTTGGCACTAATACTCTGACATAGCCTGCAATCAAATTGGCCTCTGTTGGCACTAATACTCTGAGATAGCCTGCAATCAAATTGGCCTCTGTTGGGGCTAATACTCTAAGATAGCCTGCAATCAAATTGGCCTCTGTTGGCACTAATACTCTGACATAGCCTGCAATCAAATTGGCCTCTGTTGGCACTAATACTCTGAGATAGCCTGCAATCAAATTGGCCTCTGTTGGGGCTAATACTCTAAGATAGCCTGCAATCAAATTGGCCTCTGTTGGCACTAATACTCTGACATAGCCTGCAATCAAATTGGCCTCTGTTGGCACTAATACTCTGAGATAGCCTGCAATCAAATTGGCCTCTGTTGGGGCTAATACTCTAAGATAGCCTGCAATCAAATTGGCCTCTGTTGGCACTAATACTCTGACATAGCCTGCAATCAAATTGGCCTCTGTTGGCACTAATACTCTGAGATAGCCTGCAAACAAAATGGCCTCTGTTGGCACTAATACTCTGAGATAGCCTGCAATCAAACTGGCCTCTGTTGGTGCTAATACTTTGAGATGGCCTGCAATTAAAATGGCACCTGTTGGCTCCAATACTAGCTGTTAAAGGCTGAAATTCAGGTTGGACAGACTGGGTGTCCTCCCCCCTTTGGAGCTGGTCTTGTTTCAGGGTTTCACTGAAGCAGAGTTGTGTTTGGTGAATTGGTTGCAGTCTTGATATTTCTACTTCAGTCAGGAAGGGCATCAATCATTTATTATAACTAGAAAGGCTTTTTAGACCAGTGAAAGGCAATACTCTGCAGATGGAGACTTTGTGCTCTGTTCAGCTGGCTTTGACATGTCACTTTTTAGAGAAGCTTCAGAAATAGAAGCAAAATGTCTTCTAATAAAACATGTTATATTTTACCAGAAGTTGAATGACCAGTTTCTCAGGACTACCACCAGGGGTGCTATACTAGCCCCAGTAGCTGTTGGCAGAGGGACAAAATAGTTTGCAGGAATTTTGTAGTGGTAAGTCATGGGTTTGTATGTATTATGATTTGTTTGTGTTATTGTTACTTTCTTATTTAGATCACAATAATAGTTTACCTAGAGCAAACCAAGGACCCTCTTAATAGGAAGATTAGAAGCCAGGATCTCTACTGTTCTGCAAGTTGTATTTCTAGTAGTTTAGGACTGGTACAGTGGACCATGTGTTACTTCTGTCATAAGTTTTAGGTTTGTTCTTTTAATTGCATATACAGATTCTTATGCCCTTGCATTCAGACAGGCAACTTTATTATCTATATATATTTACCTTTTTTAATTATGTAGTGTTTGCATCGCAAAGAGATGATTTTTCTCTGCGCATAATATTTGAACCCATTCAGGACAATGGTTGTTTTGATGTTCGTTCTTTAAATAACTTTTTGCTAGTTTTGTGCATTTAAATAAAAATGCATGCTTGCTTTGTAAATGAATCCCCACATATATAGGGGTTTAGGACAGATGGTCTTTTTTTGCCTCCATTTTTTTTTTTTTTAGATCTAACCCTGTGTAGTGTTTTAAATTTAATAAGGCGTGTAAAAATGGCAAAGGATTGTGATAGGTTATATGCTTGGTTACATGAAGTTGAATTTGTCAAGCTGACCAAAACTAAAGGACATTTTTATGAGTTGCAACAATTCTATTGAATAATAACTTTGTAATTAGAACATTTCCCCAGAATGAATCTTTATTATGTCTTGTTTTTGTCGGTGTCATTTAAATAGTATGTAGAAATGTATGATCTGTTAGCTTTGATGCTAGACCACCTAGCATGAAAGCTAGCAGATCATACATTTCTACATACTATTTAAATGACACCCACAAAAACAAGACATAATAAAGATTCATTCTGGGGAAATGTTCTAATTACAAAGTTATTATTCAATAAAATTGTTGCAACTCATAAAAATGTCCTTTAGTTTTGGTCAGCTTGACAAATTAAACTTCATGTAACCAAGCATATAACCTAATTTGTCAAGCTGACCAAAACTAAAGGACATTTTTATGAGTTGCAACAATTTTATTGAATAATAACTTTGTAATTAGAACATTTCCCCAGAATGAATCTTTATTATGTCTTGTTTTTGTGGGTGTCATTTAAATAGTATGTAGAAATGTATGATCTGCTAGCTTTCATGCTAGGTGGTCTAGCATCAAAGCTAACAGATCATACATTTCTACATACTATTTAAATGACACCGACAAAAACAAGACATAATAAAGATTCATTCTGGGGAAATGTTCTAATTACAAAGTTATTATTCAATAGAATTGTTGCAACTCATAAAAATGTCCTTTAGTTTTGGTCAGCTTGACAAATTCAACTTCATGTAACCAAGCATATAACCTATGTAGTCCTAGGGAACCTGTGGAAAAAGTCATGCAATCCCCTTTGATCCTAATGGCAGAATTCAAATTTAAACCTTTAACCCCTCAGTGACCAGACAAAACTTTTAATCATTCTGGACAATGGTGGTTTTAACACTTCTGGTTCATTGGTATTTAGGTGTAAGTTCACTGTAACCCACACCAATGAAGTTTTGGTATTAAGTGCTCTAGATATTTTGATCATTTAATTCACTAGAAGATAAAATGCTGAAAAGTTTATATTAAAAAAAAAAACTAAAAAATAAAACCTGCTAAATAGATTTATATTTGTCCTGAGTTTTCAAACATCCAATTTTTCTATGTTTTGCAAGTTATAGGGCAATAACTGAAAGCATATTTTTTCCCCAACCATTTTCTCCTAGCAAATATTTAGCCCCAACCATATATTGGGCTAAAGAAAGAAACAGATCACCAGCTGCATCTAGAGGCAGTCTAGCAACACTTCCCAAGTGACAGAAAACATCACTTCATTAGCTCTAGCCCACAACCAGGCAGCACCATGGTGAAAAGGCATGATACCTTCCTAATACGGTGCTTGCAATTACTATGGGAAGGGATAGCACTACGTCCTGGGGCCTGGTTTAGGTGTTGCTAGATTCCTTGATAGAGGAATTGCAGCCTAGTGTATAAAGTGATTGCTTTATAAGCTCTTTCCACAAAATGTGACAGCAAGTCAATGGTCACACTTGCCACATTCAAGGATTTCCAGTCCTGCCTGTATGAAGACTAGGAAGACTTCTTGGATCCCACCAAATGCCCTCATCTCATGTCTGTGGACTAACACTACAATAATTTGGTCCTACTCACCCTTCCTGCTTTATTATCAAACCACGTAGAACAAGATTTAAATTGGCAAATGCTAGCAAACCTGCAACTTGGGTTTTATATTTAACCCCTTAGTGACAAGACATTTTCACCTTGACTTTCCATTGTTGACAATGGCTGTTTTGACATTTCTAGGGTGTTTGTGTTTAGCTGTAATTTTTCTCACATACAGTACCCACACAAATGATATGTTGTTTTTATCGTCATAAGAAGGGCTTTCATTAGATACCATTATGTTCATCATATCTTATAATTTACTACAAAAAAATCATAAAATATGATGAAAAATTTTAAAAAAACCCACTTTTTCTAACTTTGACCTAAAATATAATTTACACAAATAAAAGCATTAAAAAAGACCCCGTCTAAATAGTTTCTAAATGTTCTCCCGAGTTCAAAAATATGCATGTTTCCATATTTTTCTGCGAGTTATGGGGCAAAAATCAAAAATAGTGTTTTTTGGTTTTTTCCTATATTGATCTTTTGACCCCAACCCGAACACAAAATTTAACCCTAACACTAAATTAGCCAGGCACGTCCTTTGTCATTAAGGGAGTTTCTCCCAGGACGTGCCTGGCACGTACTTTGTCGCGAAGGTGTTAAAGTTGAATACCCATTTCTTTAGAACTGTAAAGTACTTCAAGTAAAAACAAGAGCAAGTGTTTTATTCAGAAAAATATTCAGCACAGATGAATTGCTAATTAAACATGAACAAAGCATACAACTGCATGTACAACAGCAAAATTTACAATATTTTTACAGAGAGACTTAATAGTTTAAAAGTTTACCAAGATAGAGCAAAAAACATTTTTCCAGTACATATTTACATTTAAAGGAGTCACACTATCAAGTCTGCTTAGTAAACTGTTCTGATGTACATCCAGAATTGCCCAGGACAAGACCAGCTGTATAAGTACCAATAGGAAAAGCTATTGGGCAGCCATGCACCGGCCCTCTTTACAGGGTAACCAAACCGTGCTGCCATTTAACATTTCTGTGGTTATGGGGGACTTTTAAACAGGTATATTTACAACTGTACTGCTTGGGAACAGTCGGACAAAAATTCTGCACTAAAATAAATTAAAAAAAACAAGTAAAAAATAGTTAACACGTGTTCATGGAGTCTGCATCTTCATTGAGGAAGTTACCAAAGAATTTAACTTGCTGAACTTCGTTCTCTTAAAAGAAAGCGGTCAGTGGTATTCAAGATTCAATGTGATCCATGTACTGCAATAACCAAGTGATTGGACAGATTCTAACAGCATGTTTGGACCTGGACCCAGCTTACATGGCAGTCACTTACATGTACAAGGAATGAGGGGGAGCGCAGAAACACGACCCATGTCATTAGCAAAGCAGCAGGAAATGGCTGGCATACTTGAGCTCTCAAGTGTTCAATGATTCAGAGGGCTAGCTAAGCAGTTTCAGCCAACAGAATGAAAGATACTAGTTTGCCTACAGTGTGGGGGAGAATGCTGCAGTAATTCCATTTACTATAGAGTAATGCATAAAAAAATAAAAAGAATGGACCATTATATATCTGCCAAGGTTAGATAAGTAAACCATTTCTTAAAGGGACAAAATATACACTTAACTTCAGGGATCAGTGAGATTTGCCTCACTGCTTATTCTTTTAACAAAAGTACAGCATGTTGCATGGAAAGTGCAGAATAGAGATCTCTGCAGTGTTTCGAAGGCCCAGATAACTTTGAAAAGCAGGTTCAGTATGCATGCAACTGAGCACATGCATGACCAAGACCCTACAGCATTGTCCAAAGCAGCAAGGGTTAGTATTAAACCCTTGCAGGCACTTGTACATTCAGACAGCTTAGAGGACAAACCCAGTCTAGGTGCCATTATCAAAATTAGAAGCCAGGCATGGCAACATTTGTCAAAAGAAAATCCAGGCAAGGGAGGTTTTGTGCAGTCATACAAAAAGCAATGGCTATTAAAAAGGAAACTACACATTTTAACCTATGCTTAGTTTTTCATAAGTTGCATTTATCTATGAATCATTATCCATGTGTCTGCACGCACAAGATTAAATCCAGCATCAAGGTACTTACCGGATATCCAGTTTATAATTTAGACAGAAGCCCAAAAGCCCCAAAGACTTTAGAATTTACTACTAAATGAACTGAAAATCTTGAGTACAAGGTATAAACTTGGAAGGATTCATTATCAAACGACGCAGCATTCTCCCATGGTGGCTTGAAGCCCACACTGCTGTAAATCAGGTAAACCAGCCCCAACAGGCAGTTGGAGAGTTGGATGCAGCCCTGCCGCTCCAATGTGAAGTGCATGCATCAAGTAGTTGCCTACTGGTATCCAGCACCAATACTTCTAGAGAGTGGTATGGGTTCCAAACATTTGTCAGAAAAAACATTTTGTACACAGTTCCAAAAGAGAATAAGACCTGGATTATATGAGCTCTGGTGAGTAGCTATAATGATCAGTAGGAGCTCGGGGAACCACCTTAATCACAGGGTTAGCTTAGCAAGTTGGCATCACTTGTTTCGCTCAAACACACATCCAGATCAAAGTCGCCATCCTCTGCTTCAACTCGTCTGACTTTGGTTGGAGTAGCTATGAACTAAAGAGAGACATTGTTAGAACAGCGTGAACTGGTTTGTACACATTTATCAAAAACTAGTGCCACATGACACTGAGGATTTAGAGTAAACCACTAATACTGCGTGATTATATCATAGTTTTGCTGGTTGCAGCCGTTCTGACACATCTGGAAGTAAACATTTACTTGAGCCAGTAAGTGGGAATTTTTCAGCAGCTGCCAGACACCCCTATAGTTTCTCAATACAGTATTAATTCCAACTAAATGGTGGGAGCACTTAAATTATATACAGTTCACCTGTAGTGTCCTAATTTAACAATTCACAAATAACCAGCAAAAACAAAAATGCCATGTGTTGTAAAAAGGCTGCTTTTTAATCAATGATTCTATCAGTCGCTTTTAATGACGCTTTGTGGATGTTGCCCGTGTTTTGCCACCATGACTTCCTCAGAAGTAAAGTATCCATAAATACAGTTCTTTTGCTTGTAGCCTTTCCCCTGGATCATTTCTCATTTTGATTCCAACTGAAAGGTTTAGCATTTAGCATATCGGAAAAGATAGAGGATGCCTTCCAGCTGTACCCAGCAGGAGTCCTCTGTATATTGCTAACCAGGATTCCCCAGACTTTCAGTTTCTCCTCCCAGTTATACAAAGTCAATAGTTGCACAACCAGCTAAGAAGACTACAAAGTACGTGTGGTGAGCAAATATGAAACTTCAAAATTGCTCTTCTCCGTGTGAATTCTGGAAGAAGAGAATGCAAGTCTATCCTGGCAGTTCTACCTTGCGAATTATAGCTTGTGAATGGTTACCTTAGAACCCTCAATATATACATGTTTGTTCTCTGAAGTATTCCCACAATTAGATACAATTTATATCAATCTTAAAAAGCTTATTTTTAACACTGGTTAACACTAGTTATGCATGTGAAAAACAAATTTTTCCCGCAATCTGCCCAATGGCCTTTCAGACTGACCAAAATAATGAAGCCTCTGCACAGACCATGCCACCAGAATCATTAGGTTACTAGAGGCACAGATTAGAGGGACAGCTGAACTCTGAATTCTACTTACTAGGTTATCTTCTGATCCAGCGTCTGAACATGTCACCATATCTTCCTCATCACTGTAAAAAGAGATAACTTTATGAGGTTTTTGAAGAATGAGAAGTAGATCTTAACAGATGGGCTTAGCAAAGGTGGCAATATAACTTAATGACAGTGGTGTTGTATAGCATAATGTGTCCTTTGGCAAGAATTTAAAAGAAGGTTTTAGTAGCTTATTTAAATGTACTTTTTTTTTAAACCACCACATTTTCAATTACATGAAACTAAATTTAATTGGAACTTGAATTGTTCTTTGTTAAGACTTGTATCCTTCCCTGTCAACAAGTCCACATTGTAGATTTAAATCCAAAATTTGCAACATTCCAGAATTTTAAAGAGTAGACCGTTCTAAGCCAGAAAAAGGAATTTACAAAGTGAGCTCCCAGGGAAAGGATTAAAATGCAAATATAGAATATAAATTTACACAGACAAAATAAACACTACTGACCAGTAACAAAATGATTATGGCTCCTGTGCAATGTATTGTATAATATGCAAACCGTGTACAAGAAATAATATTTTGGAACAATATATACAAGTGCCTTAGAGATGTTGCTTGTAGTGGAACTCTAGAAACTTCAATACTCAGTGTATTTGGAAAAGACAATACGTTTTTGCTACATTAGTCATATTTTCATATATATCATGCAGAGGCCAATCGTGACATTCCCAGTGTTCCACTACAAGAAACATCTGAAAGGGACTTTTAACAATATTTGTGGACATTGTTTGCATATTATAAAATACAGAGCGGGAACCATAATTTTGTTACTATAGGCATAACATTTACCTATAGCAACAAAACAAACCATTAAGCCTGTTTTAACTTTAACTGGGATCATTTGTTAAGTGGTTATTATGATTACTTCACCACAAGATGGCAGTAGTTTGCTTATAAGAGAAAAAAAATCCAGGAAGCATGAAGCACAGAACAAGAACTGAAAACTTACAATGGCTGCAGATCACCGCCCTCTTCAGCAGGAGGATCCCATGCATGGAGAGCAATCCTCCAGAGCTTAATTTGCTGGTCCCAGGATCTGCGACTGTACTTTTTAAATTTATTGGGAGTTCTTGGATGAACACCGTGTTGCCGAACGTTCCTGTAAGAAATTTGATATTAGAAACATAGAATGTGTCGGCAGATAAGAACCATTCGGTCCATCTAGTCTGCCCAATTTTTTGTTTAGTACTTTTATTAGTCCCCCGTTCCTATAGCTAGGATAGACTTGAGTCTATCCCACGCATGCTTAAAATCCTTGACTGTGTTTACCTCTACCACTTCTGCTGGAAGGCTATTCCATACATCCACTACCCTCTCAGTAAAGTAATACTTCCTGATATTACTTTTAAATCGTTGCCCCTCTAATTTAAGACTATGTCCTCTAGTTGTGGTAGTTTTTCTTCTTTTAAATATACTCTCTTCCTTTACTGTGTTGATTCCCTTTATGTTTTTTAAATGTTTCTATCATATCCCCCCTGTTACGTCTTTCCTCCAAGGAAAACATTTGGAGGATCTGTATGAAAGCACAAAGGGCACAACATGTACCCCAGAAATCTAAGTATTTCATATCAATTTCATTTGTTTAAAATCCTCTATCAGAACATCCCCTAGCACTTTCCTAAACTGGGGTTATATACACATCAGAAGTGGGTCAGATTTGTTGGAGTATAGACTAAGGGGTCAAAAGACATTTCTAAAAGAATGCTGATACAGGTCATTTATGCTTTTGGAAATTATATCGCTTACAACCAAAATAATATATACTTGTAAAATACAAGTTGCAAGTTAGGGACATTTTTTTTTTTAAATTGTCTTTATTCCCAATGGTGTGCTGGTATGGGCTCTAATCAGAATAGATCATTGCAAGTCATAATACTATGATATTTAGTGACTTTACAGATTCATACAGTTAGCAGAATTCAGAGTAACCCTTCCATATCAGGCTTGTGGAATACAGCTTTAACCTTGGTGAAAAAGTGACACTGACATGGGATTAACAGGCTACATTAAAAACTCCTACATATAGCCAATCGTATCTCAATGTCGCCATACCTTGGAACATTTTGTACATATCGGTCATATGCGATTGTGTTCTTCCCATAATTAATCTGCTTCTGCCTTCTTGTGAGAACAGACTGATCAGTCTCCAGTTCGCCGTGACTTGATGAATCCTTTGAATCAGAGCTGGGGAAAAATTAAAAAAGCAACGGTTATTAACCACAAAGCTTATTCTGATAAGAGGGTCTCGCAAAAAAAAAAGTCTGCTTGACTAAGACTTGTAAAGAGACCAATTATCTGTACTTTAAAGGACAACTGTAGGCCAAAAATAACTTGTGTTTAATTGAGAGATTACATCAAGTGTAAATAGATGATTTAATCAAATACAAATAGAGCACCTTATTGAGCACTCATTGCTTCAAATAGCTCCAACAGGGTGCAGACATGTTGTATGGAGTCTTGGGTCAGCTCTGCATTAACCTTCATGCAGATAAATGAATATCGGCCCCAAGATTCTAAACATGTCTGCCCAGTTAGAGCTATATGAAGCAAAGAGGTCTCAACAAAGTACATTTGTATTCTTTCATTAAAACATTTCTGTGTAAAATGCCTACATTTGTTGTGATTTTTCAACTAAATGTTAATTTGTTGGTACAATTGTCCTTTACCTTATATAAGCTCTATTTTCCTTCCGGGCAGCATTCTTTGCATGAGAGAAGGAGACCCATTGCCTCCAACCATTTGGTCGCTCAGCTCTGACCAAGATAGATCAGCAAAGCCTCTATCAAAAGGAGTATTTCATGGAGCCTCAGCTGCCGTACTGTGCTAGCAGCAGGGAATTACTTTGCAGTCATTGAGTATGTGGGCAGTGCTAGTTTCTCATTTGCATAATTTGATGTGTGGTTCTGAATACTTAAGCCTCCCTTAAAATACTAAGTGTGGAGTTTTAAGTTCACCAAGTGGTCAAAAATAGGAAATGGAAGTTAATTTAAATCTTAATTTACCGTATTTGCTCGATTATAAGACGACCCCCCAAACTTTGGATATTCCTTTAGGAAAAAAAAACTAAAACCCTGAATATAAGACTACCCTATAGGAAAAAAGTTGAACTTGTATATATTCACATGTAAATTGCTTTTTTAATAAAAAATTATGATATCAAAAAATGCATTTCTTGTTTTTATTTCCTTTTATGTGCCAATGCAGCCACCCTCTTTCCCTTGTCCCCAGCTTTCTTCCCCCCCCCCCCCCCCCCCTTAGTGTTGTCTCTCTCTCTCTCTCTCTCTCTCTCTCCCCCTCCCCTTGTTGCTCTGGTGCCCCCTCCCTCCCCTTGTTGCCCTGGTGGCTAGTGGGGGCAGCCGGGGGATGTCTGCACGATGAGCGCAGAACTCCCCTGCTGCCGCCCGGCACGTTCGCCGGGACTTCTGTGACGAAAGCGGAAGTACCCGGCTTCTTCACAGAAGCCCCGGCGGTCGTGCCAGGCGGAAGCAGGGGAGCTCTGCTGGGGACCTGGATCCATGTTTTATAATCTGACCTCCATTTGAGGTCAGATTATAAGAGACCTCGATTATAAGACGAAGGGGACTTTTCAGAAAAAAACCTCGTCTTATAATCGAGCAAATACGGTACAAGCACACGAGCTTCAGCAATATGTTTTACATAAAGACATTTTATTTTAAAAATATTAAGACTAACCAAGAAAATGGTACTTAAACAGGCAAGTCATTTTGACCTTTTGCTTCTGCAAGTTAGTAAGTCTCAAACATCACACGTCAGTGACAAGTTGCATTACTTACCTTCCAGATGATGACCTCCTCTCCCTTCCACCAAATTCGCTGATGAGCAGTTTCCTCTTATATCTGAATTGAAAAAAAAATACAGAATTACAAACCGAACAAATAAAGACACAGAAACACCAACCTCAAGCCAACTATACTTGTAACTGAAGTGGCCAGGAAGAGCATTGTTCAATGTTTTGATAAGGCCATAGACTCCTTCATAGCAATATTCAAAATTTAAAACCTTTTAAGCATGGACTGGGCAGAATCTGTTCCAAATATATTGTTATAACCATCCAGATTGTTTCTGCTGTACTAAAGGTTTCACACTAACAAATTCTTATATTGTAGCAGGACAAAGTATAATTATAATTTTGTAAAATAACTCAAGATTTGAGCATAATAGTTTACAATTTATAGCTGCCCAAGGATTGGATTACACATTTATTACCTACCTTGCCATGTCTTGTTCAACAGTCTCTTTTAGGGATTCTTCCTCTTCCACTGCAGATCCCCAATCTTTATTAATTCTTGGTACTGGTTTATGGCCTTCTGGTGTTGTGAAACTGGTAGAAGAGAGGGATTGACATGTCAGCCTAAGAGCAAATAAGAGTAATGCATTCTTTAGTTGCATCTCTGCAGGCCTCTTCAGTAGAGTTTGCAAGATGGAAATACAGGCAGATTTTATTTTTATGTACACAAAAGTTAATAAAACTTATTGGGAGAAAATATTTACTCTAGAACACAACCATTTGGCTGGCAGAACACAACTAGTTTGGATCCTCGACTGAATAATTGTGAACAGAGAAGTGACCATGGCTGACCAGACACTCCATTTGCTTCAAGACTAAGCAGATATGTTCCAGTCAGACAGGCCTACAAGCTTTGGCAACTTGTGGTTTCAAACCACACAAACTGGAATTATTTTAGCGGGGAAATGTAGTAATTGTTCACATCCTTTCCCAGTAGTCCCAAATGTTAGTGTGCAGTAAACTGAAAGTTGCAATTGGTTTCAAGGGGTAAAAAACATGTGCATGAAATTGACAAAATGGCCACCATATACAAGATGCTCAAAAAGCCAAAGAAGCCTTCTAAAGTAAAACTAAACTAGAGCAACCATAACCAACTGGTAAATATCCAGATGACCTACCATCCTGAAAAAGTATTACACTATTGCTCCAGTGGAGAGAGAACATTCCCACAATGTTCTTAAATTGTATCCTTTATTTTTTTAAATCACATTACAGGTTGACTATCCCTTCTCCAAAATGCTTGGGATCAGCAGTATTTCGGATAACTGATACTTACGGATGTTAGATCACTTCGGCAGCACCAGCCCTAAAAATTGTCTACATTACCTAAACTCAATGTGAGCAAGTCATTTCCAGCAGTGGAGCTGGTGAACTTACCAGCTCCACGGTGCTGCCAACAGGATCTGTCCGTCACGTGTAGTCCCCCCCACCCGTCACAGCGCTCTGAACTACATTTCCCATGAGCACTGGCTTCTTATTTACGATGCCCAGGAGGGTGAAGCAAAGTAGCTTCACCGCAGGAAGCTGAGTATCGCTTACCCAAACTGACCCAATTTCCCAGGTTTTGGGCTCTTCGGATAAAAGATACTCAACCTGTACAAAAAAAAGTCTAGATTTCCTGTGCAGCTGGCAAAGGACAACTGTATTTGACAGCATCCTTTGCAAAGGCACAAGGATTTATACTAAATCAATGCCTGACATATTTGCAGACTTTAGCAGCCACAAAGAATAATTCATGAGCCACCTTAGTTATTTTTAGGAGCCAGGGAAAGGCCTGTATTTGTCAAGCATTGTTGCTATTATACTATCAGACTTGAAAAAACCTCTAAGTTGAAACATTACTAAAGGTGCAAAAAGTCACGTACTAAATTGTGGGTTGTCCTGGGTCCTTCATTACAGTGCTGGCTAAAGCAAGAGTAAATACCACACCATATGCCCACGGCCATAAGGATGATTCACATCAAGATCTCTTTAAACGAGAGCTACTTCCCCCACTGATTTCATTTTACAGGATAAGCTCCTTGCTTTTCAATGATCTATATAAACAGGCAACAGAAATTCTCCCCAAACACGTCTGGGTAACTACCTTTCATCGCGTTTTTTAGATTCGCTTTCAGGCCTCTTCTCCTCAAACACAGTCGAATCTTCATCGTTATTTCGCCTGAATTTGCCATCCGATCTGCGCTTCCTTCCCTGGGACCAGCGGGATGGTGCATGAGACCTACCAAAAATATTTTAAAAAGTTTGTTACAATACATACGACAGGAATAGCATGTACTGAACTAGACAGTAGGAATCTGTTTGTATCTAATTTAAGGCTTAAAAAAAAATGGTGATGACCTCATTCGCAAACAAATATCTGCAGTGTCGGTTGCTTAAATTTCATGTATAATAAAAGCCATAAAATGGACATTGCCCTGGATGTTGGGCAAAAGTAACTTGAAAATATCTGAATGTACCTTTCTTGGTTAAACACTCATGATAATGTTCCCGTCATAGATTGTATGGTGCAAATAGACTCATCAGGCCACAGGTTACCACTGTTTCTCTTGTGGACTACACTACCCATGAAATTTAGAAATCTAGTCTAGGCAAAAGGTTAGCCAGACCCCTGTACTGCATGGCTAACCAAGTGCAGAGTGGGCTTTCAGGCCATTGTCTGCAAGGGTGAGGAGGGGGGGGGGGGGGGGGTGAGGAAGCTTCAGCACGGCCATGTGCCCATCTGGGAAGGTTTATCGCAGGTAACACTAACAAGGGGGCGGGACGCAGAGCTCTCCCGCCACCAGATTGGGGGGGGGGGGGGGGGGCAGGCAAAGAGCCTATAAACACTGCATGATTTATCATTTACTCCTAGAAGCCCCCCACCATGATTACTCAGCATCACTACTGCTGAAAGAGTAAAATGAGCAAACTTCACCCTTTACCTAAAGCAATGCAAGTAAACAAGCGTGCATTAATACCCATGTCAATAAGCTTGCACTGTGCAACCACCACCAAGACCGCTTCAGTGTCAACAAAGGCCCATTACAAAGAGGCACAGCGCTCTCCACCTCCGCAGTCTGCAAATACAGCAGCAACGTGCTGACAGTGTGACACACAGACACTGACGCCATTACTGTACAATAGAAAGAGGAGCGGTGCCAGACAGCTCTCCATCACATGACACTGGTGTAACTGTAACGTAGGCAGGAATAAAAACAACATGACAGTGAGGAACCCCCAATATTACCTCTCCTCTGATGTATTCTTCCACTGACGAGACATTATGCCAATCTCTATTCAGCTGGGGCTCACAGTGCGCGAAGCCCGCCACGAACACCTTCTCTTATAGCCACGCCTGGCGCTGGAATGTACCACCTCCGCCACAAAAGGGGCCGTTCCTAGAACCCTGTCTAGCTTTTAATGCACGCCACTAATAACTGAACCACCGACCCGAGCCTTCTTAAAGGTAGCCTGCAAATATTATCTGTTTCTGTTTTTGGCATGAACACGGGAAGTGGAACCGAAAAACCCAATGCCTCAATGAATGTGGCGGCGGGTGAAACACCTCATCGTAGCATGCGAGTGGAAGATTCCAAAAACTCCAACTGGGATTGGTGGAATGCGCTGCCCATCAAGACAGTTGACGCTCGCAGCTGTTGCTATGTCACTCCTGAATGTTTTGAATAATTATTTTCCCCGCCAAACCGGCTTCCTACATCGGTTTTGGCGCAAAAAAATTTAATATTAATACACAACTGTTACTATTATTACTCACTCAGATAGTACAAGCATTAGTACTTTGTCACTCGTGTAATAAATTGCTCCTGTACCATACAGTGTTTGGCCACAAAATGAATTAGTCTGCAACTAAATAGTTTGTCTTTACCCAGCAATCATCTACGTTTTAAACCAATTATTAATGAAATACAAACTATTTTGCTCTAGGTTTTATTAGCAAGAATAATGTCTGTAGTATGTGTGACTCTTAGGTGATGGTTTAATTAATGCACCCTTTTTTTATATCATAATTTGGTGGGAAGTGTATTTAAAGTGCAAAAAAAAAAAACCAAATTCTGTTTAGTCCTGAAACATTGCATAAAGTGTAGACATTTTAAATATAAATACTTTAATGAAAGAATTGAAATAAAGCAACTTATCAAACCCTCTCTGCTTCTGTACCGCTATCAGAGGGCGGACATGTTGTTTACAGTCTTGGGTCAGATGAAGGAAGATCTGACCCAAGATGTCTGCCCCTTGATAGTGCTATACAAGCAGAGAGGGCTCGATAAGGCGCTTTATTTGTATTCTTTCTTTAAAGGACAATTAAATGGGGGGGGGGGGGGGGGGGTTTCAACCTTGCTTCCTCAAATGAAGCAAGGGTTATTATACATGTCCCACTTCTTCTAACTAAACCCGCCGTGAATCTTAATAAATACACACCCGTTTACTCTACTGTGCCTCACAGCCGAGACAGAGCAGGTCTGGAGGCCGGTGTGTACTTAGACTGTCAGTGCTCACATAGCCAATCATTACAGGGTCCATAGTTGCCAACATCGGCCATTTTTCCAGGGACACATATTTGTTCCACATGCTGCAGAAAGAGCATGCAAAGTGCAGCCCGGCAGTATGTAGGACGGGTATAAGCACAGATAGAATCCAATTAATGAATCAATGTAGGTGCTATGAGATCTTCACCCTGATTAATTAATTGGTTTCTGTCCGTGCGTATATCTGTCCTAGACACTGCCGGGCTGCACTTTGCATGGTCTTTCTGCAGCATGTGGAACAAATATGTGTCCCTGGAAACATGGCCGATGTTGGCAACTATGCAGGGTCTTGCCCCACTCGTCTGATCAGGGGTTTCGCTCTGCTAGTGCAGAGGGAGACCCTTGTTTTTGCATGGGACCTAATTTTTAAGGTCACCCCGCAGGTCCCATGAAAAAACAAGGGTCTCTCTTTATGCTAGCTGAGAGGCAGTCGCTAACCAGACCGGGCTGCCTGCTTCCCAGGGAGGTATGGCAGCTGCTGCTCATAGAACTATTGAAAATACACGCCAGCTTATCCTCACAGTAGGGACAACTATACTTTTTCTCTTGTGCTTCTTCATTAGAAGTACTTGTGAAAAATAAAGTTTAGTTGTCCTTTAAAGCTTTTCTATTAAAAATGCCAACATTTCATGTAATCCCTCAATCAAACATAACTTAATTTTTTTCCCCCAACAGTTGTCCTTTAAGATGCCTTCGTAAAATGGCAGATTTCAGGAGCCTCCATTTTGTCACTAGGACAGTCATATTGCAGTCTGGATAGCCCACAGGAAGTATTTTACACAAGAGAGATTTAGGTCACGTTTATGCATTGAATAAGAAGGGGTGAGGTAAAATAGTGGTTGGATTTGGGGGTTACAAGGCAGAACACCCCCACCCATTGTCTCCTGCAGGTGAAATCGGAAACCAGCCCAGTGGCCAAGACATGGAGCGAATTGTTTGCAATGCTGTGCTTGTGGAGGAAAAATTCACATTAAAACAAAAGATAGAAAACGGTAAAACAAAAATTGTAATTGTATAACAGCAATTGCATCTTTTTTTTTTTTTTTTTTTATACATTCTGACACTTTTTGTGCCAGAAACTGCACAAGCGCCATGATTTACTGCACAACCTTAGACATACCTTTGAGTCTTTTTTATTTTTTATAATGCATTGCATTACTGCACAGCAACCCAGAAGTTCACGACTGACTTCTTTGTTAGGAGTTTGTACATTTGTATATTGGTGCAAGCAGACGTTGCTCTACTATTAGGAGTTACTGTGCCACAACGTAGTAATAAGACTGGGACCCAAGCACCACAAATATTAAGCCCTCATCACAAATCACATGTCATGGGGGAAGAAGGTAGCAAATGCTTGTACCAGCCCCTGTTCTTAAAGGGACACTCCCACCCCAAAAAAATTAAAAGTTTTTATTTTTTTATTTTGCATTGTTGATTTCAGATATGTCTTTTGGGGTTGTAGCAAATTGTAACGTAGCACTTTGGTGATGTAAAGCATTAGAAAAACCAAAATAGAGTTGCAAATAGAGTTTCCAAAAAATACCAGCCATAGACTTAACATTGGCCTCAAGTCAAAGGCGACTCTATAGGAAAAAAAATTCTGCTAGTAAATATTGCTTCACATACAAACTGTTTTCATATTTATTAAAAATATTATTGAAAAAATGAATATCTTGTTTTTATTTCCTTCCTCCAACAGCACAAGATTGCACCCACATACCTTGCGACTGCACCCAGAGAACTTTACACAGCACTCACACTTCACCCAGGACTTGCCATGCACCCAGAAGACTTGACATTCACCCACAGGCCACCAGAAGGACTTGCGACTGCACCCATAAAGCAACAAGAGAACTTGCCACTGAACCCAAAATGCACTTGCCATACACCAAGAAGACTTGCCACTGCACCCATTCTGCCAATGCTCCTACATTACACAAACAGGACTTGCCCCTGCACCCTTATTGCATAAACAGGACTTGCCCCTGCACCCACATTGCACAAACAGGACTTGTCCCCATGCCCTTATTGCACACACATGACTTGCCCCAGCACCCATATTGCTGAAACGGGACTTGCCACTGCAACTACACTGCACAAATGGGACGTGCTCCTTCACCCATATTGCACAAACTGGACTTTATGGGTTCCCAGTGAGTCAAAAAGCCTACGCGTTTCGTCAGGGCCCTGACGAAGCGCCAAAACAAGCAGGCGCGAAACTCGTAGGCTTTTTGACTCACTGGGAACCCACTTTCACATGCATTGGCCAAATAGCTGTAAACGTCCACAATAATTAAACGTTTGATACACCATGCTCCTGCAGCGTCTATGCTGTCCAGGGACTTGCAGCGGGATTCTACCTGTCAGATGAGACCACTTTGATTGGCCTCAGTCTGACAGGGAAAACGTAGCCAATGCGCAAAGTGAGCGCCAGCTCTATTCTACTATATCGCGCCATGCCCGAACTTCCGTGTTGGGGCACGCCTCCGTGACATCCCACGTGACGTCGGGAGGCCTCGCAATTTTTTTGGGCAGGGACAAAAAGTGGTGCTATGGTGCTTGCGTAGTCTGGGACGAAGGAGGTTACGTTGCAAATAAATATTTCCAAAATAGTTAACAAAAATACATTGAACTATGGGTATTGAAAAAAACCAAACCTCCACTTTAGTATGAATGCACAGATAAGCTGGCAAATGACAGCTAGAAGTCATGTAACCAGGAGTTCGTTACCAAATTCATGGATGCAAAGGTGTTACCGAATAGCTAACTATGTGTTAGCATGAAATGTAGCTGCTATTGTCTGGCACACCGGGGAGTGGTGGGGGGGTGTGGTGGAATGAGGGACGACAACAGCATCCTGCCTGGGTAATTACTGGCATACAGGGGGAAGGGAGAATGGACACATGGAATTTAAAAATAACTTTTACTTGTAAGTAAGAGCTAGATGGCAAAGAGGCCTGTACTTTAGATGACACCCCCATAACTGGAACCTGAACGGTTCTACCAGGTTGGATTAAAATATTCCGTTTTTTTTTTTTCTCCGTTTTCTTTTTTTAAATTAAATAAATAATATCTGAGCTTTTAAAAACGTTCATATATTTACAGCTCAGCTGTTCCAGCCTAAGTTGTATGGCTCATTTGTCATCACAAATACGTTCCTGAGCCCCACGGACGTTAGTTCACGCAGTACGGCGGTGATCTACTTTATCTCCCATGCCATCTGCAGCATGCTCGCTACCACTTTGAGATATTATTACATAGCGTGGGGCAAGATATCAGGGGATACACAGCCTTATTTCTCTTTTGCGCCAGATACTAAAGACCCAACATCTCTCATTAACAGTCAGTCTCGCCGAGTGGATGAATGATAACCGGCGGAGAGTGAACTCTGACCTCACAGACGTCTTTACGTAATTGTACTCACAGACTTTTAAGTAAGCCTTCATTTTTATTCTTTAATTAAAAGTATCCTGTTTGCACAATACTTTACTATGGTAGCATTTTCCTTTTTATATATGTGATTGGATACTAAACATCGGGAGAGCTCTCATGCAAAGCAGCTGATATCATTATTCCCTACATACTGCCAGGGATCTCCTTATTTGCCTAAAAAGAGAGCAGTATACTGTCCATATTTTTCAACTCAATACATCACCTTGTCTGACAGAAAGCACCTATTATCTTTTATTTTTTTCTTTCTTTGATAGATATACATCAATCTGAAATCTCCAATCAACAGTGAAAATATATAAACATATAAACCTAAGTATAAATCTGTTTGATCACTTGCATGTTTTATTGTTGTTTTTTCGCACGAAGTTGCACATCATTTTTTATCTTCACATAATTTGTATTTTTGCTAATTGATACTTGCGCTCCTTTACTCCTTTGACCTTTTATTAATTAGTAAAGAATAGAGGTGTTTTCTTTACATTTAAGTGAGCAGCACATTTATAGTAACCTTTTTTGATATTTTGGTAGCGCCTATAACACTATACTTTTTCACGTCTTTACGATGAGATGATATTGATTAACTACCAATTATCAAATGGTCATCCAACTGTTGAAAGCAAATCTGAATCCAAAGTACACATGTAGCACAGGGCTTGACAAATGCCAGGGCCCCTAAAATTCCTATTGCTGGCTCCTAACATTTTTTTTTTATTATTATTGTTTTACATTGGAAGCACATTTTCCCGGGCTCCTCATTAGAACCAAGCTGCCTGATTAAGGAGTCTACAAATATTTGTCAAGCCCTAAGTGATAGATAGCAAATCCCTTTGCATACTGAAGATAATGTGTTCTATGGGGCAGCCATCATGCTTTCCCACACTGATCCACTTTGGCCTATGTTGCCCGGAGGATACCATTGTTTAGATTATTGAAACACAAAGTGACGAATATCCAAAATGGTCAACAAACAATTAAGGGCAAGCCTAAATAGTAAGGAAAGGCTCTACAGAAGGAAAAATGATGGCCTTCCAGGTGTAGATAAAAGGAGCACAATTATCATGATGCTGAGCTGGTCTTTTGACACCTTCAGTATTTTTGGCGTTTTTAAAAGGCCAATGGATATCCCATTTGACCAAGCTTTGGGAGGATTTTTTTTTGTGCAAAATGTAAGGACTTGGGCCAGAATTGTTGTCAGCCAATCAAAACGTCTAGGAAGTTCCCGGTGCTTTCCACAGGGGTTTCTTCTAGTTTATTTATTCTATACATAAATCTATAAACACACTGCATTAGTGGGATGGATTTAAAGTGGCGCATCATGGGATACAGTGCAGCTTACTTTAAAAAGAGCCTAAACCTGTTATACGATCATTTAATCACATAGAAGGCCACCGTGTGATATTTTGATTTATTTTGGAACGATTTTAGGGATTTTCCATGATTGAAAATTGCGCACACCAGCCACTTAGCGTGAGAGACCTTCTGTCTCATTGAAATACAAATAATGGGTTTAATCCCCCTTAATTGATGAAATAAACAACTTTAGATAATTATAGACATAATAGTCTAGCTGATAAAGTATTATATTATTACAGGCCCTAATTTGAAGGATGTTTAGTGATGTAAATATATGTTTGACGTAAAAATAAAAAAAAGGTGTACCACACAGGTTTTCTGTAAAGTATTAATGCTTTTTATTTTTATTACAAACAATAACTTGTGAAACCGGCCTAGTAACACTCTTCAGTTGCCCATACACACTTTATGTAACCTCTCATTAATTAACACCATTTCTTTGAACAAATATGGTAGATTTAATTTCTTTGATATAGTTTACACGGTAACAAACTATAAACCATTTTCCCTGACTAACTATATCCTTAGAACCCAATCAACATGCCCAAATCATTTACGGTTATGACAAATTTACTACTGAATGATAATTAGCATGTATCGGAGCATTTTGGCAAAGTAAGGCATGTCTGATTTGCTCAATACTTTAGCATATGATACCATTTTATATTCAAAATAAACACAGTGCTCTATACAGATCGTACCCCAGGAATAAGTGCATTCAAGTAAGTGACCATCCACACAAACTTATGCATTTAATATAAAAAAAATAGTAAACCATACATTTAGATATTCCATTGATATATGTATTGGTAGTTAACCTGTGATATTAATGATATTGTATGACTTTAAAGATGCCAATGTATGGTTTATGCTAACACACGTATAATATGTATTTTTATCAAGACATATAGTCTATATCGAACGCATATCGATGAAAACTACAAAGATTGTGATAGTCATGGAGGTCGGCGTATCTGGCCTCTCCAAACATGGTTGACAATATCCCATAATGCTTGGCGTACCCCCATCGAGGTAAAAACGGCTGGAGGTCATAGTTTAATTCAGGTACTCATCTACATGTTTTCCAGCAAACATGTAAACCAAGAATATAGACCTACATGAATTTAAACTGGTCATCTGCAAGTTTTGTGGATAACAAGTTCACTTTAAATGAGCAGTAATGGTTACATTATTTGCCCCATATGCACATACTGTTATCGATCTTCTATTATCTTTATTTATAGAGTTACACTACAGTACTCGGAGCGACCACTTTCTTCCTCTCACTCATACTAGTCTATATTCTCAGGATACCAAGGGTTCTCACCGGAGTACAGGGCAGAGCTGGTTGTAATACAACATACACTGGCGCACTGTTAAACAAGTTTCAAATATAACAGGAAGTAAAACAAGGTAGACACCTATGTATAAGGGTTCATTCTGTGGAATTATTAGAATTAGAGAGATCAGTATTCCTACTGGTTGGACGGGGCTGCTTTTAGTAATGACTCTCGATAGGGATAATATATGATTTGATAAAAATTGATGCACAGTGATGAATTTGCAATAACAAAAACTAAATGAGGAGTTTTTTTTCTTATTATTATTTTTATTGGTTAATTTATAACCACATTGAAAAGAAAAAAAAAAAAAGCCTGTTTCTACCTGGCACCCAGTTGTACAGCTGTCATTGATTACCATTTTCAAGTACTACTTACTATACTATGCGGAGGGTGAAAACCCCGGGCAGGGAACATCTTTTTTGAAACTTATATTCTACGCGTTATTGAATTTTATAGATATAATTTTATAAAATGGCATTTTTTTTTATTGTATTATTTATTTGGTGTATTAAATATATTTTTTTATTACTTGACAATCTGCACTATTCCCAGTCTGTTTTTCTTTATATATTGGGACACCTTTCTGTGAGTTACAATTAATGGTTTAGATAAAATAATGCAGACCTAGGACAACAGCATCTAAAGCCCCCTGCTGTGGCTTCATCAGACAGTGTCAGTGCATACATTATGGGAAGTAACTTTTTGTTTTCCAACACTATAGTGCAATACTAGCCACCAATGTAAATAATAACATTAAGTACATTGATTTAAATTACCACAAACTGTTAATGGCATGGTGGGCCACGTTGCCTTAATGGCATGGTGGGCCACGTTAACCATTAAGCTCCCCCCCCACCCCAGACAAATAATTTTACTTAGTGCCCTAAAGTATGTAAATGTCATGTGTACAGAAGTAATCAATGAATAAATCAACCAAGGAGGGCTATTGGACATAGGTAATGGGCACTTTGATAATGCCCTCGGAAAAAAAAGAATATACAATGGGAAGTGAGCCTACAGAACTACAACTCCCAAGATACACTGCTAGTTAATACTGCCATTTTGTTACAATAAGATTCTAGGTTATAAAATGGAGGGTGCCTGAACTTACGGAGATACCAAAATGGGATACCATGTCACAGCTCGAAAGATGGCCAATGGCCCTTTAAGGTTAATGAGATTTGATATTCAACTAGCTTTAGAGACACAGGCTTATTAAGCATAATCCGTAAGTCTGGGAATCTAAACGGTGATGCTATGTATGTATCATGGTTCAGGTCTTATTTTAACCTCAGAGGTCCTCAGTCACTTAAACATTATTTATACTGTGAATATAAAGAATTAAAAACCGATCTATACATTGTGTTAGCAGAATTACACACACGTGTAAATTAATAGGAAAAGTATTTTCAGAGAGTCTATTGTGTCTCCTGTTTAAGACATCATTGTGGCTGTTTATGCAGATTAACTACTTTCAATGGGAAATGTGTAAGGTACATATCATGCCACGAGATGATGTCATAAACAGGAGACAGCACAGGCAAACTGAATACACAATGCTCTCCTCATTTCTAACACAACATATGCCTCTAACTCAGATGAAGTATACAATCTCTTCTACAGTCACCTTGAACTGTATCCCTCTTAAAAAGCAGTTGTGAGCTGTAATAATACATCCTGACAGGAAGTAAAAAGTGTGCAACGTAAAATTGCTTCCCCCATCCTACTGAAAAGGATCATTTCGCAAACATCTCGGAGTAGAATACTGCTCTAAAACAAAAAGGATCAGCTTGCATTTTAGGTACAGTTTTCCTGTAAGGAAAATAAGTGTACTACGAAGTTGGCCCAAGCGGTTTTTCCATCTTGTAGATTTGGCAACAATCAAAACTTTTTGGTTAGACCACGAACCCTTGTAAGATCTACTTAGAGAATGAAGAACCCGCGTTCAACGTGCAATGCACACATCCACGATGCAGAACTTAGCACGACATGTGGGACAAGGCACTTGGCTGGAAAGCCAGGTCTCTGGGTGCTGCTGATCTTGGCGACTTGCAAACCACTTTCCCATACAAGTCAGGCACCACATGGGTCGGCAGTAGCATTGCTGGCACTCGCCCTCATCGGGAGCATGGCAATGCTTCACAAGCTTGATATTGGCATTTGTTTGCATGCAGCCTATACATGGTTCCAGCTCCTGGGAAGAGAAATGGAAAAAAAAAAACCATTATTGTCTATTAAAGGAACTTTGTTTCTCTAGAGATGTCATAAACAGGAGACGCCACAGACTCATTTAAAATAGATTTGTCTAGTAATTTATCCCTAGACCAAATTAGGTATTTTTGCAGTAAAACAAATTTGTCTTCTGTGTGATTAAAATATTGCATTGAGTGTGTATTTATGTCAAGTTTTAGTAGCAATTTGTTGTAATTTTGAATTTTTTAAAATTTGTAAAAAAAATATTATTAAAAAAAAAAATATATATATAATAAAATAATAATAAATATATAATATATATATATATATATAATAAAATAATAATAAATATAGAATATAATAAAATAATAATAAATATAGAATATAATAAAATAATAATAAATATAGAATATAATAAAATAATAAATATAGAATATAATAAAATAATAAATATATAATATATATATATAATAAAATAATAATATATAATATATATAATAAAATAATAATAAATATATAATATATATAATAAAACAATAATAAATATAATAAAATAATAATAAATATATAATATATATATATATATATATATATAATAAAACAATAATAAATATATAATATATATATATATATATATATATAGTGCATTGAGGGTTTAATCTCTCTTTAATACTGCTTCTACTTTTACATAATCCAGGAACTGAAAAATATGGCTGTTGCAACTAGAAAATCAACAGCTCTTTGGTTGATAGGCTCTGACGATCCTTGGAATTATTGCTTGCAGAGTGAAGGTCTGCTAAGACAGCAAGGAGAGAACTGGAATTTAAAGGTACAGTATCACCTAAACAGCTTGTACTGTGCATTAGAGAATACAAAAAATAATAATCTATTACATTGTGTTATCAAAACTGCAAGCAAATGCCTAAAATAGGAGAAAAATGTGTTATAAGTGCGTCTGTGGAGTCTCCTGCTTATGACATCACCAGTGGGATGGAATGCAGATGAACTGGTTTTCAATGGATTTGCATATCAGGCCACAGGTTGGTGTGATGCAGTCAATTGAAGCAGCAACATGAAAAGCAGCATAAACACTCTACTGAGTGCGAAACCTTATAGTCGTCTAGTAAGGATACCGACACGGAGAGTGTGGTGACATTCTGCCATCAAACTAATGGTGACCAGGGGTCAACGTGACCAAGCTCATGTAAACCTTTCCTACAGGGGGGTAAGCTTTACCCTTTGACATGGTAATTAGGTAATTCAATACCTCTACAAGTTAGGAAGAGACCATCACCCCCCCCCCTATCTCTCACTTCTCTCTCTTCTTTGCTGGCTGTGCATGTGAGCAGACACGGGTTAGGTTTTATCATGGTGAAGGGTGGGTGAGATCTGATGATTTTTACTTATAAGGTTTAAGCTGTTATTGTTCTAGTTATTGAGGTTGTGTGTTATTATTTGTGTGTTGCTGGTGTTTTGTCTCGGAATAAATGTTTGGTAAAAGTAGACGGACCAGCGTTTTTATGTGTACATAATACCGTTCGGTTATACCACCCCAGAGAGTAGTGAGAAACGGACACTGCTAAGGATGATGCAGCTAGCCTTCCAGTTAAAGAAGATGCAAGAGCCTCTTTGATCAGTAAACAAGGGGTTGCTGATTTCTAGCTACTTTCATTCATATCTGAAAAGAAGTTGGGTTTTATTCAGGAATTTCAAGCTTAAAGGAACACTAAACTTTATATTTCACTTGTGCTTATAATACATCTCTTAGGGGAGGTGGAGGCATAAAACCACACCAGGGTGTGGAGGGATCAGAGATCCTCTGACTGAACTGATTTAATCTGTTGGATCTCTGATTCAGTGATTCAATACCCTGTGGTTTTATTGCCTTTTTAAAGCTAGGTTTTGTAATTAGGAATTGGGTTTTAGCCTCATTAATGCGGGGAAGAGACCTAGCAACTTGGTCTTGAACGATTACAATCAAACTCTCAGCCAATAAATGGTAACTCCCTTATTACGACACATACATGTTTATTAACTACACTCTCTTTCTTTCTTTGTTTTCACATTTTCCTTTGAATAAATAAGCATGCTTGCCAAATGCATATTGATGAGGAAATCTGTGTACTCTAATCATCCCAAACCAAAAGCATAAAAAGGGTAAAACTGAAAAATAAGCACTGGGAAAAAATGGTTTGTTTAAAGTCCACTCTGACATGAAATGCTTCCATTGTATGATGGAGCTGTATTGTTTTGGATATATTGAGCCTGTAATACAAAAGCATGCTCCACCCCTTCAGTATTACAAGTTCATCCAGCTGTATGCCCAGAAACAAAATAATGCGTGAAAAGCTAAGCACGTCTGATAGTGATGTCACTCTCATGCGTGAAAAGTTAAACATGTGTGATAGTGATGTCACTCTCAAGTCTGAAAAGCTAAGCATGTGTGATAGTGTTGTCACTCTCACGCGTGAAAAGCTCAGCATGGGGATAGTGATGTCACTCTCACGCGTGAAAAGCTCAGCATGGGGATAGTGATGTCACTCTCACGCGTGAAAAGCTTAGCATGGGGATAGTGATGTCACTCTCACGCGTGAAAAGCTCAGCATGGGGATAGTGATGTCACTCTCACGCGTGAAAAGCTCAGCATGGGGATAGTGATGTCACTCTCACGCGTGAAAAGCTCAGCATGGGGATAGTGATGTCAGCATGGGGATAGTGATGTCAGCATGGGGATAGTGATGTCAGCATGGGGATAGTGATTCAGCTGCCATCTGTCTCCCGGATGCATTTCAGGGATTTATGTACTGTCTGTTCGGAGACATACAGCGCGGTTCGTTGCTAGGTGTGCGGCGTACACTAAGCACACATGAGCACCCAAGCCTGGCGGGAATGGTCCTGTAAGTCCCGCCATGAAGCTATATTTGTGGTAAAACCAAAAATGTTTATCATGGATAAAATTACACACAGCATGTAGTAGTATAATGCCAAGGCGAACTAGTGAGTTCTGCGGCAGACTGCGACATGTGTTACCTGGTTGCTGGGCATTTCATAAAGGTGATTTGTTTCCACCAGAGATCGGAAAGTCTCCAGAAACCGATCACTGAGCGTCTGATGAATCACAACATTGGCAGCATTTCGGATGGGGGCGTGCAGCTTCTCCTTCAGTTCACCGTATTCTGTGGAATTTAACCTGAAAATACACATAGAATCACTACTCGAAACACTATGAACAGAACAAAGGCCTAGGGGGCTCGTGATCTCAGGTCCCAATGTAACTGCTACGGTTTCTGATGGTTTAATGACCTGTTACTAGTAACCATAGTAACAGTTTTATATTCAGTTATTAGAAAGCAACTATTTAAAAGCTGCCCCCCCCCCCCCCCTTTCCCTGTAGTGTAATAGTCAGCTGCGGAGTTTTCGGGTTAGACAAAAAAATCCAAATCTGTCCTCCTCCTTACATCTCTAATCTCACAAACACAACCCCCTCCCAAGGCTAGCAACACTGATCACCTAACCATTTAATGCATTCAGGATTTCTCTCTAGCTGCCCAAATATCTCTGGAACCTTCAGCTCTCACCCTCCCTCTCTACAGGGTGACCACATGTCCTATCTGCCATTCAGGGACACAGGATGTCATATGTATATATATATATATATATACACGCACACTGATTCACATATGCACACACAGTCACGCATAGATCAAATACATATTATTTATATTATATAACTTGATTATAATAATAAATTTCTGTTATAATATACAGTCACATATGGTTCCCAATAATTTATATATCATTTATATTTTGTGTATTTGATGTGTGTTAATCAGTGTGTACATGATTGTATAAAACTAAAGCACACACTGTCACAAAATGGAATACACACACACACACAGTCCCAAACACACAGTCACACACACACACACCTATACAGTCACAAAGTATGGGTTTCTTACCCCTTCCTTCCTGGTGCTAGCTGGACGGAGGTGATCTGGCAGGCTGAGCAATGTGTGCAGGAGAGAGTTCTCAACTCTCACAAGTCCAAAGTGCACACAGAAGAGTTGAGATGCCTCTCCTGCTTGGCTGAGACCCACATTATAATGCCGGGACACACGAGATAGAGGTCCAGTTATTGGAATGTCCTAGGAAATCTAGGACATGTGGCCACCCTACCTTTCTATCAAAGGATCATGCACAAACCCCTTTTTCTCAACTTGCTCATCTAAACAGCATGCCTGGTGCTTGCAGACTTGTGACGGCACGCAGGAAGTGGAGGTAATGGAGCTGTCTTGGTCCGAAGGAAAGCTAAGAAGAGATCATCTGTGCAGTTGCACCAGCGACCCATGACCACAATTGTTCCACCACTATCAAATATAGAAACATGTTCTGAAGAATGCAATGACCTTTACCTGATATCAAAGGGTTGGATCTTGGGGTTAATGTTGGCAACTCTTATAGTAATGATCTGCACAGGAGCGCTGGAATCTGGGGTGAGCTCATGCTGTCTGGAATCAACCACTGTCAAATGGATGTCTTGCTGTTGGGCCACATTGACTTTGTATGTTGTCACTTTCATGACCCAGGTGTCCGTTACAATCACCCGGGCTTCTGCCACTCCGGTGGCAAACTTGTCAATTCTTCGGAACTCTGTATTGATGGAAGATGCTACTGCTCTCCAGCTAGACTGAGGAAGAGCGTGATGACTCAGAGTCCTGGCAAGAGGGTGGTTACTCCACCGCTTCAGGGACCAATAGAAAGTAAGGATGCTGGCAATGGATGGCAGAATGATAGCAATGAGTATCGACACTTTCAAGCCTTCACTGGCTTTGTAAAAATTGTACAGCTCCCTTTCTGGAGCCGCAACGCACATTCCGAGGAAGTACCCTGTAAAAAAAAAAAAAGGGTTGAGTAAATGAGAGATTGGCATTAATAATGTCACCTTATGTATGTATACATTTATCTTTAGAATGTGTGTGTATATATATATATATATATACACTCAAAGTTTATTGATCACACACAATCATAAACAGTACAAAGACAGATTGCATCACAATTTTCAATAAAATGCATATCTTTTTGGATGAATATATATATATATATATATATATATATATATATATATTTTTTTTTTATTTCTTTTTTTTTTTTTTTTTCTTTTTTTCTTTCAAGACTATCATAACAGAAGACATATGAGGATGACTGGCTGAGGACTACACTCCTATGGTGCTCAGCCAGGCAACAGTTGAGTACCAAATACTGTCTAATTTCAGTGTAATTAATCACACAGGATGGGAAGCCCAGCTCTGGTGCTCCAGGGCTCTCTTTAGGGGGGCTATGCTCACCTAGTGGTAGGAAGGTATGTGCCAGTAAAGTGGCAGTGGTCCTTTTGATGTGATAGTGGATGAAAAACATGTCTTCACTGCCCAGCCAGGCGGAGAACAGGTTCTGCACCGTGATCCCTGCCGACTGGAACTCGTGTGGGGTGAACACGAAGCACACGGCGAACACCAGGTAAGCCAAAGTGAACGTAACCTCGGGACTCTCCATGACAGCTGGGACAACCTGTGTAGCTCCCGGATTCCACGCACTTCCGCTCGGCTGAAACTCTACCGAGGAGCACGTCGGGAGTTGTAGTTTGACAGCATGTTCCGGCTGGGGTCTAGTATCCAAGTCTTATAATTGGATCTTTTAAATTCTCAGCAGGCAGCTTGAATGACATGCAGCTTACACATACTTCCAACATGTCTGCTAGCTGTTCCAAGAAATACTTTCATCACCCATCTTTATCAACTGGCTTCCATTTTTTTTTTACTTACTATTGCTGTAGTGCACTGGAATGATTGCTCCCTGCAAACACTGGGGGTCAATTCTGGGGTGAAGTTCTAAAAGTGATATAAGCAGCAGTAGGATTCCTAAGGCATCCACGGTTATAGTTTCTCTTTGATAACTTATAAAATACTTGCCCCATACTTGACTTTTATATATAAACCACCATTGTGTTTCAATTGTATGCATCACATATCAAGATTGCAACTGTACATCCACATTATGTATAGTTGCCAACATCGGCCATGTTTCCAGGGACACATATTTGTTCCACATGCTGCAGAAAGAGCATGCAAAGTGCAGCCCCGGTGTTCTGAAAAAAATCTCGAGCAAATCCGACTGCGCAGGCGCAGTAGAATTCACTCACAGCGCGTGCACACAAAGTTACAGCTGATCACTCTTCTGTAACTGGCGTATGTATGTAACTGTATGTTAACAGCGCATGCGCGATGGACGCACACCACCTCCCGCCCCCCTTCTGATCAGCTGTGGTGAGAGGTAAGTTATCAGCGCATGCGCACTTCGGTTGAGCTATTTGTCACCCGATTTGGCATGTGCACTTTGCTGGAGATTTTTTGATGGAAGACTCAGCTGTTTTTACAGGATAATAAATATCTTTTGTAAAAATGTCTGTAAAAACAGCAGAGTTTTCCATCAAATATCTCCAGCAAAGTGCACATGCCAAATCGGGTGACAAATAGCTCAAATGAAGTGCGCATGCGCTGTTAACATACCGTATTTGCTCGATTATAAGACGACCCCCCAAACTTTGGATATTCCATTAGGAAAAAAACTAAAAGCCTGAATATAAGACTACCCTATAGGAAAAAAGTTCAATGTTATATATTCACATGTAAATTGCTTTTTTAATAAAAAATGATGATATCAAAAAATGTATTTCTAGTTTTTATTTCTTATTATGTGCCAATGCTGCCTTTCTCTTTCCCTTGCCCCCATTTTTATCTCTCTCCCCCCTCCCCTTGTCTCTGTCTCTTAACCCCCTCCCTCCCCTTTTCTCTGTCTCTTAACCCCCTCCCTCCCCTTGTCTCTGTCTCTTAACCCCCTCCCTCCCCTTGTCTCCGTCTCTTAACCCCCTCCCTCCCCTTGACTCTGTCTCTGCCCCCCTCCCTCCCCTTGTTTCTCTGTCCCACCCCCTCCCCCTGTATCTCGGCCCCCTCCCTCCCCCTCACCTTTAACTTGATCCCTTGTGGCTAGTGGGGGCAGCCAGGGAATGTCTGCACGATACGTGCAGACATCCTCCATGCTTCCCGACACGGCAGTCTATTATGACAGCTGGTCCGTCATAATAGACTGCCGTGTCGGGCAGCATGGAGGATGTCTGCATGTATCGTGCAGACATCCCCCAGCTGCCCGATTCACCCTGGTGCCTAGTGGGGCAGCAGAGGATGTCTGCGCGACGAGCGCAGACTCCCCTGCTGCTGCCCGGCACGATCGCCGGGACTTCTGTGACGAAAGCGGAAGTACCCGGCTTCATCACAGAAGCCCCGGCGGTCGTGCCGGGCGGCAGCAGGGGAGTCTGCGCTCATCGCGCAGACATCCTCTGCTACTAGAGAGGGGGATCCAGGTCCCCTGCAGCTCTGCTGGGGACCTGGATCCCTGTCTTATAGTCTGACCTCAATTTGAGGTCAGATTATAAAACGACCTCGATTATAAGAGGGGGATTTTTCAGATTCTTATAATCGAGCAAATACGGTACCTCTCACCGCAGCTGATCAGAAGGGGGGCGGGAGGTGGTGTGCGTCCCTCGCGTGATCAGCTGTAACTTTGTGCGCATGCGCGGTGAGTGAATTCTACTGCGCCTGTGCAGTAGAATTCGCTCGAGAAATTTGTCAGAACACCGGGCTGCACTTTGTTCCACGTGCTGCAGAAAGAGCATGCAAAGTGCAGCCTGGCACTATGTTGGATGGGTATAAGCACAGATAGAATCCAATTAATGAATCAATGTAGGTTCTATGAGATCTCCACCCTGATTTATTAATTGGTTTCTGTCTGTGCGTAAATATCCGTCCTAGACACTGCCGGGCTGCACTTTGCATGCTCTTTCTGCAGCACGCGGAACAAATATGTGTCCCTGGAAACATGGCCGATGTTGGCAATCTTGCATATTTTAAAGTAGGCATAATGGAGATTTCGCAAAAATAATGGAGCAATCTTTGTGTGCGCCAATGTACAGTGCTTCACTTTCTGTCTGTCTTGAAATAAAAAAGGAGCAGACATGCACCTAATGGATGTACTCTTAGACACTACCACGTAAAGGATCAGTGCCCGAGAGGTGAGGCCACTCAATTTAATGTCAGATGACCAAGCGCTTTTTTTTTCATGAAAGAGGGTATTGCAGGGATTTCAGCAGAAATGTGGATTTTTCTTCTTGTGTAATGAATGAGCATCTTATATTGGCTCTTCGGTCCATCCAATTGCTCTCTATAGATTGTATTCATGAAAGAGGGAATTGCAAAATTAGGGCAAAAAAAATAAATAATAGTTGAGAACTTTTCCAGCTCTGTTACTTTGGTTGTAAGTTAGAAACTCCCCTTTTTCCATAAATAAAGACCCCAAAAGTGAATCCTACCAAATATGGAAACTGAAATGCTAAATGATGCGAGGCGAGTTTACCACAGAAAGTGCCGCCATTTTGGCCTATACACAGAATAGCGAATCTGGGAAGAATGGTCGGGAGTCAGAATACTCATTTATTTACAGAACATCTTGCACATCCCAGTTTACTCATTTTTGAAAACATGGTATTTTCAAGTCACTATAACCAAGGTTACCATAAAAAAAATGTACGATTTCACAAAGCAAATAATGATTAAACTTCAATATTAAACACCAAACTGAACGACTCATATTGTATTCCAGCCGCAGCAAGTCTGCTCGAACGATCCCTAATGCTAGAAACACGATGCGCGCCCCCGAGGAAGCAGCCTAGTCAACAACCAAGACACAAGCCCTAGCCGAGCGCGCGCCCGTGGAGGGGGCTCTCCCACGCCTCCCCTCATTGGCCCGTTCATATCGTCCCCGTGACGTCTCGGAGTAGCGACAGCTGTCATTGGTCAGGTCCTGCCAACTGTCCGAATTCAAATAGCAGTCGCTTGAGCAGTACGGCGAGCGGCGCTGGGGAGAAGGAGATCGGTGGAACGTTCCTTTATACAGGTAACGGACACCGTCAGCTCGTCTTTAACCGATACGGTCGGTGTACCCGGCGTCTGAGGTTTTATTTTTTAATGTGTTTTTTTTTTTTCCCGTGTACGGGGGCAAGTAGAGTGCTGTGCGTCAGACATGGTGGGATGTATAGCATGAAGACCCTGCATCACGGCTAGTAACGTACAGTCCCGCGGCCCGCGCCCTAGTTACAGGTCCTGTAGGCGAAGCATCATGGGAAACGTAGTTCTAGACAACCTGGAGTACTAAAGCGATCATTGCCCGGGGTATTTTGTGATTTAGTTCCCCCCTGTCACTGCTGTTTGTCACTGTATTTGCCCTTCTATTGCAATGTGTTGGATTGGATAAGCCCCTTGGTACATGAGTATACTACTTGCAAGCCAATCCAAGTCTAATCAGCCTGAGGATGATGGGAGTTGTATTATATCATCCTCACTTCCCTTCTGTCTCCTCCTTTTGACGCAAGGGGGCACTAAGTTATAGCCCCATCTTTATAAATGGGAGGGTTGACATGGGAGGCCAAATATAGCAAAATAAAAATGAACTATGGGACAAAGCTTTTGAATAAATAATAAAAAAAAAATAAACTAGTTTAAAAAAAAAAAAAATGTATTCAAAAGCTTTGTTCCATAGTTGACTTTTATTTTGCAGTATTCTCATTGTGCCCCTGATTTAGAGATGCTGGTATCCTCTTAGTAACTCACTGTGAATGGATGGGTACATGGCCAGGGTGTTGGTCCTGTAATGTATACATTTGTTCAAGGGCCTCTATCACTTAACCCCTTAGTGACATGACTTTTTTGGCTTGTCCCACACTTGGTGACATGGGCTGTTTTAACATTTCTGGTGTGTTTGTGTTTTGCTGTCATTTATTTCTGTCTCATTTAGTGTACCCACACAAACTATATATTGGTTTTTATCATCATAAGAAGGGCTTTCTTTTGATAGCATATAATTTGATCTAAAAAATTGCAAAAAAATGGAAATTTTAATTTTTTTATTTGAAAAATCTTTTACTCATCTACAAGAAAAAACAAAAAACACTTCTAAATAGTTTCTAATATTTGTCCTGAGTTCAGAAATAGCCCATGTTTTATGTTTTTGTGCTTTTTTTTTTATTCATGTTACAGGGCCAGAACTATAAGTAGTGCAAAGCTATTTCAAAATCCTTTTTTTTTTTTTTCCTTTCAAAATTAACGATAGTGATATCTGTACTAAATCCATGAACCCACATGTACATATTTTGGAAAACTAGACAACTCAGGGCATTTTAACTTGGAGTATTTTAACACTTTCAATGCAATAATTCTACCACCAGCCTATGTCAATGTTTTGGGTAGTCATTATTTTTCACATACGTTGTACTTCAGGCATGAAATTACAGATCCTGTTATGTGTCAGTGCCAAACACCTCAATTCAGCAACCTCTTCCGAGTACAGCGATACCATCCATGTATAGGTTTGTTTGGTTGTTTGGGTGGTAAAAGGCAACATTTGTGAGGTGTGCATCTCAAAATTCCAACTTGGAATTTTGACATGTAGTCAACCTGCGTCCGTATACTATATGGGATATATCTTTGAAGTCAGCCAATGTAGTTTATTTTACCCCTTCCTTGTGGCAAGGGCTCAGCAGCCACCGATACATCACTAGATGATGTATCAGAAAGCTGACCAGGGTCAAAATCGAACCCTGAGTCAGCGACCTCAGAATCCGTGCCTAAGCAATGATCTACAGCAAAGAAGGGATTCATGGCTCTTAAAAGAGCCTAGTAAGTGGAGACAGCAAAACATACTGTTGCTGTGCAAGATTACTGCTTATACAGTGATGAATGGCTTTCATAGAAACTGACAATTTTATAAAATGTTATTTTATATCCCCATATGAAAGCATCGTTGCAATGCTGTTTGAGCACTGAAAGCGGAAAAAATCCGCTTTCAGTGCTAGTTTTGACCCTGGACGGACTAGGTCCGTCCTGTGTCACTAACGCCTCGCCACACAGCACGGACCTAGCATGTCCTGGGTTGGCAAGGGGTAAACAGTGTATTTACTGTGTATATGTAGTGAATATAAAATGATTGCAACTGATCTATACATTGTGTTTGCAAAACTGCAAGCAAATTCCTAAATTTGGACACAAAATTACACATTTCCCATTGAAAAGCACATTGATTTACATATCCATAATTGGATGGACAATAGCATAACATAATGGGGTATGCATTTTAGCTATGCAGCACTTAATAGGAGGAGGCGGAGATTGATGGGGGGGGGGGGGGAGGAAAGGAGAAGGGGGGAAAAAAGTCAGGGCACATTCGCTGGCATCCCGGCCGGGGGGCAGCATTTAGTCCATCCCCGGCTCCTCCGGGCCCGTCCCAGGTGGTCCCCAGGCAGGCTCCAAATGGAAGGGGCGTATGAGTTGCAGAGAACACCCGGCCGCTCCATTGGGGCATATGGGCCTCCAGCCATGGGTCCCATATTTTGTGAAAAGAGTGTGTAGTGTTGTGCATGTAGGGGGTCATTTTCTCCATGGTGATTAACTCATTAATTTTATTTTTTATTTCGGGGTCAGTAGGTCCCCTAGTCTTCCAGTTCCTCGCTATGCAGAGTCGGACTGAAGAGCATATACAGAAAATAAGTTTATTAGCGTGTGGGGAGAGTTCAGGCGATGTAGAGGATCCATTCAAGAGAGCCACCCAGGGGTTTTTCTCGAGAGTGACACCTAATGCCGTATCAAGCAGTCAGAAGGCATACTGCCAGCAGTCTGCAGCCATAGGGCATTCCCACCACGTGTAGGTAAGAGCCAATGGCCTTCCAACCACGGTAGCACATTGTGGTTATGGAAGGGTGAATATGTGCTAGTCGTAAGGGGTGCATATACCAGCTCCTTTGGGAGCGTGCAAGCTGTGATCTGAAATGTGTTGGTGATGATATCTGACCAGTCCTCTGAATCTAAGGTGTGTTTGAGGCCTGACTGCCACTTTGCTCTGTATGATGGAGGGGATGGGTATTTATCATAAGATGCTGATACATTAGGGAGATCATCCCTGGGATTCTCCTGCCCTTCCGGGCCAGGGTTCCAAATGCAGCTGGTGTCCAGGTGGGATGGTGTCTGTTATGAGTCTGAGCAAAATGTTTGAGTTGCAGGCTGTGGTGTATCTGGGTTTTGTGCTGCTCTAGGCAGACAAATTTTGGGCACCCCCCCTACCCACGATGCACACCCACGTTGCACGCCAAGGACATGCCCCCTCACCCCATTACATACACATTGCCAATATTATTTGCCCATAATATTTCCCAGCTAATTTGCCCAATAATATGCCAGTATTTGCCATTAATATTCCCAGCCAATTTGTCCAATAATATGCCAGTGTTATTCTGCCATTTACCGGTAGCATGCCCTAGCCAATTTGCCCAATATTAAGCCAGTATTACTTGCCATTTAATATGCCCCAGCCAATTTGCCCAATAATATGCCAGTGTTATTTGCCATTTAATGTGCCCCTGCCAATTTGCCCAATAATATGCCAGTGTTGTTTGCCATTTAATGTGCCCCTGATAATTTGCCCAATTATATGCCAGTGTTATTTGCCATTTAATGTGCCACTGCTAATTTGCCCAATAGTATGCTAGTGTTATTTGACATTTAATATCCCAGCCAATTTGCCCAATTTATGCCAGTGTTATTTGCCATTTATTAAGCCCCAGCTAATTTCCCCAAATCCCCCCTCTCCCCAGTACTTACCTTTCCCTGGTGGCAGGCAGCATGGTCTTCTCCATGCTGCCTGTTCGGCTCCCAGGCGATTGTGCCGACAGGTCACGTGACCTGGCGCGCGTATGACGTCAGCGCGCCCGTCACATGACTGTCGGCACTTCCGTGTCACACTGCACGGGGAGCCGAACAGGCAGCACGGAGGTTTCTCTGTGCTGCCTGTTCGGCTCCCCGTGCAGCCTGGCAGGCAGAGCGATGGTGAGGGGGGGATCTTCCGATCCCCTCTCACCTCCGTCTCTGCCTGCAAGCGCAGTCTATTTTTTTTTATTTTTTTTTCAGTGCTGGGTGGCGCTGCCGCCCCCCAAATTTTGCCGCCCTAGGCATCCGGTAAATACAGCACTTTTTGCAGGTATGGAAAGAGTTGTCATGGGAAGTTTGCAAGTCTGGAAAGGTGCGAACAGAACCGCCCGTAATAAGATAGTCGAGTCTCCCATTCTCTAAAAGTGCTGGAGTTGCCTGGTCAAAAAATCTTTGTTTTGTCTGTCATTGCCTTAAGGCAGGGCTTGACAAATTTAATTTGATTCTAGGAGCCAGCAAAAATTTTTAGGAGCCAGACAATCACGCAAACATACACGCAATTCATAAACACACACACCAACCCACTTCACATATACACCACACACCAACCCACTTCACATATACACCACACACACACACACCAACCCACTTCACATATACACACACACACACACACACACACACACACACCAACCCACTTCACATATACACCCCCCCCCCCACTTCACATATACACCCCACATATACACCCCCCCCCACTTCACATACACACCTCACACACATACACATATACACCTCACACATACACACCTCACACACATACACATATACACCTCACACATACACACCTCACACACATACACATATACACCTCACACATACACACCTCACACACATACACATATACACCTCACACATACACACCTCACACACATACACATATACACCTCACACATACAAAAGTTGATTTTTTTTTTCCCAACTGTCTCAAGTTGTGAGTGCTGGGTGTCGTCACTTGTCAACCCAACACTCATCCGAAATAGCAAGGAAGAACGGCTGCAGCACGAATGTTCCTTCCCTGCTGCCTTACCTCATTGCAGGGCTGGGGAACATTCGTGCTGAAGCCGATCTTCCTTGCTCTTTCGGATGAGTGCTGGGTTGACAAGTGACGACACCCAGCACTCACACGCGCTGCGCGAGGGGGCGGAGCTTGCCGTCTGTGCGATCCGCACAGACTTCTCCCCCTCGCGCTGCAAAAATCCACGAACACACGAACGGCAGCAGCAAGGGGGTCATGTAGGAAACGGCACCCGGGCGCCAGGCTTAATTTCCAGGTCGCCATGGCGACCTGGCGCCCGGGGTTTGTCGAGCCCTGCCTTAAGGGTGTCTGATGTTAGCATAAGGTTTCAGTCTCCCTTCACCTTAAGTAGGGATCGGAGAGTTGCAGGGTCTCTATTCTGCTGGTGTTCTTTTTCTAGCTGCTTCAGTGTATGTTTAAGGTTGTTTATCTGTTTCTGTTTTGTCCTCTTTTCCTAAAGGAGGTGATACTTTATTAATGGCCCCGCATTACTGCTTGGTGGGCGGCCCACAGGGTGGAGGGGGTGATTATCGGGGCTGTCGTTAAATAGGAAGTCAAATTAGTTTCTATGGTTTTAACCATAACCTTATCCAGGGTTAGCGAGTCATTGAAGTGCCACGATCCGGGTTTACGTTAAGAGATGTGTGAGAGAGTACAATCTATAGCGGCGTGGTCAGACCACGTTATTTCAGAGATGTTGGCAGAGACTAGGCGCCCAGCAAGCGCTTGGGTGAGGAATATTTAGTACAGTCGCGAGTAGGAGGAGTGGGGGAAATGAGTAGAAGGTATAGTCTTGTGTGGTGGGGTGTAGAAGTCTCCAGGAGTCGAGTAGTGCATGTGTTTGTGTCAGTTGGACAAAGGGCTTAAATTTAGCAGTTGGCAGAGTGGATTGGGCTCCCGAGGATCTGTCAAGATAAGCGTCTAGGACTGAGTTAAAGTCTCCTCCCAATATGAGGGTCGTAATATCAATTTTGTCAAGAAGATCTGAAAGCATAACAAAATATCTTGGGTTGGGGGTGGAGGGAGCAATATATGTTAAGCAATGAGATAAAAATAAACTTTTTTTTTTTTTAATTTTTTTATTAAAAAAAAATTGTTATTCCATAGAGGACCAGTGACCTATTAGGACTGTCAGTGGTCCCTTATTTTATTTAAAGGAAAAAGACTGATTAGTTGAGCCATTGCTACTGAATGAGACTATTTTCTCACTAGGTAATTCCAAGAGATGACTGTCCCTTTTTAATGGTGTCCTTAAATAATCTAGATTTCCTGAAAAGTGATTTGCCTCAGTCTGACAGGGAATATGTAGCAGATGCTCAAAGCGAGCACCGGCTGAATTTTACCAAATCGGCACCACGCCCGAACTTCTGGGTTCAGGCACGCCTTTGTGACATTGGGAGGTCTCGTGATTTTTTTGGGCAGTGTCTATTAAGACCCTCATCGTGTCTCTTCTATTGTGTCTCTGGCTGCTGATTACCTTGTGATCGGTGGCCAGGAACGAAAAGTGGCGCTTTGGGGCATGGGTCTTCTGGGATCGTGCGTCACAAAGGGTTAAATGTGGTTTTGGTAGAGGGTAAAAAAAAAAAATATTTTCAATCAGGTCAAATAGCTTGCGCTACTGCTTTAGTCCTTTTGGACAATTAGAATTTACTTATTTTTGAGTTTTTCCACACCCCTGATGGCTCCCCATGGAGCAATCGTATGTACCTTGAGCACAACATTTCTGTGTTACTTAGAAAAAATGTCAGGTGATGGGTCGTGCACACCCCACCTGCGTACATTGATGTTAAATTCTGGTTTGGGTCAGTGCAATATACTGGGAGAGAATGTCCATTATTTTTGTTTTTAAATTTAATTTCTTTTATTACAAAATTTAAGCAGTAAGCTATGGAAACATTTTAAACTTGCCCTACTATATGGCAACAATCTAAAAACTTTATTTATTTTTTTTTGTTTTTAAAGGGGCAGTTCCACTCACAAAGTCCCAAAAATATTGGATGCATCATGTAAAGCATAGAAAGAAAAATCGTTGTTTTCATTTTGTGTCCTCAAAACTGCTGAGAAATTTTGGAGTTGCTGCTATTACTCTAGTAACAGTCCTGTCTATCACCCAAAGCTGTCTGAAACGTCACCCCTCCTCGTTGCAAGTGTCTGTAAACCTTCTTACTGATGTGTGTACATACATACTGGGTTTAGAGGCACTGGCATTCTAAAAGTACATTTATAAATGCCAGGGTTTTATTAATGGACTATAAACATTGTTTGTACTGTGAATATCCTAAATTTCAAACTTTATTTTTTTTTTTCTTTTTTCTTTTTTCTCTCCAATTTTCTGTATTTACTTGCAATTCTGTGAACACAATGAAGAGATTTTTTTTTGTCCCCTCACTCTCCATTCCCAGTGTAAACCATGACTGGGTGACAGTCCCTTTACTGATGTGTATAAATTTACCTAAAATGGTTATTTAAAAATTAGAAACTGATTTAGTAAGGCTTTCACCAAAATCCACTTGTTAAAAAACCAATATCTTTAAATTTGGAGTTTATTACTCTTTTCCCAGCCAGTTTGAAACTGACATCCGTTTTTAAGCTTTTTTTTTTTTTCTTTTTTAGAATGAGTCTGCAAACTTTAAATGACGAAAATGATTTAGCAGGAGAATCTTGTGACTTCCTGTTCACTCCTCCTCAACCTACCGGGAGACCTTCTATTCTACGTCCCTCACAGAAAGACAATTTACCACTGAAGGATGCTGCTAAAGGCATTAAGGTATTTTATACTTTGTGAACTTTTCAGATTTACAGCCTGGTGTTGGGAAGTCTTACTTCCCCCTTTCACTGACCGCCAGATGTTAAGTATTCAGAAAGTACTGCACTGTTTTGATTTTTTTTTTTTTTTTTTTCTTTTCTTTCTTTTGTAAGCCAACCTTCTGTTGCAACTGTGCAAAAACTTGAATTGTGTGTAACTTTCCTAAACCCTTCTTCCTACAGGTTACATTTCAGACACCAATGAGAGATCCACAGACTCGCAAGATTGTTACCCCCTGCGTGGGTAACAAGCTAAACACATTCACACTGGAGGACTGCACACAAGCCCTGGAGCAGCTTCACCTGTCTGTATCTGACAACGGTTGGCAAGTATCTGCTTTAGTGTTTTATGGCTCCTCTGTGAGGTCAAACCACCCACCCCTTTCTCTTGGGTGCAATGAGGAGCCAGTCCTATAAAAGTTCCTATATTTTAAGTATGTGATGAAATATTAGAGGGATGAAACTTCATGCCCTTTGTCTGTAGTTCGGTTTTAATACTTTTTGTGGTTTTTTAAAATATTTTTTATTACATTTTTGAATACAAAAAGGTGAACCTATTGTTTACAATTCTGATGTTTTAAGTTCTTATTTGTGGTGACTTCCTGGAGACCACTGACCCAAATAAAGTCAAGATCAAGGGGTCCACTCATGTGGCTTTTATTTTCGCAATGAAAAATCTGAGCTCCGAGTTTGGACCACTTCGGTGATCTGAATAACCCATGAATTTGGACGATTTTTGGACCTGAACTCCTCTAGAGTTGCCTTTATTCTCCCCATAGACTTCTATGAGGATAGAGACCTCCTGTCTGGAGGACTTTGACTATTACAGAATATGCTGCTGGCCCCATAAATTATCGTTTGTAAGCTGGGAAAATGCTACTAGCCCTGTAGCCCAATGCATAATGTGGTGTGGGAGCTATATGGCTGGCTCCTAGCCGACTTACTCTCAAAACTAGCTTTTATAATTTAGTCTCCCGTTACTTTCAGTGGAGAAGATCCAAACTCTGAAATTTCACTTGGTCTCAAAATGAAAGTCAACCACCTCCAAGCTATTAGCATTTTAGTTAATAGACCCCAAAGAGTTAACAGTCTATGTTTGGATTCAAGTGTAGCCTGTGCTATTCAGGAAATTGTAACTGCTTCATTAACCACCTGGTTCAGATGTGACCGGATGTCCCAGCCCAACTTAAACAATAGCAAGTCAGGGCTTGAAAAATTTAGATTTAGGAGCCAGCAAACAAATCTAGGAGCCAGATAACCGCACTTATCATACAGACCGTTATACACAGTTAAACTGGTGGCATGTGTACACACACATGCCACAAGTTTTAAGTTGACTTAAAGCTGCTTACCTTATTTTAGGAGAAGGTCTCACTTCTGTTATCACCTGGTCTGTGCCTCTCACATGGGCACAGACCATCTTCAAATGCAGTACTAAGGAGAAAAAAAACTTTGGTCCCAGCAGTGGATGGCGATACCTGGGCAACTTGGTGTCCAGGATTTTTCAAGCCCTTCATTAAGTGCTAAATGTAATTCTAATCTAATGGTGGTTTAATAACATGACTGACCATTGTAATACAAAAGTTACGGGACACAGGTTAATATGGATTTAATGAGGCTTTGTCACAGTTTGTATAGTATTTTTCGAATTGGAATGACTGTATAACAGTTTATACATTCATGCCATTTTGCTTGCAAATCAGCTAGGGCATTCAGGTCTGTGCAGTCTCCTTTTCACCACCTTGTAACACCAAATGCCATTTTTTTTTCCCTTAAATCGAACACTGACACTTCTAATATATCTCGTCATGAATTATTGTCCATGTTTTTTATTTTGTCTGGCAGATCACTTTATTTTTACCAAATGTATTGTTGGGCACATTTCTGATGAACATATTAAGCATTTTGCCCAATTTTTTTTTTTTGTACGTCAGTCTGTTAAACCTTCCATAGTCTGCTACTGATTCCTTGGATTCAGAAGTGGACAAACGTTTGTGCCCCAAATGCCTGATTAAAACAACCAGATGACTTTTGTAATGTTTCGCTTTTGCAGTATTAATTCGGCGTTTGATGCGCGCACACAACTTTCATTAATTTTTTTTCTCCACTACTGAATCGTTTAGTAAGTAGGAAAGAAATGTAAAATGTTTGCTGATGAGTTTTATTTATTTATTTCCTCCTCGCAGTGTAACACCAGGAGGTCCTGGAAACCAAAGATCCCAAGAGGAGGAGATACTGGTTAAAAGCATGGGTTCTTATAACCTAGATTTTGACAATCTGGATGATATGAATCCATTCAAGAGCACTACTCAAATGCAGAATTCGCCTGCAAAATCAGAAGGCAATGTAATAAACGAGGTGCCGTGTACCCCAGATGTTCCTGTCTTGTTGGAGGATAATTGCATACTTGAAGCAGCTGTATCTGTCTCATGTATTACTGCTTTCGTGGATGAGCCCGTACCTGAAGTGGCTGCTTTGGTTGATGATGCTGAAGTGGCTGTAACTGATGCCTCTGTTCCTGATGTTCCTGCTTTGGTGGATAATAAAGCCGTACCTGAAACGGCTGTAATTGATGCTTCTGTTCCTGCTTTGGTGGATGATAATCCTGTATCTGAATCGGCTGTAACTGATGCCTCTGTTCCTGATGTTCCTGCTTTGGTGGATGATAATCTCGTATCTGAAACGGCTGTAACTGATGCCTCTGTTCCTGATGTTCCTGCCTTGGTGGATGATAATCCTGTAACTGATGCCTCTCTTCCTGATGTTCCTGCCTTGGTGGATGATAATCCTGTATCTGAAACGGCTGTAATTGATGCCTCTCTTCCTGATGTTCCTGCCTTGGATGATAATCCCATATCTAAAGCGGCTGTCATTGACGCATGTAAAGCTTTTGCACCTCATCTTGACTCTCCAGTGACCATCCGTTCAGAGAATGATGACTTGAACTCCTCCGCACCCGAGAAAACCAGTTCGTTAGAGGACACCATTCCCTTGACTGGAGAGTCTGACATTGCACAAGCTAGTCTGTCTAACAAGGAAGCCGACGGCAACCTTGAAAAGGCACTTGCCTCTGAGTATGTTTGTTCCACAGTCATACATGTGGCAGATGCAGCAATCAACCCTGCAAATGAGGCAGTGACCTGTGAAGTTTTAAAGCCAGAAATAAACAATTCTCCACCAGTTCCCAAATCATCCTACAAATTTGACCCAGATCATATCGATATGATTGATCCCTTTAATACCGGAGGTTCAAAGCTGCAGAATTCGCCCATTGCGGACAGTGCTAGTGCTGGACCAGTGAAACTGGAATTTAATTTTGGTGATGGCGATCCTCCCGTTAGAAAGCCGCCTCCTCCTAAGAAGCTTGGTAAACGACCTGTCCTAACATCTGCTGCCAGGAAGCCAGCTGGGAATCCAACAAGTGTTCCTGAAAAACCAAAAGTAAAAGCAGCTGAGACCCCAGCAGAAGAGGAAATCATTGTTCCCAAGGCAGCTTACAACTTTAATTGGGATAAGTTTGATGATCCTAACTTTAATCCGTTTGGTTGTGGAGGATCAAAAATATCCAGCTCTCCCACAATCTCAAAGGAACTCCATGGCGACAAATTTGACAGTCTGCCAAAGGAGGACCCTTCTGTTTCTAACATGGAGGCAAGTGACCAACCTCTGTCTGAACAAGTCGCAACAAACCCTCCACAGGCAGAGGAGTAAGTACCACTTTTACTACTATGTTGTATTTTTGTTTGTGGGTTTTTTTTTGCTAACTTTTTGGTTATGGCTTTTTTTTTATTTTTTAAAGATCTCCCTAATAATAATAATAATAATAATAATAATACAAATAGGGAGAATAAAATCCAGCACTAGGACACTTTCTCAGTTTTCTGCTTCTGGGCATGGCCTTCACAGGTTTTTCTTTGTTGGTGTGTTGTCTTGGTAATCATGCAGTCCACTGAAGGTGTCTGCAAAACCATGACCCTGACACATGCCAGATGGAAAAATCTCTACTGCTCTGTTTCATTTCTACATAACCAGTTACTTCGGCTGTGTGTGCTTTAATAAGACAAATTTCCCTGAAGGTAGCAAGGGTTAAAGGGACACCACGACTTAAGATGGGGGGGGGGGGGGCACCCAAAACACTATATTTTACAAACCCAGTCACACTTGTTTAGTAAAATATTTCATAAAATAAACTCGCATAACAAAAACAAGACATATGTGAAATCATCTGGGTAAAATAAACACCATTTTTTTTGGGTGGAAGTGTCCCTTTAAATGTCTTTTTTTTTTTTTTTTTTTTTTTTTCCCCTTCCATTTATGGCATCACCTGTGGCTTGATTTTTTTATTTTTCCATAACTGCACATAAAGCATCCAGAAATCACTCCCTCTGCGTTCTACGCTCTCGAAATGGCTAAAGTCACAGTGATGGTAGAGGGGTGTGCAAACCAGCCTCCTCCTACGTATTCCCTCTCACTGATGTGACTTTAAACTTACTAAAGTGTTTAATTGTATGTTGAGTTTTTTTTTTTTTGTTTTTTTTTTAGTAAAAACAAATATATTTAATATCCTGTACATGGAAAATATATCGAAAATAAGCTAGGTGAAATCGACTTTTTTTTAAAATTGAGCCAATCCTCTAGAAATGCGTATGGAGCTAAATCATTTGATTCTCCCCCCCCCCCTCCCCTGCAGGCTTGTTACAGTTCCCCAGGCTGAATCTATGGTTTTGAACACGGATACAGATGATGCAAGTAATACCAAGGTAGGCATGACGTTGGCCTTGGGATAATAAGCCCACTGTTACACTGGCTGTGCTGGCGCTTGTGTTTGTTTGTTTATTTAGTTGGGGTGAGACTGGTGCTGTTCAAATACACACTATTGCTGGTAGTGTGTTTAGTTTAAGGTGGGAGGAAAGTATTTGTGATTGGGAATTTGAATGAACTTGTAAACCTGGATATAACTGCAAATCATTGCTTGAACCTCTAGCTACTATAACGCTAGCAGGTAGGGAGCAGGCAGGCTGTGAGACGGCACAGAACATGCGGGAGATTTATTGGTAAACCTTAATTTTTATGTTAACTATATTACATGGGTAGGTGACGTTGAGAAAATGTGACTTTTTGTTGTTTGTGTAGTTAAAATGACACTAATATTAAGATAAGTAAATAAAAATTGTGTGTGTGTGTACACACACTGTGTATTTGTATTTTGCACCAACTACTTTTTCTGCCACTTTATTTTTTGGGTGGTAATTTTTGTATAAAGACCACTTAATGTTCAGGCAGGGGTGTGTGTGTGTGTGTGTAAGCTGTGCTAAATTTTTGTTTGCAACAACTTTGGAGATACTGGGCTTCTTTGCTATTGAAAAAAATGTTTGTCTTTTTAGTAGTAATCGAGTCTTAAAAAGAAAAATCTACCTAAATTAACTTCATACACATATAAATGGGGATAATGCAATCTATATAGTTATGTAAATTGGTCTGCATTTAGACGCCCTTTGTTAAGACATTATTAACCTTGCATGTTAAACTCTGCAAATTCTATGTTACCAAGGGATTCTGCTTAGTTGCATAGGGAGAGGTATTAGCTGTAGGAAGAGGGAAGTGCTCATGCCATTGTACAGAGCACTGGTGAGACCTCACTTGGAGTATTGTACGCAGTACTGGAGAGCGTATGTCCAGAAGGATATTGATACTTTGGAGAGAGTTCAGAGAAGGGCTACTAAACTGGTTCATGGGTTGAAGGATAAAACTTACCAGGAAAGGTTAAAGTATCTTAACACGTATAGCTTGGAGGAAAGACGTAACAGGGGGGATATGATAGAAACATTTAAATACATAAAGGGAATCAACACAGTAAAGGAAGAGAGTATATTTAAAAGAAGAAAAACTACCACAACTAGAGGACATAGTCTAAAATTAGAGGGGCAATGATTTAAAAGCAGGGCTTGACAAATTTATTTTGATTTTAGGAGCCAGACATTTTTTTTAGGAGCCAGACAATCACGCAAACATAAACACAATTCATAAACACACACGCCTACTTCACATATATACAAACACACATACTTTACATATACACATATATACAAACACCTCACACACACATATATACACAAACACCTCACACACACATATATACACAAACACCTCACACACAAATATATACACAAACACCTCACACACAAATATATACACAAACACCTCACACACACATATATACACAAACACCTCACACACACATATATACACAAACACCTCACACACACATATATACACAAACACCTCACACACACATATATACACAAACACCTCACACACACATATATACACAAACACCTCACACACACATATATTCACAAACACCTCACACACACATATATTCACAAACACCTCACACACACATATATTCACAAACACCTCACACACACATATATACAAACAACTCACACACACATATATACAAACAACTCACACACACATATATACAAACACCTCACACACACATATATACAAACACACATACTTTACATATACACATATATACAAACACCTCACACACACACATATATACAAACACACATACTTTACATATACACATATATACAAACACCTCACACACACATATATACAAACACCTCACACACACATATATACAAACACCTCACACACACATATATACAAACACCTCACACACACATATATATAAACACCTCACACACACATATATATATATATAAACACCTCACACACACATATATATATATATAAACACCTCACACACACATATATATATATATATAAACACCTCACACACACATATATATATATATAAACACCTCACACACACCCATATATATATAAACACCTCACACACCCATATATATATAAACACCTCACACACCCATATATATATAAACACCTCACACACCCATATATATATAAACACCTCACACACCCATATATATATATAAACACCTCACACACCCATATATATATAAACACCTCACACACCCATATATATATAAACACCTCACACACCCATATATATATAAACACCTCACACACCCATATATATATAAACACCTCACACACCCATATATATATAAACACCTCACACACCCATATATACAAACCCCTCACACACCCATATATACAAACCCCTCACACACACCTACTTTACAATACATACAAACACACACCCACCTAACACAGTCTTTTCTTGGGGGTTTCTTCTTGATGTGTCCCCCTCCCAGCTGCTTTACCTCACTGCAGGGGAGGGGGACATTCACGCTGCAGCTTAACTCCGTTGGTCGGCGTGCTGAGTGCCAGGATGTCACGTGACGACACCCGGCACTCAGACACGCGTTGCGCGAGGGGGCGGAGCTTGCAGTCTGTGCCATCGGCCATCGGCACAGACTTTACCCCCTCGCGCTGCGGAAAAATCGGATGGCAGCGGCAAGGGGACCAGGAGGCTGACAGCACCCAGGCGCCAGGTCTAATTTCCTGGTCGCCATGGCGACCTGGCGCCTGGGGTTTGTCGAGCCCTGTTTAAAAGTAATATCAGGAAGTATTACTTTACTGAGAGGGTAGTGGATGTATGGAATAGCCTTCCAGTAGAAGTAAACACAGTCAAGGATTTTAAGCATGCGTGGGATAGACACAAGGCTATCTTAGCTATAAGACCGGGAACGGGGGACTAATAAAAGTACTCCAAAAAAAATTGGGCAGACTAGATGGACCGAATGGTTCTTATCTGCCGACACATTCTATGTTTCTATGATTCTGCAAAATAGCCCCCCACTTTATTATTTGTCAAATGAAAAGCCCATTTATGCTTTCTAATACAGCTATTGCAAAAGTACAATCTAAGTGATATTAATTGATGATGCTGTGCTCCAATTCCAAATGTGTACACACTCTGTAATGATGTGATATTTATTCTGTAAATGTAATGTAGTGCCTTTGTATAAAGATGTGTGGATGGATGGGGTGCACAATTACAACTGTAAAAACAAACCTTTTAATAGTGTTCAATTTGTTCTCAGATGGAAGAAACAAATGTAAGCAATGATGCTTTAATAAGAGAGGAAATTCCCTTTGAAAATGGATCAGATTTAACGATTCGTAAGGATTTGTCTACCGACCGTGTTAATGAACAGGGGTTATTGGACATGGATTTCAAGCACAATGTGGAGGCTGATCTTATGCAATCTGAGGACATGGAGTTCAGACCTGCATCAGAATGTAAGAGATAAGTCTGTATTGGATAAGTGTGTGCCAGCTTTTCATTATAAAGTGGTTTAAAATGTGTATCTTTAGAGGCATGCAGGTTAACTCTCCCCTGTAGCTGTGCTCCTCTGGATGGTGGCACTCCTGTAACTGGGATCTGCCTGGTTAACGCTGATCACTCTGCCAGTACAGAGAGAGACTCTTGTTGTGTTTATTTTTACATACAATCAACAGGCTTCCTTAAATAGGTCCTCTTCCCATCTATCAGTCCACAAGTGGTCTGTTCTGATAACTAAACTTTGTTTGCCTTTTGTGACAAATCCTGATCTGCCTCCCTCATCCTGGCAAATAAGTACGAATTGTGCTTTACTATTTTTTTTTTTTTTCCTCTCTAAATGTAATATTAGTTTACTTGGATACAGAAATGCACTATTAAAATCCTAATTTGCTATATTTTACAGCTTTGTTTATAATTTAAAAAAATATATTTTTATTATATCTTTTTAATAGTTATTTTTGCCTGTGGCGACGGCTTGGGTCAGACTGCAGAAATTGATTATCTAGAAAATTTCGGCACCTCGACAGTAAGTGTGTTTGCTTGCTCTCCTCGCTCCGTGTAATATGCGACTCCTTTGCTGGACATTTGGAAGCCTTTTAATAGTCCCCTGCATTATTTAAACCCCCCCCAGTCCATTAAGATCTGCTATGCCATATGGACCCTGCATTCACTTTTGTTTTCTTTTGTTTCAGTTCAAAGACTCTGCTCTCAGAAAGCAGTCTCTGTATCTGAAATTTGACCCTCTGCTGAGGGAGTCTCCAAAGAAAAATGCTCCAGCGGGCGCTGACCTCTGCCAAAGTGTATGCATGAAGAACAGGTACGCTGTACTGTAATGTGCGTAGTGTTACTTGCAATGGTGCTCTTTAGAGAATTCAATCATTATTAGTTCTCGTTTTATTTCCAGTTCTGAACTTTTTGGGACCCTGTCAAATGTAACCTTCCCTATTCCATGTCTTGAAACGGAAGAGAAACCTAAAGGCCTGGATCTCCTGGGGACATTTACAGTTTCGGTGAGTATCTCGCCAGTGTCACTGTACTGCGCCAGTGGTTTTCAATGATTGTGTGCATCTTTTGACTCCATTCCCAGTACGTCATTGGGGACTGTAATGGTTAAGGTGGCAGCATGTTGTGACATAGTCCATTAAGCATTAGTAACCTTCATTTTCTACATACAGCCAAAGCCTTCCTAATATATTGGAAGAAATTCAGTTTTAGACTCTGTCTTGGGTATGATTCTTGCTTTCATCTAAGCAAGTGCTTCATTAACGAAAGCGAATATATTTACCAAGACAGGTTACTTTTATTCTATTCCTATTGGCCACACCTTTTCTTTATTAATATTATAACATTTTGTATTGTTTGTTTTTGTAATAAAATACAAAATTTTATTATACAATATACCGGTAATACAAAATGTTATTAATAATCTAATATTTTATTAACTTTGTATTTTATTAAAACAATAATACAAAATGTTGTTAAAATAATATAATAATTTATTATTATTTATTTTTATATATATATATATATATATATATATATATATATATATATATATATATATATATATATATATATATATATATATATATATATATATACTTTTTTTTTTTTTTTTTTTTTTTTTTGTGGGCTTGGTTCCCATTCACATCCCCTGCCCTTGAGAGGGTTGAGTTTCTAGAGCATGATTTCTCTTTATTTTGGGAATGTGAGATCAGTTTACAGTTTGCCAAGAAAACACCTTCAAATCTTGATGGACAGCTTATTGTAAGCAAGTCTTATCAACACAATCTCTTTTTAAAGATACAGTGAGGGAACAAGTCCCCCTAGCCGCCGCCTGACTGATTTTAATTGTTTTTTAAACCTTTTTCTGGGTCAAAGCAGTAAAACAAGATCTTTTCTCATGCGCTGCCAATAATTGTGTGATTAACAGTTAAAAAGGATATTAAGTTTTCATGGTGGTAGGCCATGCTGTCACTTTTTTTTTTTTTTTACTCCCATTGTTCTTGAAGGCTTCCTGTCCCAGTCTTGTTGCCGTGGCAGCTGTGCGTTGTTTAGCACTGCCTCTCCTCCGAGGTAGTGTGCTGTGGATTTTAAACCTATAACTCATCCGCTCTGTAAAGACTGAATGGCTTGTTTAATCTTCCTTCCTAGGAATCTAGTCCCTTAATTTCCGATCCACCATCTGTTTTGTCCGGTTCCGATCCATATCCCTTAATCTCTGATGTGGGGTCAATTGTTGAAGTCCTGAAGTACAGCCAGAAAGATATGGATGCAGCTATTGAAAATGTGCGATTAGAGGTAAGCTGTGTACAATGTTTTATTCACTAATCTATGAATGGGACCTGGATATACCTGCTACTGGATCATCAACATTCAAAGTTCATTGAGAGGTTTAACCAAGGAACTGTAAACAAAAAATCTGATCTCCTGCAATTAAACAAGTCAGAAAAGCAATGGTTTTATAATATGGCAAAAATACTTGTACAACGTGACTGTTTGTTTGAAATGTGGGATTTGTGATGAATTGATTGCATAATGGCCAGCATAGTTTGAAAACCTTGTAGCAAATCTAGTCTTCTTAAAACTCCACGTTCATATACTAAGTCAGTATATTTCTCTGTGTTTTGCATAATTGGCAGCAATTGTATAAAATAAGAGCAAACTTTTTTTTTTTTTTTTTGTAAATGTATCTCTGGTGTTGCCTGTTTTATACATCACTTGTGGCTTGATTTTCAAATCGGATCAGTAGCGTATCAAGCCACAGGCGACAACAGACCACATGTATTTATGCTTTTCTATGTGATTCTGTATAACCTCAGGTATAGATCATACTTCTATTTTGCTTCTGTATTTAGAAGCACAAGTGAATAACTTTATGGGGATCTTTGGGTCTCCTAGAAGCAGCAGGTTTTGGTTACTGGTGTCAGTGCCGCAGAAGTTTGGACTTCATTTTGTAGGCTCATTCGTGGCCTTTGTAAACATGCTGAGCGTTGGTTCAGTTTGGAAAAGCATGTCAAGCCTGCAGAAACTTCCTGGGCTGAAAGGTGCTGATATCTGCACTGCTGAGACTATACACCAAGAACTGTAATAGTGTGTGTTGTGTCAAGCCCTTATATCCACACTTCTGAGAGACCTCCTGCACACTAATGGGATACCATTTTTAAGGATGCAACTTTGAATTGTTCTGTTAATGCATTAAATTAAAGAAGCCTTTTGTTTTGGGAGAGGATCAAGTAAGGTTCTTGTCTGGTGTCAATTAACAGAAATTCCCTAAGGCAAGGCTTATATTTACTACTGAGATGCCTTATCCCCCAAAATTGGTAAATCCAGACCAATTTTACTTCTAAATGTAATAGTTTAGGGTAGGGCCTTGAACATTTTTTTTCTTTTATTTTTTTTTTTTTTTTTCAAGCACATCTAGATTATTACAAACCCCAATCACAGTGTGTTTTGTTTACAGCAATGATGGTGTTTTACAAATGTAATGGTATCTACATATTGTACTGATTTTATTTCCCTACTTTTAAACAACTGACCTAAGCCAGTGGCAAAGCAAAATGTGTCGGAGTTTGGGCATGTTCCTCCTCACACGCTGTAGGGGAGGGGGAGACGCAAATGAGGAAGAGTGATGACAAACCATTAGAGGAAGAGCCTCTTTAAATCTCCCCAAGACTTGTTTTGGTAGTTTTTGGGACCCATTCTATGGTTCTCGTTAAATGTATAGTACGTTACGGTTTAAATGGTCATTGGGAATTTGTCTTGCTTTTGTGTTCTAGGAAATCTAGCAGACAAGTGCTAGTGATGGAGGCACAGCAAAACTGGTTTCTGTACATGTTCATTCTCGTGTTTTTTTTTTTTTTTTTTTTTTTTTGTTTCTATATGTAAAATTGGGGAAAAGCTTTTTTTTTTTTTTTTTTTTTTTTTTCTTCTCCATACTGTGTGACTCCAGAGAAGGGATCTCCTGGTCTTGGATATTTGTAACTCCTTCTCCAGTAGTGCATGTATACTGGGTGACTCCACAGAAGGATTAAACATCCTGGTCTTGGATATTTGTAACTCCTTCTCCAGTAGTGCATGTATACTGGGTGACTCCACAGAAGGAGTCTCCTGGTTATTTGGATATTTGTAACTCCTTCTCCAGTAGTGCATGTATACTGGGTGACTCATTATGAATGCTCTGTAATCACGTATTCTAGTTCACTGTAAGTGGGTATTAATCTCTGTACATGCTGTTACACAGGACGGATCTAGAATTGTTTTGGATGGCCTTTACACTGGATGGAAAGCTGACCTTGTGTTATATATTTTTCTCTCTTTAGGTTCAAGAAAAGGAATTTGAAATTCTAGACTGGAAACACAAACATGAGAAGCTTTATCTGGAATACATTGAGATGGGGTAAAAATCTTCAAAAACTTTATGATGCTAACTGAGCTCTATAAATCAATAGCCTTACTGTTATTACCTGTTGCTAAGAGTCACTGTCTAGCCATTTCTATGAGAATAATACTTTATTTTGATTTACCGTATTTATCGCCGGCGTATAACACGCACCTCATTTTAAGAAGGACATTTCAGGGAAAAAAACAAATTTCAAATAAAGAACTTTGAAGCCCAATATGCTATTTTAATATTCCAGGATATTGCCCCCAATATGCCATTTTAATATGCCAGATATTGCCCCCAATATGCCATTTTAATATGCCAGATATTGCCCCCAATATGCCATTTAATATGCCAGGATATTGCCCCTTAGTATGCTCGTTATGCCACCCTCCTTCCCCAGACCCCAGCACTTACCTCGTTCCTGCTCCGTCTCCCGGTGCTCTGAAGCTGCGTGGCTGTGAGGGAAGCGCTGTGAGCTTCCCTCCAGCCGCGCGGAACAATAAAGTTTATTTTAAAAAAAAAAACACACTTTGTTGACCGCGCGGCTGGAGGTGAGCTGTGTGTGACTGGATGTGTTTGTGTATATGTGTGTGTGTGTGTGTGTGACTGGATGTGTTTGTGTATATGTGTGTGTGTGTGTGACTGGATGTGTTTGTGTGTGTGTGTGTGTGTGTGTGTGTGTGTGACTGGATGTGTTTGTGTATATGTGTGTGTGTGTGTGTGACTGGATGTGTTTGTGTATATGTGTGTGTGTGACTAGATGTGTTTGTGTATATGTGTGTGTGTGACTAGATGTGTTTGTGTATATGTGTGTGTGTGACTAGATGTGGATGTGTTTGTGTGTGTGTGTGTGACTAGATGTGTTTGTGTATATGTATGTGTGTGTGTGTGTGTGTGTGTGACTAGATGTGGATGTGTTTGTGTGTGTGTGACTAGATGTGTTTGTGTGTGTGTGTGTGTGTGTGTGTGACTAGATGTGGATGTGTTTGTGTGTGTGTGTGTGACTAGATGTGGATGTGTTTGTGTGTGTGTGTGTGTGTGACTAGATGTGGATGTGTTTGTGTATGTGTGTGTGTGTGACTAGATGTGGATGTGTTTGTGTATATGTGTGTGTGACTAGATGTGTTTGTGTATATGTTTGTGTGTGTGTGACTGGATGTGTTTGTGTATATGTGTGTGTGTGTGTGTGACTGGATGTGTTTGTGTATGTGTGTGTGTGTGTCTAGATGTGTTTGTGTGTGTGTGTGTGTGTGTGTGTGTGTGTGTGTGACTGGATGTGTGTGACTGGATGTGTGTGTGTGTGACTGGATGTGTTTGTGTGTGTGTGTGTGTGTGTGTGTGACTGGATGTGTTTGTGTATATGTGTGTGTGTGTGTGTGTGTGTGTGTGTGTGTGACTGGATGTGTTTGTGTGTGTGTGTGTATATGTGTCTGACTGGATGTGTGTTTGTGTGTGTGTGTGTATATGTGTCTGACTGGATGTGTATATGTGTGTGTGTGTATATGTGTGTGACTGGATGTGTTTGTGTGTGTGTGTGTGTGTGTGTGTGTATATGTGTCTGACTGGATGTGTGTGTGTGTGTGTGTGTGTATATGTGTCTGACTGGATGTGTGTGTGTGTGTGTGTGTGTATGTATGTGTCTGGCTGGATGTGTGTGTGTGTGTATGTATGTGTTTGGGTGGGGGGGATGTTTTGCGTTCAGAAGTGGAGGGTGCACTTTCACCCTAGTCCTCCAAATCAGAATAAAGGATCCTTTATTGTGTATGTATATGTGACAGACTATGTGACTGCGTGTGTTTGTGTTTATGTGCCGTTGTCTGGCTCCTAGATTTTTTTAGCTGGCTCCTAAAACTCAGATAAATTTGTCAAGCCCTGGCTTAAACAGACCGTCACCTAAACATTGGGTTTTCTTTTTTTTTCTTTTTTTTTTTCTATGAATTTGGAGAGTAAAAATCATGATCTATACATTGTGTTTAGCAGAGTTGCCAGCAAATGCCTAGGAGAATTTTATTTTGTGTGTGTGTGTGTGTCCTTCATGTGGTTTGGTAGAGAAATGAATCTGCCTATATACACAGATGATGTAATAAGCAGGAAACACAATGGTAAAACAGCCCCCCCCCCCCCCCCCCCCCATTCAAAGTATGGATAAGCAATGATCAGAAGTCCCTTTTTATGCGGACTATTTTTTTTTGTCTAAATTTATAGATGGAGTGACTAAATGGCTTTCTACAGTCGGAACTATAAAAGTCACAGAATGGCCATGATTACATTGTAATTCATCAATCTTTGTTTCTTACAGGAAAATAGTTGCTGATTTTGAAAGCACAATAACACAGTTGCTGGGTAAATATTTGTATTTCTCTAATGTTTGTTTAGATCTTCACAATATGGTGCTTGTTTTGATTGATTAAATCACAATCACATAGTTATGTAAGAATTCTTAAACATGGAACTACTTTTTTATTTTTTTATTTTTTTTACTTCTCCTTCCTCTAATGTTTGAATGTTTTCAAGCTTCCTGTGGGAGTGTGAGGGAGGGTCGGGAATGTCTCTAGGAGGCCAATGATGGTCAAATCTGCTTATGCTTCATACTTTGTCACTGTAATTGAACCTGAGAGCCATAAAGCTTCAGTTCATGGAAGCGGTTCTTATGCACCACTATATTTTAGCAGGTGATCCGTTACCAGTCCAAGATCATCTTTATTTTTTTTTTTTTTTTTTTTTTAATTGTGAAAGCAAGCTCTCCTCTACTAGACCCAGATCTACTGGTATATAATCTTTAAAACCCTTTGAAGTGGTTTTTTTTATTTAAGAAAACTGCAAACCAAATCTGGCACATGACCGTTTAAAAGATTAGTGCGTCGATCCTTTCCCGAACTGAATAAAATGCTAGCATTGGAACTAGTTCTAATTCCACGATATGAGTTGTATTTTCACGTCCCTGAAAGTGTTATAGTTGAATCAATCAGGCCTTTTTTTTTTTTTTCCTTTTCTTTAGACGACTCACAAAGACAAAAAGAATTGGCAAAATTAGAGATGCAAAAAGTATTGGAAGAGAAACAGCAAGTGCAAATAGACTTAAGCTCCATGGAGAAATCCTTTTCAGACCTCTTTAAACGGTTCGAAAAGCAGAAGGAAGGGCTTGAAGGTTATCGGAAGGTAAAAACCACTTTAAATCACTTGAGTTTCATCATCCAGTCATCTAAGGGTGAGAAGGCTTTTTAAAGATCTTTGGTAAAGTGGCTTTACATCCAGGACCAATCTGCTTTAACCCGTTAGATGGCATGTATAAATGGAGTTTGGAACAGTGAAAGGGGGTGGGGAGGGGTTAATAGCTGTGATTTTTTTGGATCACCAATCTGCTTTTGGAATTTCTTCTGTAGAATGAAGACGCTTTAAAGAAATGTGTTGAAGACTATCTTGCAAGGATTAAAAAGGAAGAACAGAGGTATCAAGCCCTAAAAGCACATGCAGAAGAAAAACTAAACCGGTAAATGTATTTTTATTTATTGTTTTATAGTTCTGCTTCGTTAAAGGGATAGGGCAGGCGGCTGTTCCAGATAGTAAGCGGTCACATACCTGCATCGTGCCATTGTGAAGTGTATAACCCAATCTAGGATGCGCCTGTGCAGTACTTCCTTTGTAACCTTTGACTCTCTCTCTATTCAGAGCTAGTGAAGAGATTGCACAAGTGAGACATAAAGCAAAGTCGGAAACTGCTGTACTACATGCCACACTGCGCAAAGAACAAATGAAGATCCAGTCCTTGGAGCGTTCCCTGGAACAAAAGGCAAGTCTTGGCAGTATACGTTCACCTGACTTGCCTTTGCTGGCATTATGGGTCTGGACGGCCATTATGGTAGTACAAGTCCTACCTGTGCAAGCGTCCTGGCAATCCAACATTAGCACCTTGTCTCCCTCGACGCCTACGCAGTAGTAAAGAATAAATAGATTCGAATACTTTCTGTATATGTCATTATTTGGTGCATTGTACAGCTGGACACATGACGTGCACCTACAGCCTGTACCTTTATCATTCTAGAGCTTTAAAGATGGAAAATGTGATAATGTGTTTATCTGGCGCACTGTGTAAAAACATCCAGTAGATGGCATTGTGTGATTTGCTTAATCTTTAATGTTTTTGAATACTACAGACTGCATGCCACTGTTTTTATTTCCTGAACCCAGATATCGTGTTAATATGTTATTTTTACATGACCAAAATCGCATATTATTTAAATACATATTCTATCTACCACGGAGAAGTCCCACACTGTATGCAAACTTGCTTGACGCACCCTATGGTCTGAAATCTTGGTATATTTTTAGACACATTGTAATGTTAGCGGTGTATAGTCTGAACAGTCTAGATTGTTTTATGAAGCACAATAGATCTAAACTGTCCATACATCTCTTTTCTTCGTTCTCCAGTCTAAAGAAAATGACGAACTGACAAAAATATGTGATGATCTGATTATGAAGATGGAGAAAATCTGACCCACGGCTGCTGGATCTACCCCTTTTTGTATATTTCGTACTACAACCTTTTCTTTCTCTGTTTGTCTCAATATGTATGTTAAGAACTAATAAATAGAAACTTTTAAATTAAAGATAATCTCCTGTTTTTGCTTTAGCAAGATCAAAGCATGCAATTACTAATCAGTTGTTCCAAAAGGTTAGTAAACCTTGGCACCATGCTCAAATTGGTCATTTTGGCCGGATGGCAGATACACCCTATGTTAAAAGAGCTTGGCAGCACAGTAAAAAAAAAAATATTTATTTTATCAGTTGCTGGTAGGAGTAGTTTAAGATGGCCACGTTGGAGCATGGTGTTTCCCTTCCAATGAAAGAAACTGGTGGTCACCTTTTAAAGGGAGCTGGGGAAATCCCCCAAGTTGGATAATACATGGTTGTTAAAGAGTACCGTATTTGCTCGAATATAAGACAAGGTTTTTTTCAGAGCAAATGCTCAAATTGAGGTCAGATTATAAGCCATGCATCCAGGTCCCCAGCAGAGCTGCAGCCTCCCCTGCTTCCGCCCGGCACGACCGCCGGGGCTTCTGTGAAGAAGCCGGGTACTTCCGCTTTCGTCACAGAAGTCCCGGCGAGCGTGCCGGGCGGCAGCAGGGGAGTCTGCGCTCGTCGCGCAGATATCCCCTGATGCCCCACTAGGAGGTGTCGGGCAGCATGGAGGATATCTGCACGTATCGTGCAGACATCCCCCAGCTACCCCCACTAGCCGAGAGAGAGACTACGCTGGGGGGGGGGGGGGGGGGGGGGGAGAGGCCGCAAGGAAATAAAAACAAGAAATGCATTTGTATAATATCAATTTTTTATTACATATTAAAAAGCAATTTACATATATACAAGTTAAACTTTTTTTTTTTTTTCCTATAGGGTAGTCTTATATTCAGGCTTTTAGTTTTTTTTCCTAAAGGAATATACAAAGTTTGGGGGGTCGTCTTATAATCAGGGTCGTCTTATAATCGAGCAAATACGGTATGTTCATGGAAGCTCTTGTTACTTGCAGAGTATCTCTGGGGTCTGTACTTGGCTGCATTCTAATATATTTTTATTAAGTATATTACAGTATGTCCTTTCAAGGTAAGATGAGCAGGTTTGCTTGGCCTTTTCACAAAGGATTTGACTTATCTACCTTTTTAAGCAAATTATATTTAGGAAGATTATAAGAAAATAAATGGGTGTAATGTTGCAAAATGATGCACTTGGAAATAATCTAATATATTGCAGTACCGAGTGCAACATCTGAGGAGAGGGGTTCAGTGAATTCTGTTAGATGGCTTAAGGGTAGGCATGCAATATAATACAGCAGCATTGTGCTAATCTAGAGTTGTGTGTATTACTGGTTTTATCAGGAAAGGATGACTATCTCCACTTGTATTGCTGGGTGGAGATATGAGCAGGAAGGGATATGGTAGGAGACGTCAATTTGATGGTGGAAATGTAAAATATTCCTAACAAATGTCGTCTAGTTTGTCTCTCCATGCCCATCTTATGGGATGTTCCCGAGACTCTCCTGTGACACTATTTTCAATGTCAAACTACAGGAGATCTGATTTTTTTTTTTTTATTTAATTTTTTTTTTTAAGCAATGTGACCCACACTTTTTAAATGTCTACAACATACAGAACGTAAGCTAGGTGGCACGGCCTCATTAAATACTTAGAGATTCAAAACTGTAATGGAGGCGTGTATATTGAAAAGGATATACACAGGCAAGAGGATAGACTTCTAAACCTTTCACCTTCCTTCTAGTTTAAAACGAGCCTATAATTTTACTGAAAGTACGTGGATGCATGAAATGGCCTTCCTGAAAAAGTGATAGAGGTTTATACAGTGAAGGAGTTTCATGCTTGGGATAAATCCATCCTTAGGCCAAATCGTTCTCATCTGCTCACCCTTTCTATGGGAGCGCTTTGTGGAACATGGCCAAATTTACAGCTAAAGCCACTGGTGTTTTTTTTTTTTTTTTATTTTAAGTTGTATTTCTTAGCTTCCCTTTGGCGCCATCTACTGTCTGTTTAGATTACACCTCCAGTTACATCTGGTAACCAACTGGAGACTATTGGTGGGATTGCAACCACACCTTCGGGTGCTGCAGTGTTGGCCAACACAATTAAAATTTTTTTTTTTTTTTTTTTTTTAAAAAAAAAAAAAGGGACAATTCCTCTTACAATGTCAAAAAACATATTTTGGTTAAGTACTGAAGCATGTAATAAAAAAAAAAACTATTTTGGCTCCGGAAGAGTTGAGGAAACTCCACAGCTTTGTATCCTAGGTGCCCCCCTGAAGCTAGTGACATTGGAGAAACTACATGACTACCGGGGGAATAAAGATGCATACATTCTGAGATGCACAGGACAAGTAGTGGTGCGGTCACCGTGTGCTAATTTGGGGTTGCAAGGGTGCAATTAGACCTCTTTTATTGGTATGACTTGATTTGAGAGCATGCAGACATGGGAAGCTTTCCCAGCATGATGGGTGGTAATGGCAACAGATGCTGAAGGTACCGGATGACATGACTGCTCCCTCTCCATGAAGAGGAAGAGAAACATGTTAAGAAATCTATTTTCTAAATATGAAATAAAGCGAAGATTTGAGATCCCTCTCAACAAGAACGGGCAAAAGCTGAAATACCCAGTCCTATAGGATGTAACCTACTCGGGAGAGGAATCGCCGTTTTTTGCTCACTTGCAGCATTACAGAGGAAACCTTCAGACTGGGCCCACCCATAAGTGCAGTCCAGATAGCCGGGCAGGTCTCCTCTGCATGTTTTTTTTGGTCATGCCCTATCTCAAACGGGATGCCGATTATTGTCCTGTATTCCCAGGCAAGAGTCTTCTCTGTAGGCCAAAATCCATCTTGTGCTGCTCTTACATCCTAAACTCTCCCCTGGTTCAAGTCTTGATCTTTTAATGACTCCAATTTGGGGGGGCGGTTATTTGCAGGTCTGGTGCATGCCTGATCTTTGATGTACTCGGACACGAAGCTGCTGAGAGGACCTGGACCATCTTTCCTACCTGGCGTTTATACCTCCGCCCTTTTTATTCATGAACGCCGATGATAAATGCAAAGTCCAGGCCCGTAATATGTAATTTGCAGCCTGGGGGTATGCAGGTTTCCTAGTTGCCCCCTGAATAACACTGCAATGTGGTCACTCTAACCACCACCTGTATTAAAGGGACACTCGCACCAAAAAATGAAAGGTAGGTTTATTTATTTTTATTTTGCTAAACAATTGTGACTGGGTGCCGCCATTTTGTGAAATATACTGTTTTTGGGTGCCACCTATTTTTATTTTTACTTTTATATGCAATTAATTCAAACACAGAAGAAGAAAAAACAGTGGCATATGTCTTATATGTGTTTGTTTTAAATGCCCAGGTAATCCAGTTACATCTTATGTAAGGGGTAGTGTCCCTTTAACAACAGCTCAGATTCTGAGATTCCACCTGGTAGAACTGAAGAGTCCGGTGGAAGGTTAGGCCCCACCAGCATTGTTCACTGGTCTTTGTGACTGACCGTTTTAACTATGTTCTATGGACCTTCACAGACCTTGTACGGAGACGGGTGTCCATTTATGAACTCCATTGGTTTTTAAAAACTCAGTTCTGCAAATTGCTCTCTCGTTCAGCACCTCTTACATTTTTGGTATCTCTAATGCTGTGATGGAAATGGTATTTGTTTTTGTACTATATAATATATATATATATAGTATAAATATAGAAGGGTTCACTTAGCGCACTTACCGCCTCCAAATTTTTTTGTGTGTGACTTATCCTTTGTTTATCTCACTTGTGTACACAGAGAAACACACAGGCTAGTGCTGCTTTGTCTTAGATTAAGCGCCAGAATCCATTTGACTTTTGTCTGTAGTTGAACCGCATCTCCAGCAATTTTGAGAGTATTGCGGAAAAAAAATGCCACTTTTAGTTCCTAGCCAACGATCACAAGGAGTAGTCCGTGTTTGCTTTGGTCTACACCAGTCCTCATGCCCAGGGCTGGCCTTAAGTGTTCTGGCGCTTCCCCTACCCTCATGTCTGTCTATGTATGTGTGTCTCCCTTCCCATGTTTGTCCCTTTCCTTGCCATGTCTGTCTCTCTCCAACTCCCCCCATATGTGTTCTCTTTCTACCCCTCCTCCCCCATATCTGTTCTCTCTCCCTCCTCCCCCATATCTGTTCTCTCTCCCTCCTCCCCCATATCTGTTCTCTCTCCCCCTCTTACCCATATCTGTTCTCTCTCCCCCTCTTACCCATATCTGTTCTCTCTCCCCCTCTTACCCATATCTGTTCTCTCTCCCCCTCTTACCCATATCTGTTCTCTCTCCCCCTCTTACCCATATCTGTTCTCTCTCCCCCTCTTACACATATCTGTTCTCTCTCTCTCCCCCTTCTCCCCAAATCTGTACTCTCTCCCTCCTCCCCATATCTGTTCTCTCTCTCCCCCTCCTACCCACATCTGTACTCTCCCCCTCCTCCCCATATCTGTTCTCTCTCCCCCCTCCTCCCCATATCTGTTCTCTCTCTCCCCCCTCCTCCCCATATATGTTCTCTCTCTCCCCCCTCCTCCCCATATATGTTCTCTCTCCCCTCCTCCCCATATCTGTACTCTCTCTCCCCTCCTCCCCATATCTGTACTCTCTCTCCCCTCCTCCCCATATCTGTACTCTCTCTCCCCTCCTCCCCATATCTGTACTCTCTCTCCCCTCCTCCCCATATCTGTACTCTCTCTCCCCTCCTCCCCATATCTGTACTCTCTCTCCCCTCCTTCCCATATCTGTACTCTTTCTCCCCTCCTTCCCATATCTGTACTCTTTCTCCCCTCCTTCCCATATCTGTACTCTCTCTCCCCTCCTTCCCATATCTGTACTCTCTCTCCCCTCCTTCCCATATCTGGCATAACGAGCATACTAAGGGGCAATATCTGGCATATTGGGGGCAATATCCTGGCATATTAAAATGGCATATTGGGGGCAATATCCTGGCATATTAAAATGGCATATTGGGGGCAATATCCTGGCATATTAAAATGGCATATTGGGCTTCAAAGTTCTTTATTTGAAATTTAATTTTTTTTTCCTGAAATTTCCTTCTTAAAATGAGGTGCGTGTTATACGCCGATAAATATGGTACATTAAATATTATATTTATAAAATTGATTAAAAATATATATTACCCAGAAAATTTTAACTTTAATAAATATAGCCTGTGTAACTATAAAACAAATCAAATATTATTATGAAATTAATTTATCCTTTATCTTGAATTAACGCTAACACCAGCACAAAGTATATCTATATAAACCCCAATAATTTTATATACGTATCCCATGGAAGCACAAAGAAAGAGGACGCACATAGAGTAATGGGGTTATTGTTGAAATTCGGGTAGTTAAAAATGTCTATAAGTTGTTTTGCTGCTATTGAGACAGTTAAAAAAAAAAAAAAAAAAAAAAAAACTCCAGCCTTGACATAAATTTGTTATGTTTAAATGTAGGCTTTTAAAATAGAAATACTAACAAAGAGGGGCATGTACTAAAAAAACACAAATATATTTTATGTGCAAAACTATATTTGTGCTTTGCTCCTATTGCAATGTACTGAACATTTAACACTCCAATAGTACATACGAGCAAATTGCGAATAAAAACAGCATAATTGCGAATAAAAACAGACAATTTTGTGACTATTTTTTCTACCTCTTTTGACAGCTGGTGTAATTTTCACACGCAAATATTAATCATTTTTCACAAAATATTCGCCAGACATTTTAGCGCGCGCAAATCTTATCGCAATTTATGCGCTCTAAATAAAAATAAACGGAAGAGGCGCAAATCAGGGAAAACAAGCGCAAAATGTTACAAATATTCACAAATTGCTCCTTTCTCATGTTTTACCTACTTTTTCCCCCACTGCACTTACATGTTTAGTACATGACCCCCAAAGTATCTAATTGAGCCCTCTTTCCTTCGCACTCTATATATTGTTTAGAATCTTGGGATAGATGGGTTTGATCTTCTCTCATCTAACACATGTCTATCCCTGATCGAGCTAGAGAAGCAAAGAGGACTCAAATGAGATGTTTTCTGGAGTTATCTGCTATCACATTATAACTCTAGATGGCACTGTTACACCACGTTAAATATTGAGCAAGTCAAAATCGAGCACAAACGAAACTGTGAATTGCAATACATAATTTTGAGATGCGTATCACTTCTCCTCTCCGATACTGAACCCAAAGGGAAATACTCTAAATGGGTAGAAGCGAAATAATGAAGGTGCTGTACATTGGATCACACAAAATATAACTTATAATTGAAGATCCACACACCCCCAAGAAGAGTTTGAGTCGAGGGATGACTTTGGGAATTTATGTGTAATCCCTCTTGCTAATCTTTACTCTGTTTACAAGAATCTACACATAAAGTAACGTTTGGAGACGAAAAATAATCACATTTTCCTATATTATATTGCCCTCTGGACATCTGGTTTGTTTTTCAGTAGCAGTATTTGATCATGGGAAATGTTTCATATAGTGGCTGTACTGCTTATTACACAACGACTGTCAGCGAGGCTACAATCTAGATGTGAGGAGAAGTGTTAAATAAAATTAATATAACTTGTCATTAGTGTTGAGCGAACCCGAACCGAACATTACGGTTTTTGGACCCCGGACCCGAACACGGACATTCCACTGTATGTTCGTGTTGGGGTTCGGCGATTACATTGTATGTAATGCTATTGGCTTTCTATAAACCGAAATAGAGTCTCCATTCATAAGAATTTTTTATGAATAGGGACTCTATTTCGGTTTATAGAAAGCCAATAGCATTACATGTATTCCATAAGCCGAAAGTCTATAAACCGAAAGACATTCGGTTTATAGACTTTCGGTTTATAGAATAGCAATAGCATTACATGTATTCTATAAACCGAAAGTCTATAAACCGAATGTCTTTCGGTTTATAGACTTTCGGCTTATGTAATACATGTAATGCTATTGCTATTCTATAAACCGAAATAGAGTCCGCATTCATAAGAATAGGTCAATTGATCTATTCGTATGAATGGGGACACTCTTACCCACATTTTATTTCATTTTGCAGCCCTCTAGCCCTTTCCAGGACTTTTTTAGAGGCATTTTAGTGGCCAAAAGTTCGTGTCCCCATTGACTTCAATGGGGTTCGGGGGCAAGTTTGAGCCCGAACCCGGACTTTTTACCGAAGTTCGGCCGAACCCGAACATCCAGGTGTCCGCTCACCTCTACTTGTCATCTATACATTTGGATCCAAAAATTAAGCCCCTTCGAATACCATTTATTAATATAGTAAAGAGAATTAAAAGCAGGGTTGTCGGCAGGCTGGTAAAAAAAAAAAATTGGCTTGATACCAGAGTGATGGGAGGTTAGGTGGCATCTGGTACTTGACTCCTGAGGTGTGCAGCAGTATGTGGTAACAAGGGAAGAGGTCTGTGCACACAGGTTAACGCACAGACATCTTGTTATAAGGTGAGCCGGCCTGAAAATTCCGAGCTGGCTTTGTTCTACTTCGTCCCCCTCCTCAATAATATGGGAGGTGTCAGTGTTTGGAACGAGAGAGTGTGAACTCAATTGTATGTCAAGCTGCCATTTTCAATTCTTTGCCTAGGAATTACTATCCAATATTATTGTATATTCATTTTTATTTCTTTGCAAAAACAAGCTACATCCGAATTCCCCATAATGCAGACACTGGGACCTTTTAGCTCTATAGGGACACATGAAGTTTCGGGGCAGGGGTAGTTTGAGGTTTAATGGTCTTGTCAGCGACGCGAGGGCTGAGCGGGAGAACCGCAGTGCAGGAAGGAGTTAAACGGGCCAGGTTGGCATCAGCTGATTGGACACCTGGCTCTAAGGTGCCCATGCTGCGCTAGTCGGAGAGAAGCTCAGGCATATATAGAGGTGGCTGAGTTGAGGAGCAAAATGGTTAGGTTTGCCCCAGCAACCTAAATTGGCACACTCACTATGTTTCTTTTGCACTTGAATAAGCAGGGCTGTTTCAAGACCCTACCGGGCCCTGGGCAAAGTCTTTAGCAGTCGGCCCAGTTTTGTAAAAAAACTGTATGTAAATGTAAACTTTTTAATATTATACGCAACTGTTTTCATATCACATTCAACTATTTGTATGTGTAATAAAAATGTTATTGGAAAATTACATTTCTTGTTTTTATTCCATTTTTCTGCACCCGCATTGCATTAAAGGACTTAACACAACACCATACAGTATCCACAGCACTTGCCATGCACCTTTATTGCACCCACAGCACTTGGCTTGCACTCATATTGCACCCACACAATTTGGCATGCTACAGTGTCAGTTTGCCCCACAGAACATACCACAGTGTAATTTTATCCCACAGAACTGCCCCTGCAGAACAAGCCATAGTGCCACTTTTTCCCATGTATTTTGCCCCACAGAACATGCCACAGCATCACTTACCAGTTAAAATAAGCCACTGTCAGGTACCAATTAACATGCTACAGTCACTTTGTCATTAACATATACAACAGTCAAGTTGCCTATTAAATATGCCACAGCTTGCCCATTAATATGCCAGTGTTATTTTGCCATTAATATGCCACAGCCAATTTATCCATTAATATGCCACAACCATTTTGCCATTAATATGCCAGTATTATTGTGCCATTAATATGCCACAGCCAATTTGCCCATTAATATGCAAGTATTATTTTGCCATTAATAAGCCGCAGCCAATTTTCCCAATAACATGCCAGTATTTTGCCATTAATAAGCCACGGCTAGTTTGCCCAATAATATGCTAGTATTATTTTGCCCATTAATAAACCACATCCAATTTGACCAATATTATGGCAGTATTATTTTCCCATTAATAAGCCACAGCCAATGTGCCCAATAATATGCCAGTAATATTTTGCCATTATTAAGCAACAGCCAATTTGCCCAATTGTATGCCAGTATTATTTTGCTCATTAATAAGCCACAGCCAATTTGCCCAATTGTATGCCAGTATTATTTTGCCCATTAATAAACCACATCCAATTTGCCCAATATTATGCCAGTATTATTTTGCACATTAATAAGCCATAGACAATTTGCCCAATATTATGCCACTGTTATTTTGCCCATTAATAAGCCACAGCTAATATGCCCAATAATAAGCCAGGGGGCACATGGGGCCAGCAGGGGCCCCCTTAAACAGTGGGCCCTGGGCAAGCGCCCACTTTGTCCATTAAAGCGGTCCTGTAAGTAAGCATTTGTTATACTGATAACTGGATGTATTTAATCTTTACTCTGTAACTATGTATATAAATATAACTTGAAGTTTCTATGCAAGTGGCATGCTGAGCAGCACGTGCCTGTATGGAGCATGTCCAAACGTATTTAATATATTATGTTGCGGTGACTATATATTAATTCCTTTCCTGCACTTTTGAAATCTGGAAGATCAAAGCTGTCCGTCGGTGGAATTTCTGCCTGGTGCAGACTCTAAAGATTGTGTTTAAAGAATGATTATATGTAAAGATGGATGGCAAGAGGAGCACATTTAATAATATTAAGGAATCTTTTGTCTTTTATTTATTTTTTGCTCCTCTTCACTTTTGACATTTAGATATTTGCCAACGAGTAATTTTAACTGCTAAATTAACTTGTGAACTAGGCAGTGAATGGTAACCTTCCCGTATAAGCTTAACCCTGCCTGGACAGCTAGCTAAACCCCACCCACACTACCTACTCTTCTGATATCTTCTGGCTTGGGTTCTCTTTCCAAAGGCATTGAGATGTGAGCAATAGAGGGTATCACAGTTCAGATGGTAGGGATTTTGAATGAAGTATGAAGGACACCTATCAAGCCCATGGGGTCTAGTGATGTCACACAGAGATTCTCCCCTGTGTTACTTGGTGAAGTTGGAGATGTTAATACGTGTATGTAACGGAACTCCCCGTACTCCGAGTGCCTTCCGTTGATAGACGCTTCCTAGCTTGCGCCGAGGGCCACAAGCACCGCACCGGACACCACAACCACCGCGGACTCCACAAGCGTCGTAGCTTAACTGGAGTCTCGCCGTCTTCTGTCCACCCTGGATCAGCTTCTGTCCTCCAGGACCATGTGGGGAAGACTTCTCCTCCAGGAGAGCGTATCAGGAACAAGCTCTTAAAAGAGCTAAGTGATTAAAGCTCAAGGGAGTATGCAGAACATAGCAATCCCCAGTGTGAGTATAGCTGTCCCCTCCAATCACGAGATAGGACTACATGTTGAGGGTCAAGAAGATCTCTGGATTTTAATCAAACACTCTGCTTTTATGCCCATTTTTCACACATAGGACCACACACAGGGATTTGAAGAACAAACAATAAATACGTACAGTACACTCAGACACTCCCAGCAATTACAGCAAAATCCCCCCCTCTGCCTGTGATACAATTATCTCCACACAATAGACTAACTTAATTATCACAGGCAGAAAATATACAGTTTTTACACAATATTAATAACTTTCAAAGTATGCATCACATTCACATAAAACATACATTTTCAGAATCAGCATACTTTAAATATGAACATAACTAAAAATCAGACAATTCCACCCAGTAGTTCAAAAGTTAGCTGGAAGTCCTTTATGACTCCCGACCGCAAGCACATTTTCCTAGTCTGGGGACTCTGGGGACACCGTCTTAAAGGGACATTGTTCCGATTTTCACCATGCCCCAAAAATGTGTTTAAAGGGCCAGCACCAGTCCCATAAAAGTCCATAAGCCCCAATACAGCTTCTTAAAGGGCCATACACCCCAGGGCCATAGTCACAGGGGAGGAGGCTGGCAAGCAGGCCTCTCCAGGACCAAGTGTCGAAGGGCACTTCGTCACAGTGTACTTGTCTGGTTTCCAGTCTGTGAATTTCCAAAATGTACAGAGAATTGAAATATTAATTGGGACGGGATAACAAAGTCCCAATGTGGGACTGTCCCAGCCAAATCAGGATTTTTGCCAATTTTTGCCAGCATTTCAATGGGGGTATTTTATAACTGTTACATTTAATAGCCAGTATCATATTCTTACTGCAACAAAATGTCCATTCATATGTCGTTGAGAGAGTCAGAGTACTTTTTTTTTTTTGTTGGTGGGACTTAGCGTTTTATTTTAATGTTTGCAGCCTGGCTTGCATGTTTATGATCCAATTACTTTAAACACGTACATCCTGGATTTCTAAATGTGTTTCGTGGAAATAAACTGTTTACTGGAGCTGTTGTGTGCACAGATTTTTGACGACATTAGAAATATGAGCCACTGTCCCATCTCGGTGGACGACCAACAAGTAGAACACACAGGCTCCTGTTGATGTGATACAGCTGCCTAGACGGCCGGAAAACTGGGATATTTATATTGCCGATTACTGTCTACAAAGCATTGTGGAAGAGTCCATGATGTTTCTATAATGCAATGTGTTGAACAGTCCTATAAATCACATAAGTGACATGTGGCTATTGGAAACTTGTGCTTCTAATATAGAATATATCTTATCGTCGACTGGCTTTGTCTGGTGAGAGACACCTTTGTTTTCTGCATGGGATCAGCAGAGGGGACCTAGGTCCCATGCAAACATGAGGGTCTCCCGCTGCTCTAGCAGAGAGACCCCTGCACTCTGCAGACCCTGATTGGACCAGTGGGGAGAGCCCCTGCTCTGATTGCATGCACCAGCCTCCAGACCTGCTGGGTCCCAGCTGTGAAACACAGCAGACAGTAAAGAGAGGAGATAGAGGACATCTTTTTTTTTTTTTGTAACCCTTGCTTTCTTCAGGGGTTAAAAAAAATATAATTTCTGATAAATCTCTGAGGGAAAAAATATATCAGCCATTTTACTATATTAAAATAGCAAACTGGGACTCTCGGGCAACGTGTGCTGTGGATGTATATTACGGTAAAAGTCAAAATGGAGGTGCAGCTGATGACGCGGACCCAACATTCGTAAACGCAATACAAAATGGTTCATAAACAGAAACGTTGGTGGTAGTAAAGATCTGTTCACACTTACTGGTGCTGAGTAGAGTTGAGCGGACACCTGGATGTTCGGGTTCGAGAAGTTCGAGTGAACTTTCGAAAACGTCCGGGACCGTGCTGGAACTTGACCCCGAACTTGACCCCGAACCCTATTGAAGTCAATGGGGACATGGACTTTTGGCCACTAAAATGCCTCTAAAATAGTCATGGAAAGGGCTAGAGGGCCGCAAAAGGAAGTAAAATGGGGGTAAGAGTAGGACAAGTGCCCTGCAAGCAAATGTGGATAGGGAAATAACTTTAAAAAAATCTAATACATACAAATTAAAAATACTGTACTTTTTACCACCCAAAACTATTAGAATTAGGTTCTATTTGACTCTCAGATGTAATACATGTAATGCTATTGCTATTCTATAAACCGAAATAGAGTCCCCATTCATACGAATAGGTCAATTGACTCTATTTTGGTTTATAGAATACCAATAGCAGTACATTGTATTCTATAAACCGAAAGTCTATAAACCGAATGTCTTTCGGTTTAAAGACTTTCGGTTTATAGGCGAACCTTGAACTCCATCACGGACATACAGTGAAATGTCCGGGTTCGGGTTCGTGGCACGGACACCCTAAAATCCGGTACGAACCCGAATAGTGCGGTCCGGGTTCGCTCAACACTAGTGCCGAGTCATTAATGTGTTTCTTACAAACAGACACACATTAAAGGTCATTACAATTAGGTTTTGACTAGTGTAAACTCAAGCCCTTTATTCAGTTTTGACTCTGTTGGCTGGCTGGGCATGCTGTGAGTTTTTGTTCAACCGGCAGTTTAAGGTAAGGCCACCCATGACTTTCAGTGATTTAGCTCAGGTGATCCATACATACCCTTCCCCTGGAACACAACCCAATATAAATGTGTTACATCTTGTACATTAGTCAGTGGTGTATCTTGGTTTTGTGCTGCCCTAGGCAGCCAAAATTCGGGCACCCCCCTACGCACGTTTACACCCAGGACATGCCCCCATCACCCCCATTACATGCATTCCTTAACCTCATTACTTCCCTCCATCACCCCATTACATTCCTCCATCACCCCCATTGCATTCCTCCATCACCCCATTACATGCCTCCATCACCCCATTACATGCATTCCTTAACCTCATTACATACCTTCCTCATCCCCATTACATCCCTCCATCACCCCATTACATTCCTCCATCACCCCATTACATTCCTCCATCACCCCATTACATCCCTCCATCACCCCAATTACATGCCTCCATCACCCCATTACATGCCTCCATCACCCCCATTACATGCCTCCATCACCCCATTACATGCCTCCATCACCCCCATTACATGCCTCCATCACCCCATTACATGACTCCATCACCCCATTATATTCCTCCATCACCCCATTACATGCCCCCATCACCCCCATTACATGCATTCCTTAACCTCATTACATCCCTCCATCACCCCATTACATCCCTCCATCACCCCATTACATTCCTCCATCACCCCCATTGCATTCCGCCATCACCCCATTACATGCCTCCATCACCCCATTACATGCATTCCTTAACCTCATTACATACCTTCCTCATCCCCATTACATCCCTCCATCACCCCATTACATTCCTCCATCACCCCATTACATCCCTCCATCACCCCAATTACATGCCTCCATCACCCCCATTACATGCCTCCATCACCCCATTACATGCCTCCATCACCCCCATTACATGCCTCCATCACCCCCATTACATGCCTCCATCACCCCATTACATGCCTCCATCACCCCCATTACATGCCTCCATCACCCCATTACATGCCTCCATCACCCCTATTACATGCATTCCTTAACCTCATTACATACCTTCCTCACCCCCATTACATCCCTCCATCACCCCAATTACATGCCTCCATCACCCCATTACATGCCTCCATCACCCCCATTACATGCCTCCATCACCCCCATTCCATGCCTTCATCACCCCATTACATGCCTCCATCACCCCCATTACATTCCTCCATCACCCCATTACATGCGCCCAGCCCCTGGCACCCCAGGACACATAGAAACATAGAATGTGTCGGCAGATAAGAACCATTCGGCCCATGTAGTCTGCCCAATTTTTCTAAATACTTTTATTAGTCCCCAGTTCCCTATCTTATATCTAGGATAGCCTTGTGTCTTCCCCACGCATGCTTAAACTCCTTCACTGTGCTTACCTCTACCACTTCCACTGGAAGGCTATTCCATGCATCCACTACCCTCTCAGTAAAGTAATACTTTTATTAGTCCCCAGTTCCCTATCTTATAGCTAGAATAGCCTTGTGCCTATCCCACGCATGCTTAAAATCCTTGACTGTAAACACGGTGGCAGATATATCCATCTGGGGAAAGCATAATACCAGCAGTATCTAAAAAGAATCGCAAAGAAAAAAAAGTATATAATCTGGAAAAATAACATAATAAAAACTGCATTAATAATATAAGCAATTGATCTAGTAGCAAAGACAACTGCTTAGCTGTGAAATCCTGGATGTCGGTCAGTATTTATAATGTGAGAGGACATATCTTGGATGTTGTGCATCCAGTGTGTCTTACTCTTTCCTAAGGTAATCAACTTATAAATTCCTGGTTCTATTTATGTTCTGCTTCCCTGTAATGAAACCATTTGTTCTTTTATTGATTTTATGAAGGGCCTACCGCTCATAGTGTAAACTAAAAAAAAGGACTTTTGTTATAATAAAATGTCTTCTTTGTAATTATTCGCACATTGTATCTGGTCTCCGAGGTTTTATTCAGGCTGATTGTGATTTGATCATAGAAAGTTTGATTTTAGTTTTTTGAATTTAAGCCTTAAAACCAAGAATTATCTTTTTAGATTTCTTATCTTTTCCACAAATGATTTCTTATTCCCATGCACATCATGGTGTGTGCTATTAGCTATTAGTGGATTCGCAAGGGAGGGCAAAGATGCCTTATCTGGAGTGTCTAGTGCCCAAAATACATCTTCCAGTATTAATACAGATTAATGTCATTTCAAAAATGCATGTCTTACATTTTGCATTGCTTAAAGCATAAAATACTTATAGCTATAAGAAATTGTGAAATTACAGCAGTTTGCAAGAAGCCAGGACTGCCCACACTAGCTGAGTAAATGTAATTTCCTTTTTTTTTAAATTTTTTGCTGCAGGAACCAATGACAGTAATTTCATTCAAATGAATACAATTTCCTGTCTCTCTAATGATGTCATCAGACAATGTTTTGCACTTAAGAGATCCTACTGTGTACAAGAGCAAGGTCACTCAGAGTCCACATATTGTATTCAATTGGAAGAGCACAGGAAGTTATGGGTACTAGATGGTCCCAAGGAAGCTTAAGGAGAAGTTCCTCCATCTGGTCATTGTTCCCCTTCTCCCTACCTTCCCACAGCCAGAATAAGGGCTGGCCCTTTAATGGGGTAGACAGGGGTAGCTGCCCCAGGCGGCACCCTGGCAGAGGGTTTGCTGCTCCATGAAGCTGTCTTTTTCAGAAGCCTCCCATGATTGGCTCCGTCCCTCCTTCACAGAAGGAGCTCAAAGCACAGAGATGCCTGGACCAGGTAAGTTAAACAGTAAGACAGTGTGTGTGTATGTCAGTGTGAGTGAGTGAGTGTGTGTGTATGTCAGTGTGAGTGTGAGTGTGTATGTCAGTGTGAATGTGTGTGTATGTCAGTGTGAGTGAGTGTGTGTGTGTATCTTTGAGTGTGTGTGTGTGAGTGACAGACTGTGTATGTTTGTAAGTGACTATGTGGATAAAGGGATTAACTTCTCTGACACTGCCTCTATCTGTCTAGCCACCCAAGGGGTTAATTCCTCTGACACTGCCTCTATCTGTCTAGCCACCCAAGGGGTTAACTCCTCTGATACTGCCTATATCTGTCTAGCCATCCAGGAGTTAACTCCTCTAACTATATCTATGTGGATTTTCATTTTTCGCCCCAGGCAGCACAATGTGTTGGGCCGGCCCTGGACAGACTGAAACTGATTGTTCTGTATCTGCGGAACCTGGATGTGTCTGACCTCAGAACAGAGCATGGTCTGGTCTCTGATGCAATAATATTGATGATGGGTGGGCTGGTAAACCGTGGGCCACCAAATTGTATTTACCCCTTCTCCTGACCAAAAGTTCCCAGCTCTCCGCTGCCAAGTGTGGCAGATGAGGTGACCACCTAGATTTTCTTTTTGCATATTTACAGAAGTGGACTTGATCAGTGCTAGGTGTGCATATCTGTAGTGCCACATTCTCCTGATGTATTACTGGTTCTCAGCATTCCACTGGCTCAATTAACACTATGAGAGGCAGGTACTAAAAAAATGCAAATATATTTTATGTGCAAATCTATTATTGCGCTTTGCTCCTTTTGCAATGTACTAAACATTTAACACTCCAATAGTACATACGAGCAAATTGCGAATAAAATCAGGCAAGTTTGCGAATATTTTTTCTACCTCTTTTGATGGCGCTCGCTAAAAGCTGGTGTGATTTTCACACGCAAATAAGAATTATTTTTCACAAAATATTCGCAAAGCTCTTTAGCGCGCGCAAATCTAATCGCAATTTATTATTAGCGCAACCGGAAAAATGCACGTTAAATGAAAATAAACGGAAGAGGAGAAAGTAGGGGAAAACAAGCGCAAAATGTTACAAATAGTTGCAAATTGCACCTTACTTATGTTTTACCTACTCCCCCCCCCCCCCCCACTGCACTTGTTTAGTACATGACCCCCAAAATCACACTGACAGCTGATTACATTGCCATGCATTAAATCTACCCCATTTCTCTTCAACTGGTAAGTTTTTTTTTACATGTAGGGTGAATTTCTAGCTTTCTTTGTGAACCTGGAAAGGTAAAGATTCACTGATGATAAACCAATGTTTTTTTCCATCACGCCATATAATCCAGGCCTTTGTGATGTAGGTTTAGATCCCCCAATCGTAATCCTGGATTCTGTGAACTAATGAGTAGCAGTATTTTCCTGTATTTGAAACAATGAAGGCATTACTCAAACAGTATTTTCCACATGATCATTACCTGTTATTATATTTTCATTTAATCAGGATAATCGCTTAATAACAGTCCTGTCCTTTACATCATACAAGCCTGTCTTTGTTATAAGACCCTGGCTAAAGTCTTTAGTTGACTCTTATGCTCTGTTCATTTATTGCAATATCAGGCCAGTTACACCCATCCTGTGAGGGCTTCAAGGTCTGAGAGAATATCATTAGTTTAATCACTGTGTAATTAACTCAATTAATTAATGACCTAGCTAGCAAAAAATGTGGACTAGCTTGGATTTTAACTAAAGAAATATTAATATTATGTCTGGATGTACAGACCTAGCATGCCTGGATGGGATGGAGATTATATATATATATATATATATATATATATATATATATATATATATATATATATATAGTATAGATATAGTATAGATGCATATATATGGAGATTATATATATATATATCTATATATATATATATATATAGTATAGATATAGTATAGATGTATATATATGGAGATTATATATATAGTATAGATATAGTATAGATGTATATTTATGGAGGTTATATATATATAGTAAAGATATAGTATAGATGTATATATATATGGAGATTATATATATAGTATAGATATGGTATAGATGTATATATATGGAGATTACATATATATAGTATAGATATAGTATAGATGTATATATATGGAGATTATATATAGTAAAGATATAGTATAGATGTATATATATGGAGATTATATATATATATAGTATTGATATAGTATAGATGTATATATATATATATATATATATATATATATATATATATATGGAGATTATATATATAGTATAGATATGGTATAGATGTATATTTATGAAGATTATATATATATAGTATAGATATAGTATAGATGTATATATATGGAGATTATATATATATATATATATATATATATATATATAGTATAGATATACTATAGATGTATATATGGAGATTTTATATATATATATATATATATATATATATATATATATAGTATAGATATAGTATAGATGTATAAATATGGAGGTTATATATATATAGTATAGGTGGATATATATATAGTATAGATATAGTATAGATGTATATATATGATGATTATATATATAGTATAGATATAGTATAGATGTATATATATGGAGATTATATATAGTATAGATGTATATATGGAGATTATATATAGTATAGATATAGTATAGATGTATATATATGGAGATTATATATATAGTATAGATATAGTATAGATGTATATTTATGGAGGTTATATATATATATAGTAAAGATATAGTATAGATGTATATATATATATATATATAGAGAGAGAGAGAGAGAGAGAGAGAGAGAGAGAGATTATATATATAGTATAGATATGGTATAGATGTATATTTATGGAGATTATATATATATAGTATAGATATAGTATAGATGTATATATATGGAGATTATAAATATATAGTATAGATATAGTATAGATGTATATATATGGAGATTATATATATATATATATATATATATATATATATATATATATATATATATAGTATAGATATACTATAGATGTATATATGGAGATTTTTTATATATATATTTATATAGTATAGATATAGTATAGATGTATAAATATGGAGGTTATATATATATAGTATAGATATAGTACAGGTGTATATATATAGTATAGATATAGTATAGATGTATATTTATGAAGATTATATATATAGTATAGATATAGTATAGATGTATATATATGGAGATTATATATATATATATATATATAGTATAGATATACTATAGATGTATATATGGAGATTTTATATATATATATATATATATATATATATATAGTATAGATATAGTATAGATATAGTATAGATGTATAAATATGGAGGTTATATATATATAGTATAGGTGGATATATATATAGTATAGATATAGTATAGATGTATATATATGATGATTATATATATAGTATAGATATAGTATAGATGTATATATATGGAGATTATATATAGTATAGATGTATATATGGAGATTATATATAGTATAGATATAGTATAGATGTATATATATGGAGATTATATATATAGTATAGATATAGTATAGATGTATATTTATGGAGGTTATATATATATAGTAAAGATATAGTATAGATGTATATATATATATATATATATATATATATATATATAGAGAGAGAGAGAGAGAGAGAGAGATTATATATATAGTATAGATATGGTATAGATGTATATTTATGGAGATTATATATATATAGTATAGATATAGTATAGATGTATATATATGGAGATTATAAATATATAGTATAGATATAGTATAGATGTATATATATGGAGATTATATATATATATATATATATATATATATATATATATATATATATAGTATAGATATACTATAGATGTATATATGGAGATTTTTTATATATATATTTATATAGTATAGATATAGTATAGATGTATAAATATGGAGGTTATATATATAGTATAGATATAGTACAGGTGTATATATATAGTATAGATATAGTATAGATGTATATATATGATAATTATATATATAGTATAGATATAGTATAGATGTATATATATATATGGAGATTATATATAGTATAGATGTATATATGGAGATTATATATATAGTATAGATGTATATATATGGAGATTATATATATAGTATAGATATAGTATAGATGTATATATATGGAGATTATATATATATATATATATATATATATATATATATATAGTATAGATATAGTATAGATGTATATATATGGAGATTATATATATATATAGTATAGATATAGTATAGATGTATATATATATATATATATATATATATAGTATAGATATAGTATAGATGTATGTATATGGAGATTATATATATAGTAAAGATATAGTATAGATGGATATATGGAGATTATATATATGAAGGGAATTATAATTATAATAATCCTTTCTCAGATAAATTTTCATTAGTGGTCCACCTGGAGAAAGGCACTTATTCTATTGGGGGAGTTTTACATTACATTACCATTTATTTATATGGCGCCAACAATTTACATAGCGCTAGGTACAGAACATAGAAGGGAACTACATACTAAGTTAGACAAACTAGAACAGACTGGTACATGAGGTAGAGAACCCTGCTCGCAGAGCTTACAATCTAGAGGGAATGGGGTCCATAAGACACATAAAGGATTGAAGAGGTAGGTCAGAGGGATTGAAGTTGTAGTAACAGTAGTGTGGATGGGTGGCACTAGGTGGGATAGGCCAAAGATGAACTGAGTGTGTTCCAGCTAGGTGGGATCAGCTAGAGGTAAAGTGACCGGTATTCCCGTGGGTTGGGTAGTAAGTTTCTTTAAAGAGATTAGGGACTTTTTAAAAGTTTGAAAAAGAGAGAGAAAACTGGATGCTCTGCGGAAGGGAGTTCCAGAGAGAGGGGGCAGCTCGGGCGAAATCGTGGAGACGCGAGTGAGAAGTGGTGATGAGGTTGGAGGAGAGTTTTAGTCCCATTGAGGAGCGCAAAGGTCGTGCAGGGAGGTATCGGTTTATGCCCAAGATAGATCTTGAGTGAGCCGCTGTATGTTCAGAATTGTGTGTGTCTAGCACTTCCTCAATGTACTTGTGACTGCCACACATGCAGTGCATCCCAGTGTCTGACCATGGAGGAGCATGGGCACTACCTATTCATGTCTACCTGTATATTGCATGCATCTCTATGGGTGTCATGGGATTGTATTGAAAAGGGAGCGCCTAGATGGAACTACATGTCCCATGATGCTTAGCCAGTCAGTCATAGGCCGGTGTGAGACAGTTCAGTTGGTAAATACCCTGATTACATAGTTGCCAACATCGGCCATGTTTCCAGGGACACATATTTGTTCCACATGCTGCAGAAAGAGCATGCAAAGTGCAGCCCGGCAGTATGCAGGATGGATATACGCACAGGCACAATCCAATTAATTAATCATGGTAGGTCCTATGAGATCTCCATCCTGATTAATTAATTGGATTGTGTCTGTGTGTATATCCATCCTACATACTGCTGGGCTGCACTTTGCATGCTCTTTCTGCAGCATGTGGAACAAATATGTGTCCCTGGAAACAAGGCCAATGTTGGCAACTATGTGATTATAGAGCATTTTCAAGGTCACCTCATGGTCACAAGTTCAAGTCCTGGCAGGGTCAACGGAGCCCTTCATCCTTTTGAGGTCAGTTATAAATTCTAGCTATTTTATAATGTTAGAACTACTCAGTTTAAGGATAAAGGGCATAGCCTGTCAACAGATCCACTCCTTGAATAGAAGCTGCAAAATCCCTGTTGAAGCAATTGTTCTGGAATAAAATGATGTGATGATAGTTCTAGTTATGATTTTAGCATGCCTGGAGTGTCCCCTTAAAGGAGGCAAAAAATAGCTCATGCTTAATTGAAAGATTACAACAAGTGTAGATGGTGTGTAGCGATGCTTTAATGAAAGACTAGAAATAAAACACTTAATGCTTCATGCAACTCTAACAGGGGGCAGACATATGTTGTATAGAATCTTGGGTCACCTTCATGCGGATGAAGGAAGATCTGCCCTAAGATTCTAAACATGTCCGCCCCCTGTTAGAGCTATATGAAGCAGAGAGGTCTCAACAAAGTACATTATTTGTATTCTTTCATTAAAGCATTTCTACGTAAAATGCCAGTTTCACTTAAACACAAGTCAATTTGTTGCTACAGTTTTCCTTTAAAATATCAACCCACAAACATGTAAGAATGTATCTCGGAGTATAACAAATCATTATTGGGCTACTCTCCTTGCGAAATGTGTCATGTGCAGATCAAGCCCCAAGGTAGATACAGGAAACATTGCTGACACATTTAAAACATATTTCGTCTCAATTCATGCATGCAATTGCAAAAGAAAATAGGGGTCCGCACCTCTCTGTTCCTAATCTTAACACGGTTTCTAACTCTTTTCTTGTTAATAATATAGAATATTTACATGGAGTCTCCTAGGGGAAGTTGTGTATCAATATCCTGAATTTACTTTAGTGTGTGTTTTCATGTATCTGTGTTGTTACCCTGACTACAGCAATAGCATCTGACTATACATCAACAGACATTATTATATCAACATTACAGGCCTGGATAGGATGTGCCCCTAACAGACGGTTGTATATGACTATCTATATGCTGTATATACAGAATTCTTTAAAGCTTCAGAAGAAAAGTCTAGATGTCATTGCGTAAAATATCATCCCTCAACCTCGTACCCCTAAACATAAAGGCTCCTGCAGTGATTTATGGTATATTATAGTGGCTATCATCGCAGACCCTTAACTTGTGTTAAGATGTCAAACTGAACCACGTCAGCATATGTGATTATTTAACATACATCCGGTGTCACGAAACGAATGGATTTCATATCCTAAAGCTAAGACAGGCTGTGCCAGATTTGAAAAAAAGTCCATCTGTTCCCGACCAAAGCACATTGGAAAAATATATAAATATATTATTTGGGTTTCAGAAGCATTGACACGTTTTGTTTCTACTGCTGCTCGTGCATTGGGTTTTTGTTTTTCTGGAGCCCACACAATAATGTCAGTATTCAGATTTGTTTAGTCTAATCTTCAAGGTGGAAACCTAGAATTTGTAGACAGACAGGAGCATTTTGACCCATTAGGCCAATGATGGCGAACCTATGGCACAGGTGGCACTCAGAGACCTGAGAAATGTGCCTACGTTATCATCATCGGATATGGAGGACTAGTGTTATGATCTATGACTGATATTTGTGGATATTAGTGGCACTTTACTGTACTTTTTTATTTTTACTTGAACTTTTTGGTCAAGAGAAATTATAGGAAGGGAAGGAGAACGAGAATGAGCAGAGTGGGAATATTGATGGGCAGAAAAAATGCCTGAAATAAGAGGACATTTTGACAGCTTCATCTTGGCTTCTTACAGGGAGGTGAGTCAAATGATGCTCCAGAAACATTGAGCCTTAAGAAAAGATTAAAAAACACAAATCTTCAAGAAGGAGGAGTATAGAAAGCATAGGAAAGAGGCTCAGAAGGCACTTAGACATTGACATTCTGTATAGAATATCACCTCCCTCTAGTGGTCATTTAAGGTGGTGAAGAGTTGCAAAAAGGTCATCCATTGGTGGCACAGATCACTCTACCTTTCTCCCCCTTGTGGATGTAAGGATGGAGGTGACAAGGAAAAATGGATCTTATTAATCATAAGATATAACCTAACTGATTAATAAATGATTAAAAGGTCATATTCGCAAACATTTAGAAAGATTTTTATGTTATTCCCTTTTTCTAGCAAATGTTTTAACCACATTTATGTTGTTAGATCATTGCAGGTGCACTAATATCATATGATTACTTTTTTTTTATTTTTTATAACACCTTTCTAATTATCAGATTCTTGAACACAGCTTATAGAATGATATATATATATTTGTATGATGTAATATATTTAGAACTCTGTACTTATGTGTTTGTGTGTATTAGTGAGTTATTAGTGTGTTATTGGTGTGTGTTTGTGTGAGAGTGTGTTTGTGTGTATAAGGATGAATGTGTTTGTGTGTGTAAGGGTGAATGTGTGAGAGTGTGTTTGTGTGTATAAGGGTGAATGTGTTTGTATGAGAGTGTGTTTGTGTGTATAAGGGTGAATGTGTTTGTGTGAGAGTGTGTTTGTGTGTATAAGGGTGAATGTGTTTGTGTGAGAGTGTGTTTGTGAGTAAAAGGGTGAATGTGTTTGTGTGAGAGTGTGTTTGTGTGTATAAGTTTGAGTTGGTTTGTGTGAGAGTGTGTTTATGTTTAATAGTGTGAGTGTGTGTGAGAGTGTGTTTATCTGTAATAGTGTGAGCGTGTATTAGGGAGTGTTATGTGTGAGAGTGTGTATCAGTGTGAATATGTATTAGTGAGTGTTATATGTGAGAGTGTGTATTAGTGTGAGTGTGTCTTAGTGAGTGTTATGTGTGGGACTGTGTTTGTGTGTGTTAGTGTGTTTTAGTGTGAGTGTGTATTAATGATTGTTATGTGTGATGCAGAAGGCATCCGAATAAAAGAATTACTTTTTCGTTCATTCATTCTTTCATTCAGCTTCACATTCAGATGAATGGGCGAAAGAGATAATAATCATTTGAAAATGAATGCCCAAGACAACCGGTCACAGGTGTGAAATCATCAAAAAGGCTTTGTAAAAACTATTGAAGAGCAATTTCTGAAGCTTTAATAGTGCATTACAGTCCACTTCATGTCCCCAAACATCCAGACAAGCCCCCCCCCCCCCCTGTTCTAATAACCTAATTATTTTTTAATGGCCTGCAGTGGTGGGAGCTGGAATTCTTCCAATACAAGGAGATGCAGTATATCTCATGAAATTTTTTTATTGACCTCACAGCACCCCCATAACACAGGGATCAATCCAACAACATCTTCTCATGGATCATGTTCTGCAAAATAAAACCAGTCACTTGTAAGTGTATCAACATGTCACAAGCGACTTTTACAATCTACATCCTCATAGCAACGAACAACATACACAACTTCACTGTAGACAAGGAGACAGGGAGGTGATAACAAGTATTATTTTCAAAATATCACTTTTCTTTCTGTTTTTATTCCCATTTTTTTAGAGGGGAAGGAATCAATTACAAATGAGTGAATGACTGGGGATTATACTTTTTTTGTGGATCCAGTAATTTTATTTTTTGTTAGGCTGATTAATATTTGAACGAAATACAAGTCATTAAAACAAGTCCGATATAAGTAACGACTGCTCCTTCCAAATAAAGGAATTAAATAAGGAATAGCATATATGTGATGAAACCAATCAAAGCAACACTCCAGGTTGAGTCTCACTTATCCAAACTGCTTGGGATCTGAAGTATTCTGGATAACCAATCATTTCACCTAATGGATCATTTTCACCAGTAAGATGTATTAAAGCCTCTCAGCTCTCATGAGATACAGTGATATCAATGTAAATACTGTACAGAGCCAATAAATCTCTGTTACTGTGCTGTAGCTGTGATGTGAGGCATCGTTGGGAACCTGCCCGTGGCGTGTCAGGTCTGCACACGTGACATTGTATTACCCTCTGTGGATGTGGGGGAATCTGAGCATGCATGGCAAGGCTATATCACAGATTAAGGGGGCTGGACACTGAATAAACTGGTGTGTGTGCTTCACATATAATTTTATCACCGTTGCTGATTAAAATACCTTCAGATTTTGACTCCAATTTAGATGAAGAAGCATAATATTATATTCAGAATAATTTCCTTCCTGCTTGCCATTTTACTGTATATTATTTTATTTGGACGACATAACTGACCTATGTAAGTAACAGCCGCTAATGAAGCTCCGCTTCATAGGTTAGTTCTCCCAATCCTCTGTGGGGGTGATAGCAGGCAGAGGGAAAGGCAAAAACCCTACATAATATAGATATAGTCTAACCATAAGAAATGACACGTGCCTTCCATGAGTCCAATAGGAAATCCACAGACACATTTACCACCCGAAACTATTAGAATTGTTCAAAGTGCGCTGTAAGCACAGTATTTGACGGTTCTATTTGACTCTCAGATGTAATATTGCTATTCTATAAACCGAAATAGAGTCCCCATTCATACGAATAGGTCAATTGACCTATTCTTATGAATGGGGACTCTATTTCGGTTTATAGAAAGCCAATAGTATTACATGTATTCCATAAACCGAAAGTCTATAAACCGAATGTCTTTCGGTTTATAGACTTTCGGCTTATAGAATACATGTAATTCTATGCTATTCTATAAACCGAAATAGAGTCCCCATTCATAAGAATTTCTTATGAATGGGGACTCTATTTCGGTTTATAGAAAGGGAGTAGCATTACATGTATTCCATAAACCGAAAGTCTATAAACCGAAAGACATTCGGTTTATAGACTTTCGGTTTATGGAATACATGTAATGCTATTGCTATTCTATAAACCGAAAGTCTATAAACAGAATGTCTTTCGGTTTATAGACTTTCGGTTTATAGCCGAACCCCGAACTCCAACACGAACATACAGCGGAATGTCCGTGTTGGGGTCCGGGGTCCGAATACCGTAATGTTCGGTACGAACCCGAACAGTGCGGTTCGGGTTCGCTCAACACTAATTACTACTAAAGTGAGTAGACATGAGTTTGCACTTCAAGTGCAAGACGACGCAAGCACAAAAATTACATTTTTTGTTCCTGGCCCCGATCACACGTGTGACGTCACAATTTAGTAAAAAACTGACAAGGCAGATCTGTTTCTTTACTCTATGTCCTGCAGAGTGTATCGAAAAACAAATGTTTGGACGCTATATGTGGAATTAAGCTTGTTATTAGGGGCAGCACCAAATTAAGAGAGGACTTCAGGTTTCCAGTAAACATACTGGTAATCAGTAAAATGCGTGTACAATTTAATGTGTTGTTGTGCACACTTTGGCTGCCTGTAAAGAAATGATGAATCCCAGCAGTCTTCTTTCTTTAACCCCTTAGTGACAAGACATTTTCACCTTGACTTTCCCTTGGTGACGATGGCTGTTTTGACATTTCTGGGGTGTTTGTGTTTAGCTGCAATTTTCTGCTTGCTCACATACTGTACCCACACAAATTATATGTTGTTTTTATCGTCATAAGAAGGGCTTTCATGAGATACCATTATGTTCATCATATCTTATAATTTACTACAAAAAATATCATTAAATATGATGACAGGTTTTTTTTTTAAAAAACACTTTTTCTAACTTTGTCCTAAAATATAATTTACACAAATACAATCATTAAAAAAGACCCCATCTAAATAGTTTCTAAATATTATCCCGAGTTCAGAAATATGCATGTTTCCATATTTTTCTGCATTTTTTGAAAGTTATGGGGCAAAAACCAAAAATAGTGTTTTTTGTTTTTTTCCTATATTGTCCTTTTGACCCCAACACGGACGCTAAATTTAACCCTAACCCTAAATCTAACCCCAACTCAAACCCTTATGCAATCCCTTAATATATTTTAATTTTAACCCTATCCCTTATGCTAGAAATTATTTAATTTTAACCCTAACAGCTAATCTAGCCCTAAGCGTAGTTTTAAGATAATTAAACACTTTTTTTTTTTTTAAAATTGCAATGTTGCTGACTAGGGGCAGCCTGACACGTCCATTGTTGCAAAGGGGTAAACTCAGTTATTAGATGATCAGAAGTTGTGCATTACTTCTATCACTGAACATCCAATTAAAAATATCCTTTGGAGTTATCTTGCTAAATCTGACAACATAGAATGTGTTGGCAGATAAGAACCATTCTGTCCATCTAGTCTGCCCAATTTTCTAAATACTTTTATTAGTCCCCAGTTCCCTTTCTTATATCTCGGATAGCCTTAGGCCTACCCCATGCATAAACTCCTTCACTGTGTTTGCCTCTACCACTTCTGCTGGAAGGCTATTCCATGCATCCACTACCCTCTCAGTAAAGTAATACTTCCTGATATTACTTTTAAATCGTTACCCCTCTAATTTAAGACCATGTCCTCTAGTTGTGGTAGTTTTTCTTCTTTTCAATATACTCCCTTCCTTTACTGTGTAAGGGTAAAGTGTCATGACCCGGAAGGTTAAACGAGTCAAGTAGGAGTCAGGTAGGAGCTGCAATCTTCTGATACATGATAATGATACAATATTGTACATTAATTAAATACATAAAAATAAAGTAAATTAACAAAATAACAACTTTTTTTTAATTAAAATGTAACAAATGCTTATTTTAATGTAAATATAGTATTATAATATAAAACCCTGATATATTTTAATTTTATATATACGTATTTCTGTGTTTAAAATATGTTTACTATGGTTCTTTTGCTCTTTTCTATTCAATATTCCAACTAAAGTCTGGAGAATTGATATGTGTGAATCTTGTGTATGTTAGCAGAACTGGGAGGGAGTGCGGGGGTGATCGGCGCATATTGGGTGGCCAAAAATCTATGCTTTTGATAGTAAAATTGTCCCCATTTGAATGCTTCTGAACAAGCAGAACTGACACTTTGGACCCAAATTCAGGGATATTGAATGGCCACATTTCTGAAATTCAGCTAACTTGTCTGATTTGAATCCATGAAAAAATAAATAAATAATTGTATAGATCATTTTTGATCATTGTTTATTTTCTACATTCACAGGTAAAACCTGGGTGACAAAGTGCCTTTAACCCCTTTGCGACAATGGACGTGCCTGGCACATCCTGCGGGGAAAGTGGTTTTCGCGATCAACGATCGCTTTAAGGGTGCTGGACTATTGCCTCGATGGCGAGTCAATAGCCAGCACCGAAATTTCCTCTCTGGGGCACCCACGATCACCCCACGGAGCAATCGTGGGCACCATATTGATGGAGCAGCATGGCTATGCAGTGCGTATTTACCGCGAGGCATCCTAGGCGGATGCCTAGGGCGGCAAATTTTGGGGTGCTGCAGCGTCCCCCAGCTCTGGAAAAAAAAAAACCTAAGAAAAAACGAACAGGCAGCCTGATCGCAACGATCGGGCTGCCCGAGCATTTTTTCTTGGGGGGGCGGAGTGATGACGGGTCACGTGACATATCCACACTCATCGCGGGAGCTGAACAGGCAGCATGGTAGGACACCATGCTGCCTGCCACTAGCCACCACAGATCAGGGTGAGTCCTGGCGGGAGGGGGTAATGTAGGCATATAATGGGGTTAATGGAGGTATATAATGTGGGCAATGGATATATATAATGGGGTGATGACGCATGTAATGGGGGTGATGGGGCATGTAATGGGGGTGATGGGGCATGTAATGGGGGTGATGCAGGCATGTAATGGGGGTGATGGGGTTAATAGTGGCATGTAATGGGGTGATGGGGTTAATAGTGGCATATAATGGGGTGATGGGGTTAATGGAGGCATATAATGGGGGTGATGGGGTTAATGGAGGCATGTAATGGGGGTGATGGAGGAATGTAATGGGGGTGATGGGGCATGTCGTGTGTATGCAGCATGGGTAGGGGGGTGCCCGAATTTTGTTTGCCTAGGGCAACACAAAACCAAGATACACCACTGTGGCTCTGCCCTCTTGTGGTCTGAGCTTCGGAACTGAAAGAAAATTCACTTCCGTCACTCTGAATATGCTGCTTGACTGCCCCTAGAGACAGCAAGCAACATTGCAATGTTAAAAAGAAAAGAAAAAAAAATTTACTTAGCTTAAAACTGGTATTATAGCTAAATTAGCCTATAGGGTTAAAATTAAATAATTTTTAGCATAAGGGATAGGGTTACAATGAAATTAAAATTAAAATATATTAAGGGATAGCATAAGGGTTTTAGATTTGAGGTTAAATTTAGTGTTAGGGTTAAATTTAGGGTTCGGGTTGGGGTCATAAGGTCAATATAGGAAAAAAACAAAATAAAAAACCCATAACTTGCAAAAAAATACAGAAAAATATGGAAACATGCATATTTCTGAACTCGGGACAACATTTAGAAACTATTTAGATGGGGTCCTTTTTAATGATTGTATTTGTGTAAATTATATTTTAGGTCAAAGTTAGAAAAAGTGTTTTTTTTTTTAAAAATCTGTCATCATATTTTATGATTTTTTTTTGTAGTAAATTATAAGATATGATGAACATAATGGTATCTAATGAAAGCCCTTCTTATGACGATAAAAACAACAAACAATTTGTGTGGGTACAGTATGTGAGAAAGAAGAAAATTACAGCTAAACACAAACACCCCAGAAATGTCAAAACAGCCATTGCCACCAAGGGAAAGTAATGGTAAAAATGTCTTGTCACTAAGGGGTTAAAAAACAAAATCTAGAAAAAAGAAAAAAACTGGCTGTGATGATCCGGGTGGTGAACCAGGGTACCGTAATTTTGTATCTGGGTGCATTAGAGAACACATTAGAGAACCATCTAGTGTTTAACACCAGCCACATTCGTATGTTGCCTGTTAGTAGTCATATAGAAGTGCAACTTCTCACTAGCAATAACCAGCTTGGACGTTGGAGTCTCCTTGTCTGGTTCTAATCTGGATGTCATCACATACTTGATACTGCCATGCTTTTGGAAACACTTTGGCAAAGTGCTTGGAGAGGAAAAATTATGTCCCTTAAAGACCAAAGCAGAATCACAGCTCAGACACTGGTTTGTAAACCAGTCAATGGGTGGCAGGCGGTATTGAGTGCGGTTAAATTGGAAACAGGTGTAGTAATTTTAGGACAGCTGTAGCATTTTAAAGGCTTATTTACTTTTGGTTGGGATTAGCAAGGACTTAAAACTGTTGTATATCAGTTACCAATAAATGATGTTTCTGCTGGTATGTTTAGAAACATGTTTAGTTTCCCTTGGTCATTGTATATACAATATTTCATTGTATGTGATGTTATACAATATGATTTATAAGCACATAGAGACAGCTTGATTTTATGGACTAGGGTTCTTCCTAGAAAGGAGGCTTCATTTTAGGAATGGGAAATTGTGTGTATTCATCAAGTTCATAAGCTTACTGATGGTCACAAATAGCTGTATTATAATATCCGGGTACAATAATACATAAAACCTTGTATTCTATTCAGAATATCCAAGCCTTTCACTTGAAGCTGTATCAGGGGGCGGCGAACATGTTGCTGGTCAGAATCTTGACCCAAGATTCTAAACAAGATGTCCACCACCCTGATAGAACTACACGGAGCTACGAAGGCTCAACAAGGCTATTTGTATTAGGAGTTAAGGAAGGACATTAAAAAAGTTGCAGTGATGAAAAAAGTAGAAGATGTTGGTAAAGAAAGATGTAGAAGGACAGTTTATTGTGTGTTGCTGTTTTTGTTCACACATTTGTCCTCACCAGGAACAGAGATTCTAAAACCAACTTCTTGAAACTAATATGAGGTTCAGTGATTTGGTGCAGGGCTTTCGTATACTTGTTTCATTCTTAAAAAATTTACGCTGCTGATTTTTTTCCTCCCCACATTCACAGCAACACCCGCCATCACTATAGTTTTTATACAGGAGGCCAGAGAGGAGAATGATTGATATGCGAGGCCGAGGTCAGGAAGCCAGAGGTCAAGGTAGTAGGATGACAAGCCAGGGTCGGGGAGCTGGAGGTCAGAGAGGTGGGAGAGGAGGGGGGAAAGCCAGGTCAACAACAGGAATCAAATACAGGAACACTTGGAGACTGATAGCGCACATTAGGGAGGAACCAGGAACTCTGAGTAAAGTAGTTTGGAGGTTTTGGCCTTATGAACTTTTCATTGCTGGTTCTCTAACTGGTTTGTGGGGGCGGAGTTCATCCGCGCGTTGCCACTGCAACACGCAATAAATATTATTGTCACTGGGTGTGCGAGAGCATTTGGACACTAGCGCGCATGTCCTTGATGGTGGAGGGACGGATCGCACGTCTCGTGGAGATGGAGGGAAGCCGCATTTTGCTGTGCACACACATACCCGCGTCGTGTAGCAGGTAAGGGGGAATGCTGCTGGGTAGCGGTGCGGCAGTAGCGGGCATGACAACTTGCCAATCTGCCCCTCTGACTTACCCATAAGGCCCGCAGTCTTACCAGTTAGTCCCATGACTTCCCCGTTGCCCAGTGTGGGCATCCAGATGATGTCTGTGCTGAATCCCTACAAGGGTACTCCTTCCTTTTCGTTGTGGTTACACATTGGTGTTTGTGCTGCACACGTATTTTGCTGTATAACACTTTTCTGTGTTTTTTGAACAAATATCTTAATTACGCATAATTGGATCAGAAATGATATCAGGGCATATATGTATCTATTTTCATGTGAAAACTTGTTAACCTCTTCATGACTGGACTGCTTTGGCCATATAAATATCTGACGTTAAGGACTGTGGCTGTTTTAACAGTGCTGCAGTGTTTGTGCTTAGCTATAATTTTCCCCTCTCTCATTTACTGTACCCACACAAATTATTTATTGCTTTTTTTTAAATGATAAGAACGGCTTTCTTTAGATACTTTTATTTTAATCATGTGATATAATTTTTTATACTTTTTTAAATAAAATATGGTCAAAAAAAAAAAAAATACACTTTTCCGACTTTTTCTTGAAAAATCTTTTAGTCATCTTTAAAACAAAAAAACCCTGCTAAATAGATTCTAATATTTTTAGAAATACCCCATGTTTACAGTGACCATGTAACTTTGATATCTGTCATAAGTCCCTGAATCACCACCCTCATGCACATAATGTTCAAAAGTACACATCCAGGCTACGTAACTTGGGGTATTTTGTAGTAATTTTTTGTGTGTTTTTTTTCACACACTTTGTTCGTCAGATATTAATTAACAAGGGTTGTTATGATTTATTGCCAAACAACACCCCAGTATATGTTCAGCAGTTTCCCCTGATTACAGTGATACCCCACATGCATAGGTTTGCTAGGGTTATGTGGCAGGTGCATGGCCAAAATTTAGGATATGGTTATTGCAGCTTTAAAATGTGCAATTTATATGTATTGCCTGCAGACTACAATTCCTATCATGCTCTGCCAGCCCAAAGTGACCGTAGCATCATAGGAAATGTAGTCTACAGTAAGAAACACAGCCCCTATCACCTGCTGCAATGCACTGGCCCCACTAGCAGTCTTTAAAAAAAAAAAATATCCCTAGAGGACCACAGACAGACATAACATGTCACTGGTCCTCTACTGAGTTATTTTTATATAATTTATTAGTATTATTTATTTATTTGTCATTTATCTATTTTATTTTTATTTAACTCTAGCCCTAACCATATATAGGATTTTGATGAACTCTAACTCTAACCCTAAAGTTTTTTTTATTAAAAAACCCTGGGGGCTTGGTGGAGTATAGGCAGACTGCTACCACTATACTCAGTTTCTCCCTGCCCCACGATTGCTGTGGAGCAGGGAAAGACTATAGCTCTCAAAAGCAGGCACCTGGCCGCTGTGATTGGCTGTCACGGTGCTCGGCTGCTTTCTGCGGGGCCTCAGCCGACATGGCTGAAATGCCTCAGTACTGAGGCACCCAACCATGTCAGTTTTACCGCGATCGTGGTCGATCACGAAGTGAGTTTTATACCATGACGGTCAGGGACCTTCATTGGTCACGAATGGGTTAATATCTTTTGTAGTGTGCTTTAGAGGGCTTTTAGGGTTGAATATATGATACAAAAAACACTTACATTATCTTGGTTCACATTTCGAGACATGATAGAACTGTGGTATTTGAAACATGTCTATAAAATGTGTCTCTTTACCTGCATTTCTGACTTTATAGTGTATTACAGAGACATCTCGAATAGTAAAAAAAAAAAAAAGATGAATAAATTTACCGGCTTGGTTTTTTGACGAACAAATTCCGAGTAGTTTTACTATATTTATAGCCTGACTCTGAATGTGTCCACAGTAATGGAATTGTATTGTAGATGAGCCAGTCCCCTGGTTCCTGTCCTAGCATACAAACGTGTCTTCTACAACTAGCTCACTCTGTCCTGACTTATTCTTCATACAGGGGTGAATTCTGCGGTGCATAAGAATTCTAAACATTAGACACTAAATGTGGTATTTTTCCATCTTGTGCTCGGTGAATGCGGCTGTTTGTAAAGAGAATTATGAGCCTCTATTTTTTTTCATCCGCTGATTATTATTGCAAGCATTATTTATAGACGGGATATAGAATATACAAGGATATATATATATATACCAACATCTTGTGGGAATAATGTTTGTTATGTTTCACTCACTTTTTTTTTTTTTTTTTTTATAAATGACATGTTCAACCGGAGTACTATTTACACATAAACACCCCTGGCATGAAGCAAGCTCAGAATAAAATATTTTGCAAAAACAGTCTAATTTAAGAAGAATAAAAAAAACAATAATAGAAAAGTCTCTCTATATATGTGTATATCTAAATATATATAGGAATATATATATATTACGTAATCAGAAATCTTGATTCATCTTCCATTATTCCTCTAAGAACAAGACTTTGAGGGCTCAGTTCCCCAATGTTTGGAGGACCCCCTCCCACAATGCAATATTTTGATACTCTGACTGTATGTATTACATTTCTCTTTATTCTCAGCCTCAGAGTAAATGTTGTTCGCACTGAAAGGAGTGGTAACTTTACCCATAATTCCTCCTTAGCCGTCTATCTATCACACAGACCCATACCCATAGGACATACCCTCAAGGGTCTACCCAATATAGATTGGTCTGTCTCTAAATGGAATCAGATCGGACGGGTGTGAATGGCTGTATGAATGGAATTTGATTTCTAGGTCAGCGTACTTAAAATATATCCATTTAATAGAACTGCACTTAAGCACCTTATCAGATTTAATATAAGTTTTAGATAATGGAAGGGGATATAAACCGGAATGGAAGAGGAAAAAATGGGTGGGAAAATAAGGAAGGATGGAGTGAGAAAGTACAAAGATAACCACAAATAATATGGCCACCTTTTTCCTTTGTTTTCGTTCCAATCCCTTTCAGTTCATAAATATTTGTATCGCTTGTTTTATCACTGTGTAAGTGACACAATGATGATTCACAAGAACAAAAAACTGACCTGCACTTACCCAATCTGAGTGTCAAGTAAAAAAAAAGAGAAAAAATAATAAATGGATTCGAATCGGGCAAGTTAGCCGAATTAACGAAATCTCTGAAAATCCGGCGAATCAATCTCTTTGATTTCGAAACCGGATCACTGTCTTGGCCATCAGGAAACCGAATCGTCTGAAGCGGTCGAATCGGAACGATATGGCAATGAAAACCATAGATTTACGGTTACCCAATATGCGCAAGATACCCCTGAACATACTCCAAATTAGGGAAACATGCACAAAATTAGCCCCTGACAATTCTAAAGATTTTAGCTGGAAAACTGAACTTTAAAGCCCTCTAAAGAACACTATAAAAGATATTAAAGTGTTTTTCTTTTTTACATGGAAATAGCTACATATATGCCCTAATATAATTTCTGTTCTCCTACAGTGACCCTTTAGTAGTCTTACACCATGCTACATTACTGTCATTAGACCATTGTCATTAGGACACTGGTACACAAGTTAAAAGGAGTGTTACACATTTAATCAGACAATGAGCGAGACCAATACCAAAGACAATGTTACAATCAATAGGCAGTGGGAGAACAAAATAATGCGGTGCCAGAAGGTGCTTTATGTGGACTGTGATAGCTATGTAAGTAGGGTCAGTGGAGACACATTGTGTGAATTCTTTGAATAAGTTGTATGTATCAGGGTTTGCACCTGGGAGCGTAGCGCAGGGGTGATGGCACTAGGTAGAACACACACTAGGAATAGCCCTGAGGGCAACAGTACCATGGGGTATGCAGAGTGCTGTCAAATACAGTCCATAGGGTCAATGCAGGCAGAAAAGGTTCTGGGTAGATAATGGGTCAGGAGTGGAGATGTAAAAATAGTCCAAAATACAAGCCAAGGGTTCAGTAGCTGGGAGATCAATGGTTAGGAAGGTAATAAGGTCTGTAGGTTTGGATAGGGATCATTGGAGAGAGACTATCCACACTACAAGCTTGAAAAATGAGCAAGCACTGAATAAACAGTGCTGGCTGTTTAAAAAGGGCGCCAGGACCTTAGCTCCACCCACCATCCTGCAGGTTGCCGCCCCTCTGGCTTTAGCCAGCTGGAGAAGACAGGAGTAGGACCTGCCTCGTCTCCACATGGGAGACGGCTGCATGCCCCACCCCCACCATCGGACTGACACTCATGCTTGTGGTGAGCGAGGCGAGCCGTACTACAGGCCGGGGTTGAGGCATACACTGTGATCGCACGCTCCCCCCCCCCCCCGGCAGGATGCCCAGGGCTGGGAGTCTGCTTGACCAGCTAGGGAGTCCCTGTAGGAGGCATGGGACGGAGCTGGGGTCTGACAGAATGCCTCTCTAAAGAGGTGACTTCCTTGGAAATGAGTTTAAGAGACATGGGGCATTTCAAGAAATGTCCTGTAAATGAATGAGGAGGCGAGAATGTAAAGGCCAAGTTGGTGACAAGGGAAGCTACATATGTGGGCCAAATCAATGAGAACGTAGTATGTTTATGTTAGTTTTAGTATTTATATAAGATCCTTGAAGGGATTGGAAGCCATGGGAGAGCTCAACAAAGTCGGAGCAACAGAGCAAAGTCTGAGGATGATGATTCTAGTACCAGTATTATGTACAGTGGTGCGCAAGAGGAATGCCAAAAAGGACCGGGTTGCACTAGTCAAAAAGGGAACCGATAATAAAGAGATGCTCCCTTTATGCTGGTTTGCCAAGTGTGAGAACCTGCTCGCCACACCAGACAGAAAAGTCGGTGGGATCCACAGAGGTATATTTTTTCTCCGAAATCTCAAAACATCAAGAAGAGGTTTAAAAAAAACTGGTGTAGAGACAGAGGTATAAAGGAAAAGGTGAGCCAAGAGAAGGCACTGTATTGCGGTTAGGCTTCTACCAAATTGCCCAAAGTTTAAACATTCCCTCTTAGATAAATTTCAGTTTTTGGTAGACAGAACCCACAATCCAGTGGCTGGTTGGAGTTCTCATATTATTATAGAATTACTGCTGTCGTGAGAGAAAGAAAGAAAGACTATAAATGTGAGATATCGGGGGGTGAAGAGGTAATTTGCTAGGCTTACTGATGGCTGGTAATTCCATAACTCTGTCCTGTGTGCTCCCTTACAGTATGAGCCGTTCCCCAGTAACGAGGTCCCGAATGTAGAAGTCCAGCCAAGTTCCGAAGGTTGCATCTCATGATGACAGGCATGCTTTATAGGAGCGCAAGAAAGTCAACTCATTAAAACCTAAATATAGCATTCAATGTCACTGAATACAGCAGTTTCTCCTGTATGAAAAAAAAAGATTTATGCGCAGGCAAAAGAATATTTATATGGCAGTCACACTTAATTAGTGTTAAATAAAAAAAAATCTGGCATGAAATAACTCAATAAAATATCTGGAGGTGAACGTATATATATATATATATATATATGTGTATGAAAACCCATTGTTTACTTTCAGTCTCCCTCACACCTTACTTTCAGCTCATGTGTATAGCCACATTATAGTCATTTAATTAAAGTCCAGACCTAGAGAGGAGTGTGTGCATACGAATGTAGTCGCTGGCGACACAACCAGTTAACGGGTTCAAACAAAACGTGGGTGTCCAGCGAATGAATACGATTATTTTACCCTTTACTTGCCGGGGACTATTATAAAATCATGGCTGTGCATTCCTTTCTGGGATCGAGAGGGTTAAATCCTTGCTTTCCACTATATGTGAGTCTCGATTATATGCCCTTTTAATAGTAATGTTTGTGCTGTTCAGCAGCTGTCATCCGTCTCTTATTAGCTTATAAGTGTGTTCTTACACTCACTGATAGTTCTTTTTTTTTTTTTTTTTTTTAATGAAGCCTGTGTGTGCTGTCGTAGGCAGTTCCTGCAGCCTGTACCCAAATGAGTCTATTTAAAACCAGAAGTGAGGGGATATAGATGGCTTTCCTTAATGCAAGTTCAGGCACACCGCCTGTGTCGCGACTGAAGAGGTTTTTAAAGGAGCAGTGTGGATGGGCTGAATGTAATAATAATAATGATTGTTCATCTGTGTCAAGTACCGATCTAGGAAGCAGTTGGCAATTCGTAGTATGTACTTTTTTTTTGTCTTAGACGGATATTATGCCATTATTCTTTATCTAATCTGTGGATGACCTTATTAAACCCTTGTTGCACTGCATGGCTTTACCAGGAGGCTGACATGTTGTTTAGAATCTTTAACCTGACATTCCTTCACCTTGGATCAGATAAAGAAAAACCTGACAGATCTGACCCAACATTCTAAAAAACATGTCTGCCCACTGATAGAGCACGTTATACTCCATCTTGCTGTCTTGGAACAGTCACTTATTTGCTCCTCTCAGTGCAGATAATAAAGACTAGATTGGGTTCCTGGGCATCGAGCCACACCACGACACACCACGCCCACATTCTATAACGTTTTACCATGCTCAATCCGTCATTAGAGGGATTCGGTCAACCTAAACATTATTTATACATTGTGTTAAAATTATATGCATATACAACACAAGAAAAATATGCTTTAAATGTCTCTGTGGTGTCTACTGCTTATGATATCACCTTGTGGGTGGAGACAGTGATGTCACATGGGGGTGCGGCGAGTGCAGGATTCCTCTGAATGTATGTTTGGGGAGACAGCCGCCATTTTTTACATACTATTTGATTATTATCTTTTACTTATCTTATACCTTCTGGCTTCTGCTCCACTATTACTGTATTTTTGTTTTGAAGTATTTTGTATATAGAAAGTCACTTTTACTTTAAACTTGCACTGCCCTATGGGAAAGGTATTTAAGAGGGGATATCCGCTCGGTGTATTCAGAGCCTATGATTAAGCTGCAATCGGGAGAGGGACGCTTAAGGCATATTTAGCTCTTTCACTTGGGATGGTGAGTCTGCACTGTTTTATGCCACAATAAATTATATTTTTCATCTTTGAACTATATCCTGGTGATCATGGAATTTATTCGGTGTCCGTGCCTCAGAGACCCCTGTTTGTATTTCTCTCCACACAGCGTACGTGGAGAGAAGACTGCGGAGGAGGTGGCAGAGAGAACACCAGCATATTACTGGGCATACTGACTGTGGCATATTACTGGGCACACTGGCTTTGGCTTATTGCTGGGCACACTGGCAGTGGTACATTAATGGGCAAATGAACAGTAGCATATTAATGGGCATACTGTGTGTGGCATATTAATAGGCAAATTGGCAGTGGTGTATTACTGGGCATACTGGCAGTGGAATATTACTGGGCATACTGGCAGTGGCATATTACTGGGCACACTGACTATGGCATATTACTGGGGATACTGGAAGTGGTATGTTAATGCGCAAATGAACAGTGCCATATTAATGGGCATACTGGCTTTGACTTATTACTAGACACACTGGCTGTGGTGTATTAATAGGCAAATTGGCAGTGGCATGATACTGGGCATACTGGCAGTGGCATATTACTGGGCATACTGACTGGCATATTACTGAGCATACTGGCAGTGGCATATAAATGGGCAAATGAACAGTGGCATATTAATGGGAAAACTAACAATAGCATATTGATTGAGAAACTACCAGTGGCATATTAATGGACAAGCAGTGCCACATTGTAATGGACAAACTGGGGCATATTTTAATGGGCAAACTGGCTGTTGCATATGTTAATGGCAAACTGAATGTGGCATGTTAATTGGTAAATTACTGTGGCTTATTTTAATTGGTAAAGTGATTCAGTGGCATCTTTTGTGAGGCAAAATGACATGTACTATGGGGCAAAGTGACACTGTGGCATGTTCTGCAGGGCCAGTTCTGTGGGGTAAAGTGACACTGTGGTATGTTCTGTGGGGCTATTTTGGTAGCTGTAGTCTAAATACAGGTATGATACCTTAACATATTCATAATGTGTTATTTTCTTGAGTGTGTGTTTGTTGTCAAACTAACATATTGAGTAGATTAACATTTTTTTTTATTGTTGTATTTTATCATGCTCCATGGAGTCCATAAATCAAAGAGGCCAAGTGGATGCCAGATAATTAACTCAAGAAAGGCAAGAAATAAATCACCCAAAACACTCTGTATCCAGGCCTAAAATGATGGGCCTTCCAGTGTTGCGGCAAAGCTAGACGAAAAAGGAGCAGTTTTCCAAGATGATGCCAAAGGACGAGAAAATGTTGTGGTCGTGGATGGCTTGCTCACCCGGCAGCAAGAATGGATACTGTATTTGCTGCTGACAGTTTTCCGTTATTGCTACAGGTACAACACCCAAAACTGTACCCAAAAGTACAGAACCATGAGACATTTGAAGAACACCTACCGTGAAAAGTGAAAAATATTGGCAGCAGGACTTAGGCTGCACAAAAAAAATTGACACTGGAAATATTTCTGCGATGGAGAATAAAAAAATGGAGGGACGTCTTTCCCAGATTGCTTGATATTACCCTGTATCTTGCCAAGCAGAATCTGACATTCCATTGCCACAAGGAAGAGGAATCATCATTAAAAAAAAGGGGAACTTTCTTGAGATGGTTGCACGGCTTTCAAAATATGACCCATATTTTTATATTTTTGATATTTTGATTACTTGTGTGGATAAACAGCAAGCATTTAGAAGATATTACTAACTTAAAACAGCAGCCAGCTTGGTGAAAGGTAAAAAGGAAGAGAGTCATAGAGCAAGTGAAAAAAAAACCAAAAAAAACTTTCTTCCTGTGAGTACCAACAACTTCAAAACATATATAAGCTCAAGTGCAAATTATATACATGTTATGCAGTACATGATGTTGTATTTCCCAACACCCCTTCTTAACGGCATATGCATAATTACATGACATTCAGCTTCTTTTGTAGCAAACAATGCTGCTCCTTTGGCGACAGTTTGGTGAGTGTAGGTGGTGTTTTACATTAATGTGCTTGGCTCTGGGATTTAACCTTTCCGATTGCGCCAATTGTATGCATCCCTGATTGTCTTCAAGAATGGGTATGGGTTTAGACATGTCCAGTCCTATATCTGGTAGAAGTTGGCGAATCCAAATTGCTTCTTGACATACGCTGAACTGCACAGCGCCATAGAAACATAGAATGTGTCGGCAGTCCATCTAGTCTGCCCAATCAAGCTACATCTAGCTAATTATATACATGTTATGCAGTACATGCTGTTGTATTTCCCAACAAATTAAAGCAGAGCAAATCTAGACTGGTGAGATAGCTCAGTTGTTAAATGACCTGACCACAGGCCCTGTTCAAAGCTGAAGGTCATTTATTGACTTTGGAAGGACGAAGGGCTGAGTTCATCCCAAGAGATGCAGCACAAGGTCTATTGAATGCTGTCACATTTCTATGCTACCTGTAGTTCGGGGGTGATGTACTTCATGAAGTTACTCTTACATAGCAGTACCTGCAGACCTAGGACTTATCTCTGGACATGGTGGTGACAAAGTTAGAGGAGCTAAGACTCTTTCTGCATGAGGAGGGCAGTCCACTAGTAGAGCATGCAATAGTACAGGCACCGTTAAAATCAGAGGAATATGGAATCACAGTAGAAGAAGGAGAAGAAGGGCCAGGTTCAAGAAGAGGGTCGCGGGGGATTAAGCAAGAAATTCTGGACTCCGCTCTGCAAGAAGAAAATAAGAGGGAAATGCTTGAGTGTATCGGCCACTTTCCTTCTGAACTCCAGATCAGATCCATCATCAGAAGAGCCGTCAAGGAAGTAGCAGCCATGTGTTCAAGCAAAAGAGTCTCATATCTGCAACTGAAGGAGAGATAAAGGTGTCCATTCCCAAATCAACCAGTTTCTCTGACGAGGCACTTGGAAACCGCAGTGATTGATTTTGAAGAAGCAAAAGATTGGACAATGTCAAACATTTTGAAATTGTTTCTGACATACCTGTGTATCTGTAGCTTCATGTCAGAGGAGCTTTTACAAAGTTGAAACTTCTAAAGAACTATTTGCGATCTATCATTAGAGAGTCAAAACGTTCTCACCCTGCGATATTACCAATTAAATAATGAGTTGGCGAAAGGTATCGGTTTCGATGAAGTGATTCAGAACTTCAGCTTTGAAGGTCAGAAAAGGGAATTTCTCATTTACGGGAGATGTTCAGTAAATGCTGTGATGCTTGTGTATTTGTTCCTGTTTATTTATTTTTTGCTATTTTATTCATGAGTGTTTCTCAATATGCAAACCTAATCCAGTAATGTATCTCGGACAACGGTAAAGTTTAACATTGCTATGAGCATCATTTTGATGTAGTTCTTAAAAGTTTTTCATTCGAATTCTATTACTTTGTTACCAAATTTCCACTTAACCACATTAAAGTACGTAAAATGTAAATACATTTGAGCTGTGCATAGTTATTGTAATTTAAAGGTGTCAATTTAATTTTGCTTGTTGTTTATGTCACTGTCATTTCATTCAGTTCTATACAGGACTAATGATTTACAAGTAAGACTAGTACAAAATACATTACTAAAGATCCTGTATGGTCTGGTACAAGAAGAATATCCCAAACGGGGTCTGAGGGGACCATGAGCGCCCTATATCAGGAGCCCAATGGGAGCAGAGAGACAGGGCTTGAAGCTGGGTAACCGCATTCGCCCCCGATGGTTTGGGACCCCAGGTTCCTGTGGCCACATTTCAAGACTCTGTAGGAGCAGCTGTTGTATTCAAGTTACATGGCTAGGACAGAATAAAGTAAGAGACAGCCAAGCAGAGCGAAAGCAGAAAAGAAACGAAGGAATAATGGAACAGAAATACAGAGTGCAGGGCTACAGGACAGACATAAGCATGATAAAGCAAACGCCACACTAAAGATAAAAAATAAAAAGGAACAGGGTTTCAGACAAAGGACACATACAGATATACCAGACTATATACAGAGGACAGGGCAAAGGAATAAGGGCACAAGTGAGTGAAGAGCCAGAATCCTGAAGTGCTTCATAAGGGAACCAGATCTGGGATATGGGGAGAGGATAGAGGAGCTGTGCTTCAGGGAAAGAGGGTCACGAAACAAACAAACATACAAACATAAATACAGGAACTAGCCTAACACTAAAGATGGTACAAAGGTGGGGGTTTTGGTTAAATTATGGCCATAAGATGAAGCTTGCCAGACCATAACTAAGACAATCAAAATATTAACATATTACATACACAGGAAAACAGAGAATACCTGTAGACTGCACAAAACTTAGGACTGAAAGGAAACTAAACCAATGAGTGGAGCACACTTATATAGCGGAACAGAGTAATGAGGCAGAAGGAATCCAGGAAAACCCGGAACGGAACATAATCACAGACAAAGGAAAACCAGAAATGGATCGGAGCACAGAAAACATAGAAAATGGGTACAAGAGCGGGGTATAACTTTGACAGTGAACCGGGCTGAACACTGACAAAGGATAGGAAATCTCACTTAAAGGACTCAGGACAACACTCCCCACTTAAGGGACTCAGTACAGGACATGGGCAGAAGCCACTCTGGAAATAACTGGGCAGGTGCTGTCCTGGGTGCCAATATAGGCAGATGTCTCTTGGCTATAGCCTCTCTTGGGCCAGGAGAGACAGGTGCCACTCTGGGACCAGGCTAGGCAGGTGCCACTAAGGACAGTGACTTGGGAAATGCCACTACTGTGGCCTGGAAATAGGGCAGTATTGAAAGTGCCACCATGTGGCTGGAACTGGGAAAATATTTCCTAAAAACCTGATCTCCAGTTCTTTTTAGCTATTGTACTAGTTAACTTGTTAATAAAGCAGCTTAGTATTCAAGCAAAGATTTTGAGAATTGATCTACAAATTGCTGAACAAGAGCAGAGGATGTAAGATATGAGTATAATTGTTGAGTGAAACATAAGGCTTCCATTCAGCCATTCACTACACCACATTTGCCTTGATTCGGCAATATACATTCATCAAGGACAACAAAACTTTTTTTTTACTCTCTTTTTCAACACTAGTCAATAATTAACTTAATTAAGCTTATTTATTTTTTGAGGGGGGACTTACTGTATACTTTATTTGATTAATAAAGTCCCCAGCCCCTCCTACTTTAATTCCTGACCCGTTGACCCAGTTTTGTCACCGACACAAATGAACCAAGAGGCCGAATGTGGCACCCGAATTGCATTTCTGACACGGCCTGTGTCTGGAATGCAATTCTGTATGATGCCGAACTGTGCGAGATCTGGGCTTTTAAAAGAAAGCAGAATCAATGAGAACTACATTTCCTTTGATTCTGCAGTGGAAGATAATTTGGCAGTCCGGTATCTTCTGAATTGTAATGCCGACACAATTGTAAGCAATGCAGTTTGGATGTAAGATTCATAGAGTCCCTAGCAGTGGCTGGGGATACTATGAATGGAATCAAGTAGAAAGTAAGCCCCCCCCCCCAGCTAATGAAACACTTAAGTTAATTACTGACTCTGTGTTGAAAAACACTGAGTCAAAAAAAAAAAAAAGTTTAGTTGTATTTTAAGGTCTACAAAAAATACAAAATAAAGCACAATGAAAAGTACTGTGTTTGCTTGATTATAAGACGACCCCCCCAAAACTTTGGATACTCCCTTAGCAAAAAAATGAAAACTTGCCCAATGTGGCCTCTCCCCCTCCCTCCCCCAGACTTGCTTTTCCCTCCCCCAGACTTGCCCAATGCTTCCTCTTCCTCCCCCAGACTTGCACAAAGCTGCCTTTCCCCCCTCCCTCCCCCAAACTTGTCCAATGCTGCCTCTCCCCCTCCCTCCCACAGACTACCATCATAGAAGTCTCAACAGAAGTGCCAGGCAGCACCGGAGGATGCCTGTGTGTATGTGCAGACATCCACCGGCTGTCCCAATCTCGCTGGTGGCTAGTAGGGGCAACCGGTGGATGTCTGCCTGATATGCACAGACATCCTCTGATGCTGCCCAACACTTCCGTCTTTTATAATGGACCACAGGAAGTTCATGGTACCTCCCGGCTTCCGTCATAGAAATGCAGGACATCCACCGGCTGCTAGCGAGGGGGATCCAGGTCCCCTGCAGCTCTGCGGGGGACCTGGATCCCAGTCTTATAGTCAGACCTCTACTTGAGGTCTGATTATAAGAAGAACCTTGAATGTTAGACATGCATTTGCTCTGAAAAAAACCTTGTCTTATATTTGAGCAAATACGGTATTGCTGTTCGGCTGTTTATTAATAATTACTAACAGTTATAATTCTATTCCCACCCATTATCTATTGTCTGTCTCTCCTCCCCAATGTCTGTCTCTGACTTCCACACATTACCCATGTCTGTCTCCCCTCCCAAGACCACCAACGTCTTTCACGCTCTCCCCCTACCCATTATCTTTTGCCAATGTTCCCCAATGGCTGTCTCTCTCTATCTACCCATCCCTCTTGTTTGCCCCCCCATTTTCCACAGTATATATATCTCTTCCCCCCGCACCCATTCCACCCTATCGAGTACACCTCCCTCACTTCCTACATTCGGCCGGTGCAGCGCTATGTGCTTGACACTGTTCTGACCCTCTGAATCATAACTTGCGAGAGGCATGACTGAGGTCTGACGGTGTCAAGTCATAGAGCTGCAGCTGCTGAATGCACCCCACCCCTAAATGGTGGCACTAGAGACCGCCCATCCTTTCAGGTCTGCCATTGTGAACAAGTACTATGGAATAAGTAGGAATCAAGTTGTTGGTGAAGTTATTTTACCTCCGTTTGACAGAAAATGATCTTTTGTTTGTATTAGCAGACAATGAAAGGTGAGATAATTATTTTTCCAATATGAAACCACAGTCTGCAGTTTTCCAAAGGACCTTTGTGAATCTGTCAAGGCCTTGTCTGAACGTAATCTGATACTTCAGCTGCTATCTGCCAGCGGGCTGGAGGAAGCGATTTTTGACTGCACTTTTGCTTGATCATTTCCTGAGCAATTTCCTAGCTGGAGGCTTTTCACAGCACAGCAGGAAGTGAACAGTGCACTATAAATATGCTTCCCCCTAGAGTGCTATCTCAAATGCAATAAAGCTGACATTAGTGTTTCAGAAGTTTTTTGTGTCAGATTTAGCCCTGAGCAGCGCATATATGATTTCACTAAAATGGACCACCTAAAGTGTCTAACATATTATTACATGAGCGATGCATGATACAAAAAAGGAACAATAAAGAGATCTGCCTTTTGTTTTTATTTTGTTTTAAATAATTGCTTATAAAGTTTCATATAATTTCTGTTCTTGCTGTGTGAAGCATCCTGCCTTTCTCCTAAAGTATTTCTTTTGTGTTGCATCACAAACACAGAGGACTGAAACCACCTGGACCCCCTGCATTCCAAACACTGAAACAGCTGAGTTCAACAGAGAGGGGCTGATTCCACAGTAATAGACAGCACTTTGGTTGAGGGGAGGAGCCAGCCCACCTCCTGTGTCCTCCCTCTCACAAGTCATTGAATACAAAGGCCTTTATTGTAAATACACAAAATCATATACAACATACAGAAAATAAGAAGATTTTTTGTATGCAGAACTGTCCCTTTAAATGTATTTTGTGCTGCCCCCTTTTTCTGGAAATCACTTCTGCAGGGTATTCAGGTCTCTTCCTCATTCTCAATCTTATAAAAGTTCTTCAAAACCTCTTAAACCCCTTAGTGACATGACCTTGTGACCTTGTTGACCCATGGTGACATGGGCTGTTTTGACATTTATGGGGTGTTTTGTGTTTAGCTGTAATTTTCTTCTTTCTCATTTACTGTACCCACACAAATTATATATTTTTTTAATTGCCACAAGCAGGGCTTTATTTACATACCATTATTTTCATCATATCTTTAATTTACTACAAAGAAAATATCCTAAAATATTATGGAAAAAAAAAAAATCTTGTTCTAACTCTGACCTGAAAAATCATCATCAACTTAGATCGCACGCAATCTGGCATACTGAGTGGCAAAATACTGGCATACTGAGGGGCAAAATACTGGCATATTAAGTGACAAAATACTGACATACTGAATGGCAAAATAATGCTTTACTGAATAGCTAAATACTGACAAATTGAGTGGCTAAATACTGGCATAGTGAGGAGCAAAATAATACTGGAATATATTAAATGGCAAAATACTGGCATATTGAATGGCAAAATACTGGCACATATTAAATGGTAAAATACTGGCAAATTTGATGGAAAAATACTGACATATTGAATGGCAAAAGAATGGCATAGTGAGTGGTTAAATACTGGCATTTTTGTGGCTAAATACTGATATGTATTGTTTTAGAATTGTACAATTGTCACCTTGTGGGGCTCCTGTGTGTCGCATAATTAATGCCGGTCCCATGTGTGGCATATTTATAGGGTCCCATGTGTGGCATAATTAAGGGGCTCTTTTGTGTGGCATAATTATGGGGAGCTTGTGTGTGGCATAATTAAGGGGCGCCTGTGTGTGTGGCATAAACCGCACCGAGGTAAGGCATAAATAATGGGGCTCTGGTGTGGCATCATTTATGGGGCTCTGGTGTGGCATAATTTATGGGGCTCTTGTGTGTGTCATAGTTATGGGCCTCTGCCTCCACTCCCTCTGGATTGCAAGCTTGTGAACAGGGGGTCTCTACCTCATGTATCAATCTGTTCCTGTTTGTCACATGTAACATAGTTTGTCCCTGTTGGTCTAACATTCAAGCACTATGTACATTTTTGGCTCTATATGAATAACTGTTAATGTAAAGTAGAACAAAGAATAAGAAATGCTGTGCTAATTGTATCTGTTATTTATTATTGGTCAGGATAATATATTTGACCTTACTGTGTATAAATTTACATTCCATAGCAAACGGGCTGACGGCAACATATTCCCTGTACAACCGCACTCTTTGCAGGCAAATGGGCTTGATGTTTATTATTTTTTTATGTTGTTTGCAACACAGTGATATTAGGATGATTAATAATTCCTGAAACAAAAACAAAAAATGAACCAACCTTCCCGCCAAAAATGGAAAATTTTTACCGACCCCGGCACAAGGCTTCGTTATCTTTTCTCCGGTTAACCACATGTTACGTATCGGAGAACTAAACGTGTTTGAGGTATTCTTGTACACATTTACTCTGAAGTATCTACAAAGACACACTGTGAAAAATGCAATATAGGAGCCAGATAAATGTTTTAAAAGTGACCCCAGAGAGTACAAAACACAATGCTACACTAATCACGGGAGCTCTCGTGTAATTTACAGGACGAGCTGTCAGTACGGTTTACTTAATGAAAACTAGTAAGTGTGCAGGGATTCCAGAATATTTAACTGATTGAAAAAATGTCAGCATGCCGGGGGACATCTCAAAAATCAATATAGAAGCTCGGAATACTTTCTATATTAAGTGAGAGCAGAAAAGATACATTCATTCCAAAGAGAATATTTAGAAAATAATTTGTACAAAACAATGACAAAAGTGTTTACACATATAAGGCTTGATTCATAGCTCCCAGCTTTGAAGAGATCCAGCTTTGGGGGGAGGGAGGGGGGAGAAGAAAGCCAGCTGTGAGGGGAGGGGGGAGAAGAGAGCAAGCATTGGGGGGAGGTAGGGGGGAGAGAGACAGCTTTGGGGAGGGGGTAGAGCCAGCATTGGGCAAGTCTGGGGGAGGGAGCAGTATAGAGGCAGCATTGGGCAAGTCTTGGGGGAGAGAGGGAGCATTGGGAAAGTCTGGGGGGTAGAGGCAGCATTGGCAGATAAAAGGAAGTAAAAACAAGAAATGCATTTTTTTATATCATCATTTTTATTAAATATGAAAAAGCAATTTACATGTGAATATATACAAGTTAAACTTTTTCCTATAGGGTAGTCTTATATTCAGGCTTTTCGTTTTTTTTCCCTGAAGGAATATCAAAAGTTTGGGGGGTCGTCTTATAATCAGGGTCGTCTTATATTTGAGCAAATATGGTATTAACTATAGAAGGCAGGGAGGGAATTTGTGTCTAGACAAAATCTTCTAAAATTTAGTGAAATTTGTAGTTTGAGATGAAGCACACGTTAGTAGTAAATGTGAAGATAGTGATCTTTCTGGGTAGCGATCATTAGTGAAATGCAAACTGGATACATACTGGATAAATACAATATGGAATACATGGATGACTTGTAACCATCTTTGAAGAAGGGAGTTTTGAGGGCATTTTTGAAGATTGAGAGGTATAGCTGGGGACCCAGATGGGGCAACAGAGAACTTTGCAGAGAATGAGGAGTGATGAATTGGAAGATGGGTCTAGCAACAGCATTTTACCTATTAGAGTACATTTGGGAATGCAAGTCAAAGGCATGTCCAGCTGTCTGGATAAGAGATTTTAAACAAGGGGGCTAGGGTTTTTGCTTGGTTGAGGCATTTAGTGGTATGGGACCACTGAGAGTTTAGGGGAAATAATATTGTAATAACTGCAATTCACATAAATTATTCAGATTAATAGGAGATGGTCCTACAATAGAAGAGTAGGGGGCTAAGGACTACACTTTTGCATCTGAGGTTCCCTGAGATGTAAACCCAACCTTGAACTTCAGGGTACAACAGACTTTTTTTTTTTAGCAAAGACTCCTAAAACTGGACCAAACATTGTTGAATTTCAGGTATTTAGCTGCATGGTATGGAGTTAAATGGTCTGGTCTGCCAGACATACAGGAATCCGCGTCAATATTTGAAGGGTCAATGACTGACTAAGTGATTCCAGATTTTTCAGGTGTCGAATTTTTGTCTTCTCAGTGAGTTGACAGGCTATAGCAGAGGGGTTTTGCTGAAATCTATTCCCTGTCTGAATAACCTGGAAAAAGAAAAAGCATGATTGAAAATATGTAGCGATGCACAGGTACGCCATGAATTAATACTATTTCAACTTTTCTTTAACTCCAGGGTAGGAAAAATGATTTCTGACAACTAGAGCCAACACCCAGCCATGATATATACAAGATTATGCTTCAAACACAATGATCCTACTAGGGGGAGTAACATTATTATCAGTGGGCTTCCTCAAATGGGTTATTATGAGGGACAGGAACTTCAAATCTACCTCTCATAGAGATAAGTGGACTTGTTAAGATGACGAGGGTGATATCACTGTGAATAGAACACTCTGCCTGGGGATACATTTTGAAGTACTTAATGGCCTGTTGAGCGCATTGAAAAACGCATAGCTTTGGATTAGTGCAGATAACTTATATACAGTGTCAGTTTGATGTCAGCTGCAGACTGATTCCTTAGCTGCTAAGTCTTGGATATATTGCTTATAAAGAGAAAGTGCTTTTTGTCCTTGTTGTAAAAAAAAAAAAAGGCCACTGTTCCAAAAGTTATTGTAGAAGACCGATTGTAACAAAAAACCACCCTGTATTTAAAAAAAAATATATATAAAAATATATATATATATATATACAAGTAAGGTTTTAACTGGTAATTAGATAAGAAAAAGAGTTTAGACTGGAAAAAGACAGAAACCCCTTTTAATAGAGCTTTCCAACTATTAAACCAGTTTATTGAGCACTTAATGGCTGAAAGAAGATAAACTGAAATCCAAACCTGGGTATGATATTTCTGGTTTATTACTAGTTTTCTGTGTATTTATTGCTCATATACAGTCTCTCCCATGTATTTAAAGCATAAATTAAAAATTTAACCTGCTCTCAGGCAGTGTCTATTTTTGCTTAGGAAAAATGTAGCATTTTGTTGAGAATGGTGGAGAATAATGTAGCATTTTGTTGAGAATGGTGGAGAATAATGTAGCTCTCCTGCTGCTGCTGGATATGTTTAATCCAATCATTTCATTACTTTAGTGAGGGAAAGACAAGGAATTGCAAAAGCATCCAAAGGGACCGGGGCATGGCAGTGTGACTTGATGGAGGAGTGCCAGTGTTAGTGCACATGTACATTGGGTTACCAGGCAGCATCGTAGAGGTTTGCTAATCACAGCACATGTGCTGCGTTCACAGAGCTCATTGTCCTCTGGTTTCCCAGAGAATTGGGGACAGCGGTACAGTTGGTGGGAGGAGACATCATCTTAAATTTGAGGGTCAGAGTAACATCAGAAAGGATCAATTTAGGAAGAGACTGCAAGGAATAGCTTTCCAGCAGAAGTGATAGAAACTACAGGGAAGAAATTTAAGGGACACGAAACGTTATTTTTCACTTGCGCTTCTAGTATAGCACAGTTGCCAACATCGGCCATGTTTCCAGGGACACATATTTGTTCCACATGCTGCAGAAAGAGCATGCAAAGTGCAGCCGGGCAGTATGTAGGATGGATATACACACAGACACAATACAATTAATTGATCATGGCAGGTCCTATGAGATCTCCAGCCTGATTAATTAATTGGATTGTCTCTGTGCGTATATCCATCCTACATACTGCAGGGCTGCACTTTGCATGCTCTTTCTGCAGCATGTGGAACAAATATGCGTCCCTGGAAACATGGCCAATGTTGGCAGTTATGGTATATCCACTAGTGTGATGATAAACTGGTGTGTACTTTTGATAGTACACGCCAGTTTATCCTCTGACTGGCAGCTGCCATGTTTCCGGTGGAAGCAGGCAGCCTGGTCTGGCCGGTGACTGGCTCTCTCTGCTAGTGCAGAGAGACTCTTATTTTTTCATGGGATCAGCGTAGGGGGCCCCTCTGCTGATCCAGTAAACAAACAAGGGTCTCTCTCTGCTCTAGCAGAGAGAAAACCCCTTCACTCTGCAGACCCTAATCAGAGGAGCTGGGTGAGCCCCCTCAGTGTGCAGCAGAGAGTAAACCCACATGTATCTATAATGATATGGGTTGTCTAGATGGGCTGAATGGTTCTTATTTGCTCTGTTTGTTTGTACGTTCCTATACTGAACTTGGACACTTCAATAGGAAATTGTGGGGAAGGTCAAGAAATATTTCACCTTTGTTACTTGTTTTGTAATGGTAGGCTGTTATTAATGTCTCATTTAGCAATGTGGCTCATTTAAAAATCCTTATTTTATAGTGCTGTGGTGTTATTTTATAATATAGTCTGTTTAAAAAACAAATATTGGGACTCCCAAAGTCTGTTTGGGCCTGTGCGAAGGAGGAATATTTGTGGTTGTTTTCCATGTACACAAACCTCTTTCCCTTCTGCCCTGAGCTCCACAGTTCCTGGGAATTACAGGAGTAGGGGTGTCAAGTGACATGCCCAATGCTCAAACTCACAGGAATGTAGCCCTATAGTAAAAAGGCATGTGTCTAATAGCATAGTTCCCAACAGTCCCGGATTTATTAGGACAGGCCCTAGATAATCCAGAATTCCTTGCTGTTTGTGGATAGTGTGCTGCAGTGTGTATGTAATGTTTGTTAGACATAGAATTGAGCTCCAGACACCCGGTGACGCACTATGCGTCACATAGCCTCGCCTCCTCTTCTGGCTCCACCTACTTACACCCAGTCCTGGTTTTTCACAGATGGGCAGGTATGGTGTAGTTTAGTAAGTGTTACCAGTTTGCACTACAAAAATCTATGTATTGATAGGGCACAGCAGCTTCCACAGCTTGGGTTGGCTGAGCAAACCTCCATATTCACTTGCCTAGAGGTGCAGCGAAGACAAGACCCTGAAGTTAGGGGACCCCTGCCTTCAGAGATCGCTGTTACTGACACAGTGCTGTGTGCTCGTCAGTAATGCTGTTCAGGATGGCTCCTGTAGAGACTGTTTCTGTTTAAACACATAATGTATGAATCGGGAACCAGGGCTACTTACCCTGGCCCCTTATAATAAAACTGATCCTCTGAGGCAAAATCCCTCCAGACCCCCAATACAAATAAATTGCCCCTGTGGGGTATGAGGACTGGCCAAAGTCCCTCAGACCTATATAATTAAATAAACTAGTCCTAAAATGATGCTCTATGCTCCTCATCGAAAATCGTATATTTCGGCTGCATTAGCATTTGGAAGCTTTCGGCATATAATCGGCAATGTGTCCGAATTGAGGTTCTATTCAAGGGCACATAAGGGTATATTGGGGAGATTGTACTTTTCCTCCCGATATGCCCCGAATCCTTGCAAATTTCGGGAAGCATCATTTCGGGGCCCGAATATCGGGCCCTAAAGTATTAATTCAATTATTATTGATTGTTGATTATTGAAAATTGGCAAAGCAAAACTGAGAAAAAAATAAATGATCACCAAAAAAGTCGTGATGAGACAGATCACAGTAAAATACCGGTGAACAGACAGGAGAAGCACAAGTTACATTTTTAAATAAATCACCAACATAAAAAAAAAAAAAAAAATAGAGAAAAAATAAGTCAGACAATGTGATCAGGCTGGGACTGGAGGGCTTACTGTGTGTGTGTGTGTGTGTGTGTGTGTGTCAGAGACACTCACAAGTGAAGGGAAGTGTGCAAAATGGCACAATTTCTGTTTGTTATGTAAAATGCTGATTGCGACCTGTGTCGGTACAGGAGAGGGAACCTCTGCCAATCAGTCATTTTTTGGCACAGCCAAAAACGACTTAACCTCTTGGAGGTGGCGCAAACTCCTGAAATCTGTCAGGAGTCTGCTTTATATATAGGCGCACACGCCGACGGCAGCAATTATTGGCGGTATCCGCGTCTGCACCCTGTTTATACACTGTCTGTACCTCACAATAAGCTAAGCGTAAGAGGATCATACACCCAGAATGCTCCAAGGGAACGTAAATGTTATCTAGATAGCTAATGGACGTTTGGAAGCATGTTCATATTTTTGTTACTCTGTAGCTGCTGTGAGGAGCAAGACCATAGCTTATGATGCAATATTAAAGTGGCCCACAGGGGGCACTGTTGTTTCAGAGAAAGGTGAATTTAAAGTGTTTTTGTCTCTCAGTGAAATGTATTATGGAATTTACTTGTAGAGCCTAGAGCAGCACTCAATCTTTGCAAAAAAAAAGAAACATCTAGTATACCTTGCAAGGTAAAACCTGTAATTGGTCACAGTTCATTTCTTATCAAGTTATTTGGTTTGTTACAGGCAGCAAGATGGATCTTATGATCATTTTTTTGGGGTGGGGAGGAGGAGTGGTTCCCAGGCTATGTCTTTGAGAATCCCACCTTGATTATGCCAAGAGAATCCCACCTCCTTCAAATACTGGCCTGGATGTCACAGTGACGGATATAAAATTAACCCTTTTCTGTCTGGCTGAAAAAAGAATTAATTTGCCCTGAGATTCAGAAGACATTTGCTTATTTAATTTGTTTATTGATAAAGTGTTTTGTCAGACAGAATTCATCAAGCTTACTCTCATTTTCAAAGGATGTCCTGGGGAGCAAGCCCAGTGCAGTGTTAACTCAAATTAAATATTTGAGTATACATATTTATGCAACTAAGATGTGGCTAGACCCTACAGGTATATACATTTATTCATATAAAATAACATACATGTACATACAGTATATATATAAAAAAATTGTAAACTATTAACAGGTACATTATTCATGTTTAGAAGCAGGGACACAGTTTTTTTTCCTGAATGGATTTTAGTTAAGAGGCAGATTTGGTAGTATCAGGAGGCTAATCCACATATGAGGGGCTCTGTAAGAAATACACCTATCAGCCATAACATTATGACCACCTGCCTAATATTGAATAGATCCGATTTTGACGCCAAAACAGCCCTGACCAGTCATGGACCCCACTAGACCTCTGAAGGTGTGCTGTGGTATCTGACACCAAGACGTTAGCAGCAGATGCTTTAAGTCCTGTAAGTTGCGAGGTGGGGCCTCCATGGATCGGACTTGTTTGCCCAGCACATCACACAGATGCTCGATTGGATTGAGATCTGGGGAATTTGGAGGCCAAGTCAACACCTTGAACTCATCGTTGTGTTCCTCAAACCATTCCTGAACCATTTTTGCTTTGTGGCAGGGAGCATTATCTTGCTGAAAGAGGCCAATGCCATCAGGGAGTATCATTACCATGAAAGGGTGTACATGGTCTGTAACAATGCTAGGAAGGTGGTACGTGTCAAAGGAACATCCACATGAATGGCAGGACCCAAGGTTTCCCAGCAGAACATCGCCCAAAGCATCACACTGCATCCGCCAGCTTGTCACCTGTCAGTGGTCATAATGTTATGGCTGATCGGTGTAGATGTTGATATTGATACCTAAGTCACCAACACAAACATTTTGGTTGTGTGATATTCATTACAATATGTTTATTATTACATCATTATTGTTTGTATAAAGTAAGTGAAATTAGTTACAGAGCTGGCCTGTGGGGGGGGGGGTGGGGGGGATTCACAAGATTCTTTCAAAAACACTAAATGTAGAAAAATAATATTTGAGAAGCTTAGCGCTTCTTTGTTCAGTGATATCAGGACAAAGAGTGAAATGTTCAATTGCAGAAATGTATTCTAGGTATTTGCCCAGTGTTGTGAAGTGAAGCCAAGGTTTCTCATTCCCTATACCAGCCATTCTCCTTTGTGTCTGTGTGAAAAACCCAACTTCAAACAACAGAAGGAATAATAAAGGTCTCTCTGTCCCTAGGGCACTACATTCACTGTCAATGGAGAGAATTAAACCTTATCACATATGATCTTTACAGTGTCTAAGCAGAAATGCAAGTAAAACGTGTACATTAAGAGACAATTGTTATAAATAGGTTGATTTCTCCTTTTCATGACATCATCTTCTGCCTGACATGCAAATGACATATTTTCCCACTGAAAGGGGATCATTTGCATATCCATCCACACTGTGATGTCATAAGCAAGAGACACCGCCTACCCAGCTGAAACACACTGTTCTCTTAATTTCGCCTGCAATTCTGCTCACACAGACACGTTAGACCAATTTTCATTGCTCTGTAGTTACAGTAAAGCAATATTTAGGTTGATTTGGGATCTTGGGCTAGGTTTACATTGGAGCCTTTATTAAACAGCAAGGTGAAGGATGCTGAAGATATGACTCAGAGCAGTACATTGCACTACCCCAGTAGAAAGTTAATCACAATACAGGGGAGGAATTTCATCATCCTTGAAATGTACAGCATACAATACCAAAGCTGCCAACATCGGCCATGTTTCCAGGGACACATATTTGTTCCACATGCTGCAGAAAGAGCATGCAAAGTGCAGCCCGTCAATATGTAGGATGGATATACACACAGACACAATCCAATTAATTAATCATGGCAGATCCTGTGAGATCTCCACCCTGATTAATTAATTGGATTGTGTCTGTGTGTATATGCATCCTAAATACTGCCAGGCTGCACTTTGCATGCTCTTTCTGCAGCATGTGGAACAAATATGTGTCCCTGGAAACATGGCAGATGTTGGCAACTATGCAATGCCAATAGGCTTTATTCATGGAAGAGGGAATTACAAAGAATTGACAAGGGTTCTTCAAACTAAATGCCAAAGTAGGCAAGTTGGAAAGACATTTTTCAATTCAAACTTAAGGCCCAAGTAGGATGCCTTTAGTCACAGCCACCAGAAATGACGGCAGGAAGAATGGCTGCGGGGGAAACTGCAGGGGACGAACAGCATCCAGGTAAGTACTGGGGGAGGGATGAGGGAGGGGGGATTTGTAAAAAAATTATCAGTGGCATATTAATGAGCAAATTATCAGTGTTTAATAACTTTACAAATTATCCGTGGCATATTAATGAGCAAATTATCAGTGTTTAATAACTTTACAAATTATCCGTGGCATATTAATGAGCAAATTATCAGTGTTTATTAACTTTACAAATTCTCAGTGACATATGAATGAGCAAATTATCAGTGTTTATTAACTTTACAAATTATCAGTGGAATATTAATAAGCAAATTACCAGTGGCATATTAATGAGCAAATTGTCAGTGGCATATTAATGAGCAAATTGTCAGTGGCTATTAATGGACAAATTATCATTGGCATATTAATGAGCAAATCATCAGTGTTTATTAACTTTACAAATTATCAGTGTCATATTAATGAGCAAATTATCAGTGGCAAATTAATGAGGAAATTATCAGTGCCTATTAATGGTCAAATTATCAGTGGCTATTAATGGACAAATTTTCAGTGGCTATTAATGGACACATTATCAGTGGCATATTAATGAGCAAATTATCAGTGGCTATTAATGGACAAATTATCCGTGGCATATTAATTAGCAAATTATCAGTGGCTATTAATGGACAAATTATCCGTGGCATATTAATTAGCAAATTATCAGTGGCATATTAATGAGCAAATTGTCAGTGGTTATTAATGGACAAATTATCAGTGGCATATTAATGAGCAAATTATCAGTGGCTACTGATGAGCAAATTATCAGTGGCTATTAATAAGCAAATTATCAGTGGCAAATTAATGGACAAATTATCAGTGGCATATTAATGAGCAAAATATCATTTGCTATTAGAAACATAGAATGTGTCGGCAGATAAGAACCATTCGGTCCATCTAGTCTGACCAATTTTTTTGAATACTTTTATTAGTTGCTATTAATGAGCAAATTATCAGTGGCAAATTAATAGACAAATTATGAGTGGCATCTTAATGAGCAAATTATCAGTGGCATTTTTATGAGCAAACTATCAGTGGCTATTAATGGTCAAATTATCATACTTTAATCCCTTTAATCATACTGATAGATTTTACAAAACTGATGCCCACAAGGAGGCTCCCAAATTACCCCCATGCAAGTAACAGTGTCCGTCTACCACCCTAACACTAAGTTTTTTGCATTAAAAAATTATAATTGGTCAACACTTCTTTATGATATGATAGACACACCCTTCTGGCAATTACAGGGTTAAATGGCTGTGTGACTTTTTTTTTCTCTCCAGACGATGGTAGAAGTTTCATATGTTTAGCAAACAGCAATTTGAGGAACAGCCCTGTGAGTAAAAATCCTCCTGCAGTGATATGGGCTCTTAATGGATTGATTATGGTGTCTGACTGCGGAGAGGGCTTCTTGTGAGGTTAAGACGGTAATCCCAGATGAACTGGGCATGAACTGTTCCTGGATTTACTAAGACCCTTTAAACCAGATGGTGTATTTCCTGTCTTCACACTAATCACGAACAGATAATACAAGTTTTACAAGAGCCTTCTTTCAACTTTCTCTAGCGGAAAAACAACACTATGGGGCAGTGCCAAAGACATGGTTCGACCACAGGTCCAGGTTTACTCCTGTTATATTTATGATAATGCTCACTGTGGAATCGATGTATTCACATTATTTTAATATATGGATTGAGATTTAATACAAGACAGAACTGATGGCACAAAAAAAAGCCCAAACAAATTAAATAAATATAAAAACACAGGAAAACAAAGATGCAGATCAGTACACTTAGAAGATAATGAAGCAAAAGAGAAAATTATGCCAAATTACAGTATAAATGTATATATAATCTGTATACGCCATGCTGCCGCATGAGACCAAGCTGGAGGGATTGGTAGGAAATGGCTCCATCTTAGCCTTGGGGTCCGCTGGTGGTGGGTCGAAAGACGGGTTCAATTAATCTTTAACAGAGGAACCATTGGGCCTGGTCTCATTCCCTGGTGGTTTAGGAGTAGGGGGATTTTTTTTACCCCATGGTCACTAAAAAACATGGGCGTCTTGGTGGAACGCTCGCTCAAAGTACGCCCACTACCAATGCCAGCCATGGCTCTTTTTTTTTTAACTTCTCGACACTTTCTTGTGTAGGAGGTCTTTATAATAACACCACATGTGCTTACATGATGTCCACATTATGAACACTTATCAAGGCCCATAGGAGGTATACTTATAAATAGTAAAATCCCTCTGATGCACAGATTTCACAATTATAATATATTTTTAAATAAGCCCCCCCCCCCCCCCCCGTTTTTATTCCATAAATCTAACACATACCGGCTCAGACCAAATTGGCAAGCTATACCTTTTATACAAACACATCCCAAGCCTTGTAAAAGTTATCAACATGGTCTGGCTATTCTTAATTTTATTAGTTAGTTATTAATCCCCCCCCCCCCCCCTTCAGTACAATGGGCGCAGTGATCGACTCTGAAGACAGGCGGAAAAAACAGAGTTCCAAGATACCGTTACTAAAAATGTAACAAAAACTAACTGGCTAATTTTTCTTGACGGGTATTGTAATTATCTTGTGCGTTTTAAAACCGAGCCACAAGCGCGCAAGACTGATCTTTAGTGTACAGTTAATAGACTTAACTGCCTGGAGGCTCACTCTTTATTATTGTGTAACTGTTGGAAAAATATTCAATTAACACCATGTTACTTGAATGTTTTTGCTTGAGGTAATTGCTGCTGTTACTTTACATTGAGCACAGCTGCTTTTTGCAGAGCCAAAGGTACAGGAAACATTCCGAGCTCGGAGTTTTTCTTGTTTGTAGTTAGCCTTGCATGCTTAACTTATGCTTAGCCTTCTTTAACCCCTTAGTGACAATACATTTTCACCTTGACTTTCCCTTGGTGACAAAGGCTGTTTTGACATTTCTGGGGTATTTGTGTTTAGCTGCAATTTTCTGGTTTCTCAGATACTGTACCCACACAAATTATATGTTGTTTTTATCGTCATAAGAAGGGCTTTCATTAGATACCATTATGTTCATCATGTCTTATAATTTACTACAAAAAAAGTCATAAAATATGATGAAACTTTTTAAAAACCCCACTTTTTCTGAATTTGACCTAAATATAATTTAGACAAATACAATCATTAAAAAAGACCCCATCTAAATAGTTTCTAAATGTTGTCCCGAGTTCAAAAATATGCATGTTTCAATATTTTTCGGTATTTTTTTGCGAGTTATGGGGCAAAAACCAAAAATAGTGTTTTTTGTTTTTTTTCCTATATTGACCTTTTGACCCCAAAATTTAACCTTAACACTAAATTTAACCCCAACTCTAACCCTTATGCTATCCCTTAATATATTTTAATTTAATTTTAACCCTATCCCTTATGCTAAAAATTATTTAATTGTAACCCTATAGGCTAATCTAACTATATAACCAGTTTTTAGTTAATTCAATTTTCCGTCAATATGGCTCCCACGATCGCTCCGTGGGACATCGAGGCAATAGACTAGGCAATAGACCAGCACCGTTAAATTGGTTTTCGCGAACGTTGATCGCGAAAACCATTTGATTCACCGCAGGACGAGCCAGGCACGTCCTTTGTCGCAAAGGTGTTAAAGGGGCGGATCCAACTTCAGTGTCCAAAAATTATTTTTACATATGTGTTGTAAGAAACTGTTGTGACTTATTAGTTTTGTTCCTCAACACTCCCTGTCTTCTAAAAACGACAAATTAAATGTAATAGTTTTATTTGCACATTTTCAGTCTTGCCCATCTCTTCTTATTGGATGTCCCTGAATATAGCGGCCCACTGAAATTATTTCCAAGGTTACATAGTTATTTAGTAGTTAAGGTTGGAAAAAAAAAATAAAAAAAGACTTGCGTCTCTCAAGTTCAAAACTTTTCCTATTCCTTGTTGAGCCCAAAGAAGTAAAAAAAAAAATTCCCTTCATTAGTAATTTTGAATTAGTTTTCTGTGAGGAAAAAATCCTTCTTGACTCCAAACGGCAATCAGATTTCTCTTTGGATCAACAAACACTAAATAAATATTAATGTCTATACTAACATGCATAGCCCTCTATTTCCTTCCTTAAAAAGGTATCCAGGCCACTTTTAAAGGCATCTAATGTATTTGATAGCACCACAGGTGTTAGTGACTAGGTCTTTAGAAAGCTATTTGTATTGGTCCTGTACATATTTATATAACATTATCATATCCCCTCTAAGAAGCTATTTCTCTAGCATGTACAAGTTGAACTTTTCCAGCCTTTCTTCATAACCAACATTTTCCACTCCCCATATTAGTTTTGTAGCCCTCCTCTGCACTTTCTCTAGTAAAATTCGACTTTGGAGGTCGACCTTGATTTTGAGTCAAATTCGGCACCCGAGTTTCAATTAGGAAAAACAAAAAAAAAAAACAGGTTTGAATCTTCCCCCATTAAAGGTAACGGGAGGTCAATGATAAAAGCTATTTTTGAAACGAAGTCAAACCCAGGTGCTGAGTTTGACTTAGAGGGGCCTGCAAATATATTTTATGTGCAAAACTATTTATGCGCTTTGCTCCTTTTGCAATGTACTAAACATTTAACACTCCAGAAATCAAATTGTGAATAAAAATGTCCGTAATTGTTAATAAAGGGGGTCATGTACTAAACAAGTGCAATGGGAAAAAGTAGGTAAAACATGAGTAAGGAGCAATTTGCAACAATTTGTAACATTTTACCCCTGATCCGGTTGCGCTAATAATACATTTGCGATTAGATTTGCGCACGCTAAAGAGCTTTGCGAATATTTTGTGAAAAAAAATTCTTATTTGCGTGTGAAAATGACACCAGCTTTTAGCGAGCGCTATCAAAAGAGGTAGAAAAAATATTCGCAAAATTGACTTTTTTTATTCTCAATCATGCCTGTTTGTATTCGCAGTTTGCTCATATGTACTATTGGAGTGTTAAATGTTTAGTACATAGGTGCAATAGGAGCAAAGCGCAAAAAAAAATAGTTTTGCACATAAAATATATTTGCGTTTTTTTAGTACATGCCACTAAACAACAGGCAAGTTTGCGAACATTTTTTTCTGCCTTTTTATTAGCACTTACTAAAAGCTGGTGTCATTTTAACAGGCAAAATAAGAATTATTTTTCACAAAATATTCGCAAAAAACTTTAGCGGGCGCAAATATAATAGCAATATGTTAGCGCAACCGGAAAAATGCACGCTAAATAAAACTGAATGGAAGAGGTGAAAATGGGGGGGAAAATTCGCAAATTGCTCCTTACTCATGTTTTACCTACTTTCTCCCCCACTGCTCTTGTTTAGTACATGACCCCCATTGTCTATAAAATAGCTTCAATCATTTCACCTCCCATTACTTTCAATGGGGGAGGGGAGATTTGAACCTGGGATTTTTTTTCTAAGTCAAACTCGGGTGTCAAATTTGACTTTGTCTCAAAAGGAAAGTCGACCTCCAGAGTCGAATTTTTGCGAATAGACCCATCAGAGAGCTATTCACGAAATGTGAACTGAAGTGAGTTGAGGTGAGATGAAAAGTTAATCCCGCCAGTCTAGTTATCCATTGTGCAGAGACAATCCTGATGGTAAACTCCACTCATTTCACATTAGCTCACCTGCAACTCACCTTAGGGAATAGACCCCTAAACCTTTCCTTGCACATGATGTATAAAAGTGACAGCTTCAAAGTCTTACAATCTCTTCCTGTAGTAGACAAGAAAGTGCCTCTGATTGAATATTTTGGTATTCGGCATAATAAAGATAAGAGGCTCTTATCAAATAGAAATCAATGGTTCTGAAATCAAAGACAGCAATTAGGCCTCATCATGTCCAAAAAGGGATAAAAAAAAAGAAGAAATGTGAAAGATGTGTGAAAGAGAGCCCAAAATGTTATTTAAATTTAATAAAAACCAAAAAAGATGTTAGAATAAAACAACCTTAAAGGAACTAATAAAAGAGATGGAATGTAACGATCTGTGTGTTTTAAAACTATGATCAGTCTGGAAAAATTATATGAATAGTCCTGTATTTTGAAGATACCCCCATGCCACACCAAATCTGTAACAATAATTATATATATATATATATTTTTTACAAACCTCCTGGAAAACATAATAGAACTTATGACCTGAGTTAACATAGATGGGGGAGAGAACTGAGGAAGGGGGGGGGGGGATAGAACGAAGGAAGAGGGGAGAGAACATAGATGGGGGAGAGAACGGAGGAAGGGGAGGGGGGAGAGAAAGAAGGAAGAGGGGGAGAGAACAGAGATGGAGGAGAGAACAGAGATGGGGGTAGGAAGGGGAGAGAACAGATGGGGGAGAGGGAGAGAACAGAAGAGGGGAGAACAGAGATGGAGGGAGGGAAAGAGATATGGGGAGAGGGAGGATAGATAAGGGATATGGGGAGAGTCATGGGATTGGGGGGGGGGGGGGGAGTTCACCAAAAAGCAGTTTTGCCTGTGTATCAAAAAATCATTCCACCAGCCCTGGCTACAACGCTGTAAAGGAGCCATGAACCGAAATGTTTGGCAACCACTGGTTTAAGGGGTAAATTAAGTTAAGTTATTGGTTAATGTATTTGTTAATATCTGTGTTATAATAAAGGTTACACTGTGTTTTTTTTTATATTCATGGCTTCAAGTATACTATGCAACTGTTAGATAAAATGCTGGGGTCTGCTTTCACCGCCCATTCGCTGTCTGTCTTCATTTGGGACAGGTCATTTTAATGGGTTTAGTTATGGGTCACACTGCACAGTCCCCATTACCTTCATACATGCTGGATATATAGATATGTACAACAGCTGGAGAAATAGCTCAGTGGACCAAGTGTAGAATTTGCTCAAATCCATTGCTTCCCCCCGTGCATGCTTTACGTGGCATGCTTGTTTAGACAGGTGTCATATCTGTACAATCATGACAAATTACACGCAGCGCTTGTGATATGTTCTGTCTGTCCATCCATCAGCTCTGCATATACATGTTAATGAATTCTTGAGTCTCCTTGTGACAGGTCAGGCACGCTGAGCAGGAGATTCAATATGCCATTATCCCATATTTATTGTAATGATGGATTGCATTCTGTGTTATAATGGTATGATTTTCAAGGCTGAAAATGAATGGATGAAAAAAAAAGGCCTAAATATAAGTCGGCCCTCTGCGGAAAAAAAAGCACTATAGGACTTGTCATTGTACTCATATTGTACCCAAGGGACTTTCTACTCCACCCATATTGCCATTGCACCCATATTGCAACCCCAGAAGCCATTTCTATACCTCCCAACATTGCCCCTCTTAAATTTACTTTTTTATTTTATATTTTTTTAGAAAAGCAGAGCATACAGGGCGATAAATAATAAAATAATAATATTTTACAGCTTCTTGGTCCAAGGAAAAAAAATGATTGTCTTTTGGAGTCAAAAAATGAATTTTTCCCCCCTAAGTGGCAAAATTAGAAATAACTTACTTTTTATTCCCTTTCTTGTGGAGCAAAAGCAGGAATAAAAGGTAGAAGGGTTAAACTTGATGGACATTTTAGTTTTTTTTTTTGGTCTTTTTTTCCCCAACCTAAATTACTACGTGAACGAGTTAGGATATTCTCGGGTATGACAATTGGTCAGTTTGTTGAAGAGATCGTATGGTCAAATGATGGATCCAAGGAGAAGGCTCAAAATGAGGGAGTGACCTATTTGTGGCCGGCAGAGAAATTGATCCCCCAACCAGTTTTCTCCAGAAACGGCATAGTACAATGTGGGTGATTCACGCAATGGAATCTGAATGGCCTAATTCTTTTCAGATTAAAACTTAAAATAACAGAGTGAACTCATGTGTATATTTTTACACTGAACACTGTGGTCATGGGAACCTAAAAAAATTAAATAAATGGAGCCCGTTCAGATTTGGAGACCAGAACAGACTTTGTGCAGTCAAACACCACCTTGAACATTGCAGCTTTATGGGAGAGTTAGCTCTGTGTAGCTGCTATAGACGTCAGCATTGCTTGTTCCCTAACTTGATGTGTATGGAACACTCAGCCATGTGTTATAATCCCTAGCACAGGTTCTGTTACTTATTTCTGTTGGGCATCTTTGCGAGTTGTCATAATTGAAGGGAACATACCAGTAAATTGAAAAGTCAGCAGGTTAAAAAAGTGGCCTCTGTTTTCAGACATTTGCATTTGACTTTGTACGTTTTTCACGAACATGATATGGAGAGCAGGGGGGAAGGGGATAACAAACAAAAAATTAGATCTGCACAGATAGGCAAGCAAAACAGATTCACCGACAGATAAAATACAGAGATTGATAGACAAGACAATCGGATATACAGTTTGGCGCCGTTTAGAGAGCGGCTTGATGGGCAATTGCCCCCTTGCCAAGATTGTTTGCCCTTCCTTGCCAGGTGTAAAGTCACTGGATAGCTTTTCAGGGATATCAGAGTAAAAAAAAAAGGGCCAATATCTTTAATATTATTACTATTATCCATTAGTAAATCACCGGTATTCTCTAAACAAAACAAGATGGAAAGTGAATTAAAAAAAGTGAAAAAGTTAGCAACACAGGACCAATTTATTGTCAGTTTTAATATTGGGAATACACGGCCTTTTCATGTTTTAAATCTAGAGTTGTTATAAAAGAAAGAAGCGATGATCAAATTGATCCCAATGCCAACGGCTGACCGTTTTGCCCATCACTGTTTCCTGTTTAATGCTGATGAATAGCCAAAATGCGGCCAAACCATACGTGGCATGCTGGGGCTTGTATCCAAGACAGGCTGTGTCGATTCTCGTCTATCTCACAATAAATCCACTGTCATTTTTCCTCTGCAGAAGTCTTTGTTCAGGAGAGATTATGCGCCGTGTTGATGGTCTGAAGATCACAGACTGAAATGACATAATGGTAATCAGACAGGCGTTAATTTACTGAATGGGAAAAAGTGGTGAGAAATTATTAAAGGGATTAACTTTCGACCAGACGTCTCTCTCTCTCTCTCTCTCTCTCTCTCTCTCTCTCTCTCTCTCTCTCTCTCTCTCTCTCTCTCTCTCTCTCTCTCTCTCTCTCTCTAAGCAGCCACTTGGTGTATTTCGTACAGTAATATGTTAAGACAATGTTTACGTTAGTAGGTCGGGTTGACACCTTTTCTTTAAAAAAAAAAAAATACTGGCCTTCATAGAAATAGCATTAGCCAGAAGTAAAATATTGGCCTAGTTCCTAACGGTCCTGAATTTGCCAGTACTGTTTTTTGGAGTCCTGCTGCGGCAAATTCTGCACTGAGCAAATACAACATTGAGGGTTTTGCATTAAGGTGCTTGCGTACGAATTGTAGTGCAGGTGTGCCACAATTCTTGTCTACCGCTATTTATGAAAAGATTTGCGCAAGAATAAAAAAGCCAACTGCGCCAGAATTAAAAAAAAGGTATCTAATGATTGTGTAAGAATGTTGTCACGGCCTGTGGGTGGGCGTGGCCTTACTGTGTGAAACCGTTGTTCGGTATTTATTGTGCTACCGTATTTGCTCGATGCTAAGAATCATTTTTTTTTCCCGATTTGTCACCTCTGGAAAAGGGGTGAGTCTTAGAATCAATGGTGTCTTAAATTTGGCGCCTAAATTTGGCCCTCAACGTCCTCTTTTCGACACCTGAGATTCATTTTTTGGCAGCCCAAGATTTTCGTGTTTTTGAGACAGCCTTTCCTCGCTTCTAAGACTTTCCAATGTTAACACCTCTGGAAAAGGAGTGCGTCTTAGAATCAATGGCATATTAGAATCGAGGAAATATGGTATGTCCTTCTCTCTGATAGTGTGGAGGGTTGCTGTTGTTCTGAGGAAGAGCATCTTAGATCTGTGGCCTCTTCTATTTTTTTTTTTTTAATTTTTAAAACACCTCCTGTAGCTATAACAGACCGCTCTGGTATTTAATGCAATGGTAACCATATTAAAAAGTTTAAAGCTTACTCAGATCAAATATGAATTATACATTGTGCTAGCAGAATAGCTAGAAATTACCTAAATTTGCAGACATTGTTTCAATTTGGTTGTGGTGACTCCTGTTTATGACATCATCTATGGCTTCAAATGCAAATGATACATTTTCCATTGGAAGGTAGTTAAGTTACACATCAAAACCGCAGGCAGGGGAGGTCTAGCAACGGGGCAGATATGCTCCAAAGAGTGGCAATTTCTACCTTTCTGTAGAATTGTCTTCCCTAACAATCCTTATACTTTATATGTCAATATATCTGTCTACCTGTGTCTATCTGATGATAGCAGGCAAGCTGAGGAAGTTGCACCATGGGACACTAAATTGGTTTTGCCCAAGAGAGCCAAAAACATGTCAGCCCTCCCTTGGCCACAGGCGATGTCATGAACAGGAGACACCACAGACAGAGAATAGGTAGTGGTGCATACTGACCTCTTTATATTCATGTAGTTAAATGTATCAGCCTGGAGATTCGTTTCAAGGCTGTTTCTGGATAAGCCTGTCCATTTGAGTTGTACTCTCCCTAACCCCTTTCATTATGTGCCATATCTCCCATAAAGAGATCCGTCCGGCACAAAGGAGCCTTGTCCAAAAATGCGGCTCTGGCTGGCGTGACATATCAAATATAATGTTTAAAAAAGTGGTGGCAAAGTGAAAACACGTGGGCTTTACCGTGGGGGAGATAAGAGAAAGACAGACTAGGTGTCAGCGAGGACACGTCTACATAGACACAGTGCTGGGGACAGGCTTAATGGAAAGAAAAAGACGAAATAACAAACACAAACCGTGATTGACGCAATCTAACTTAAACATTTCTGTAATATTATCATTACTTCCGAGGGGTACAGATTTTTTTTCTCCCAGGCACTGTGCAATGATGGCAAGTTATGAAAATAAATGAGACCGGCTGAGTGATATCATGTCACACGTAGTATCAAAAAAAAAAGTCTGCCTAGTGTAGTACATGTTGGACTTAACTCTTTGCATACCTAAGTGTTTGAATTTTTTTTGGTATATTCTAAAGGTTAATCTTTTGTGTACCTTAAGCGTATATATAATGCACTGGAAATATAATATACCACCAAAGCCAACAGATAGATGGGAAAAGAGCACAAATACCCAAAGGAGGGTTACACCCCAGTTATCTTATTGTGGGAAAATACAAAAATATCCAACAAAAGAAAAAGAGAGTGGTCTCACTGATTTACGTAGCGGGCATAGGTTTAAAAGTATTACTTTACTGAGAGGGTAGTGGATGCATGGAAGAGCGTTCCAGTGAATGTGGTAGAGGTTAATACAGTGAAGAAGTTTAAGCATGCATGGGGTAGGCATAAGATAAGGTTAAGAACTAATGAAAGCATTTAGAAATTTGGGCAGACTAGATGGGCCAAATGGTTCTTATCTGCCAACACATTCTATGTTTATAACTTGAGTAAAGCATAAAATGCGTACCCATAAATCTACCTTGTTGTGTATATACCAAACTTTGTTCCCAGTCTTAAGTTGAATGTCAAATCCAGTCTAAAGTCATTGCCAACAACATACTACCGTATTTGCTCGATTATAAGACGAGGTTTTTTTCAGAGCAAATGCTCTGAAAAATCCCCCTCGTCTTATAATCGAGGTCTCTTATAATCTGACCTCAAATTGAGGTCAGATTATAAGACATGGATCCAGGTCCCCAGCAGAGCTGCAGGGGACCTGGATCCCCCTCTCTAGCAGCAGGGGATGTCTGCGCAACGAGCGCAGACTCCCCTGCTTCCGCCCGGCACGACCGCCGGGGCTTCTGTGAAGAAGCCGAGTACTTCCGCTTTCGTCACAGAAGTCCCGGCGAGCGTGCCGGGCGGCAGCAGGGGAGGTCTGCGCTCATCGCGCAGACTTCCTCTGCTGCCCCACTAGGCACCAGGGACAATCGGGCAGCTGGGGGATGTCTGCACTATACGTGCAGATATCCTCCATGCTGCCCGACACGGCAGACTATTATGACGGACAGCTGTCCGTCATAATAGACTGCCGTGTCGGGCAGCATGGAGGATATCTGCACGTATCGTGCAGACATCCCCCGGCTGCCCCCACTAGCCACCAGGGATCAAGGTAAGGGGAAGGGAGGGAGGGGTGCAGAGAGACAGGGGGAGGGAGGGAGGGGGACAGAGAGACAGGGGGAGGGAGGGAGGGGGACAGAGAGACAGGGGGAGGGAGGGGGACAGAGAGACAGGGGGGACAGAGAGACAGGGGGGAGGGAGGGGGGCAGAGACAGAGTCAAGGGGAGGGAGGGGGTTAAGAGACAGAGACAAGGGGAGGGAAGGGGTTAAGAGACAGACAAGGGGAGGGAAGGGGTTAAGAGACAGAGACAAGGGGAGTGAGGGGGTTAAGAGACAGACAAGGGGAGGGGGGAGAGAGAGAAAAATGGGGGCAAGGGAAAGAGAAAGGCAGCATTGGCGCATAAAAAGAAATAAAAACTAGAAATACATTTTTTGATATCATAATTTTTTATTAAAAAAGCAATTTACATGTGAATATATACAAGTTTAACTTTTTTCCTATAGGGTAGTCTTATATTCAGGCTTTTAGTTTTTTTCCTAAAGGAATATCCAAAGTTTGGGGGGTCGTCTTATAATCAGGGTCGTCTTATAATCGAGCAAATACGGTAAATGATACACAATCCAATAACTCCATAGACCGACCAGCCATAACATTATGACCACAAACCAAAACAGCCCTGACTTGTCTAGGCATGGACCCCACTAGGCCTCTGAAGGTGTGCTGGGGTATGTGGCACCAAGACGTTAGCAGCAGATCCTTTAAGTCCTGTAAGTTGTGAGGTGGGGCCTCCATGGATGAGACTTGTTTTTCCAGCACATCCCACAGATGCTCTATTGGATTGAGATCTGGGGAATTTGGAGGCCAAGTCAACACTTTGAACTCATCGTTGTGTTCCTCAAACCATTCCTGAACCATTCTTGCATTGTGGCAGGGCGCATTATGCTGCTTAAACAGGCCAATGCCATCAGGGAATACCGTTTCCATGAAAGGGTGTACATGGTCTGTAACAATGCTTAGGTAGGTGGTATGTGTAAAGTAACATCCACATGAATGGCAGGACCCAAGGTTTCCCAGAAATACATTGCCTCCGCCGGCTTATCATGTGTCAGTGGTCATAATGTTATGGCTGATCAGTGTGTGTCCACTAACAACATATATCAGAATATTCTATATTACGACTGACTGAGCATTATGGCAAATGTGTTTTCCAAACATCTTCAGGGCCATGGTTAGACACTAGTAGTCTGTTCTATTCTGTAAGGTAAAGAGTAGCACAGATTGGATTGGAATCGAACCTCTCCTGCGATTATTAGACACATATATTACCTAGCTTACCTTGGGTAAACATAAGAGCTAGGCATATTGTATATACATCTCTAAGACGTGATAAATAGAGTAGGCTTATACCAGACAGCGGAAGGATGAGTCAGGTGTACTTTCTTTTGATCAACTTTAGCAAATGTCTGCCAGCCCTTCACTGCCCGCCATGTCACTTCTGCCCTTCCTCTGTAGTACACAGGGGTGTGGAGTTTCCATCGGGACCCATGTGAACTGTGTCTAACATCTTGTATACGCCACAAACTCAGTTGGACTGATTTAATGCCCCACACTGCTCTCTCTTCACTACCATCGTGTGAGTACCTACTGTAGGAGACGGGGCGCGATTTATAATTGCTATTAACACATACTGCACTATGGCTTCTGTGTGCACTTGTGTTTTCTATGTATGGCAGGTTAAGTCAGTTAAGAGGTAAGAGAATCAAAGTGCATTATGGAAGATGAGATTTATCAGGTATTAGTGTAAAGATATGTGAACCAGGGGTGAAGTCAGTACTTCCATGAGATCCATAAGATGGGGCTAGCTATAGAGGATGCCAACATTCTAAATGAGGTGGATATGAGGGCGGAACGATACAAGTAGCCATGGTAAAGATTGACATGGGGTCAAGGTGTTAGTAGAATAATGGGTAAGGAACATAAGCCTTGTTGCGTCATTTAAGACTGGGCTGGACGAGTCTTGATTGCAGACAAAAGCAATACCTTTTGCAGTTCACCACAGTGTTGAGGAAATGGACTCCAATGTGTTTATTCTCTTTTTAAAGAGAAAATAAGTAAAACCTTAAAATCACATTATTATGAGTCATGGAAGGGCTGGCCCTACCATGGATCCCGGTGGGTCCATTTAATCCAGGTGGCACTTTAATGGGGGCAGCATGGCACCCTCACCACCAGGATGGAGCACTGGGTAAGTCCTTCTTCTTTAATTCTTCATCCTCCTCCATCAGAGAAGGATGCTGATGTTGCACTCAGGGCCGTCTTTAATAGTGATTGGACCCTGGGCAAGCATTTGCTTGGGCCCCCTGGACCCTGCCCCCTCCCCTGCATGCAATCCCGCCATCCATCGCAATGTTACCCCCCCCACCCCACACACACACATGCCATAATTGTTGTGCCATTCAGATGCCAGTAATATTGTGCCTTTCAGATGCCAGTAATATTGTGCCATTCAGAGCGCAGTATTATTGTGCCAGTCAGAGCCCAGTAATATTGTGCCATTCAGAGCCCAGTAATATTGTGCCATTCAGAGCCCGGTAATATTGTGCCAGTCAGAGCCCAGGAATATTGTGCCAGTCAGATACCAGGAATATTGTGCCAGTCAGATACCAGGAATATTGTGCCTGTCAGATACCAGGAATATTGTGCCTGTCAGATGCCAGGAATATTGTGCCTGTCAGATGCCAGGAATATTATGCCAGTCAGATGCCTGTAATATTATGCCAGTCAGATGCCCAGTATTATTGTGCCAGTCAGATGCCCAGTATTAGTGTGCCAGTCAGAGCCCAGTATTATTGTGCCAGTCAGAGACCAGTAATATTGTGCCAGCCAGATGCACAGTAATATTGTGCCAGCCAGAGCCCAGTAATATTCTGCCATTCAGATGCCCAGTAATATAGTGAAAGTCAGAGCCCAGTAATATAGTGCCAGCCAGATGCCCAGGAATATTGTGCCAGCCAGAGCCCAGTAATATTATGCCATTCAGATGCCCAGTATTATTGTGCCAGTCAGAGCCCAGTAATATAGTGCTAGCCAGATGCCCAGTAATATAGTGCCAGCCAGATGCCCAGTAATATAGTGCCAGCCAGATGCCCAGTAATATTGTGCCAGCCAGATGCCCAGTAATATTGTGCCAGCCAGAGCCCAGTAATATTGTGCCAGCCAGATGCCGAGTAATATAGTGCCAGTCAGCCCCCCGCCCCTGTTCCCAAGTACTTACATGAACCTGCTCCGTGTCCCCCGCCTAGACGTCACATCTGGCGTCAGTTTTGTTTTTTTTCCCGGCCGTCGCATCCATCGGATGCGGCTTGCCGGAAAAAAGCGTTCACAAGCGCAATGCGCTGTGAACGCGGCAAGCAGGGGCTGGGGGCCCACGGGACAGCTGCCTTGGGCCCCCCAGGAGTAAATGGGCCCAGGGCAGCTGCCCCGTTTGCCCCGCGTTAAAGACGGCCCTGGTTGCACTGTGGGCGGGAAGGAGAATCTGCTCAAAGCCTCCCTCTCCTCCTCAGCAATTATTGAAGGAAGAGGCTGGGGTGAACATATCCTCAGCAGCAACAGCCAAATGTAATCTGAGCAGCTGCGGGATGGACACTAAGACAATGGGACAGCTTGGTGGGTGTGTGGGCACTAAGGCAATGGGGCAGCTCTGTGGCGGCAGTAAGACAATTGGCATGTCTGTGTGGGCACTAAGTCAGTTGGAAAGCTCTGTAGGGGCACTTAGTAAATTGAGCAGCCATGTGGGGGCATTCTGATACTGGGTCACTCTGTGGGGGCATTCTGATACTGGGCCACTCTGTGGGGGCATTCTGACACTGGGCCACTCTGTGGGGGCATTCTGATACTGGGTCACTCTGTGGGGGCATTATGACACTAGGACATCAATGTGGGAAATTCTGGCATGGGGGCAGCTCTGGGGTTTAGGACACCAGGGCAGTTCTGTGGGGGCATTGTGATAATTTAGTTATGATGCTATAAAATAATGGGGTATATTCAATGACCTGAGTTATTTATCTCATGCCAATGAATCTCATAGACTGCAATAGGGTATGGGTAGGCCTGATGACAATAACTTTACATTTAAATGCAACTTTTAAAAAAATAATGATTTCTATTAAAACAACAAAACAATTCCACGTGAATAAAAGCAATAGTTAATGATGCATTGTCTAGTACCCACTCGGAAAGAGAGTATTTAATCTGTAAGATACCCAGCGGCACACATGTTAATGAGGCTTCACAGACCCAAGTCTTGGCTGAATCTCAAAGAGATCGTTCAGAAAAACAGTCAGTTTCCTGACAGGGATAATCCATGTCAAAAAGTCCTCTTGCATGTGGGTATTTGCATGAAGTTGGGGCTCAGAGAGATGGTACGGAAGTGACAGTGTTATGTAGGGGCAGCAAGACTCAACAAGTAAGGTGATTGATGGTATTTTTACAATTTCCAAAAACAATGTGGAAAGGTACTGGTAATTATACTGTAACGAAGAGCATAATGCATAGAACATAGATTCTCATGGATGGTCTATAGAACTCATGACCATTACTGTGTAATGCCCCTTCTATGGAGCCAAAATATTGTGATACAGTGAGAGACTTGTGCTCAAGTCAGGGGAGCATCCTGGAAAGTGTCTGACATTTCAACATAGCGCCAATCAGATTCTACTCTTGTTAGGGACCAGAAACCAGACAGAAAGTAAAATGCAAAACACCTTTATTAATAATAAATAGAAAAATGAAAAAAAAAAAATAGTCCACATGCAAAATCCAGAAGGCAAGCCGTGGTCAGGGAAACTGAGATCAGGAAAAACAAGTCAGAAGTCAGGAACCAGAAGGCAAGCCGAGTCAGGTCAAACATGGATATCACAGGAAATGCATTTGGAAGACGGAAACAACAGTAAGATTGAAGAGGAGGCCAAGAGGAGGAAGAAGAATGGAGCCGGGTACCAATGGATGAAGAACAATGGATAACTGTAGCATAAACTGGTCAGTGCAGGAAAATACCTCTTTGCTCTTGTTAACTTAACCCTGTAACTGTAAGACTAATGGTCTTATATTTTAAAGTTCATAATGAATTGTATGAAAGGATTTGCATTGTATCTGTGACAGCTATTGCATATCACATTTATTAGAGGAGCATGTGACATCACATCATCAGACACGCCCGCACTCACTAGAATATTTCTATGCGCTTGGGTCTGTAAAGTACAGACTTATTTGGGTTATGTATAAATATTTCTACACGAAGTTAAAAAGAAGTATAATTGCTGATTGTTATGTTTTATGATGATGACACCTTTGTTGTGCACTCACGTTTTACTGACTTTCTGGCCACTAATGACTTCATCTTCGCCAAATCTGAAGGGCACTTGTCCATACCAATCCTCTTAGATCTCTCTGTCGCCTTTGTTACTGCCTCCTTAACAAAATAGCGCTCCTTCACTGTGTCACTTGCTGGTGTGCCGTAATCGCCCATTATGCTCTTGGTTGGTCTTTATCCTCTATGTTCAGGCCCGGCCCCATCTTGTTGTTTGCATCTAAGGAATATTGTACGCATTTGCCTATTCCTCAGGGAAGAGGCTACCAAGATCCTAGTGCACTCGCTTGTAATTTCTCATCTTGATGACTGCAATACCCTCCTGTCTGGCCTACCTTTGGTTCATCTTTCTCCCCTGCAAGCTATCCAAAATGTAGCTGTTAGGGTCATATTTCTCAATCCGAGACAACTGCTCCACTCAGCACAGCCCTCCACCGGCTTCACATCTGCTCAAAGATTTAAAATTCTATATTGAACCCACTAAGCCCTCCACTCCTTGACCCATGTCATTGCCTCTCTCTTTAGTCGATGCTACCCAGTGTGACCACTACGTTCCTCAAGTGGAATAAGTCTCTCCCACAACCTTGTCTCCTCTTACCCATTCATGCTTGCAAGACTTTACCCGAACTGCCCCCTTTCTCTGGAACACACATCCAGCTCTTTTCCTTGTTCTCAATCTTCAAACAGTCCTTAAAACTCACCTTTTTAAGGATGCATACTATTCATTGCACTAGAACACCCATTTATTATTTTCTGGCCAAACCCACCTAGCTCCTACTCTCCCCTAACACTGTCTTGGCCACAATCTTCCCCTTCGACCTCCCCACTCACCTCATGTGTCTCCTGTCCCTAGATTATAAGCTTGCGTGCAGGGCCCTCTACCTTATGTATCAGTCTATATTAGGGTTGCCACCTTTTCTTCAAAAAAAATACCGGCCTTGTGTCACGGACTGAGTAGGATCAGAAGACTGGATCCGCGATGCGGAGACCTGGTATCTTATTGCAACAGGTTTGGAGGCAGGACAGTGTCTATTCACCTGAATGGTATTATACCCTACGGTTGAGCCTCAGGTAAATGACCACCCAGGACTTGGAACACTGATTGCAACCGCACACTGAGGCAGGGATACGCAGGAATTACTGGATAAACGGATAGTCAGCAGGCCGGGTCAAACACAACAGGAGCAACGGTACAAAGACGGTAAGGAGGAGGCAAGGTCAAAAACAGGCAAAAGGATCAGGGCAGGCAGCAAACGGAGAAGTCAGAAGTCACAGCAGGAGTCAAAAACCGAAGAATCAAGAATCAAGAATAAACGCTAGATCAAGCCACAAGGAACTATCTCAGGCAAGGTCTGAGTAGCAACTGAAGGTTTAAATACAATTTGGGCGGTAAAACCCGCCCCTAATAGGTCCCCAAAAAAGTATAAGTATAGCCCTTTAAGGCTATGCTAATTTTCTGTGTGTAGCGGTACTGCGCATGCGCGCAGTTTCGGTTTGTTGCGCGTTCGTCGAGGGGAAGTGGTGAGCGCGTCTGCAGCCCTGGAGGGCTGAGACGCTGAACGGAGTCTTCGCTGTCCGTCCACCCTGACTGCAGGGGTAGCGGCAGCGGAGGCACGGACCTCGTGGCGGCGGGTAAGTCTCCTTTTTATTACACTACCCCCCTCTTTACGAACGCCGTACCGGCGTTCAGGACCCGGTTTGAGAGGAAATCTACGATGAAATAAGGAAACTTTGGACGGAGCATGAACATCGGATGCTGGTACCCAAGATCTCTCCTCTGGACCGTAACCTTGCCAATGGACAAAATACTGCAAAAGACCACGGTGCAGCCGAGAATCCAAAATAGATTGTACCAAATACTCCTCATGCCCTTGAACGAGGACAGGTTTGGGAACCGTATGGGCGTCAGAGAAACGATTAGTTACAACTGGTTTGAGGAGGGACACATGGAAGGAGTTGTGGATGCGCATACTGGAAGGGAGGCGTAGGGTATAGGACACATCGTTGATTTTGGACAAGATCACGTAAGGGCCGATATATTTGGGACTTAAAGTCCTGGAGGAATGACGAAGTTAGAGATACTTGGTAGAAAGCCACACTTTGTCACCAGGAAGAAGTACGGGGGCAGGAGAACGATGTTTGTCGGCAAATTTTTTCTGCAACACCTTGGCCCTGGATAGTTGCGAAGAAACAGAAGCCCAGTGAGATTTGAGATCCTGGACCTGACGGTCAGCAGCCGGTACTTCCGAAGGCAATCCCAAGTCTGGCCAAAGAGTAGGCTCGTAGCCAAAGGCTGCACAAAACGGGGATTTCTGCAAGGACTCATGAAAGGAGCTGTTATATGACAATTCAGCGAGGTGGAGGAGAGAAGACCAAGTAGATTGATCCTCATCAACATATAATCGTAGATATTGTTTCAGAACCTGATTGGTCCTCTCCGTCTGACCATTGGTTTGCGGATGATGAGAGGAAGAAAATTTTAGAGAAATACCCAGCTGAGCACAAAGTGCTCTCCAGAACCGGGACACAAACTGAGAACCACGGTCAGAGACAATGCATTGGGGCACCCCATGTAGACGAATGATTTCCTTCATGACAACAATTGCAAGCTGAGATGCCGAGGGCAGTTTGGGAAGAGCAACAAAATGAGCCTGCTTGGAGAATAGATCGACTACTACAAGTATGGTCGTGAACCCTCGAGACAAGGGAAGATCTGTGATGAAATCCATGGCAATATTCGTCCAAGGTCACTTAGGGACAGGAAGAGGGCATAACAGGCCTGCAGGGTTACGTTTCGGAGTTTTGTATCTAGCACAGACGGTGCAGGCGCGAACAAAATCTTGAACGTCAGATTGCAAGGAAGGCCACCAAAATTTCCGGTCAATGAGAAACTTAGTGTTGCGTACACCACGGTGACCCGCGACAGAGGAAGCATGAGCCCAGGACAAGACTTGTCTCCGAAGGTTGGATTGGACAAAGTAACGACCGACAGGAGGGCGACAATTGGTGGGTCTAGGGAACTGGGATCTGGAAATCTTCCACAGGAGGGAGGTGGACACCGAGGCAATGATCCGAGAGGCCGGTATAATGGAATCAACCACAGGGGGAGCCGTTTCAATGTCAAAACGTCTAGACAGAGCATCCGCCTTGCCATTCTTTGACCCGGGCCGGTATGTGATGGAAAAATTAAAACGGGTAAAAAATAAGGCCCATCTGGCCTGTCTGGGATTCAATCTCTTAGCTTTTTCTATGTATAACAAATTTTTGTGGTCGGTGAGGATCGTGATGGGAATTTGAGTACCCTCTAAGAGATGACGCCATTCGTCAAGTGCCATCTTGATGGCCAGCAATTCACGGTTGCCTACATCGTAGTTGCGTTCCGCTGAGGTAAATGTCTTAGAGAAATATGAACACGGATGGACTCTGTTGGAGATTTGATCTCTTTGAGATAAAATAGCCCCAGCGCCAGATTCAGAAGCATCAACCTCCAAAATGAATGGTTGAGCTGGATTGGGTCTACGAAGAATGGGTGCAGAGATGAAGGCATGTTTCAAGAACTGGAAGGCTTGGAGAGCCTGGGTAGACCATTTAGCCGGATCACTTCCCCTCTTAGTGAGAGCAGAAATGGGTGCAGTGACTTTAGAGAAATCCCTGATAAATCTTCTATAGTAATTGGCAAAGCCCAAAAACCTTTGTATCCCTTTGAGGTTGAGCGGTGTTTGCCAGTCTTGGATAGCAGAAACTTTGTCAGGATCCATTTCTAGACCGTCAGAGGAGATAATATAACCCAGGAATTTGATTTTTGAGCATTCGAATTCACATTTCTCGGCCTTAGCAAAGAGGTGATTTTCTCGAAGACGACGTAACACCTGCTGAACGTGTTTTCTATGATCGGAGATATTCTTGGAATATATAAGTATATCGTCCAAATAGACCATGACATGAGATAACAACAAGTCCCGGAAAACGTCGTTAACAAAACTCTGGAAGACTGCTGGTGCATTACATAATCCGAAAGGCATAACTTGGTATTCGTAATGCCCATATCTGGTATTGAAGGCCGATTTCCACTCATCACCCTCTCGTATGCGGACCAAATTATATGCACCACGTAAGTCTAGTTTGGTGAATATCTTGGCATCTTGGAGTTGGTCGTATAGTTCAGTGATGAGTGGTAGTGGATAACGGTTCTTTATAGTGATTTTGTTCAGTCCCCTGTAGTCTATGCAAGGCCTTAAGGTACCGTCCTTTTTGGCTGCGAAAAAGAATCCAGCGCCTGCTGGAGAGGAAGATGGTCGGATGAATCCCCTCTGAAGATTATCCTTTATGTACAAAGCGAGTGCTTGATTCTCAGGTGCCGAGAGAGGATAAGTATGCCCCACCGGAGGGGAGGAACCAGGTAATAGATCGATGGCGCAATCGTAGCTCCTATGAGGAGGAAGAATCTCGGCCTTGGTCTTAGAGAATACGTCTAGGAAGTTCCAATATAACTGTGGAACCCGGGAACGAGGATCCTCAGGAGGAAGAGTACTAACTGAGTTGAGTGTAGGCAGATTGTCATTAAGGTCCTGACCATCTAGACCCCACGAATCAACTTGTCCCAAACACCAGTCAATGGAAGGGTTATTCTTTTTCAACCATGGTAGCCCCAATATGATGGAGATGTGGGGACTGGAGAGGACGTCAAAGCTTAATTCTTCGTAATGGTTGTGACCGATCTTTAAACCCAAAGGTATGGTTTCCTTGGAAATAATACCAGTGCCTACAGGGGTACCATCCAAGGCAGACACAGAAATAGGCAGGGCTTTCGACTTCAGAGGAATATTTTGTTGAATTACCCAAGATTGGTCTACGAAATTTCCAGCTGCTCCGGAATCTATGAAGGCTTGCGTGGCCACTTGGTGGCCTGTCCACTGGAGCAAGACCGGTATTAAAAGTCTCTGATTAGAAGGAGAATTAATGATGTTAACGCTCAGTGGGACTCCTTATTTTTCCACTAAGCGTTGGCGTTTCCCGATTTCTGGGGACATTTCAGAGCAAAATGACCCCTTTGACCACAGTACAGGCATAGATTTAATCTCCTGCGACGAGATTTTTCTTCATCAGAAAGTCGTAGTATAGGGCCAATCTCCATAGGTTCACTAGTTTGATTGGTCTCAGGCTCTGGAGTTTTGGTAGCTTGATAGTATTTAGGTTGGAAGTGTCTTGGGTTCTTATCACGATCCAACCTCCTTTCTTGGCCACGAGCATCGAGTTTAAGACACAATGTAATAAGTGATTCCAGGTCCTCGGGAAGATCTCTATAGGTTAAAGCATCTTTAAGTGTGTCATTAAGACCTCTGCGAAATGCCGCCTTTAATGCGCTCTGGTTCCACTCTGTCTCATATGCCAAGGTACGAAACTCTATGGCATACTGACCCACTGATCTTTTGCCTTGTTGCAACTCCATTAGTTGAGACTCTGCGGACCTTCTTCCTGGAGCATCGAAGACGGATTTGAAAGCTGAAATAAATGCGTCAGCATCTTCTAACAGGGGAGAGTTCTGTTCCAGCAAAGGGGATGCCCAGTTCAAGGCCTCTCCTTTCAGGAGATTAACTATGAACGCTACTTTTGCGGTGGATGAGGAGAAGGCGTCAGGTTGTGTGCGAAAATGTAGTAGACACTGGTTTAGGAACCCTCTACATTCACGTGGAGAACCGGAAAACTTTACAGGTATGGGCATCTTAGGTGGTCTTGAAGAACTACGAGCCCCCATGACAGAGAACCCTTGATCAGACATGGTAGGAGCGGTCGAGACTGGATTCATATGAGTGGTGAGTGACCGTAATAGTTCGGTAACAGTATCCAGTTTATGTTCAAGGGATTGAAGATGTGAAGCGTGCGTGGTCAGGATCTTGTCATGGCATTCCTGTCTGGCCGAGACTCGGGCCAGGTCCGCGGGATCCATAAATATGGCCTGAGATACTGTCACGGACTGAGTAGGATCAGAAGACTGGATCCGCGATGCGGAGACCTGGTATCTTATTGCAACAGGTTTGGAGGCAGGACAGTGTCTATTCACCTGAATGGTATTATACCCTACGGTTGAGCCTCAGGTAAATGACCACCCAGGACTTGGAACACTGATTGCAACCGCACACTGAGGCAGGGACACGCAGGAATTACTGGATAAACGGATAGTCAGCAGGCCGGGTCAAACACAACAGGAGCAACGGTACAAAGACGGTAAGGAGGAGGCAAGGTCAAAAACAGGCAAAAGGATCAGGGCAGGCAGCAAACGGAGAAGTCAGAAGTCACAGCAGGAGTCAAAAACCGAAGAATCAAGAATCAAGAATAAACGCTAGATCAAGCCACAAGGAACTATCTCAGGCAAGGTCTGAGTAGCAACTGAAGGTTTAAATACAATTTGGGCGGTAAAACCCGCCCCTAATAGGTCCCCAAAAAAGTATAAGTATAGCCCTTTAAGGCTATGCTAATTTTCTGTGTGTAGCGGTACTGCGCATGCGCGCAGTTTCGGTTTGTTGCGCGTTCGTCGAGGGGAAGTGGTGAGCGCGTCTGCAGCCCTGGAGGGCTGAGACGCTGAACGGAGCCTTCGCTGTCCGTCCACCCTGACTGCAGGGGTAGCGGCAGCGGAGGCACGGACCTCGTGGCGGCGGGTAAGTCTCCTTTTTATTACACCTTGGTTCTGTCTCCATAGACTTAACATTGGCCTGATGCCAATATTTTACCGGCCTGCCGGTAAAATACCGGACAGGTGGCAACCCTAGTCTATATCTGTTGGTATTATATAGTATGTAGCTCCCCTCTATGCTCTGTACAAAGCACTAAGTAAATTTCTGACACTATGGAAACAAATCGTACTGTAATGTACTCCCGACATTTTATTGATTGAGCTTAAAAATGTGTTTGGTGGCGGTTCTCCACGAAAAAGTGTCTGTAATACTTTCTATATGGATTGCACCAGCTCTCAGTGCGCTGGAGCAACCCAGTTTAGAAACAGCGGGCATGGCTCAATCGCCTGAATCCAAACTATATTATGTCTTATCCCACATGCTCCTTCCTTATACATCTCCACCAATGTCTCACACTCTATAACTTGTGTGCACGGCATATTGCTTACAATAGTAATTGACAGATTGCGCATTGTCAGCTTGCAATATAGTTACAGAAGCCCTGAAGGTGTTTCTGTAAATGAAACTCCTTACACCTGGTATTTATTTTGTTCTTCTCTTGCGATCGTGATTATGGGTGTCTAAACCTGAAAATAAAGGTATTATTTATATAAACATGACCAGACTGGATTTTGTTTTTTTGTGCCCGTGTACAGGTTGCAGCAGACTGAGGTAATGGGATTGCACTTTCTCATAGCACAAAGACTGTAACTAAGAAAGAGGGTGAGAGATGATACCTACAAACGTAAATCTTAAAAGTGAGATGTGTGGCTTGTGAAGCAGTGCACTGATTGCCTAGGTCTTCTGCATGGAGGAAAGACGTAACAGGGGGGATATGATAGAAACATTTACATACATAAAGGGAATCAACACAGTAAAGGAATAGAGTATGATTGAAAGAAGAAAAACTACCACATCTAGAGGACATAGTCTTAAATTAGAGGGGCAACGATTTAAAAGTAATATCAAGAAGTATTACTTTACTGAGAGGGTAGTGGATATATGGAATAGCCTTCCAGCGGAAGTGGTAGAGGTAAACACAGTGAAGGATTTTAACCCCTTAGTGACAAGACATTTTCACCTTGACTTTCCCTAGGTGACAATGGCTGTTTTGACATCTCTAGGGTGTTTGTGTTTAGCTGTAATTTGTTTCTTTCTCACATACAGTACCCACACAAATTATATGTTGTTTTTATCGTCATAAGAAGGGCTTTCATTAGATACCATTATGTTCATCATATCTCATAATTTACTACAAAAAAAATCATAAAATATGATGAAAAATTTCAAAAAACCCACTTTTTCTAACTTTGACCTAAAATATAATTTACACAAATAAAATCATTAAAAAAGACCCCATCTAAATAGTTTCTAAATGTTCTCCCGAGTTCAAAAATATGCATGTTTTCATAATTTTCTGTATTTTTTTGCGAGTTATGAGGCAAAAAACAAAAATAGTGTTTTTTGTTTTTTTCCTATATTGATCTTTTGACCCCAACCCGAACCCAAAATTTAACCCTAACACTAAATTTAACCCCAACTCTAATCCTTATTATATCCTTTAATATTTTTTAACTTTAATTTAATTTTAACCCTATCCCTTATGCTAAAAAATATTTAATTTTAACTCTATAGGCTAATATAGCTAAATAACCTGTTTTTAATTAATTAAATATTTATTTTAAATATTTCCCATTGCAATGCTACTAAACTACCCCTAGGGGTAGTCAAGTAGCATATTCAGAGCGACGGAAGTGAAGTTACTTTCACTTCCGAAGCTCAGACCGGCAGAGGGCTTAGCCATATTGACAGAGCAGCATGCTCCGTCAATATGGCTCCCCACGATCGCTCCGTGGGGCGATCGTGGGGGTCCCGAAATAGATATTTCGGTGCTGGCTATTGCCTCGATGTCGAGGCAATAGACCAGCACTGTTAAAGCGGTTTTCGCGATCGTTGATCGCGAAAACCGCTTCATTCACTGCAGGACGTGCCAGGCACGTCCTTTGTCGTTAAGGGAGTTTCTCCCAGGACGTGCCTGGCACGTCCTTTGACGTCAAGGGGTTAAGCATACATGGGATAGACACAAGGCTATCCTAGATATAAGACCGGGAACTGGGGACTAATAAAAGTATTTAGAACATTGGGCCGACTAGATGGAGCGAATGGTTCTTATCTGCCGGTGACACATTGTATGTTTCTATGACTATGGGTAACCAGAATATCTTCTGATGCTGCCACAGGCCGTGAGTTTGAGTAAGATATTAATATAGACTCACACTACACAATAATCTTTTAACACTATCACTAATGAAAGTCTCCATAGTTCAATCCCATCAATTTGGCCTTCACTGCTGGGACTCCCCATTTATTGGAGGGGGTGCTACACTAGTAACTGCAACTGGGCAAAAGGTCACATTCCAGTGAGCTCCAAGAATGCAGACATCTTCTCTGGTTTGGCCACAAATGTCTCCTTCTTTGAGGACTGGTCACCCCCTTGGATTCGGATTTCATCTTTTTCTATAAGCTCGGCAACAACAAGGATCTGCAGCAATGTAGTTCATCACCAACCTTTAGGAGTGGTTCACAGTGCTAAAGTCTCTCCACTTAAGAGTCAGGTATGCAATTTATACAATGTGATGGGGCTGTCCTCTCCTACACTCATCTGTAAGGCCTATGGATACGTCTTCTGATTCTACCCCAGAAGAATCCTACGTCAAAATTTGTATTATTATACACTGATCAGCCATAACATAATGAGCCCTGACAGGTGGCAAGCCGACAAAGGTAGTGTGATGCTTTGGGCAATGTTCTGCTTTCATGGAAACGGTATTCCCTGATGGCATTGGCCTCTCTAAGCAGGATAATGCGGCCTGCCACAAAGCAAAAATGATTTCGAAATGGTCTGAGGAACACAACGACGAGTTCAAGGTGTTGACTGGGCACCAAATATCCCAGATATCAATCCAATCGAGTATCATTGGGATGTGCTGGACAAAAAAGTCCCATCCACGGAGGCCCCACCTGATAACTTCATCTTGATGCTAGATTTCACAGCACACCTTCAGAGGCCTTGTGGAGGCCATGCCTTGACGGACCAGGGCTGTTTTGGTATCAAAATGGGACCGACACAATATCAGGCAGCTGGGCATAATTCTCTTTCTTTTTTTCTATTGCTCTCTCGCTTCCTTTTTCGTTCTTTCTTTTTTTTTCTCCCCCTCTCTCTTTCTTTCTTTGTTTGTTTGTTTCTTTCCTTCCTTTCTTTCTCTTCAATATAAAAGTAAATCCAAATGAGGAAAATAAAACCGGGCCTGCAAAAAATCTCAAATTTACTTATTCCATTTATGAAAGATGTTTGCGACACAGATACCGTAGTTGCTCGAATATAAGACTATACATTTTTTTTCAGAAAAAGACCCCTCGTCTTATATTCGAGGTCGTCTTATAATCTGACCTCAAATCGAGATCAGATTATAACACTGGGATCCAGGTCCCCCGCAGAGCTGCAGGGGACCTGGACCCCCCTAACAGCCAGTGGATGTCTGCGCAATGCGCGCAGACGACCTCCGCTGCCGCACGGCACGACCGCCAGGACTTCTATGTCAGACAACATTTGGGGGAGGGTGGGGGAGAGAGACAGACAACTTGGGGGGAGGGTGGGGGAGAGAGACAGACAATGCTGGAGGGAGGGAGGGGTCGAGAGACAGACAACATTGGGGGGAGGGTGGGGGAGAGAGACAGACACTGTTGGGGGGAGCATTGGGTAAGTCTGGGGGTAGGGGCAGCATTGGCACATAAAAGGTAAATAAAAACAAGAAATGCATTTTTTTTATATCATAAGTTTTTAATAAATATGAAAAAGCAATTTACATGTGAATATATACAAGTTAAACTTTTTTTCCTATAGGGTAGTCTTATATTCAAGCTTTTAGTTTTTTTCCTAAAGGAATATACATAGTTTGGGGGGGTTGTCTTATAATCAGGGTAGACGTATATTAGAGCAAATACGGTATATCCCACTATTATCCAGCCATCTATGCCCTTTCTACTGGGCCAACATTCGATTCCACAAATTGCTTGTACATGGAGCTGATCTGAGCTGACTGAGGTAGAGGGCAGGAATGTGGTGAGTGTAAAATGATTACTCTAACATTCAAATAGTCTTGGACCTGTGATACATCTATGAGGTGTATCAACAGTCAGTCTTAGAAGAGAAATGATTGGTTAAAATTACATAAAATTCTAATCACTGTGTCTTACATGAAAAGTGTCTCAGTAACATTCTCAAAAAATGGGGGTAACATTTAAACAGTCTTATCCACCATTTGTGTCTTCTGTAGCTACAGGATAAACCAAGCAATATTCACCTGCATTCCCGTAAGCGGCACTTGGGGGACGGGTTAATATTCGCCACTGGTAGTGGAATAAAGACGAAAAAAGGTCTCCATTTCATAGGACCCAAATAGCTGTACTTGTGGTAACAGGTAGCCCCACTTCTGCTAGATATTTTCGAAATGCAGGCACTGTAAATTAACAGCGGACCAGCAAAATTACTGAATAGAAAACTGTGTTTACATACTCCTGTCAGTCTATAAATACATTTATGGTGCCTGCATTTCTCAAATCCCAGATTTCTCCAACCTTTATTAATATAATTGCCAATTAAAGGCAAATCATACACACCATCCACTTTTTTGTGGATCTGCACCAAAAACCAAGCGTTTACACCATCACATTTATTTGTTATGTTCATTTACTTACCTTACCCTTTGTCCCATAGAACCCCTGCCTACTGGTGGAAAAAATATATATATTAAGCTCTGTTTTAGGTTGACCCTATAGACACCTGTTTTAGGTTGACCCTATAGACACAGGGAGCTATTCACTGAAAGGGAGGTTCCGGTGAGATGACCATTTAAGTACACTCTCCTAGTGCTCAGTTGACTTCCACTGACTATGCATTATGCAGGGCCAGCTCTGCTCTTCATGCAGGAAAACCCTCCAAGTTTGTCCCTGCACAAGACCTAGTTTGGTCATCAGAAGAAATGTCTATTTCACCTCAGCTCACCTGTGACCCAGTTTCATCTGACTTTGTAGCGAATAGCTGCCATATCCTTGCAGCCAGCAGTTAGCAGGATGATAGGATGCAGTCCCATTGACCTTGTTGTTCTGGGGTCTAAAGAGAGAATTGCAGAGAGTTGAGCAGGGAATTTTAAACTTAAGGCCAATGTAGCCAAGTCTGAAATCCCCCTCTCACTTCCATGCAATTCTCTCTTGATTGAGTAGACCCTCAAGTAGCACAGTGTGTAAGGTTCCACAGGATGCCTTGACTTCTCACAGAGTTCCATAGTTGTGTCTTTGTGAACAGTCCTCTGTGGAAGATGGCAGCCACTAATGTGTGTAGCAGGGCCGGTGCAAGACTTTTTGCTGCCCTAGGCGAACATATATTTTGCTGCCCCTTGCTGATCCTACCCTCAGGCATTTACACACACAGTAACAAAGTGTCACATACAAATGCAGCCACACAGTAACAGTAAAAGTTATTTTTTATTATTTTCCCTCCCTCCCAATGCCTGGTCTCTTTTTTTAACCCTCTCAATGCCTTGTCTTTTTTTTAAATGGCTGGTCTCTTTTATTTATTTTTTTAACCCTCCCAATGCTTGGTCTCTTTTTTTTAATGCCTGGTCTCTTTTATTTTTTAACCCTCCCAATGCCTGATCTCTTTTTTTTAATCATCCCACTCACCCAATGCCGGTCTCTTTTTTTTTCATCCAATGCCTGGTCTCTTTTTTTAACCCTCTCAATGCCTGTTTTTTTTTTTTTTTTTAATGCCTGTTCTCTTTTATTTTTTTTAACCCTCCCAATGCCTGGTCTCTTTTTTTTTTTTTTTAAACCTCCCAACCACTCAATGCCTAGTCTCTTTTTATTTTTTTGTAACAACTGCCATCCACCCAGTGACTGATCTATTTTTTTTCTTCTGGCCCCTCAGCACCAGTCCGCCCCTAAACCCCGCCCCCCCCTCATCTCCCGCTAGCCACACGCAAAGAAATCTCATGGCTGCCTGACGCTGGGATATCCCAGCCTGCAGACAGCAGCCGCCTCCACATAGCTGGCGCCCTAGGCGAATGCCTAATTCGCCTATAGGAAGCGCCGGCCCTGGTGTGTAGGTTACTCCAGCACAAATTCAACACTTTTGTTGACATCTGTTATGTTCTTTTAACAACTAATAATAATGATGACAAAGGACATTTGAGTCATGAGCTGATTTTTATTTTCCAGAACCAATTACAAATCGTTATGCGTTGACTGACTAAAATATACATTTACGGAAAACATTGGCCAGAGGACAGAGTAAGTCCTATTTTTAAATATACTCTGTGGTGTTTATTTCTACTCCACATACAAAAGCTTTCAATGTCTTCCAGATCCCACATAAATACATAGAAAGCGTGCCAGTTATAAGGACACTGAAACACAGACGTTGAGATCTACAAGAAATATATCCATTGACACCAAAGACCTGTTTTCATTGCTGCTCAACGTAGACTATAATTATCATTTTTACGGTGTGATTTATCATTTGATAGTGAAGTAATAACTGATTCTAAGTTATATGAAATGGACACAATATCATCTTAGTGGTATGATGTGTTAGTGGTTAGAATCCCCTGTGGATGATAAGGGATTTTTTTTTCTTGAAAAGGTAAAAAGGCATTATTTTTAAAATAGGAATTATGGGGTAAACTCCTAACAGTGGAACTGTCAGCACGAACGTTCTGTCAGCACGAACATTTGGCTCATGTGTCAACTGTAGAATCTGTTCCTAATCCTCAGGATTGCCAGTGTGAGGTAGATAAAATGAGTACCATTAAGCTGGGTAATGGTGACAACCTTTGGAGGATGGGCAACTAAAATATACCTAGGACGTACTTGAAAGTGAGATAGTAAAAAACAGATAAAATACAATAAAATAGGTAGAAACATAAACAATGATTATACAAAGTAAATGATAGTAATAATAAAAAGGTACAGTGGTACAGGGGTGGTATAAAAACACACAGGGGCTGGTATCTCAGTGCCCAAATGAGTAGTGTTGAGCGAAGCCGAACCGCACTGTTCGGGTTCGTACCGAACATTACGTTTTTTGGACCCCGGACCCGAACACGGACATTCCACTGTATGTTCGTGTTGGAGTTCAGGGTTCGGCGATTACATTGTATGTAATGCTATTGGCTTTCAATAAACCGAAATAGAGTCCCCATTCATAAGAATTTCTTATGAATGGGGACTCTATTTCGGTTTATAGAAAGCCAATGGCATTACATGTATTCCATAAACCGAAAGTATTGGCTTTTGGTTTATGGAATACATGTAATGCTATTGCTATTCTATAAACCGAAAGTCTATGAACCGAAAGACATTCGGTTTATAGACTTTCGGTTTATAGAATTTATGGCTCAGCTGTATTTTTAATTTGTATGTATTTTATGTTATTTGAAGTTATTTCCCTATCTATATTTGTCCTACTCTTACCCCCATTTTACTTCCTTTTGCAGCCCTCTAGCCGTTTCCAGGACTTTTTAGAGGCATTTTAGTGCCCAAAAGTTCGGGTCCTCATTGACTTCAATGGGGTTCAAGGTCAAGTTCGAACCCGAACCCGGACTTTTTTCCGAAGTTCGGTCGAACCCGCCGAACCCGAACATCCAGGTGTCCTCTCAACTCTACAAATCAGCAATAAAACCCTACATGTTTTGCCGCACTGGGCTTCCTCAGAGATCTATACCATAAAGTGTAATAAATCGCCTTTTGTTGCAGTGTGAGGGAGAGATGAAAGAAAAGAAAGGAATATCAGGTAAATCTCTTTCACAGGGTTTCTGAGTTTTAGGAAATTATTGTAGTGGATTTTTTTTAGGGATATCCAGATGTGGAAACTGAAATTGAAGAGAACAGTAGTTTGTATGAAAATTAATGTATCTGGCCAAAAAACAGGCAGGAGAGATGTTAGTAACTTAAAGAGCACAATCGGTGTGCCACTATTTCTGCAGCTGGATAGTGGTCCAAGTAATCGAAATGTGTGGCTTGTGATAAAAGACACAAGCTATGTGCTGTTTACGGCTGGGTTTATATTCAGAATTAGTTATTAATTTGAATGGCACTTGTTAGATGTGTAGCAGCTGGGACAGGAGGAGCAGAGGTCCACGCTGTGGTCAGGATTTTTTCCACGTAAGCCTTTACTGCATTTGGCCCCTTGACTCCACCCCTTTGTGTGCCACTCCTTCATACTCCGCCCACTAGATCATCCTCCACTAGAATTAGGACAACAATAAACTGTTTAAACCGGCCCTTCAACCATCTACAGGCAATTCCCTTCTGATTGCACCAGTCTCCAGCAAACATATTTAGCAGGGGATTAATGGGGGACAGGGACAAAAGTAGGGAGGCAATTATAAAATGCACACACATACATACATATATAGTTCTGCAGGTGAGAAATCATTAATATCCAGTGGTGCTGCTATTTTCTACAGTGAAGAGCACAACATTATTATTAATTATTATAATATTATTATATTGAACTTTTTTTTTATATTTAATAAAACATGTTATGGAACAAAAGCATGTCTTGTTTTTATTCCATTTCTCTGCACCCACATTGCACATGACACTGGGGAGCAGAGTGGGGACAGAGGTGACACTGGGGAGCAGAGTGGGGATAGAGCTGACACTGGGGAGCTGAGCAAGGACAGAGGTGACACTGGGGAGCAGAGTGGGGACAGAGGTGACACTGGGGAGCTGAGCAGGGACAGAGGTGACACTGGGGAGCAGAGCAAGGACAGAGGTGACACTAGGGAGCAGAGTGGGGACAGAGGTGACACTGGGGAGCAGAATGGGGACAGAGGTGACACTGGGGAGCAGAGTGGGGACAGAGGTGACACTGGGGAGCAGAGTGGGGACAGAGGTGACACTGGGGAGCAGAGTGGGGAGAGAGGTGACACTGGGGAGCAGAGTGGAGACAGAGGTGACACTGGGGAGCAGAGTGGGGATAGAGCTGACACTGGGGAGCTGAGCAGGGACAGAGGTGACACTAGGGAGCAGAGTGGGGACAGAGGTGACACTAGGGAGCAGAGTGGGGACAGAGGTGACACTGGGGAGCTGAGCAGGGACAGAGGTGACACTAGGGAGCAGAGTGGGGACAGAGGTGACACTGGGGAGCAGAGTGGGGATAGAGCTGACACTGGGGAGCTGAGCAAGGACAGAGGTGACACTGGGGAGCAGAGTGGGGACAGAGGTGACACTGGGGAGCTGAGCAGGGACAGAGGTGACACTGGGGAGCAGAGCAAGGACAGAGGTGACACTAGGGAGCAGAGTGGGGACAGAGGTGACACTGGGGAGCAGAATGGGGACAGAGGTGACACTGGGGAGCAGAGTGGGGACAGAGGTGACACTGGGGAGCAGAGTGGGGACAGAGGTGACACTGGGGAGCAGAGTGGGGAGAGAGGTGACACTGGGGAGCAGAGTGGGGACAGAGGTGACACTGGGGAGCAGAGTGGGGATAGAGCTGACACTGGGGAGCTGAGCAGGGACAGAGGTGACACTAGGGAGCAGAGTGGGGACAGAGGTGACACTAGGGAGCAGAGTGGGGACAGAGGTGACACTGGGGAGCGGAGCAGGGACAGAGGTGACACTGGGGAGCTGAGCAAGGACAGAGGTGACACTAGGGAGCAGAGTGGGGACAGAGGTGACACTGGGGAGCTGAGCAGGGACAGAGGTGACACTGAGGAGCAGAGTGGGGACAGAGGTGACACTGAGGAGCAGAGTGGGGACAGAGGTGACACTGAGGAGCAGAGTGGGGACAGAGGTGACACTGGAGAGCTGAGCAAGGACAGAGGTGACACTAGGGAGCTGAGCTGGACAGAGGTGACACTGGGAGCAGAGTGGGGGCAGAGGTGACAATGAAGAGCTGAGCAAGGACAGAGGTGACACTGGGGAGCTGAGTGGGGACAGAGGTGACACTGGGGAGCTGAGTGGGGACAGAGGTGACACTGGGGAGCTGAGCAGGGCAGAGGTGACACTGGGGAGCTGAGCGGGGACAGAGGTGACACTGGGGAGCTGAGTGGGGACAGAGGTGACACTGGGGAGCTGAGCAGGGACAGAGGTGACACTGGGGAGCTGAGCAGGGACAGAGGTGACACTGGGGAGCTGAGTGGGGACAGAGGTGACACTGGGGAGCTGAGTGGGGACAGAGGTGACACTGGAGAGCTGAGTGGGGACAGAGGTGACACTGGGGAGCTGAGCGGGGACAAAGGTGACACTGGGAGCAGAGTGGGGGCAGAGGTGACACTGGAGAGCTGAGCAAGGACAGAGGTGACACTGGGGACTAGAGTGGGGACAGAGGTGACACTGGGGAGCTTCAGCAGGGACAGAGGTGACACTGGGGAGCAGAGTGGGGGACATAGGTGACACTGGGGAGCAGAGTGGGGACAGAGGTGGCACTGGGGAGCAGAGTGGGGACAGAGGTGACACTGGGGAGCTTCAGCAGGGACAGAGGTGACACTGGGGAGCAGAGTGGGGGACATAGGTGACACTGGGGAGCAGAGTGGGGACAGAGGGGGCACTGGGGAGCAGAGTGGGGACAGAGGTGGCACTGGGGAGCAGATCTAGTTATTTTTCTGACTGTCGCTCTATGTATCATCTAAATGTTTCAAAGAATTGTCCATTTAGAAGGAATTGTAGTTCTTGTTTGACTTAGAAAAGCTGTGACACTGGTATTACAAATGAAAAAAAATTCATGATATTTCAATATAAAACATATTCTACTTTTGGACATAAGTTGTTCAATTGCCCGTAATCAATTAATTACTTCCTTTAACTGGAGCCATATTAAACATTAGAATTTTGCACTGAGAAGAAAAAGGGGCACAAGAGACTCCTTGCAAACCAATTTATTTCTCCCCTTATAATTTGATCCCTGTGTTTCAGCACTTGCTTTGGGCAAAGGGCCAAACAGGCATTGTGGTTCTACCAGCAGGAATGTGAGGCATGTGTCTATTTTTACTTCTTAATATAGATGTGTTTTGAGTTGTATCTACATATTCCTATACCTGGAATCTAGCAGGGTTCGTATGGTGCCAAAAGCTATAAACCAAATTTCAGTGGTACTATATAAATATGTTTAAAAATGCATTGTAAAGCCACTGTGGCTTTATAGTGATTTCTTACAGATGTTTAGACCTTCAACAAGAATTCTGAACTGTTCATGACAATGTAATATACGCTACACATAAACTTCATCCTGGCTCACGGAAACCTTTTATTTCACTTTTCCGGAATGCTGAACGGGGGAAAATAATAAAAAACATATATTTTATTGTTATTAAGTAAAGCCCAACTTAGAGTATTGAGTAGAGTGAGGAGATTGAACTTACATTTTTGAATACATAATCCACTGTGCTTACAAACCTTCCTCCCCAGCATAATATACATTTAATTACCCTAGTTATATAACAGCCCTTACGCTTGTGAAAGTTACCCCCATAAAACGTGCCACATTTGTGTTGTTTTTTCACAAAAAATAGTTCTAGTAAAAATATCCTTATTGCGCATTTTTAAACTGTATCACTGCTCTCAAAGTTCCATATTTTTCCCCTCTATTGCAAATGACTAGATTGTTTCCTCCAGGTGCATGTTGTGAAGGAATAGTTAGTAAGGTCAGAAAGACTCCCCTATTCCCTTGGGACAATGGGAAAAACGGGAAGCAACTCTGTACCTGTGATTGTTTTCTTTAGCACCCCTTGTGGTATGTATGGAGAAGTGCAACACTTCAAGTTTAATATAACGGGCACTAGTCATTTCTTTGGTGGCTTGGCTCTAAGTTATTATAATGTTCACTTAGTCAGGCAATGGAGACTAAATAACCTATTGAACTGGCCTTCCATCTGTAAGTTCCCACGCGTTTTTTGGAACAGTTCATTTCGGAGTCCATCTCAATTGTGGTTTGGTCCTGAACATTTTTAGGCTTTCCCTGCCCTCTATCACCCGAGACCTTCTTTGTCGTGCAAAATATAGGGTGGATAACTTGACCCCTATAAAAACATAATCAGAACATTACAGTCATTTCCGCTGACTGTCCAGAGATACAAAAACAAATGAGCAAAACAAACAAATAGTTATTGAGATTCACGCTTATGAGAGTTCAGAGGAAAAAGTATAGCCACCCCAAGCTCAACAACAAAACGCAGAATCTATATAGTTATTAAATGAACCATATAATAGAAGTTCAGTTCTTCTTGCTTCAGGTGAAAGACTTAGATTATAATAGAAGCATGTGGCAGGGATTCATTGTGTGTGCTAAACTTGATACACAATACTGTCAGCCATATGGCAAAATACAGTATTATTTTACACATTTATATGTGCACGGGTATTTAAACAAAGGGTTTTGTCACTTTGTTGAGCTCCGGGAATTTAATTCCACTTGTAATAAATCCAGCAATGATTTTTGCATCTGGCTTATTGGCTATCTTCCCTTCTGAGTGTTAATCTGTTAGAGATGCTAAACATATCCATTCACGGATGATTTATTTACACGGCGTAGAATGAGATATATTGATAAACATATCGACTCGGAAGCAGAGTAAATAGCGGTAGAGGAATTCCTCCAGTAAGAAAGATATTGGAGGTCAAACTCTATTTCCTTGCTGAAATGTTTAGATGTTTCACCCAAGGCTGCAGTCTAATGCGATGTACGGTTCTGCGTTCAGACTTTCACTTCTCATATAGAATATATATAGTGTTGTGCTGTAACTGGAAGGGGTCCTGGCCAACCACAAATGAGGTGCAGACCAGACTATTACATTAACATTTATTTATATAGCACCAACAACTGACATAGTGCCAGTTACAGAGCATAGAAGGGAAGTAGACATACAAAGTTAGACAAACAAGGACAGCCTGATACATAAAGATCTACTCAATAAAGAGAGAATTGCTGGGAATTAAGATGGGAATTTCAGACTTAAGGACAAATTTGTTGAGTTTTAAAAAATTCTCCAATGCAGCTGAATGGGAGAGTTTTCCCAATTTGGCTATTTTGTCTTAAAGTTTGAAATTCCCATCTCACTTCCTTGCAATTCTCTCTTTATTGAGTAGACTCTATGTGGTAGAGAGCCCTGTTTGCAATCTTACATACGGAACCTTGCCGGGGGGGGGGGGGGGGGGGGATTCAAATAAATGTCCACAGACTGTAAATAAAACCCACCCATTGAGTGCCATTAGGGTGAGCAGTGAAAATCACTGTTCACCCCCCCACTCCCAGCACACAAAGGAAGCCCTGTAAATAAAATTTTACCTGATTTAAATGAAAACGAAAAAAAGTGCCTGGCGCTACTGGAAAACTGTGATGATCACTTGAACAATGCAGCTCACTTCGAAGTGGAGAAAATGCCTCTATCACCATTAAATAAATTGGAAAACCAGAAAAGGAAAAAGGAGAGCTTGCATTTTTTAAATATTTTTTAGAATGTGTCTGTATTGTGAAAGAACAAATACATAAACAATAAAAAAGGTTTTTTTTCATGGTGCTGTGTTGGTGTGGATTTTTGCTTGAAGGTCCTCATTAAAATGGATTCCGAAAAGACAAAAAAGTTTTGCACAAGATAGTGTTATACTGTTTACAGATATAGGGCGCTAATGCTAAGTTCCTTTTTTATAAGTTATAAAAAAGATGAATTTTTTTAAGTGCTCTTTCGGTTTGTTTTTGTTTATCCTACCTGAATTAAATGTCTCTGATGATCATAAATTCCCTGAATCCTTATCTTCAGCCCAGGGAAACCATGGCAGTCCAAGGGTGGGCTTTGTTTACAGGTTTTGCCATTTATTTGAATTGCACCTGGCCACGGTAGGGTTATATGGGAATAGTATTATACAGTGTACGGGGTGTTAATTATCACATCCCCATCACTGTGTAGAGGGGGGAATAATAATGGTCCAGGGACCTTGAACAAGTCCTTTGTTAGAGTTCGTGTTAGTGAATAGTGTAAGGAAGTTGGCTTGGGTGGTCAACTATTAAAGTGACCACCAAAGTCGACCTTCTCGCACTATTCTCGAACTTTATTGAATAGACCCCTGTGATTCACTAATTACTGTGAGTTTCATTACTGTGGAGCTCTGTGATACATCCGCACCGGTTGCACATTACTGCACATCACTGTGAGTTTCATTACTGCAGAGCTCTGTGATACACCCATACCTACTGCACATTACTATGAGTTTCATCACTGTAGAGCTCTGTGATACACCCATACCTGCTGCACATAACTATGAATTTCATTACTGCAGAGCTCTGTGATACACCCATACCTGCTGCATTACTATGAGTTTCATTACTGTGGAGCTCTGTGATACACCCATACCTGCTGCACATAACTATGAGTTTCATTACTGTGGAGCTCTGTGATAGACCCATACCTGCTGCACATCACTATGAGTTTCATTATTGTGGAGCTCTGTGATACACCCATACCTGCCGCACATTACTGTGAGTTTCATTACTGTGGAGCTCCGTGATACAGCCACACCTGTTGCACATTACTGCACATCACCATGAGTTTCATTACTGTGGAGCTCTGTGATACATCCATACCTGCTGCACATTACTATGAGTTTCATTACTGTGGAGCTCTGTGATACATCCATACCTGCTGCATTACTATGAGTTTCATTACTGTGGAGCTCTGTGATACACCCATACCTGCTGCACATTACTATGAGTTTCATTACTGTAGAGCTCTGTGATACACCCATACCTGCTGCACAGTACTATGAGTTTCATTACTGTGGAGCTCTGTGATACATCCACACCTGTTGCACATTACTGCACATCACCGTGAGTTTCATTACTGTGGAGCTCTGTGATACATTCATACCTGCTGCACATTACTATGAGTTTCATTACTGTGGAGCTCTGTGATACACCCATACCTACTGCACATTACTATGAGTTTCATTACTGCAGAGCTCTGTGATACACCCATACCTGCCGAACATTACTATGAGTTTCATTACTGTGGAGCTCTGTGATACACCCATACCTGCCGAACATTACTATGAGTTTCATTACTGTGGAGCTCTGTGATACACCCATACCTGCAGCACATTACTATGAGTTTACTTACTGTGGAGCTCTGTGATACACCCATACCTGCCGCACATTACTATGAGTTTCATTACTGTGGAGCTCTGTGATACACCCATACCTGCTGCACATTACTATGAGTTTACTTACTGTGGAGCTCTGTGATACACCCATACCTGCTGCACATTACTATGAGTTTCATTACTGTGGAGCTCTGTGATACATCCATACCTGCTGCACATTACTATGAGTTTCATTACTGCAGAGCTCTGTGATACACCCATACCTGCTGCACATTACTATGGGTTTCATTACTGTGGAGCTCTGTGATACACCCATACCTGCTGCACATTACTATGAGTTTCATTACTGTGGAGCTCTGTGATACACCCATACCTGCTGCACATTACTATGAGTTTCATTACTGTGGAGCTCTGTGATACACCCATACCTGCTGCACATTACTATGAGTTTCATTACTGTGGAGCTCTGTGATACACCCATACCTGCTGCATTACTATGAGTTTCATTACTGTGGAGCTCTGTGATACACCCATACCTGCTGCACATAACTATGAGTTTCATTACTGTGGAGCTCTGTGATAGACCCATACCTGCTGCACATCACTATGAGTTTCATTATTGTGGAGCTCCGTGATACAGCCACACCTGTTGCACATTACTGCACATCACCATGAGTTTCATTACTGTGGAGCTCTGTGATACATCCATACCTGCTGCACAGTACTATGAGTTTCATTACTGTGGAGCTCTGTGATACATCCACACCTGTTGCACATTACTGCACATCACCGTGAGTTTCATTACTGTAGAGCTCTGTGATACATTCATACCTGCTGCACATTACTATGAGTTTCATTACTGTGGAGCTCTGTGATACACCCATACCTACTGCACATTACTATGAGTTTCATTACTGCAGAGCTCTGTGATACACCCATACCTGCCGAACATTACTATGAGTTTCATTACTGTGGAGCTCTGTGATACACCCATACCTGCAGCACATTACTATGAGTTTACTTACTGTGGAGCTCTGTGATACACCCATACCTGCCGCACATTACTATGAGTTTCATTACTGTGGAGCTCTGTGATACACCCATACCTGCTGCACATTACTATGAGTTTACTTACTGTGGAGCTCTGTGATACACCCATACCTGCTGCACATTACTATGAGTTTCATTACTGTGGAGCTCTGTGAAACACCCATACCGGCTGCTCATTACTATGGGTTTCATTACTGTGGAGCTCTGTGATACACCCATACCTGCTGCACATTACTATGAGTTTCATTACTGTGGAGCTCTGTGATACACCCATACCTGCTGCACATTACTATGAGTTTCATTACTGTGGAGCTCTGTGATACACCCATACCTGCTGCATTACTATGAGTTTCATTACTGTGGAGCTCTGTGATACACCCATACCTGCTGCACATTACTATGAGTTTCATTACTGTGGAGCTCTGTGATACACCCATACCTGCTGCACATTACTATGAGTTTCATTACTGTGGAGCTCTGTGATACATTCATACCTGCCGCACATTACTATGAGTTTCATTACTGTGGAGTTCTGTGATATACCCATACCTGCTGCATTACTATGAGTTTCATTACTGTTGAGCTCTGTGATACATCCATACCTGCTGCACATTACTATGAGTTTCATTACTGTAGAGCTCTGTGATAGACCCATACCTGCTGCACATTACTATGAGTTTCATTACTGTGGAGCTCTGTGATACACCCATACCTGCTGCACATTACTATGAGTTTCATTACTGTGGAGCTCTGTGATAGACCCATACCTGCTGCACATCACTATGAGTTTCATTACTGTGGAGCTCTGTGATACATCCATACCTGCTGCACATTACTATGAGTTTCATTACTGTGGAGCTCTGTGATACATCCATACCTGCTGCACATTACTATGAGTTTCATTACTGTGGAGCTCTGTGATATACCCATACCTGCTGCATTACTATGAGTTTCATTACTGTGGAGCTCTGTGATACACCCATACCTACTGCACATTACTATGAGTTTCATTACTGCAGAGCTCTGTGATACACCCATACCTGCCGAACATTACTATGAGTTTCATTACTGTGGAGCTCTGTGATACACCCATACCTGCAGCACATTACTATGAGTTTACTTACTGTGGAGCTCTGTGATACACCCATACCTGCCGCACATTACTATGAGTTTCATTACTGTGGAGCTCTGTGATACACCCATACCTGCTGCACATTACTATGAGTTTACTTACTGTGGAGCTCTGTGATACACCCATACCGGCTGCACATTACTATGAGTTTCATTACTGTGGAGCTCTGTGAAACACCCATACCGGCTGCACATTACTATGGGTTTCATTACTGTGGAGCTCTGTGATACACCCATACCTGCTGCACATTACTATGAGTTTCATTACTGTGGAGCTCTGTGATACACCCATACCTGCTGCACATTACTATGAGTTTCATTACTGTGGATCTCTGTGATACACCCATACCTGCTGCACATTACTATGAGTTTCATTACTGTGGAGCTCTGTGATACACCCATACCTGCTGCATTACTATGAGTTTCATTACTGTGGAGCTCTGTGATACACCCATACCTGCTGCACATTACTATGAGTTTCATTACTGTGGAGCTCTGTGATACACCCATACCTGCTGCACATTACTATGAGTTTCATTACTGTGGAGCTCTGTGATACACCCATACCTGCTGCACATTACTATAAGTTTCATTACTGTGGAGCTCTGTGATACATTCATACCTGCCGCACATTACTATGAGTTTCATTACTGTGGAGCTCTGTGATATACCCATACCTGCTGCATTACTATGAGTTTCATTACTGTTGAGCTCTGTGATACATCCATACCTGCTGCACATTACTATGAGTTTCATTACTGTGGAGCTCTGTGATACACCCATACCTGCTGCACATTACTATGAGTTTCATTACTGTGGAGCTCTGTGATAGACCCATACCTGCTGCACATCACTATGAGTTTCATTACTGTGGAGCTCTGTGATACATCCATACCTGCTGCACATTACTATGAGTTTCATTACTGTGGAGCTCTGTGATACATCCATACCTGCTGCACATTACTATGAGTTTCATTACTGTGGAGCTCTGTGATATACCCATACCTGCTGCATTACTATGAGTTTCATTACTGTGGATCTCTGTGATACACCCATACCTGCTGCACATTACTATGAGTTTCATTACTGTAGAGCTCTGTGATACATCCATACCTGCTGCACATTACTATGAGTTTCATTACTGTAGAGCTCTGTGATACATCCATACCTGCTGCACATTACTATGAGTTTCATTACTGTAGAGCTCTGTGATACACCCATACCTGCTGCACATTACTGTGAGTTTTGTTACCATATATGTTTCCAGATTTTACTTTATGACTTGGTATGCCAAACTGGGGGCTGGTGTGTAGAAAAAAAACAAACCCTGGCACAGTTTTCCTGCTTGTTACCTAAACTGAGAATGTGGCATATAAAATATAATTTAGCTGGTAATGGAAATTTTTTTTTTTTTACCTTCAAATCCCACCTCCAAATGGGTGGGAAAAATGGGTGTGAATGGCATTCTCTCTTTTTCTGGATCACATGATCAGAAATGCATGGGTGCAATGGGTCAGATTTTTGACTTACACTAATGGTGAAGAATAGCCTGTTCACTATAGAAATAGCTGTAATACATAAGCAGATCTGCTGTCACATGGACTGCATTGGGATACAAGTTCCTTCCAAAGTACCATTTTAAACGGTCCTAAGTTCAAAGATTAATTTTTGCTTTTTATCAAAGAAGCAAAGGTTATTGGTAAAGTTGAGTGGTGCCTTCAATCAGAGCACCCCAAATATCACTGGATTCTCACCCTTTAGTAGTCTTCTACAGCAGCAGATGTTTTACAATTAAATATAGGGGACAGTCAGATCAATCAAACAATGTTACATAAATTGGCTATTTTACACATAGAGACAAATTTAATTTAATGCAATATTACCCAACAAGCCAGTGATTTAAAATATTTACATTTTTTTTTTTTTAGAAAATACTAAACCTTTAAGTTCTATGTCCCACAGAAAGTACATTTTTGGTGCAATAAATAGAAATAATGCAATACACTATAAAGCACGGTGTGATATTTATGTGATACAATCTGTATTTAAATGCCTGCCATCTTACCCCTTTAATAATAATAATTTACTGATGTGCCCTGTGCCGTTTTTATGGCTGGGTCAGTGACCCAGTGATCTACTGGCAGTTTGCAGCCATAAAACATGAATAATTATACTGGTCAATAAATGGTTGGAAGCATTTGTGGAATTCTACCCCCCTCTGACTCGTAATGAGTCGACTACATATAAATGCCAGCAATTAAACTATATCCTGGAAATTGTGATTGCGATGAATTATGTACATTAAGAATTGGAATATAGGATGTCTAAAGCATTGAATCCCTACAGTATAAGATTATTATCACAGTAGACATACACTATCTTTCAAACTATACATATAAACCTTTTTTTTTTTTTTTTTTTTTTCAATTATTCAGATATATCACTTGTCTTTTTATCTAGTTTTTTTTAATCTAGTTTTTCTCAAATAATTTAAATAAATCTTTTTTTTCCCCCAGTAAATAAATAAAGTATGAGTTGAGGGGAGAGGAACATACAATTTCACCCAAGCACCACGTTTGTCCATAGCTGAATTGGTGAGATTAAATGTTCACCATTTAGTGTATTAGCCCTTTTTTGGTTAAAGCTTAAATTGAAAATGTTCTCTAGTTATGTCTTCAGTAGAGAACCAGTTGGGATTTGACCTAGTAGACAACTAAGGAGAATCTTACCACACCTAAAAAATAAAAATACATTTGGTAAGGGTCACTGCCACACTTAGCTCAACAGTTGAGGCTTGTCACCTTTCAGGTCCACCAAGCTCAACTCTGGAATTCATTAATAAAACCCTGTTGATCTCAACACATCTCACCTGCTACTCCCCCTCAACTCACCTACAACTCACTTTCAGTGAATAGTTCCCAGTTTTTCCAGACTCAGGAAAATCATGACTCTCTTTCGAGATTTGGTGTAGAGCAACGAAAAGAAATGAACAAAGAATAAAGAAAGAAGTAATAATACCAACAAATCATCAGACAGTCTAAAAGGCCCAAACAGAAGCTAAGAGGGCACTAGATATGCTTTGTATATATCTTCTCTCTCTCCGGTTCCTCTCTGTTTTTTTGTATTTCACTTGTCGCTATTATTGTATTTGTTTCACCCCGTGTTACTTCCCTCTGTAATTTTACCCCATGGAAAACTCAGTATAGAAGAATGAATTTGAAAACCACAGATATTTTAGCCGTACACTTCACCTGAACCTGGATAACACAAGCTTTCAGAAGCCTTTTTTGTCTCTGCTGTAGCAGTTTTCCCAATAAAACATCTTATCTTGTTTTACTGCTGTTGAAGGCTGTGTAGGCCCCCTGGAAGCCATTATCTGTTTTATTCGACAGCAGGTGTATTGAACCACATCGCTGTAGCTGTGTGCTCAGCCACCAAAGCCACAAATTACTTGGACAGATATGAATCTGTTTGTGCTTTTGGAGAGTTAAATTGCAGACAGTTCTTAACCTGCCAGTGCCGGTAACTTGTGCATGGGAATAATCTGAGTCTTAATGACCATCACTTAGTTCTGTACACTTCTTCTTGCTTTGGAAGATCATTGCTCAGATGGTTATAAGTAGATAGGGCTGTCTTTTGGAGACTGAAGGTGCTAAGTCCTCAGTCTGAGATGTAACTAACTGGCAGTAGCTGATATAGGTGTTGCTCTTACCCAACTGAAAGGACAAACTTGTACCTGTTCCACTTCTGAGGTCAAAATTTCTCTCTGTCTACTGTTTTGCTCCAATGAAGTGACATTTCATTATAATAAAAAAAAAAATACAAGAAACAGACTCCACGGAGCACTTTTGAAGTTTTCACGGGTGTAGTTGGCGTTCAACTCCCTCTGGAGACAAAAAATATATCAATAAAATTACACGTTTCAGTGTTAGGATTGAGCAGAGGAACACAGTTACATAGACACAAGGAAACAAAGTGTCTAAATACCTTATGAAGGTTAGAAGATAAATCCCAAAACGACTCACATCGAGAGAGGATACAAATGTATTTCTTTATTACTTCAGAATAGCACCAACCAGATTGGGCACACAGGGTGCCACTTTGAAATAGCTCACCTTGAAAATGGCACCCTGTGTACCTTCATAAGGTATTTAGACAATTTATTTCCTTGTGTCTATTTTACTGCGTTCCTATGTGTTATTATAATAAAGTAAAACAGTCTGATGATGAGCAGTCCACTTCTTTAAGAGAAGCAAAAGGCTGATTTCTGATTGCTCCCAGCGTGAGGGAGAAGTAGCATTTAGTTACTGGATACATATTGCTTCTCCCTCAGCTGATCAGCTGTGGTGCTTGTGGAATGTAGGAGTGCTCTATGATGGAAGCAGAGGGAATGTTCTTGCCGATGGTTTGACCTTTAGACCTCATCCTCATGTGTGAAGATAGTGGGTACTGTGTAGTGCAACCATTCCCAACCCCACTTAATTACCCACAAATAACTGAGACACAAGACTTGATTGGTGAATTCACCAATAAAAATCATTTAATAAATGTAACATCATTTTTTTAAAATATAATATAATAACATCAATAATAAACACATGCTTGCCAACCTATTCTAACAATGTCATCAAACTGCGTGCATGCCCTCCCCCATTGTCCTAACCAACAATTGACCTCAATACCTGGCCTTACATCAAAACAGAGCTAACCACTATCCAGCCTTTAGCTCAATGGGCAAATCCATTAACCAGTAACTTTGCCAGAGGTTAGGGGAGGGAGGGAGGGTGAGAAGCTTCTACAAAGCTGAATATTTTCAAATGGCTGAAGGCAAGGGGGGGGGGGGGGGGGGAATAAACGACTTATGATCCCCTGACTAACACCTCCCCAGGTCTCTAAATCAGTCCACACACACATATCCATACACTCCCACACACACATGGCCCAGGATCCAAATTGATGTGTATACATCACTTCCATTGACTTTATACCCCTTACATTTTGTGCATTTAGGGTATTTACAGAACTCCTGCTAAACAATTAAAGACTTTTAAAAATAATTCAACTCTACGTCAAGGGGCTTGCCGAAGAAATGAAAGCCCATCTGACTGCTCATGACATCCATGACCCCCTACAGTCTGGTCTGCAGAAATGGCATTACATGCTAATAGCACTGGATTGCAAGTCTGGTGACATTCAGATGACAGGAGACCAAAGCGGTTTTGCAATCTTAATACTCTTTGACCTCTTAGCAGCATTTGATACTATAATAACCCATGTTATACAGCAACTGGAGAACTACTGGGGTTTGAGTGACACACGTCTGGCAGGTCTTAAAATGTTATTACAGCTGTATATTTCTCTGCACCAGTTGTGGTTACATGGAATGGCTCTCCAAGACAGCTGCTAATTCTAATATATCAGTAGTAGTCAGAATAAACCTCTTGATGGCCTCATTCCATGCCTTCATGGCATTTTGTGTTTTGAGCACCACATGATGCCATGTATTAAAACAGAGTGCAATCAGCAGTTTGTAAGTGCAATTTCTGGCTGCCTTAAAACTGAGACAGTCCCAGAAATAGCATGGCCAATCACAGAGGTTTCTTTGCGCTTACCTGTCACAGCCAATGCCTGGCTTTCACAGCTTCAGTCTCTTCCTGCCCCTCGATTGTGGGACCATACTAAGTACAGTATTGGCAGCTTGCTCAAGCGCCCCCCCCCCCCCCAACTCCCCAGATTACATAAAAATAAACTTTTTTTTAAGGGTTTGGGTTAGCGCTAGTGGTACAGATCTCCACTCCTTCCCTAGTAGACTTGAGGTTCTTTCTTGCTTTCTGGTAGCGGGACTGGTGTTTTTGTTTAAAACTAAAAAAAAGGGAAGTCATGGAAAGATTGAGTATGTGGTATTGAGTCATCTAGGTGGATCCTGCCATAGGGAATAAGGTATGCTGTAGTGTTCATTAATATGCACTCCTGTACTACTCGGTACAGTTTTCATGTTTCAGTGATGGAGTGCTCAAACACAAACTAACAAATAAAATGATTCTTCCCTAGAAGAAAATGTTTTGAGAATCAACAAGCAAGAGTAACTAAAACCAGGCCTATGTTACTCTGTAAATTAATATTGCTAATGTAGAATTCCTGGATCCTATCTGATTTGATAGCACAGCAGCCACACAGAGGTACCCTACTGTCAGATCCGGGACGGCCGCTGGCCATTAAATTGATTGAAGAAAAAGCCATTGGCAGGAATATTAGCAGGGGATGGGACACTTCATCGCGGCTGCATCCGCGCAGCCGCTTCACCGCCGTCTGTTCACCACGCGACAGCTCATCGCGAGATATTTCATCGCTAAAGGTGAGTTTTAATGTTAGAATTATAGTGTTAGAGTGTTAGAATAAGAATTATAGTATTGGGGTTTAGGGGGTTAGAATTAGGGTTCGGGGGATAGTATTAGGGTTCGGGGGTTAGTATTAGGGTTTAGGGGGTTAGTATTAGGGTTCGGGGGTTAGTATTAGGGTTTAGGGGGTCAGTATTAGGGTTCAGGGGTTAGTATTAGGGTTCGGGGGTTAATTTTAGTATTGGGGTTTGGGGGGTTTATTTTAGTATTGGGGCTCGGGGGTTATTTTTAGTATTGGGGTTTGGGTGTTAATTTTAGTATTGGGGTTTGGTGGATAATTTTAGTATTAGGGTTTGGAGGGGCACTTTGGGGGGGGGGATTCATTTATTAGGGGGGGTATTTTATTTTAACTTGTACGTTTGTAAGAGCTGACAGTTCAGCGTTCTAACTGCCGCGCTGAACTGTCAGCGATGAAGCCGCGGCGCTGAACTGTCCTAGACCCTATTAGCACCATTGCAGAGACACTACTGTCCAGCTGTACCTGGTACAAAAAAAATGAAATGAGACAGTACATGATATGTAGCAGGCAGACTGATGAACAACACAGGGCACCGAAGCTTGCCAGGAGAGGAGAAAAAGTCCAGGACCTTACCAGAACCAGATAAAAAAGTATGATCAATTGAGGCAGGGATACTTGGAGATCGCAAAAGTTCACAGGAAGTCTGCGATACCAAGAACTACACTTCCCATGATGCCTCCAATGGTATGCAATCTGTTTAGAACACGTGTATGCCCGTACGAGCAGAGGGATTAGGGTTAGAGTTAGGGTAATGTTTAGGGTTTACTCAAACCCAATTTAATCAGGGGGGGTTGGGGTGAGGGTTAGCTATAATCTATAAAGCTAACCTTAACCCTTATCCTTACTCTAACCCTAATTCACTAACGTTAATCCCCTGGTCTAATCACTGTACGTGGGTTTTACACCAATGGAGGCAGAAGGCATTGTGGGAAGTATAGTTATTGGTATCTCAGACTTTTCCGAGCTGATTGAATTTGCGTGGCGCCCGCTGTTGGGCAATCTCTGACTTGACCACTAGGATGCGCAGTTGATTTAGCGGCACTTCCTGGGAAATCCTGCAATCTTGGAGAAAATGGCAGAACGCCGGGTCCGCTGAGCACGCTGGAAGCTGCCGTATAGGACTACCGGCGAGTGGATCCGCCCCAGTTCGCCAGAAGGAGGAAAGTTCCGTGACTGCCGGTGACCTGTCTGCAAATTCGCGCGGACGTCTATGGGATTAATACAAGAGCCTAGGTGTAATCACCCGCATCTCATATTCCACTGGATACATTCCCCCAGAAAAGAAAGAGTTTACTGCTCCTTTTTACAAGCCCAGTATTTAACCGCTGAAATCCTGTTATCTATAGGACCATCGCCTATGGACAAAGGCATTCTTTACATGTTCTGTAGCTTGTGTTACGCGACTTACCACAAACAATTTAACAGGATGTCTAAGCACGTCATCCTTTGAAAAGCAATATAATAGTCCTACTTCTATAGTAACCAAGACCATAAACTGGTTCACTGACGTGTGAGAATTAGCTTGTGAATGTATAGTCATAAAAATACATTGTGTCAGCGCATTCAATTCAACAGATGGAGCTGTGAGGCCTGGTGCTAGAATTATGAACCTCTAACACCATCCCATCTGTTATTCCATCTCTGTACTTATTTCAGAAGTCAGATGCCCGAATCAGTTACGGGGGAAGCATCAATCCGCGCGACCATTTATCTCTCATCAGTTGCAAAGTGAATCCAGATGAGAGGGACAATCAGATCCAGTATGTAATTCCAACCAATCAACACCCTTGCATCCTCTTATTTTTTAAAATTTCTGCCCATATGTTAACTTTCAAATTCCTTCCGTCTGCTCTGAAGCCACTCTTTTAGAATGTGTCTCAGTGGAAAGGGGGCATCCGACTGGCAGAAGATCATCAGGTCACAGAGGAACAAGGTAGCAGAATTTTAATGTGAAATCATAAGTACCTGCATCCTGTTACCATCATACTTCAAACCTTGCCCCATCTGCTTATAATAATGCACCCACTTTATTCAGTAGACATAAATACGGACTGCAAGCAAAACACAAGCAAATAGAGCTAGAGTAAGAACCCTCACCTCATATTAGTATCTGATTTTTCTTAATCATCTTTTCTGTTTTGCATGCTGATGTATCTGAGATGAGTATTTTAGCTGGGGCACTATTGCAGGCATGAAAATAAAACTGAACAAGTTTGAGCCACACAGGCACCCTGAATATTTGTCAACGGATGATTTATTTTTGGTTCAAGTTTGTTCAAATGTAAGAAATTATCACAGAAAAATCAGGGATATTTTTTTTTGGAGGATGTTATTTAGATACCGTATTTGCACCATAATTTCCATCTTTCAGGTGCTTTTAACCATTCGCACTTTAAATTTACCTAGAAGGCGCTGGTATCCTGCTGCTTACACCTATCATGAAAAAAATAATAAGGTATTAGCTTATAAAAAATAAAAAAACATTTCTATACATTTGCTGTCCTCTCACAAGATGTCATAGAGCGTTGCATGCCCTACGTCTGCAAAGCTCTACGTCACCATTTATAGTTGAGCGGACCGTTCATGCATCTGTTCCGTCTTCATGATGGTGGTAGCCATGCTGGAGCAGGTAGCAGAGCCTAGGGTTGCCACCTGGCCGGTATTTTACCGGCAGGCCGGTAAAAAAGTGGAATCAGGCCAATGTTAAGTCTATGGAAACAGTACCAAGGCCAGTCATTTTTTGAATAAAAGGTGGCAACCCTAGCAGTGCCCTTCAGGTAAGTATATCGCTTAATCTACAGATTTGATGGCAATCTCACCTGCCGATCAAGTGTAGGTTACCACAACAGTCGGTCAGCAGATCTCTCCCACCTCGTGGGTTTCAAATGAGAAAATATCCCGGTAAGTGGTTCAGGGAAGCTCCAGACCCTCTCCCCCCATATTGTAGCGAAAGGTAATAGAGGGGAGGCCCATAGACGAAGCTATGCCTTGGTCAGGGTTCAGTTTCAGCGGGAGCCATTCTCAGAGGACAAGGACAAAATTGTTTGGAGCTTTGCGGCTCAGTTCATGGAGCATGTACGTTATATATCATTCTCAGCTGACCCGACCCAGACCAACTTTTATTATTTATGTAATTTACGTACTTTTTTGGGCCTTTGCTTGATATTCAGTTTCCATTCCTGATGAATTGTATGTGGCCAGAGATAGAATTCAACTGTCATTTGCATCAACAAAATTCAGAACCGGGGGTCAGTATATATTTTTTTATATGTAATATGCACTATCGATAATGAAGGATAATGCCTCTCGGAACACAGAAGACACAGAGGACATGTTGACCAATGTTTAAACGCAGGGCAAATTGTCTATTCTTCCACCTGGTCTACTTTTGGTTTTCGGATGGCTATTCCTTTGTCAATCCCACCGCGGTTCACTATTAAGTGAATAAAACCCACTGCGACACATGCATGTGCGATATAAATTAATTAACCCTTTATTCACACAATGGCGAATAGTCACTAAAACTGATGAGTGAACTGCAAACATCTAAAAATTCAATATTTTACAATTTTTTTTTGACTGAAACATTTTCACCTCTTTTTTCACCTACTTTGAAATGTAAATTACATCTAGCAATACATCTAATGATTGAATACCCACTTGATAATTAATTTAAGGAAAGGATATAAAGTATCCCTCGAAGTAAGATAATTACTGTATAATCTATGTGTCTAATCCGGGAGCAGATTTCTGGTTACTAGTCTGGGGGAAATTTCCTAACTCAGGAACAAATTTTGCTAAAATAAAAATAACAAATTTATAAACTGAGCTAACTACATTACATTTGTGTGTATTCACATTACATTCATGTGTATTCACATTAAATTCATGTATTCACATTGCGTTCATGTGTATTCACATTAAATTCATGTATTCACATTGCATTCATGTGTATTCCCATTAAATTCATGTGTATTCACATTACATTCATGTGTATTCACATTACATTCATGTATTCACATTGCATTCATGTGTATTCACATTAAATTCATGTGTATTCACATTGCATTCATGTGTATTCACATCACATTCATCTGCATGTGTTCCGTGTTTATACACGCCCCCCATTTACTCCAAATTTAGACATTTGCTTGCAATTTTGCAAACACAATGTATAGATCTTTTTAAATCATTTTTCTCTTCTCTACATTCACAGTAGAAACAATGTTTAGGTGATACAGGCCGTTTAAGTCTATGGAGTCAGTAGCAAATATTTTTTTTGGGGGGGAGGGGATGAAACGGTAGCAACCCTATCGGAGGTTCTTTGCTACATTGTGGATTACAATAGTCTTGGATTACTGAATAAAATAACTAATCGATAACTGACAGCTGCTCTGTGACTTAATATTATATGTATCAGCACAAACCGTGCAGTGTAAACACTTGCTCATCTCTACCTGTAATTATATGCCCCAGAAGTGTTTTCTCTGGATATAAATTAATCTAGCTGTTTGCAGAGGGAATTTGCAGAGGGAAAATGCAGAAAACATAATTAAATAAAGACAATATTATGAATGACATGTGCGTGTGTGTGTTCTAAATGAATAATCTTATAAAAAATGCTAAATCTATAGAAGGGGAAAAAAAAAAAACGTTTGACTTTTTTTTCCCTTCTGTAAAAATACCCCGGAAAATAATGTCTGTAAATACGAAAACAAACACAAATAACTTAAAACACTCAAGGGGGTCAATTCATTCATCAATCAAGGCAGTTTCAATTGGAAACCTTTCTTCACTAATTAACTGATACCCCCTGGACACACTTGCATGCTACAGTCTGGAAGGGAGCAGACTGGCTGAACTGGCAATCTTACACCTGGTGGGGGAAAAAACACCATGACACTGAGTGCTCTGTAAAGGCTCCTGTGTGACATATGTATGCAAACATTGCAAGGGCAGCTATCATATCCCATGCTTTTTTTTATATAATAAACCCCCCACTTAAAATGTTTCCACACGCTGAGAGTGGAAGGAACAGTAAAAGCTGCACATCTGATAAATGTGAGTAAATGAAGCATAATTAGAATATAAATATTCATGTTTTAATATCATTATTTAACTTTAATATGCAGGATAAAAAGATAGATCTTTTCAAGTCTCTGTTGTTCCTTAACCTATTTGAGATGAAGAAATGGAGATTTGGTTTTTAGAGAATCTGATGCACTTCATGTGAATGTGTGTGCTGATCCCTGTGTATTGTACATATCCTATTTAGTGCTTCTTTATTTCATTTGTATATTATAGGTTTGCCCTGATATCTGGGTTTTAGCATCTCCCCCCCCTCACACACCATGGGTGGGCCATAAATGCAAATACAAAGAGTCGTCCCTTTGCCCATGTTCCTTATGTCATCTAAGAAGTAGCTATATGAAAATAAATAGTTGAGGGTCTACTGTGTGAGAATATCATAGCTTGGAATTAATAAAAAATAAATAAATTATATAAATAAAAAAATAGTTCAAAAAAATCATATATATAAGATATATATATATATATATATATATATATATATATATATTAAAATGCATTATATATTAATAGAATACATACAGTAATATCAAAATAATTCATTGGATATAAATACTTAGGAAATATAAATACAATAATATAAAGTAAAAAATAAATAAATATACATATATCTCATATGATACGTAAGTGTATATTGCATTTAGATAGTATATGAAAGGGAATTGTCATGTATAAATATGTACATGCAGTAACATATATTATTTTTGCACAGCACCATAAGAGCTCTTGTGGTATAACGATACCATTGTAATACAACCGTGGAGTTGTACCACAATGGGGTATCATGTGTTGATGTGCATACGTGGTCAAATGGCCACGTGGTAATCTTGCCCCAGTGGCAGGGTGGCTTCTACTCATGCCCCTGCCTAATGCACTCACATATCCACAGTGGACATATCCACAGTAGAGCCATCCGATGTTGCCATCCAAACAGTAGACAATAAACAGTACTTTTTTTTTTTGGGGGGGGGGGGGAGGGGAGGGATGAAAAGATTATAACCTAGCAGGTGTAAACAATAACCAGTGATGATGGATAATAATACCAGTGATGTCATGCAGCTGGAAGATGGCTGGAAAGACATCACTGCTATTTATATACCACAAGAGCTGTTATGTCAGTGTGTAAAAGTGGCAGTTCCCTAGTTTTTATTGGGGTTACAAAGTGAATTATGGGATGCATGTGTTTTATTACATGACAGACTGATTGACAAAGTATTTGCTCCATTTATTCCAATTTATGATTTAAAAAAAAAAAGAATCAAATATGACACTATGGTATATATTTGGCAAATTTGTATATCAATTAACCACTTAAAAAAATTCTGTACTTTTTGACCCAAAAATGTTCAATTTATATATAACGACTATTCTATATATGTTCTATCCATTTGGCCAGTCCAGTGTATAGATCAAATTAGGAGTACATGCTCATTCATGATATGCATAGAAACTATGTTTTAAAAAAAATCTCCTAATGAATTATTAGTGAAAATGTATGAATATTTTTTTTAATCATATTATTTTTCACTTTCACTCCTCAAACTGAAGCTGCACTAAGAATGTAGCAATAGGACTGGAGGCCTTATTTTCGACAAAAGGAGCAACAAGGCAGAAGGTGGGGATCTGCCGAAGTAAGCCAGTAAAAACGAATAACATAAAAGTCTACAGGAACCAGAAATGTAAGAAAACAAGGTATAGTGATTTCAAAGTAATGGTCATTGGAAATTAGAAATAGGTTACAAATATATTCATGAGAATAATTTTTTCCATTCATGAAAGCATACAAAATATAAAGAGTAATAATTAGACAGGTGCATTCGTTTTTGGACAAATGCATTTTCGTCCGAAAATAGCATTTTCGTCCATTCGTCCGAAAAACTAATAACGAAAATGCTAAACTAACGAAAGCCGAATGAACGAATGGTTAATAAACTAAAATCATCCGTCCATTCGTGCTATTGGCATTCTAAACCGAAATAGAGTCGGTTTATAGAATACCAATAGCATTACATACATTCCATAAACCGACATAATGAACGACTTTCGGTTTATGGAATGCATGTAATATCCACAGTAGAGCCATCCGATGTTGCCATCCACACAGTAGACAATAAAAAGTACTTTTTTTTGGGGGGGGGAGGGGAGGGATGAAAAGATTATAACCTAGCAGGTGTTGTCAGTAAACAATAACCAGTGATGATGGATAATAATACCAGTGATGTCATGCAGCTATATATGAATATTTTTTTTAATCATATTATTTTTCACTTTTGTGTGGGTGCAAAAATAGACGTTTTGAAACCAATGATGACCCTCGACGTGAAAAAAAACAAAACAAAAAACCACCAATGCTTGCTACAATTGCCTAGAAAAGAAATTTTGCAAAATAAGTAAGATTTCAATTGCCTAAAAAAAATATATATATACAGATTTCTCATGGAGAGAATTCTTGAAAGACCAAGGGAATAAAAAAAAAAAAAAAGAGATTATGCAAACTGGCATTGATTAATAATCTTTCAGCTTGGAATTTTAAATTATAATTAGCCACAGAAGGAAACATACAGCTTGCAGCAAGTGCACATGGCAAAAACATTTCTGAAATTTGCACTGAATAACAGGTATGAATGTGTAGCAAGAGATGTTAAACCTCTGCCAATTAACCATACTGTGGAGTCTAATTTAGGAAAGATTGATTGCTTTCACTCCTCAAACTGAAGCTGCACTAAGAATGTAGCAATAGGACTGGAGGCCTTATTTTCGACAAAAGGCACAACAAGGCAGAAGGTGGGGATCTGCCGAAGTAAGCCAGTAAAAACGAATAACATAAAAGTCTACAGGAACCAGAAATGTAAGAAAACAAGGTATAGTGATTTCAAAGTAATGGTCATTGGAAATTAGAAATAGGTTACAAATATATTCATGAGAATAATTTTTTCCATTCATGAAAGCATACAAAATATAAAGAGTAATAATTAGACAGGTGCATTCGTTTTTGGACGAATGCATTTTCGTCCGAAAATGGCATTTTCGTCCATTCGTCCGAAAAACGAATAACGAAAATGCTAAACTAACGAAAGCCGAATGAACGAATGGTTAATAAAGGCAAATCATTCGTCCATTCGTGTTATTGGCATTCTATAAACCGAAATAGAGTCGGTTTATAGAATAGCAAAAGCATTACATATACATTCCATAAACCGACATAATGAACGACTTTTGGTTTATGGAATGCATGTAATGCTATTGCTATTCTATAAACCGAAATTGAGTCCCCATTCATACGAATTTCTTATGAATAGGGACTCTATTTCGGTTTATAGAATAGCAATAGCATTACATGTATTCCATAAACCGAAAGACATTCGGCTTATAGACTTTCGGTTTATGGAATGCATGTAATCCTATTGGCTTTCTATAAACCGATATAAAGTCGGTTTATAGAATGCCAATAGAATATATGTCTTTCTGTTTATAGGCTTTCGGTTTATGGAATGTGTAGGTCAATTGATTCGTACGAACGAATAAAACGAAACGAAAATAATGAACGAATTTCGTCTGAAACGAATGCAGTAATGAACAAAATTAGTTTTAGATGAAATAAATAACATTTTCGTCCGAATGGACGAAAACGAAACGAAAATTTTAGTAGCAAATGTCTAGCAATAATAGAGCACAAAAGCCTACATTAATGGAACAGGTAACCCTATTTGCCAGCTTCCCTTAGATCACTCCTTTCATCCTATTGGTCTCTCTCCCAGTCACTCTGACTTCCTTTACCTTGGGATTGGCTGGTTTCTGTTATTCCCTCCTCTGTATTGATATTTCCGCTGCCTGATAACTAGTAATATCATTATATTGTAACCCTTTTCATGCCAAACCAACCAGAGGGCTGGATCATAAAGTTAAAATGGAGTTAATACCCCAACTGTTGAGACTACATTTCCCAACACTCTCAGCCAGTATCTTAAGTATCATGGGAAGGAGAGTACTCAACAACCAGAGTGCCAAAGGTTAGGTATTACATGATTATGGATTGGTACTGCAGCTGCTGTGGAATGCACATCTCATGATTATAAGCCATACATTTGGCTGGCTGAACATCATGGTACATGCTTTTTGTTCCTTTTTATGGGCCCACATGGAGCACATTTATTCAGCTCTGTGTATTTAAACACAGGAGAGCAAATTTTCCATATACCCATTTATTTATATTTATTTTTACTGAACTAATAGCCTTTCAACAACTCAAGACTCTGCTCCTGTGGAGAAGGGGGGGGGGGGGGGGGATAATAATTATATCTGTCAATGTTAAAATTTGCCAAATATATTGTTTCAGGCTCCCAGATTCACAAGAGAGATCTCTCTTTATTGCTTACATTGGAACCGACCATAAGACCAAGATTTGTGGTGCAATTAAATCTCCTATGTAAAATGAACACTACAATACAAGTCCCTTACAAGCTATTAAATATACATTTTAAGGCTGGCGGTTTTTAAAACTAGCATCGGATGTCATTTTTGGCGACAGCGTAAAAGACAGAGTATTCCTATCTTTCTACTTGGGAAGACTCGTCCCCAGTAAGCTTAAGCCTTTGCATGCAAAGGGGTTGAGCGACACACAACTTTGTAAAGCAAGCTCGTCTGCCGTTCAACGAAGGAAGTATTTTGCACAAGACTTCTACCAATAAATACGTTTTTTTTTTATTTTTTAAAGTCTTGTGTTGCAAGACAATTATCCCAATGGGCTGGTGTTGATTACAGCATCGGGAACACATTAAAGAGAAGAAAAAAAAAAAAAGAAAACAAATCCGTGCCCTGTTAGAAAAACTATAATAAAGGTTGTTTTGTGTAGTAAGGAGGTAAAATCATAATAAACAAGAAAATAATTTCTACAAACATCCTTGAGATATAGAATAGTTCTCTTCCGACTGATCGAATACTTCCTATCCTTAACATTTCACAAGAGGTGTTGGCCAGCCTCCCGTTACATATATTTATACATATGGAAGACTCGTATTTCATTTTCACTTTGTTTTATTCTTTAAGGCATAGAATTCAGGTGGGTTTGTCACAAAAGGAAAATTACAGGGCAGCTGGATCACATTAAATAAGAGTTGTTCTCACTCTGACAAATGTGTTACAATTGTTTCGACCAACAAGCAACGTATGAGTTCTGGGGAAAACTAAAGTGTGATTATGTAGCAGATGATTATCAGCGTAAAAGATTGGAATTGCCTTGAATGATAAGTAGATACATGGGATATCCATCCAGTGGACCAAGTCCAGAACGGTACTACACTTTCACATTTAACAGTAGATTAAAAAATACGTACATACAAATATTTGAGAGGCAAGCGTCAGCCAGTTTAACTCTTTTAACATTTTACAGTGATGAACTTTATAATCGCACTGGAGGACAAATCAGCCCAATGTATTGTACAGAGTGTCAAGTCTACCAATTTGAGTCTGCGGTGCGGAATTTGTATACTACATCCGCATAGTCTAAGATAGGCTTTAACATTTGTTTTTATATAGAGAGCCAATCCTAGGATGCAGTTTTGTCATGAGCTTGTCAATATGAAGACCAAAAGACAAGTTGGGATCTAGCCACATACCATGATACTTATAGGAATTTACCATGGCATATACCAAATATATTCTTATGCAAAGCATTTTTAAAGGGATCTCCACTTGACATTTGCAGATCACCTATGACTAGTATACCCACTCAAGTTTTCAGAATACCCGCTCAGTTGGCTACACTATAAAAGGGGCAGATCTCACAAATGTCCCATTTTATGCGGGACAGTCTTGATTTCATTGTCTGCTGTCTGGGACACTGGAGAATGCACAATGTGTGTTGGCTGAGACAGTGCTACCACCTCCCAAGCTCCGCTCCTGGCTCCACGCTTCATCGGTGGGGAGGTATACAACAGTACAAATAATTTCAATAAAGCATAGGTCAAAATATTTACCCCAGACCAGTTAGCACACCTGTTTATTTTTCACAGATAAAGCCAGTATACAATGCTCATAAAAACATTGGTGCTTAAAGGGTCTCTACCTAGATCCCCAAGCAGAGGTATGAGCACTGTACATTGGAGTATCTGTGGGAAGACAGGTCTCTGACTTGTAGGTACTCTAATAACTTAAATATACCTTCCAACATGCCTTACCAGCGATGTGGGACACCAGCGGGAATGACACGAGAGTAAGGAGTACCAGTGCAACTGTGCATGCACAATTAGAGACAAGGAATGCCGGAAGATGAAGTTGGCTACCACAGAATAACCATCCTGAATATGGACATAAGTCTGGACGGTTGTGCATTTAGTGGTCAATGGGGTGAATTAAATCAATGGTAGTTGGAAGAAACTAAGGGAACTTGGGCAATACCGTTATGAAAGGGGTTTAGTTGTGAGTGAGGGAAAGGATAAAATGAACACTAATTTAAACCAGTATAATGTCATCCACCCTGGCAAGTGAGAATATAAAGAAATGAAACTATAGGGCTCAAATAGCAGATTCGGTGTACCCTAAAATCGATGTGCAGCTTTCACCTCAAGAACTCAGGCCATAGAGAGGATACAGAAAAAAGCCATGTTGTAGGAGAGCACACGCCAACACAGTCACGAATACGCCCAGCAGTCATGGCAACATCTATAAAGCAACTGGTGTTCCATAAGGTGCTAGAGGAAGGAATACATGGAAAGGTCGAGCTGGGGTGCGACTTGGTTAGCAAGCTGTGGTTTGCAGTTAAAAGCGTGAGGAAGTCCACCATAATAGACTGCAAGGATGTCCTGATGGAGAAGTGAGTGTTAGAGATTGCAGCGGGGAGCAATTTGTGCTTCAGTGCTTTTACCACCATTCAGACTCCAAGCCATCTGCATAATGTGATGGAATTCCTCTGCGACAGCTCCATCGATGATTACATCTACAGGAATCTCCAGCTTCCACTTGCAACCACAATATTCATTGCAGCAGAGATTGTGTGTGGCTTGCAATATCTCCATGGCAAGGGAGTCGTACACCAGATAACATCTTGCTGACCGGTGAGGGTCATATTAAGATCTGTGACTTTGGTCTTGTCTTGTCAGACATGTATGGAGATAGAAGAACTGAAGGGATGACCGGAACAACTGGATATATTGCCCCAGAAATGTTGAATAACAGAAGATATAACGCAGCCATTGACTGGTGGGCACTGGGCATTATCTCATTTCAAATGGCAACAGGAAAGCTCCCCTTCAGCAATAATGGTAGCACAGCACTTTTCTAGTTTCTATATAGTTTCTAGTGCTCTATATGAAAATATTAAATGAGAAGTAGATCTGATTACAGAAGAAGCTGTTTTATAATTGTTTAAAGAGATTACATTATGGCACAAAAAATTCACACATACCTCCCAACGTCTCAAATGACCAAGGTCAGACATTTTGGTTTTTGAAGGATTTGCTTAGAGGTGTGGTCAGGTGAAGGACAATTCTAAGAGTTTTATGGTGACTTTATAGGTTGTTTGTTTATGTAATCAGTGAAGTTAATTAGAAAAGTTCAATTATTTTCAATATTTAATTTAAATATGCATTAACTGCAATTTCATATTATTCATTTTTATATGGGTGTGGAGCCATTTGATACAGTCTTAGTCAGTGAATATCTCAATAAAAGGGATTAGAGAAAGGGATTAGAAAGAGGTATAATGGGATCTGGATCCAAAGGAGGGGACCTTGGAAGCTATGCCAGCAGGCTTCCCATTTATGATACAAATCGATTAAAGGAAACATACATAATACTACAATATGTATTTGTATACTTAAATAGTGCTACAAAAATGAGTGCCCAGCACTAAACTGCACCCTGAAAGAGCTGCATGTTTAGGCAAAGTTCGGTGAGGGGAAATGTAGAGCAAAGTTTGTGTAATTAATACACTCAACAAGTGTATCATTAGTAGGGACACTAAGAAAATGTAATTAACATTTTATTAGACCATATCACAAGAATCGCGGGTTAGAAAAATCCTAAACTGTGCAAAACCATTTTGCCAAACAGGAATGTGTATTAAAAATTTCAGAAACGACAATGTCCTTAAATAGCCAATGGAATATTCAGTCTTGGTGGGAAGCAGGGCCGACTGGCCCACCGGGATACCGGGAAAAATCCCAGTGGGCCGCCATCTCTTGGGCCGCTGCGGCAGCAGTTACGACACAGGGAGGGGAGGGCAAATAGTGAGAGAGAGACACGGAGGGGGGAAGGAGGGCTGGGGAAAGAAAGAGAGAAACGGAGGAGGGAGGGAGGGCTGGGGGAAGAGAAAGAGACATAAAGGAAGGAGGGCTGAAGGAAGAGGGAGGGAGGGAGGGCTGGGGTAGAGAGAAAGACAAAGGAGGGAGGGAGGACTGCAGGAAGAGAGAGAGAGACACGGAGGAGATATGTATGTATCTAACGTCAGTCTGTGGATATTAAATCTGATGTTTCATTTCCTCTTTTCAAAAAATAATTTATAGACTTTGGACATCAAAAAAAACGAATGTATTTAGGCAATCAATAGAATGCATCGAACATGTACCACTCCTGTGAGCTATCAGTTCTGTGAAACTGGATTTCTGCAAACAAATATTGGATAGTCTTTTTCACAACTTCAGCCATAACTTAAATAAAAGTAACAGGTATTTTGCGGACATCAATACTTTTCCATATAATCAGGCTATCTCTGGTGGTGGGTAAAAAAGCATATTCAATGAGAATTGAGAGGGCGGGACTGATAAATTTACCAATTTACTATACGGTAAATATTAAAAGAATAGTAATATTTTAAAATGTGTTTATTTTAGTATCGCTATGCAGATATTTGATATTTGTAAAATAATAGATAATAGTGTAAATTTATAAAAAAATCCTTAAAAGAAAAAAAAAAAAGTAAATAAACAAACTTCCACAAAATTGTATGCTTTTTCTTTTTTATCTTAATCTTATGTATATTCTAAGAATTATAATATATGTATATATTTTAAAATATTATAGACATTTTCTGTAAAATCATAAATGAATAATAGTATATATTTCAGAAACTTACATGGTAAAACAGTAAATAAACAAATAAATAATGTCTAAAAATATCTGCCATTTGTGTGCTTTTTTTCATCTTTTATTTCATTTAAAAAAAAAAAGTTAATTGTATATATTTTCTAAGAAAGACGTTGGAGGTATATTTATTGCACCCTATAAAAACAAAGGGAAGAAAAAAAAAAAATACAACGTATTACACTAAAGTACTGTTTAAGTTGCCAAGAACAGTTTCCCTTTGAAAAGAAAAGAGTAAATAGAGAAAAAATAGAAGGGCCTTAATTTCCTCCTCTTCTACTCAAAAGCTATTGTGGGTGTATTTATGTGTTGGAAATTTTTTTTTATTTTTTTTTAGTCATTGACATTGCCAGACCTTGGGTGATTTTATTGACTTCAGCCAAACACAATTCCAATTATTTTTTTGCCAATTTGAAATCTTTCTCTCTCCTACAGTGCTAATTCAGCAGTTTTGTTTCTCATAGTTAATCACTATCAAACACCTAAAAAAAAAAAGAAAAGAAGAAGAAATAAGTAAACTGGAATTTCGTCTTCGAGACCCAGTAGAACTTTGGTTTTTCGATACTGTTTCTTTTGGAGGAGAAGGTGTCTGGAATCTGTATGAACTGCTAAATTCACATTCTTTGTGTAGTGGTAGAAACCCAACAGTTAATGGAGGCAGAATGTTTGCTCTAGATAATTATTCCCCAAAAGATTTCCCTTTTCTATCCTCTGAGTTGGAACTTCTCATTTGTCTGATAAAACTTTAAATAAGCTGAACACAAAACAAAGACAACATGAAAGGCGAGCTTACACGTCGGACTGGAAAAACAAGCAATAGTTGTGTGTATAACTTTTCCAAGAGGCCCTTTCTATGTGTAGTCATTAGATAGAAAAACTGAGAAATATTTATTGTTTTCTTTTATTCCAAAGTGATTAATGAACGTATGCTTACATCACTTTGTTTGGCTTTAAATTATAGAGTAACAGTGTGACTGATAACCTGAGAGATTGAGTTGACACAAAGATAAGACAGAAAGTAAATGAAAACTTTATAATATGACAAATAAGTAAAAATTATTATAACATTTTTTTTTCTAAGGTCTCCCAATATGTTTTAGCTTATAAACCATTGTTCATATTTTGCATTGAATATTTACTACATGGAGAGTTAATAAGATTGCTCGGTGGGTTCATACATCATATCCGTTGAACCCTTGTGGGTTCAGTTCCTGGTTTAGTAAACTCTTTATCCTTCTATGGAGATTAAAATTTTTGACCATTAAGTTGAGTAATAGCAGCATCCGCAGGATGTTGTGCAAATGTAACATCTCTAGGATGGACTTACAAAGCATAGAATATCTGCTACTGGTTATCGCATATTGCTATTATAATTATATTCTTATTATCAAAACGTGGTAACCACAGCATAGCACTATAAAATGTATGCACAAGAGATGTTTATACAATCTGTTACAGACAATGGAAGTAATTTAAAAATATATACATTTTATTTTAGGGTATTTAGTAAATTCATCTCAATTCCAAGTTGGCCCAACTCAGGGCTAAACTTTCCACGGTCCCTTATTCATCTCAGAACAATCTGAGGATTATTTGGAATTCTGTAAGTTTATCATAAGTTGAGCTGTCATGACAATAAATTTGGAAAAAACTTGAATTAATCAAATAGTGAGTCAGGTGAGAACAAATAGTCCCTGATGCCTAAGTTCATCAAGGATTCACTATAGAATACAGTTGCTAATGGTTAGGACAAATATATATATATATATATTGCCAGTTGGTTATTTGTTTTCAGGCAATAGTCTTACTTCACTATGATGGAAAATTTAGCTTTAGTACAATGTTTAAAAAATGCAATAAAACGTTCCTTTGTTCTTCCTCCTTACACTGTAATTGTTCCCCCCCTTATTGTTGCTTTTTTCATAGTTTATTGTGACGTCACATTCTGTCTACTTCATGATGGCTGTCGACTTTTGGGGATGATGTCATCAGCACACCATTGCTAAAACCAGCCCCTCACGCCTGTACCAGCTATGTCTTCTATTAGTATTAGATACATACACTAAGGGCTTTTTAAAAAATTCAGCTCTAAGTCAAGTTCGAAATGTGGCCTAAACTGCGGGAACATTCCATTGGTTTCCATTCTAACTGGACCAGTTTTGGAACTTTGAACTACAACTGACTTTTATAAATAAACCACCTACTTCCTACATGCGTACCCTTAAGTAACCTTTCCCATTTACAGATCCGATAAGACTAGATATTCTATTTAAGTGGAGATGTTTCTATTCAATACCCGCATCGGATGATGACGCTAACATTAAAAACTGTCAAAGAAAATGGGTTTTGATGGTTGGAAATATCTAAGAGCGAAACATCTAAAAATGTCAGTTACACTGTAACGTCTTTTAAACATTGCACTTACAGTATTTTTTTTTTTTTATATATATAATTACATTTGCACTTTGCAAACATCCTTTGTTCATAATAAATGGGAAAAAAAAGCCAAAAAAAGAAAGATGAAACTTTATAGCAATTAATATTCTCTCATTGAGACAGATTTTGTGTGCCAATCCATGGTATGGCTGTTGCACGTTTATTTTATTTCTTCATAGGAGTAGTCACCGTTTATCGCAAGGATCAGTGGTGTATCTTTGTTTTGTGCTGCCCTAGGCAGACCAAATTCGGCCACCCCCCCCAACCCATGTTGCACACCTACGACATGTCCAATCACTCACATTGCACACACATTAAATGCCCAATCTTCCCATTACCTGCCCCCATCACCCCATTGCATACACACTAAATACCCCATTGCATACACACTAAATGCCCCATCACCCCCATTACATGTCACCATCACCCTCATTACATACCCCCACCATGTCCATTACATACCCCCATCACCATGATTAACTGGAAAGAGCTAAAGCTTGCTGAATGGTGGGGAGGGAGTAAAAATGTTTGAAGCACCAGAACACCCTCTGGCAAAGTGCCGCCCTAGGCGAGTGCCTTGTTTGCCTTGTGGAAGATACACTGCTGGCAAGGATGTACATATTTTTTTACATAAGTAAGATGGTTTCATTTAAATTTAAACATGATATTAATGTTTCTGTAGTATTTTATCAAATGGTAACTATGCCAAAAATCCAAAATGGTTGATAGGATTGTAATAATGGTTGTGAGAGCATGGGAGAAGCAAACAGGAAAAACATGGATAACCATTAAAGTGTCACAATTTTAACAAAAAACCTTAGATTATTTTCAGTTAAATGTAATGTTTTTTTAATGTCCTGGGGACATCTTCACTCTCGATGCTGTGGCGTCTATATTATTAATAATATTTTCTATCCTAGCAGGGATGAAGCCACGCACACCCTACTGCTATGACGTAAGCGCGAGAGTGGAGATCCCATCAAAAGATGTGTGAACGGTGGCTTTGCACAGCATTGCACTCAGGACATAAAAAGAGAAGCACTCAGGTAATAATCCCTTTCCTCTCGGTGCCCTGTGACATAAATATATAGTGAATAAAAACAAAACAAATGGCAGTGATCATACCAAACATCAGCGAACTAACTTCGAGGAAGCCGTAACTGACGAAATGCGTCAGGATGAACAGCAATGAGATTTACATCTCAGGCAACGTGAGAAGGAGGCTGTCAAGTATTTTTTTTATTTGGACATTGTTTATTCTATGTGTATTGTTTTATCAGTTCTGTTGTTTGTTTGTTTTTTTTTACATTAAATGGATTTTAAATTCAGATTTGCTTTCCTTTAAAATCTAGATGAGGTTATGTACATACAATTTAAAATCTTATTTATTATTAAAAATTACTTGAACCCTTACATATAACGCAATAATAATAGACACATAGAGGGAAATATATTAAAAAAAACGCAAATATATCAAATATATTTTATGTGCAAAACTATTTTTGCTCCTTACTTCTATTGCAATGTACTAAACATTTAACACTCAAATAGTACATACACCCAAACTGTGAATAAAAACAGCCATAATTGTGGATAAAACCAGGCAATTTTTCAAATATTTTTTCTACCTCTTTTGATAGCACTTTGCTTACAGCTGGTGTAATTTTCACACGCAAATGAGAATTATTTTTCACAAAATATTCGCAAAACTCTCTAGCATGCAGAAATCTAATCGCAATAATCTAAGCGCAACTGGAAAAATGCACGCTAAATGAAAATAAACGGAAGAGGCGCAAATTAGGGAAAACAGTTACAGTTAGTGCAAAATGTTACAAATAGTCGTAAATTGCTCCTTACTCATGTTTTACCTACTTTTTTCCCCACTGCACTTATTTAGTACATGACCCCCTATAATGGTTACCAATTTTCCTCTCATTTATTTTACCCCATTCACTCACACCCATTATTACAATATATTGGTATTTTTTACTGGTTTGGGAAACACTGAGGTGTTTTTATTTTAGGTGCAGGGGTTTGAGATATATTTTTTGATTTAGAATTTTTGTTATTTACATAGAAACATAGAATGTGTCGGCAGATAAGAACCATTCGGTCCATCTAGTCTGCCCATCTAGTTTACATTGCTCATTGGAAATTTACACCTCCAGAACAAACAAAAAAATCATTTTTAGGTAAGTGCAGGTAAAGAAAAAGCAACAGGTGTGTTCCATCATTTCTTTTCCCTCAGCACTTCTTATGTCAGGGGTAGGCAACCTTCGACACTCCAGATATTGTGGACTGAATTTCCAGTGGTGCTTTGCCAGCATTATGACTGTAAGACATGAGAGACTGAATGTAATGAAACACTGCACAGTGTAAAAATACACTGTAATAATTGTAAAAAAAAAACAACTTGCCATTTACCACACATTACTGCTGTACTGCAGGCCCGGTTTAGGCTCCGGCCTAACCCAGGCTTACAGGATCACATACTGATGTGGTGTCATGCAGCGGTGTGTGATGTCATACAATGTCATGTGACCCCTGCCCCGGCATGCCAACGCCTCCGCTGCATGCTGGGAGAGAGCCAGACGCAACAGTGACAAGCTTTACATGTACAATTAGCATTTCGTCTTTATATATGTTGTGTTGTTGTTTTTTATGTTAATTCAATTTCTTATTTTGCCGCTGAATTTAAAAAAAGCAAATCGGAGTCAGCCGGTAAAGCAAGCAGTCGCACTTGTGTGGAGCTCCTGCAAATTGTAAGACATATATGGCAATATACCCTTCTTTACTTACCCGAACCTACTCTTTAACACCCTGTTCCGTGGTGGGTTATAAAGGGAAGAAAAAAGAGAAAACCGTGGTTCCCAAGGGACAAGATATTGGGTCTTTACTGATGCGGCCTGGCCGATCTCAACTAGCCATACCTGTAATGGCGGCCCCAGTGGCGGGAAACGACAGTGAGGATTCCTCAGAGGACTCTGATTCACCCCCACGGCCCAAAACCATCTACCCACTTACCGACAAGGGGTCGGAAGATGCCCCCATTTCCAGAGAGCGGAGTTACGCGATCAATTGGGCCTTATGGCTCATCAGTTACATGATGCCCATAAACAAATGATTATGCTGGATACGAGGACCAGACAAGCAAATATCCGGTTGAGAGGCATACCGGAGACGCATGGGCCCATTGCTCTCCGGGTGTTTCTAGTTAACTGGTTTAAACAGTTACGACCTAAGGCCGATCCTCCGGACCAGATTACATTGGATCTCTTGCGCTTTCGACGGGCTGCGAAAGCACCCCAAGACTCCCCTCGAGATGTGGTGGTTAAATTACGTTCCATGGCGAATAAACTGTCATTACTCGCTATCTCCTGGAAAAATAGAAAGCTGCTGTTTGAAGATACCACCCTGCAGATTTTTGAAGATCTTCCACCTGCCACAGTGGGATGGCGAAGATCCATGGCCCTTCTAACAGCTCACCTTCGAAATATTGATGTTAAATACAGATGATGCAAAGCACATTCAGTGACAGTGCAGAACGGAGGAAAACTCCTCGCTATCGACAAAATAGAAGATTCTCCAACCTTTCTATCAGCATTGGACTTACCTCCCCTGCCAGATCGTCCATAGCTGTCGGACCTTTTAGCTGCAGTGAATATGCTTCAGAGCACGCCATTTTTTTCATATTTCTCTTTGTGTTTTTCTGAATATGATCGCTTGACGGTTGCCATTTTTCATAATTTTTAATTGTTAAGCTCTGTGGTGTTGTGCGGACCTGTTTAGTATATAATAGTTATGCCTTGGTCCCCCCCTCAGGCACTTTCTCATCTCCCCAGTGGAGCAGAGATCCCCTGTGACCACTAAATGTGCAGCCACATGCTCTTTTGGTTAGCTATCTCTTGATGCTACCGGTATCCCTCCCTTGGGGTACCCTTTCCCCCCCCTTTTGCTCTTTCTCTTACGTTTTCTTCTCCTCTCTTCTCCTAACCCACTCTGCTCATTTTATATCATGTTCCTCTATTTCTAAGAAGATGAGATACCGAACACTGTGTGTGGGATTTTTATATTTCTGATATTCAATAACATCGGTATGGGTTATGTTATGTTCGCTATGTTTACCGACCAATAATTTTTCATTTTTTGATTGGTCCTCTATGAGTAGTTTATCCCAACTGTGTAATAGCTACCACTTTCACTCACGTAGTTTTGTATATATTCGCTTTATAGGCCCTTTTTGTTTAATGTGTACCCACACGCTTCACACGCCTTTTGCCCCATAATATTTTGTGCTGAATACATTTGAGGGAGTAATTAGCCTATTTTAAGTGAGAATGTCATTCTGCTATGTTTACGGGGCCAAGAGTGCCATTTATTTGAATTTAAAACACAAAATGAGTCTTCCTTGTGATTTGATATTGAATACATTTGCTGATATATATTTTTGGTTCCTGTTGTATCCTCAAACTACTCGTACTGTATATTTTTCTATGTGGAGACTCAATAAAATTATAATAAAAAAAAAACCAACAAATCGGCTATTTAATGTGTCTGTTAATATTCAACTTCTGGGGAGTAAAACACTTTCGCATAGTCCATCTCTTAAAGAACAAACTTCCTCCCTGCAGTTTTGTTTAAAAGTTCAATGCCAATCTGTGTGCATCTTTTATTTAATGACTTGTATTCTGAATAGTTTGCATTCTAAGGCTCCATCCACTGGTAAACGGCAGGGACAGTATTAGGTTCTTGAACATCCCATCTTGCCAGTAGCTGTGTTTTTTGTTTTCGTGTGTTAGAAACATTTCCCCTACAGCAGATCCTAGCTGCCGTTTCTCAGGATTAGGAGCAGACTCCATTTAAAATAACAGACAGCTGTTTGGAGTGCTGGCTTGTCTGCATTAGATCTGCAGTCAAAAAAGGGGGAAGAAAAGCAAAACAAGCAAGCCTGCAAATCATTGTGACTTAATCCTATTTTGGCGAGAGATAAAACTGGTGCTTCCAGCACTCTATCATTTCATTCCTTCACTTGGAAAACAAAAAAAGCAACACAAAAAACACACACAAAAAAAGAAGAAATGTATTCACTGGACTGTGAATCGGTTTGTTTTCCCTTTTCATACTTAGTGCATCGTGTAAAATAATAAGTGCTACTGCCATAGGAGGATGGGGCACAGGAGAGAGGACACGGGAAAAGTCCTTTAAAGGGGCAGCCCCACCTGGCTTATTTTACATGTGTTTAATTGATGGGTCATGCACTTATTTTTTACTTCAAAATAATTTACAGCTAACCTGTAGTTAAGCAATGAAAATAATTAATCTAATAAGGTGGGCTTAGGTGGGTAGGCAGGGCTCTTAAAGCAACAGCAATAACTTTATGGGGGCTAATAAGCAAAAAAAAAGGTGAGTAGAGGTGAAATGAACAATTTCTCTCCCCAATTTAACTATATAGGGGGTCATGTACTAAACAAGTGCAGTGAGGAAAAAAGTAGGTAAAACATAAGTAAGGAGCAATTTGCCACTATTTGTAACATTTTGCGCTTGTTTTCCCCGATTTGCGCCTCGTCCGTTTATTTTTCTTTAGCGTGCATTTTTCCGGTTGCGCTAATAAATTGCGATTAGATTTGCGCATGCTAAAGAGCTTTGCGAATATTTTGTGAAAAATAATTCTTATGTGATACATAATGATACACAAGATAATAAGTAAATCAGTGGCATTAAAGATGATTGGCTCAATTACCTGACAGTAACACACTTAGCCCGGTTATTCTAGCAAACAACTGTTTCCAGCTCAGAATGCCTAGTGATTGTGTAGTAAAAAAAAACAGTATCGGAAGTTAATATTTTGCAATGAGGGAATGTAATCATTCAATGCCTAAATCTAATACATAAAAATGCCTATGCCCCCTAAGGGTAATTTTACTACAAATACCTCCTGATGGCACTGATGACATGGCTCTTGTATATGGTGACCACATGTCCCACATTGCCCAGGACAGTTATTTATGTCCCGGGCAGCCTCATATCGGGACAATGCAAAGTTCAGAAGCTTCTCCTGATTTGCTGAGTACCTCCTTCACGGGAGCACAGTCTAAGCTGAGGCAGCACCAGGCCAGAAGCCCATTCACTGTCTCTGTGAGGACTATTCACTAGAAGGTAAATTGAGGGAAAACATGGTAAGTTTCCACTGCTAAGAAAGCACACCAGACAGAAGAGTTAATTCTCTGAAAAAGTTCCTGTCTGCTAAAAGGGGGCTCAATTCTCAGAAACTGCTCCTGTCTGCTAGTAGAGGGATGTATTCTCTGAAACTGCTCCATGTCTGCTAATAGAGGGATTTATTCTCTGAAACTGCTCCATGTCTGCTAATAGAGGGATTTATTCTCTGAAACTGCTCCATGTCTGCTAATAGAGGGATTTATTCTCTGAAACTGCTCAATGTCTGCTACTAGAGGGATTTATTCTCTGAAACTGCTCCATGTCTGCTAATTGAGGGGTTCATTCTCTGAAACTGCTCCATGTCTGCTAATAGAGGGATTTATTCTCTGAAACTGCTCCATGTCTGCTAATAGAGGGATTTATTCTCTGAAACTGCTCCATGTCTGCTAATTGAGGGGTTCATTCTCTGAAACTGCTCCATGTCTGCTAATAGAGGGATGTATTCTCTGAAACTGCTCCATGTCTGCTAATTGAGGGGTTCATTCTCTGAAGTTGCTCCTGCCTGCTAATTGAGGGGTTCATTCTCTGAAGTTGCTCCTGTGTGGTAATGACTGTCTGTATATCATTTAATCTGAAATCTTCATGGTTCCCAAGGTTTTCTAATCATATCAAATGTGTCCCTGAATGTAGTCACTCTATTCCTGAATGAGTCAGTTACATAATGAGAGCAATAGATGACAACAGATGGTTTGTCATTACTGCACACACACACATATATATATATATATATATAATACATGGCAATATGTTTTTTATTATTATCTTTACAGTATACAGACTTATGGTCTAATTAGAACATTACTATACACATTGAGAGTTATATATCTCTGAGCGTCACACATAAAGCACAAGTTATAAAAGTGGAGCAATCGGTAGCGACATTCTATTGGTTTCCGAGGTGATTGCACTATTATCTAACGTCTGCTGCTGTCTGGTGTGAGGGAGGTTAAAGAAGTGCGAAACCTTCGCCAGGTGCGAGACCCAATGTCCATGCAGAATGCCCTGTGTGAAATGCGTCACAGGCCTTAAGAGATCTAGTTTCAGAAAAAGCTGTACCTGACTAGATGTGAAGATGGGGCCACGCGTTTTACAATAAGCCGTTTATTTTGAATAAAAGCGTGCGTCCATAGCAACACAGAGAGAGCTGCACAAAGCGGTCACTCCGAATAAAAGGAATAATTATTTTTGATTATGAGGAACGTACTTGTCTCCGGTATAGTTGTCTCCAAACTCTTGCTGTATTTCTGCCAATCGTATTGCAGCATTACACATTTTTGTCTAATAAACCGGCATAATGTTTTTGTTTTATTATTTGATACATATAGCGTGATTTATGTCTTACCTTATCATCATACCTTAAATATTTACTTACATATTGTTTAAAAAAAAAAAAACCCCACCATTGTTGGATTGTTGATGTATATGAAAAGTTCAAAAAATGTTTGCATGTATCAATATTTGAATATCTATAAATGTACTTAATTTACTCACAAATGTCAGTTTATGGCCTCCCGTAATAGTTGCCATCAACACAAACTGTCCAGTCAAATTCAGGTCTGTTCTGGCATTAATACTACCTACACACTGTGCTCTGTTTGCGATTAAGCCTAAAAGACATGCATAGCGTCTATGAGGATAAATGAGCTCCACCTGGTATCATACAGCCCAATTTCCCATGGTCACCTGGTGTGGCATAGCCCTGTCCCTTTATTAGCTACACCCCTTTGCATCTTAGGAACCTGGAAAATTAAGTTGGCAAGGATGGCTTTTGACTCAGCTCTCAGCATCTGTCTGGGAGGAAAAAAGCAAAAAAAGCAAAAATCAAAGTATTCCAAATAATATCTAAACATGCCAGTACAGAGTACAGTGCACATAACTGCAGGCTTTTACAACATGTGTACAATACAGCTAGGGTGGTAAGATTTGCCAGTTTATTGCATGCCTCCCAACTGGTTTGCATGTGACAGTGATGATTTTGGGAGGCCTTCCCCTGCCGACCTCTACCTTCTTGCTTTCTGTCTTCTTAAAGGACAACAAAGTGTTTTTCAACATTGAATCAATAGTTAACTTAAGTGAACTTATTTATTTTGGGGTTGGGGGGGGGGGTGGACTTACTTTTTACTTTAATTCATTCATCGAGTTCCGGCCCCTGCTGGGGACTCTATGAATGTTATATCTGAATTACATTGCAATTGTGTCAGCCCTGCAATTCGGAAGAGACCTGATTGCTGAATTATACACGACTTAGGCTTCTTCCACCGCAGAATCATGGGAAACGTAGATCTCATTGATTCTGCTTTCGGTTAAAGGCCGCGATCATGCAACATTCAGGCATCCTACAAAATTGCATTTCTGACACAGGCCGTGTCAGAGCTCCAATACAGATAATAAGTGACACAACTGAGCCAAGGGGTCAGAAATGAAAGTAGGGGGGGGCTGGGGACTTTATGAATCAAATAAAGTATAAAAAAAGCATCCCCCCCCCCCACACACACACACACACAAAAAAAAGTTTAATTAAGTTAATTATTGACTCAGTGTTGAAAAACACTAAGTAAAAAAAAAGTTTAGTATGTTGAAGATATCGACCGCTCTACTTACATCACATATTTAAATTTACTCTACTTTATAGTCTTTGACTATCATTGGAAATCCAATACAGCGTTTATTAAATAATATGGTTACTTTAGAGAATAAACATTGGAATTCAATAGAATATAACCCAAGTTTCCATTTCATGTTCTATATTTAAGGAGTATCCAAATTCTAATAGTATAAAAGTGTAATGTTTAGTATGGTTTTTTTTTTGCATTTATATGTCTCTTACCATTTTATTAATTTCAATTCATTTTTAGTAGAATGACTGTATTCTAATGTAAAGTTTTCAATAAAATGTTATCACAGTTTTTTTTTTAAACTGTAGTGTGTAAAAATAATAAAATAGTTATAATAATAGTCTGGATAAAGGTAAAAGATTCTCCTGTAATGGAAATCTACTAAGAGTCTGGAACGGCCTTCTCTTTGCTAAGAGCCAATGATGAATGATTTCAGATGACTGATGATTTGAGTTATATATTTAGAGGTTTTCATTTGGATCCAATGGTTACAGAGATTTTTACAACCACGAAAATAACCACATCCATTCCTACTATTATCTAGTTCCCCTTATATGATGGACCAGCACATGAATTATGAACAAACCACTTTCTCTTTCTTGGAACTACATAAAAGAAAACAAATTCCCTTAATTTATTAATTAGGAAAATAAATATATATATATTTTTTGGAAAGATTTTAAGTCTTTTTTTCGATGACGTAAATTGGTTTCTGTTGCAGCCAATATGGATTGTGTTTCTGTTTTTGTACATACTATAGTTTTTGTACCTCAAACTAAATAAAAACTAAATAAAAAATTGTATTTGCTATGTCTTAGATTTGCAAGAAGAGTATTCTGCAGTACATGACATTTGTTACTTCACTAATAAAGTGAGTTATTATAATCTTATTCTGAGGTTTAACTAATTCATTAGAGTTTTTACAGGGGTGGCTCTAGTTTATTGGGGACACTAAGCAAAAAAATAGCTGTGTCAACTACCGTATTTGCTCGATTATAAGACGACCCTGATTATAAGACGACCCCCCAAACTTTGGATATTCCATTGGGAAAAAAACTAAAAGCCTGAATATAAGACTACCCTATAGGAAAAAAGTTCAACTTGTATATATTCACATGTAAATGGTGTTTTTATTAAAAAATAATGATATGAAAAAAAGGCATTTCTTGTTTTTATTTCCTTTTATGTGCCAATGCTGCCTCTCTCTTTCCCTTGCCCCCAGCTTTCTCTCTCTCTCCCCCTTAGTGTTGTCTCTCTCTCTCTCCCCCTCCCTTTGTCTCCCCCTTGCTCCCCTTGTCTCTGTCTCTTTCCCCCCTCCCTCCCCTTGTCTCTGTCTCTTTCCCCCCCCTCCCTCCCCTTGTCTCTGTCTCTTTCCCCCCCTCGTTTCTCTGTCCCCCCCCTTCCTCCCCCTCGTTTCTCTGCGCCCCCCCCCTTCTTACGCTGTCCCTCCCTCCCTCACCTGTTTCTTGTAGGGGCTCCCTCCCTCACCTGTTTCTCCCTGGTGGCTAGTGGGGGCAGCCGGGGGATGTCTGCACGATACGTGCAGACATCCTCCATGCTGCCCGACACGGCAGTCTATTATGACGGACAGCTGGTCCCGTCTCGTTCAGACATCCCCCGGCTGCCCGATTCTCCCTGGTGGCTAGTGGGGCAGCAGAGGATGTCTGCGCGATGAGCGCAGACTCCCCTGCTGCCGCCCGGCACGATCGCCGGGACTTCTGCGACGAAAGCGGAAGTACCCGGCTTCTTCATAGGAGCCCCGGCGGTCGTGCCGGGCGGAAGCAGTAGAGTCTCATCGCGCAGACATCCCCTGCTGTTAGAGAGGGGGATCCAGGTCCCCTGCAGCTCTGCTGGGGACCTGGATCGCTGCCTTATAATCTGACCTCAATTTGAGGTCAGATTATAAGAAGACCTCGATTATAAGACGAGGGGTAATTTTCAAATTTTTTTTTCTGAAAAAAACCTTGTCTTATAATCGAGCAAATACGGTATATGCACATAGCCATAACTGTTTGATGGTGTGATGGTGGCTTCCTAATAATAAGAGTACAGTAAAAAATCCCAAAACGATGGAATGGTTGGTGCGCTAAGTGACCCCCACCAAAGATGACAAGCAAAACAATATTTGCCTGATATGTTGGTGGTCTGATAATCGGTATGTCTCACAATACATTATGTAGAAAGAAACGAGACAAAATACATAGTACAGTACAGCCAAAATGTAAAACAAAGTACAGAAAATATATGCAATTGCACTCACAAAACTTGGCAGATTGTAGTGCTCATCAGATATAGTAGCTGCATGTGTTCATTGCTCACTCCTCAACCAGTTTTCCAGGGGGTATAATTGGAAGAAATAATGCAGGAATAAAATGTAAGTATAGCACAAAATACAAATTGACAAGAACAATGGTATCTTACATGTGCAGTAAACCCACTTCCTGTTTCCTTTACCTTACTTACTGGTTTCTTTGAACTCACTGGGCACTTCAGGTTGTCCAAAATCTGGCGGGGTAGTGGATGGATAGTCTGTGCTCTGATAGCCTATTAGCACAGATCACCTTTTATACCGTGTTAGAGGCTAGTCCTTCATGCGCCAAGCCCTAGTTACTGTTCTGTTTCATATTGTTCAATGATGGAGAACGGTTATGATATTTGGTGGTGGTGTTAAAGGTTAGGAGAAGACTACAACTACATAATGTTACATTGCACAGACTTGCAAAACATTAATTCCTTTATATTCTACCTTCTGGGGCTGGTAGACTAAATAAGTATTATAATTATGCTATTCCACTGTCTGTGACTGGCAGACAAGATACTTATAATAACTACCATGTACTTATACATATATCAAAAGTAACTATTCTGTCCCACTTTCAGTGACTAATGGACAATATGCCGATAGTAACTATTCTGTCCCACTTTCTGTGACTAATGGACTATATGCTGATAGTAACTATTCTGTCCCACTTTCTGTGACTAATGAACTATATGCTGATAGTAACTATTCTGTCCCACTTTCTGTGACCAATGGACTATATGCCGATAGTAACTATTCTGTCCCACTTTCTGTGACTAATGGACTATATGCCGATAGTAACTATTCTGTACCACTTTCTGTGACTAATGGACTATATGCCGATAGTAACTATTCTGTCCTACTTTCTGTGACTAATGGACTATATGCCGATAGTAACTATTCTGTCCCACTTTCTGTGACTAATGGACTATATGCTGATAGTAACTATTCTGTCCCACTTTCTGTGACTAATGGACTATATGCCGATAGTAACTATTCTGTCCCACTTTCTGTGACTAATGGACTATATGCCGATAGTAACTATTCTGTCTGACTTTCTGTGACTAATGGACTATATGCTGATAGTAACTATTCTGTATCCACGTTGGAACATTCCACCACTGACACCTCCAGTGTCTAAATTGATTGGAATGGACCTTTCATTTTATCAGATTGTTCATAACATTCTAGACTGGACAATTCCCTTTCATTCTCATGAGTTGTACTTCTGTAGCAAGCGATGGTGTAGAATGTCCACTCTTACAGTTCACAGAACTATTAACATCTAGCTTACTGAAATGTGTGCATGTCTCACATTATATGTCATTATATTATTCTTAATGTAGGTTTCCAATAATACGATTGGGTGCACACAAAACCCCATAGGGGCCACATCCAGCCACCAGGACACCTGTTGACCGTCAGTGCCGTAGGGTATTAGCTATGTATCAGAATTCAAAGCTTACATATTTATTATAGATACATTTTTACAGATATATTTGGGAAAGCATATTTCTTGTTATGGTGTCATCAAGTATTTAGATACTTCCCTGCTGCTATGTCTCAGTCCAGACTATGGAGACCAGATCTATTGCTCTGTTGTGACGTCTCGGAGTTATCAAACAGAAAATGAAAAGATGCCCTCTGTTCCTCACTCTCCTTGCCAATTTTCCTTGTTCCCTATACCCACCACCCATCCATAACTGAGGTCTGTTTTGTATCCAGATTGCGTAGTGCCAAGCATATACACAGTTTCCACACCAAACTAAAATACAACTGGCTCTCCGACCGATTTCCATTACGATCAATTACTGGTTCATGTTTTGCTCAAATTTCTTTTTCCGAGCCGCACTCTCGTATTTTCTATTCCTTTAACGTTTCCCTGTTCCTAGCACTCCCTCTACATCACTGTATAACTTTCCACTGCTCTAATGAGTTTACCATTCTGCAGGTAATTTATTGTATATTTTAGCTGCATGCCACACACAGATCACAGACTTCTATAAATCTCTCTAACACCACACTCTGGTTTTCCTTCGTCACCTCCCACACCAATTTGTTTCACAGAAAGAATGCTGTATATTTATATAAAGTAGTATTCGGTTTGAATTATATATTTTTTTTAGCTTAAATTTTTTTTTTTTTTAGCTTTTTAACTGACCCCCTCCAGTAATCTAGTGCAGGACATGTAAGTGATACATGAAGCTGAGTTTTTCTCACTTAGGGGGTCATGTACTAAACAAGTGCAGTGGGGGAAAACAGTAGGTAAAACATAAATAGGGAGCAATTTGCGAATATTTGTAACATTTTGCTCTCTTTTTTTCCCAATTTACACCTCTTCTGTTTATTTTTACGAGCATTTTTCAGGTTGCGTTAAAATATTGCGATTATATTTGCGCACGCTACAGACTTTTTTGCGAATATTTTGTGAAAAACAAATTTGTAATTTTGCGTGTGAAAATTACACCGGCTTTTAACATTCTCTAATAAAAAAGGTAGAAAAATATTCTCAAACTTGCCTGTTTTTATTCGCAGTTATACGCACTTTTATTTACAATTTGCTTGTATTTACTATTTGAGTGTGACATGTTTAGTACATTGCAAAAGGAGCAAAGAGTAAAAAATTGTTTTGCGCATAAAATATATTTGCATTTTTTAGTATATGCCCCTCTATGTCTTTACTCATATATATTAAAGTTGGTGTACCGCACAAATGACATCCAGCCAATGACAGGCCAGTGATTGTACATGGCATGGGCATAGGGACCGGGGGAAAAAATCAGAGGGGAGGTGGGTTTAGATGAGGAAGCAAACAACCAAATCACTGTGTTTTTTTCCAGGTTAGGAATTACAGGTAAAGTACACAGTAAAAGACTTACTCTGAACCACTGACACACAATAACACAGTCACATAGTAATACAAAGATCATTTTTGTGACCATTGGCAGATATTAACACAAACATACCGAATCACACATGCTCACTCTCTGCCACCAGCAGACACAGATCCACTGTGTATGTTTGTGTGTGTTTTAGTGGTACAGAGTGTCCCATCATTGTCCTTGTATGACCTAACGGGCATTGTCCAGCTTTCATCTGCTGGTGGAAGAGAGTTGGCTTATATACATGAAGGAATGCTCTAGTCCACCAGCCAGGGCTGGACTGGCCTACCGGGATACTGGGAAATTTCCCGGTAGGCCACCTGCCCTGGGGGCTGCTTTGAGTTGGGTGGCTGTGACCAGCCGCAAGATAAAAAAGTTTTTCCATCTGCCATCTTGCGGCTGATTGGTTGGTGGCCCTGTGGCTGTGTGACCGGCTGTAAGAGAGCAAAGATCTTTTTTCTCTCTGCCCTCCATCGGCCGATCAGGTAATGCCCCTGGGGCAAGTCTGGTCGGTGCAATCTTGGTGCTGGGGCAAGTCCTATGAGTGCAATCTTGGCACTGGGGCAAGTCCTGTGAGTGCAATCTTGGCACTGGGGCAAGTCCTGTGAGTGCAATCTTGGCACTGGGGCAAGTCCTGTGAGTGCAATCTTGGCACTGGGGAAAGTCCTGTGAGTGCAATCTTGGCACTGGTGAAAGTCCTGTGAGTGCAATCTTGGCACTGGGGCAAGTCGTGTGAGTGCAATCTTGGCACTGGGTCAAGTCGTATGAGTGCAATCTTGGCGCTGGGGCAAGTCCTATTAGTGCAATGTTGGTGCTGGGGCAAGTTCTGTGAGTGCAATCCTGGCACTGGGGCAAGTCTGGTCGGTGCAATCTTGGCACTGGGGCAAGTCCTGTGAGTGCAATCTTGGCACTGGGTCAAGTCGTATGAGTGCAATCTTGGCACTGGGTCAAGTCGTATGAGTGCAATCTTGGCGCTGGGGCAAGTCCTATTAGTGCAATGTTGGTGCTGGGGCAAGTTCTGTGAGTGCAATCCTGGCACTGGGGCAAGTCTGGTCGGTGCAATCTTGGCACTGGGGCAAGTCCTGTGAGTGCAATCTTGGTGCTGGGGAAAGTCCTGTGAGTGCAATCTTTGCACTGGGGAAAGTCCTGTGAAAGCAATCTTGGCACTGGGGCAAGTCGTGTGAGTGCATTCTTGGCACTGGGACAAGTGCTGTGAGTGCAATCCTGGCGCTGGGGCAAGTCCTGTGAGTGCAATCTTGGCACTGGGGCAAGTTCTGTCAGGGCAATCTTGGTGCTGGGGCAATTCCTGTTGGTGCAATCTTGGCGCTGGGGCAAGTCCTGTCAGTGTAATCTTGGTGTTGGTGTAAGTCAATATATCCAGCTAGTATGTATCAAGGTTATGTCTCATAATGCATTGATATGTACCCCTGCACAGGGCAATATATCTCCCCAGTATGTACACAAAGTTATATCTCACACACTGCCCTGATATATAGCCCTGCACAGGACAATGCATTTAACCTTATATATACACTGGGCCCTATGTATTGCCCTGTGCATGGGGTATATATCAGGGCAATGTATAAGATATAACCTTGTCTAAATACGGGGGTACATACTGACATGTGCAGGGTTATATAACAGTTTTATTTATAAACAATACACTTGTCAAATGTGCTTTAAGATGCATGGTTTGCCCTTTTATGAGCAAAAAAAATGTAATGCTATGGGGCTGGTATTTAATGATTTCCAGGGCTGGTTTTTATTCCCAGTCCGGCCCTGCCACCAGCACATTCTTACACACTCATTATCACCCTTTGCACAAGTACCTAGTCTTGTCAGTGTACAATGGACAAACAAATAGTTCCACTTATGTCACACCCACAATATGCCTCCCCCTATACTCACATGTCTGGTATACAGAGAAGCAGTGGAGGACTGGCAAGGGGCAATAGGAATAATTGCCCCATGGCTGCCCTCTGACATGGCTAAACGGGCTAGGGCTGCACCAATTTTCACTTTTAAATGAGGACATACATTTCTACCTTTTTATAGAATTGTACGGTGTCTTTATCACTCCCTATACCTTATCTGTCAACATATCTGTTTATTTATGTCTATTTCTGGTGATAATGGGTGATTATCCCATTATCACCAGAGATGATAATGGGATAATGGTCCTGCAGAGATGGGAAGCCCACCGCCATTGCAGAAAAAGTACGGATTAGCTCTGCAGTTTACATGATCTTGTTCCATCTGATTATAGACATACTATTGGAAGGCCATTGATCTGAAAGGAGCAGGCGAATACTGAGCCAGGCAAATCCAGGTGGGCAGCTTCTAAAGTGAACACGCTGCTTAAGTGTTGGAGTAAAATAAGGAAAGGGTATTTGTATTTTTACTGCAAGGGGAGCACTGTTTATTGTGTGTGTATTTTGGATAAAAATTGGTTGAAAAAATTGCATGTATATACGTTAGAAAAAAGGCGTCTCAAAGGGGATATGATAACATTATATAAATATGTGCAGGGCCAATATAAAGAGCTCTCCAGGGACCTGTTCATTAACAGAAATGTACAAAGAACAAGAGGTCACCCCCTGAGACTGGAAGAGCAAAGATTTCATAGGCAGCAAAGGAAGGGATTCTATACGGTAAGGACAATAAAGTTATGGAACGCACTGCCAAGAGAGGTGGTTCTATCAACCACGATAGATGCATTTAAACATGGTCTGGATGTTATTTTTTTTTTTAGAAAAGCAGAACATACAGGGGTATTAATAATAGAATAAGCATTAATAATAGAGATTCTTGAAGGAGAAATCTGATTGCCCTTTGGAGTTGAGAAGGAATTTTCCCCCTGGGAGGAAAAATTCTAAATAGCTTCCTTAGGGGTTTTCGCCTTCTTTTGGATCAAAAGCTGGAATGATAGGTAGAAGGGCTGAACTTGATGGACTTGTGTCTTTTTTCAACCTAAATTACTATGTTACTAATTACTATGTCACTATTACAAGAATAAATCCTACCCCCAGCAAATCAGGATACCGAGGGGTGGAGCTTGGGAGGTCAGGTGTCAGTGCTACAGCCCATTAGCAGTGGCACTGTCAGTTCCTGACAGCTCTACTCACATTCTCTAGTGTCCCGACCCTGGAAAATGTCATCAGGATTGTGGGTTTGCAGTCCTGAAACCCATTGTCCCACCAAACTCTATCTCTGTTCTGAAAAGCGAAATTGAGATGGAAATTTCAAACTTTAGGCCTGTGACTGAACTCCTGGTACAACCATCAGAGTCTGCTTCCTCTGTGTGTTTCTTGCCTTGGAATCTCCTGCTACCCCAGTCACCGACACCACTAGATATGTCTTACTGTAGGGTAAAATAAGAGCCAGTTTATTGAGACCAAAACAGACTTATATACAGACAAAATTCAACCAGGAATTAACATACAAAACAACAGAAACTTAAACAACATGGTCTAGGTATACAATGGAAGTTCCTAATTAAGACAATGCCAGGAAGACACTCAACACCTATATATCAGTGCTGTATTTACCGCGAGGCATCCTAGGCAGATGCCTAGGGCGGCAAATTTTGGGGGGCCCCGCCAGCACTGAAAACAAAAAAATGTAAGAAAAATTTAAAAAAAAAAGAAAAAGCTGGCCGTTTAAAAAAACAAACAAACATGCTTGCAGGCAGAGATGGAGGTGAGAGGGGATCGTGCTGCCTGTTCGGCTCCCCGTGCAGTCTGACACGGAAGTGCCGACAGTCACGTGAACGGCACGCTGACGTCATACGCGCGCCGGGTCACGTGACCTGTCGGCACAACCGCCTGGGAGCCGAACAGGCAGCATGGAGGAGACCATGCTGCCTGCCACTAGCCACCAGGGAAAGGTAAGTGCTGGGGAGATGGGGGGGATTTGGGCACATTGACTGGGGCTTATTAAATGGCAAATAACACTGGCATATTATTGAGCAAATTGTCAGGGGCATATTAAATGGCAAATAACACTGGCATATTATTGGGCACATTGGCTGGGGCTTATTAAATGGCAAATAACACTGGCATATTATTGGGCAAATTGTCAGGGGCTGATTAATGGCAAATCACACTGGCATATTATTGGGCAAATTGGCTGGGGCATATTCAATGGCAAATCACACTGGCATATTATTTGGCAGATTGTCAGGGGCATATTAAATGGCAAATAACACTGGCTTATTATTGGGCATATTAGCAGGGGCATATTAAATGGCAAATAACACTGGCATATTATTGGGCAAATTGGCTGGGGCATATTAAATGGCAAATAACACTGGCATATTATTGGGCAAATTAGCTGGGGTATATTAAATGGCAAATAACACTGGCATATTATTGGGCAAATTGGCTGGGGCATATTACATGGCAAATAACACTGGCATATTATTGGGCAAATTGGCTGGGGCTTATTAAATGGCAAATAACACTGGCTTATTATTGGGCATATTAGCAGGGGCATATTACATGGCAAATAACACTGGCATATTATTGGGAAAATTACCAGGGGCATATTAAATGGCAAATCACACTGGCATATTATTTGGCAGAATGTCAGGGGCATATTAAATGGAAAATAACACTGGCATATTATTGGGCAAATTAGCAGGGGCATATTAAATGGCAAATAACACTGGCATATTATTGGGCAAATTGGCTGGGGCATATTAAATGGCAAATAACACTGGCATATTATTGGGCAAATTAGCTGGGGTATATTAAATGGCAAATAACACTCGCATATTATTGGGCAAATTGGCTGGGGTAATATTACATGGCAAATAACACTGGCATATTATTGGGCAAATTAGCAGGGGCATATTAAATGGAAAATAACACTGGCATATTGGGCAAATTAGCAGGGGTAAGTTAAATGGCAAATAACACTGGCATATTATTGGGCAAATGTAATGAAAATGATACTGGCAATGTGTATGTAATGGGGTGATGGAGGCATGTAAATGGGGTGATGGGGCATGTCCTTGCTGTGCAACGTGGGTTATGGGTCATTTCGTGGGTGTGCATCGTGGGTAGGGGGGGGGGGGGGTTGTGCCCAAAATTTGTCTACCTAGGGCAGCACAAAACCAAGATACACCACTGCTATATATGCAATATATATCAACAGTAATGGGAGAATTTTTGTAACTCAGCTACTTTAGACTTAAGTCTGAAATTTCCATCCAAATCCCCTGCAAAGTTCTCTTTATGGAGTAGATTATTTAGCATTTTATAGATATTATTGTTCAGCTTGGGTCCCATGGGACCATTTATATATTATTTATGGGAATAATATCAGATGGTTTGACAAATATTCGCCTGGTTTTCTAACCATTGCTGTGCTATCTGACATATAAAACATAATGGTGATACCTACTGGGAAGGTTTTTTTCCCGAGCACTTTAAGGTAATTTGTAATGATTTTGTAATGTTATCGCTCGGCTCTCTAAGGCATCGTGCTGCTGGGAGTTGAATTGCGTTTATTTTATAGCGATACATTTCATACGTAATTGAATATTACTAAAATAAATATGATATCAGTACATAAAGCGGAAGAAACCCACAGAAACTCTCTGTATCTATCCAGATAAATGCATACCTATTTATTGAATATTCCAAAAATTTTTAATTTTTTTTACTGTGTTTTTCTGAATACTGTGTTCAGCTGAAAGCTATTCCTTGATTCATGAAAGCAGGAACTGCAGGAAATTGACAAGGGAATTTCAAGACTGATGAGTGATATATATTACTACTGTGTGGATGGACTTGTCCTATTGATGGGCCTTTCAGTATGGTGTATTAGCTGATACCATGTTTGCAGACATACTTTTTTTTCCCCATGTGGATTTCAAACTTAAGGCCAAAATAGCTTGGCCCTCCACGGATATACATCCTGTCCTGGGCACCCTGTGGTGGAAGTCTTGCCGTACCAAAACAGGGTGCAGGTGGTCCCCCCCTTCAGAGTGTGTACAGGGTAAAGGCACTGGGTAGGGATAGGTTCTTGGGGCTTGGGCAATAAGCAACATGGGACAATATGGAGTAACATGAGAGGCAACCGCAAGAGTACAGCAAAGTTCAGGGCTAAATGGGACCGAAGTGATAGAAGGGACGTGCGATAGTAGAGATTGCAATTACAATATTCCCCTTTTATCTCACAGCCCAGCAGACCCGGTAAAAATAACAGGGTGCCATAGTCTTTGTGAGTGCATAGTGCACTCTGGCCAGGGCCCATAGTTTTTCAGGAGGAGGCTGGCCTTCTGCTCCCTCCAGGACAAGGGTCCATAGTCTGTTAAGAGGAGCCCTCAGCCCACTCCAGGACCCCAGCAGATGGAGAGTTCAGTCACACCACGTATAGCTATATTAAATCTTGCGATTATAACCTCAAACAAATTCAGATCTGGTGATTAAAGATGAAAACAATAAATATAAACAGCGGAAAGTGCTAAAAATAAAGAATGTTAAAGACACAAAGGATTGTTGCCCAAAAAAAATATAAAAAAAATGAAAACAACATACAAAATAGAAGTCGTTTATAAAAATCTAAAGATATTATAGTTACAAATAAAATATATGAATTACAGATACTTAATATATATGCTTATCTGCAATAAAGTAATAAGAATAGATATATTTTAAGTATCAACAATTAATGTTTCATAAAAATATTTATATATATGTCCTCCTTGTTAAATGCATCCTTCTTACCATGCATCTGCAGTCTTTACTGGAATGCATACCTAACAGTGGGACACAAGGTGAAACGCACACACTACTTCCGGTTTGGCTTCTTTCATGCGCTGGAAGTAGGAAGTTCCCTGTTACAATGAACATTACGTGACAAGTACTCTGACATAAATGTACACAGTTCAGCACAGAGAAACATTGCCAAAGCTCCAGATGAAGCTGTAACCAGAATCACCCAGCGAAACGTATTGGGTGGGACTCTTTTCCACGTTTGGCACTTCGATACCAGGACTTCCAGGTTTATTTGGGACCTTGATGTGGACTTTTGTATTGTTGGCCCTATTATTCCTGTGGACACTGTAAGTGTATTTCCTTATGCTCCTAAAAATATACAGATAATACTCTTCGATTATCTGCTTTGTTTTGATTTCTCATGGAACTCCATACTGATTCACATCTTCTATTCATTGAGGCTCATTAACAACAGATGTTTGTAAGTGGATTCACTAGCACATTTTTCTTCCCATCACTTGTCCAGACATTTTACATTATTGTATTTTTCTTTTATTTCCCTATGTGACATCCTCCATTTTCTATGTGTGGCCATTTCAAAAATGAAGTTGGCACAATCTCTCACAACTTACTGCAACCACCTCCTGCCTCTTCCCCTTCCCCCAAACCCACTCTGAATATCTTCTCACCTGTAGCTGAGAATCAGATAGATGTCCATTTTGAGACCCAGCACTAGACCCCATCCCATCTCACGTTGTTCGCTCTCTATCCCTTCTCCTCTGTCTAACCCTAACCCACCTCATCCAACCTCTCACTGTCCTCTGGAATTGTAACATCAACCTTTCAATCATTCTCAACTCATATCTATATGAAAAAACCATCTTCCCTACTGTCCTTTCTTTCTTCTCCCCTTGACATCTACTGTAAGCTGTTGGAGAGGATTGTGCACTCATGCCTAAAGTGGACTTAAACTCTGCTCCATGCTTTTACGAGAGCCCAAGATATTTATAGAAGAGGTCCTTGACTGGTGGAGAGGATAAGATAATAGGTTTTATTCTGCCATGAGTTTATAAAGGGGAGATGTTTCCTTTGAAGGAGCATTTTCCTTCCCTCCGGCTCTTTATTGTATTGTTTATCTCTCTACAACATGTAGAAAAATATACATGCACACTAGCAAGACTAGTGCTGGCGATGTGGACACACACACACCCGCATTATACACAGTAGTGTATCTTCCACGAGGCAAACAAGGCACTCGCCTAGGGCGGCACTTTGCCAGAGGGCGGCACTTTGCCAGTGGGTGTTAAAGCCCACTTCTGGTGCTTCAAACATATTCGCTCCCTCCCCCAACCGTTCAGCAAGCTTTAGCTCCTTCCAATTAATCAGGTGGTGGGGGAATGTAATGGACGTGGTGGGGGGTATGAAATGTGGGTGATGAGGGCATATAATGGGTGTGCAACATGGGTGATGGGGCATGTCGTAGTGTGCATCATGGGTGGGGGGGGGTGCCTGAATTTTGCCCAGGGCAGCACAAAACCAAGATACACCACGGATTATACAGGTGGTGGTTTTATTGATTTAGCTGGATGGTTTTTATGGAAAGGTTTCTCCACCATGGGATATTCTTGGCTGTGGCTGCTCCCACCATATCTTAGTTTAATACATTAGGTAACAAGGTCAGTAAAGTAATGTTAAACTTATAGATATTTTTTTGGCTTTTTCGGCAAAGATGTTAGTACATGGACACCAGTGTACTGTGGTCATGTCTGGGAAGGTCCGTAGAGTATCATTAAATTGCCCTACATAAAGACAAGTAAAGATCCACCAGGAACAATATTGGGGAGATGGGACACTTCATCGCGGCTGCTTCCGCGCAGTCGCTTCACCGCCGACTCTGCACCACAAGACAGCTCGTCGCTGGAGATTTCATCGCGGGACATTTCATCACTAAAGGTAAGTTTATTTCAATATTTTAGCTATTTTAGTTTATTTTAGTAAGGGTGGTTAGAATTAGGGTTTAGGGGGTTAATTTTAGTATTAGGGTTCGGGGTTAATTTTAGTATTAGGGTTTAGGGCAGGGGTGTCCAAGTTTATTCTGCAAAGGGCCACTTCGCTAGAAATGTATGCGTGCGTGGGCCGCATTCATTTTTCATTCATTCAGAGAATAATATATATAATTATATACATGTGTGTGTATGTAAATATACATATATATATATATATATATATATATTTTACACTAATGTGTAGTGGTCACATTAACTACAAACACACACATGCATACACAGTCACACTTACCCCCCCCCCCCCCTTTGCCACACACACAGTCACAATTACCCCACACACACATACACATTTATACACACATACTCACATACATACATACACTTACCCCACTCACACACATACACATTTATACACACACACACTCACATACATACATACATACAGTTACCCCACACACTCACATACATACACTTACCCCACACACACACTCACATACACTTACCCCACACACTAATACACATTTATGCACACACACTCACATACATACACTTAACCCACACACACATTGATACACACACTCACATACATACATACACTTACCCCCACACACATACACATTTATACAGACACTCACAAACATACATACACTTAACCCCCACACACATCCACATTTATACACACACTCACATACATACACTTACCCCACTCACACACATACACATTTATACACACACACTCACATACATACAGTTACCCCCACACACACATACATACATACATACACTTACCCCACACACACACTCACATACACTTACCCCACACACTAATACACATTTATACACACACACACACACTCACATACATACATACACTTAACCCACACACACATTGATACACACACTCACATACATACATACACTTACCCCCACACACATCCACATTTATACACACACTCACAAACATACATACACTTAACCCCCACACACATCCACATTTATACACACACTCACATACATACAGTTACCCCCCCACACACATACATACACTTACCCCACACACACACTCACATACACTTACCCCACACACTAATACACACTCACATACATACATACATACATACATACACTTAACCCACACACACATTGATACACACACTCACATACATACATACACTTACCCCACAAACTAATACACATTTATACACACACACACACACACACACACACACACACACACACACACACACACACTCACATACATACATACACTTAACCCACACACACATTGATACACACACTCACATACATACATACACTTACCCCACACACTAATACACATGTATACACACACTCACATACATACACTTACCCCACACACACACTCACATACACTTACCCCACACACTAATACACACTCACATACATACATACATACATACATACACTTAACCCACACACACATTGATACACACACTAAAATACATACATACACTTACCCCACACACTAATACACATTTATACACACACACACACTCACATACATACATACACTTAACCCACACACACATTGATAGACACACTCACATACATACATACATACACTTACCCCACACACTAATACACATTTATACACACACTCACATACATACAGTTACCCCCCACACACACATACATACACTTACCCCACACACACACTCACATACACTTACCCCACACACTAATACACACTCACATACATACATACACTTAACCCACACACACATTGATACACACACTCACATACATACATACACTTACCCCACACACTAATACACATTTATACACACACACACACTCACATACATACACTTACCCCACACACACATTGATACACACACTCACATACATACATACACTTACCCCACACACTAATACACATTTATACACACACACACACTCACATACATACACTTACCCCACACACACATTGATACACACACTCACATACATACATACACTTAACCCACACACACATTGATACACACACTCACATACATACATACACTTACCCAACACACGTGGCTGTGGACTCCCGGTGCGTTTCTTCCCTCCCTCTGACCCTTGCGTAGACCTCATGCGCAGGGTAGAGGAGGGGATTTGTGCACTGCACAACGCACGGGAAGCTGTATCGGGGAACGGAGTTCCCTACACAGAGCGTTTCGGGAACTTCGTTCCCCGACACAGCTTCTCGTGTGGTGTGCAGTTCGAGGTGCGGCTACCGGAGCAGAGCTCAGGTGGGCCGCACCTCGATGCCCGGCGGGCCGCACGTTGGACGCCTCTGGTTTAGGGGGTTTATTTTAGTATTAGGGTTCGGGGGCTTTAGGGGGTTAGTATTCATGTTCGGGGTTAGTATTAGGGTTTAGGGGGTTATTTTTAGTATTAGGGTCGGGGGTTAGTATTAGGGTTTAGGGGGTTAGTATTAGGGTTCGGGGGTTAGTATTAGGGTTTAGGGGGTTAGTATTAGGGTTCGGGGGTTAGTATTAGGGTTTAGGGGGTTAGTATTAGGGTTTAGCGGGTTAGTATTAGGGGTCGGGGGTTAGTATTAGGGTTCGGGGGTTAATTTTAGTATTAGGGTTCGGGGGTTAGTATTAGGGTTTAGGGGGTTAGTATTAGGGTTTATGGGGTTAGTATTAAGGGTCAGGGGTTAGTATTAGGGTTTAGGGGGTTAGTATTAGGGGTCTGGGGTTAGTATAAGGGTTCGGGGGTTAATTTTAGTATTGGGGTTAATTTTAGTATTGGGGTTTGGGGGTCACTTTGGGGGGGGGGAATCATTTATTAGGGGGGTTATTTTCTTTTTACTTTTACATTTGTAAGAGCCGACAGTTCAGCGCTGAACTGTCAGCCTTTACATAGCCGCGGCCGCGATCAAACGGCCGCATTATTTTACATTGCTGACAGTTCAGCGTTCTAACTGCCGCGCTGAACTGTCAGCGATGAAGATGCGGCGAAGAATATTGGTGCCTATTCCTGGTTTTCTCTCCACCGCCCTCCTTGGCATTCAAGGTTCAAAACCCAGTGTTACTTTGAATTCCATGCTTTAGACAGGATGGAAAATATGTTTTTCATTAGAACGGCCAGACACAGATTTAAATGCACACGATTCGCAATCAGACACTCCGACCAGAGATAAAAGTAATTACAGAGCAGGAGAATCTGTGTAACCTGCAGATAAGAAAGTATTAGCAAAACCTGTTAGCTCCCAGCTCACTCGGGCAGACGCAGACGATGTGTCAGCAAGACAAAGTGCGGTACTATTATAAATGAAGTGCTATATCTCGCTATCTTCAACCCACGGGGTAATGCATTAGTGCAACGTGTTCTCAGTACAGGCAAGACATATTTATCATCCTTTACTAAGAATTTATTTTTCTCCACATTAACAAAAAAATGTTTTTCAAATATCCTGGGTTGAAGGATAAAACTTACCAGGAAAGGTTAAAGCATCTTAACATGTATAGCTTGGAGGAAAGACGTAACAGGGGGATATGATAGAAACATTTATATACATAAAGGGAATCAACACAGTAAAGGAAGAGAGTATATTTAAAAGAAGAAAAACTACCACAACTAGAGGACATAGTCTAAAATTAGAGGGGAAACGATTTAAAAGTAATATCAGGAAGTATTACTTTACTGAGAGGGTAGTGGATGTATGGAATAGCCTTCCAGCGGAAGTGGTAGAGGTAAACACAGTGTAGGAGTTTAAGCATGCATGGGATAGGCACAAGGCTATCCTAGCTATAAGACCGGGAACGGGGGACTAATAAAAGTATTTAGAAAATTGGGCAGACTAGATGGACCGAATGGTTCTTATCTGCAGACACATTCTATGTTTCTATGTTTGTATAGCAGGGTGAGCAGTAGTTTATGAGTGAGAGCAGTAGAGGCTTGGAGATCACAAACAAAATTCTGCTTTTAATTAGAGTTGAGCGGACACCTGGATGTTCGGGTTTGGCGGGTTTGGCCGAACTTTGGAAAAAAGTCCGGGTTCGGGCTTGAACTTGACCCCGAACCCCATTGAAGTCAAAGGGGACACGAACTTTTGGGCACTAAAATGCCTCTAAAAAAATCCTGGAAAGGGCTAGAGGGCTGCAAAAGTAAATAAAATGGGGGTAAGAGTAGGACAAGTGCCCTACAAACAAATATAGATAGGGAAATAACTTCAAATACAGCTGAGCCATAAAATAGCACTAGATGGAATCTTTGATTTTAGCTTTGGAAGAACATAAATCTAAATCTAAAGCATGGCTGCCAGCAGGATCAACAAAATTAACCATTTGAGAGAGGGTTGGAGTGCAGGGTATTCTCTTTCAGTTTATACTAAGTGACCCATAGGTTGAGGAGGCGGTGACCATGGCGTGTAAGGTGGAAGCAGCGCTGGAGGAGGTAGCCAGAATTTTTCAAAGTGAGCTATAAGCACAGTATTGGACTGTTCTATTTGACTCTCAGATATGAATTGCACCGCAAGACGCAAATGTACTATTTAGCACCCAAAACAATTAGAATTTTTCAAAGTGCGCTGTAAGCACAGTATTTGACGGTTCTATTTGACTCTCAGATATCAAGTGCACCGCAAGACGCAAATGTACTATTTACCACCCAAAACTATTAGAATGTTTCAAAGTGTGCTGTAAGCACAGTATTTGACTCTCAGATGTAATACATGTAATGCTATTGCTATTCTATAAACCGAAATAGAGTCCCCATTCATACGATTAGGTCAATTGACCTATTCGTATGAATGGGGACTCTATTTCTGTTTATAGAATAGCAATAGCATTACATGTTTTTCATAAACCGAAAGCCTATAAACCGAATGTCTTTCGGTTTATAGACTTTCGGTTTATGGAATACATGTAATGCTATTGGCTTTCTATAAACCGAAATAGAGTCCCCATTCATAAGAATTCTTTCTTATGAATGTCTTTCGGTTTATAGACTTTCAGTTTATGGAATACATGTAATGCTATTAGCTTTCTATAAACCGAAATAGAGTCCCCATTCATAAGAAATTCTTATGAATGTGGACTCTATTTCGGTTTATAGAAAGCCAATAGCATTACATACAATGTAATCGCCGAACCCCGAACTCCAACACGAAAATACAGCGGAATGTCCGTGTTCGGTTCCGGGGTCCAAAAACTGTAATGTTCGGTACGAACCCGAACAGTGCGGTTCGGGTTCGCTCAACACTACTTTTAATATAAGGTCTCCGAAAAAAAAAATTCTCATCAGTGAGAGCTTTTTTTTTTTTTTTTTTAATTTTTGATATAGAAGTAGTAGCTATTGCTAAATGGTTTCTAATCTAGAAGCACAAGGGAAAAGTTTAGTGGCCCTAGTATGAGAATGAAATAGCATGTACTCTTTAAGTTACATGCCATTTTCTGCACATACAGGCAGCCTGTGTGTTGTATTGCTAAGCATGGAGCACATATTGAGCACACTAGATGTGCTGAATGGTTCTTTACTGCTGACACGTTCTATGGAGTCTGATCTGGTCACTGACTGTTACTTGTGCACTGAGACTTTATTGTTTACATGACTGAAAACAATCTGTACATTGTGTTAGCTGAATTGCAAGCAAATGCCTACATTGGGATTAAAATGTGTTTTTACATGTGTCTGCGGAGTCTCCTGCTTATGACATCACCTGTGGCCTGATATGCAAATTACACATTTCCCATTGAAAACCAGTTCATTTGCATATCAGGCCACAAGTGATGTCATAAGCAGGAGACTGACCACAGACACTTTTAAAACAAATTGCTTGCAATTCTGCTAACGCAATATGTATACATCATTTTCACAATTTTTTTTATTATCTGGTTTTGACAGGAAAAACAACGCTTAGAAGCAAAAAGTTAAAAAAGGATTATTTTTGCAGTTTCGCATGATCTTTAGCTACTGATGAAAAAGGATTCATGATTATATTTAACCCTTCATGTAGTGTTCACAAAATGTAGCTGGACAAATGTGCCTGAATGACCACTGATTTGCTTGTGTTCTCACAGCAGAAATATACATGGCCCGGGTGTGGGGTAAGATCTGCCAAGTGAATCTGCAGCCGAAAAATGATTCAGGGACCAAACGACAGGAATGGCCCACCGGGATACCAGGAAAAATCCCAGTGGGCCGCTGTGGCCACTTGAAGTAGTTCAGCGACGGCTGACCACCACCGCTGATTTAAATAATTTGACTTCCTCCGCCGGCTCTTCAGGAATCCATAGGATGTTCGGCAGCCGCGTGGTGGAGGTAAGTGGCCACAAGTGATTCTCTGAATCACTGGGGGGAGACGGAGGGGGAGATGGGGGAGAGGGAGACATTAGGGGGAAAGAGAGGCACTATAAGGGGAGAGAGAAATTATAGGGGGAGATGGGGTGAAAGAGAGACATTACGGGGGGGGAGGGGGGGGGGGCGAGGCATTACAAGGGGAGGGAGCGAGAGAGACATTAAAGGGGACAAAGAGACATTACAGGGGGAAAAGAGAGGCACCACAGGGGGAGAGTGCGAGAGAGAGATTACAGGGGGGCAAAGAGACATTACAGGGGGAAAAGAGAGGCACCACAGGGGGAGAGTGCGAGAGAGACATTAAAGGGGACAAAGAGACATTACAGGGGGAAAGAGACATTACAGGGGGAGAGTGCAAGAGAGAGATTACAGGGGGGCAAAGAGACATTACAGGGGGAAAGAGACATTACAGGGGGAAAAGAGAGGCATTACAGGGGGAAAGAGACATTACAGGGGGAAAAGAGAGGCATTACAGGGGGAAAGAGACATTACAGGGGGAAAAGAGAGGCATTACAGGGGGAAAGAGACATTACAGGGGGAAAAGAGAGGCATTACAGGGGGAAAGAGACATTACAGGGGGAAAAGAGAGGCATTACAGGGGGAAAAGAGAGGCACCACAGGGGGAGAGTGCGAGAGAGAGATTACAGGGGGGCAAAGAGACATTACAGGGGAGAAGAGGCATTACGGGGGAAAGAGAGGCACCACAGGGGGCAAGAGAGGCACCACAGGGGGCAAGAGAGGCACCACAGGGGGCAAGAGAGGCACTACAGGGGGCAAGAGAGGCACCACAGGGGGCAAGGAGGCACCACAGGGGGCAAGAGAGGCACCACAGGGGGCAAGAGAGGCACTACAAGAGATTCAGAATTTTTTTTTTTCGTGTTTACCTCCTCTAAAAGCTAGGTGCGTCTTATGGTCAGGTGCGTCTTATGGAGTGAAAAATACGGTATAAATAAAACAAACATATATATATATATAGGACAGTTGTTAGTTTTATATATATATATAAATTTCCAACACATGTGTATCCCACATCACATAGTTCTTTACACAGCTAGATATCGTCTGGATGTGTGTTAATCCTCTCTGATAGTCAGGTTCCTATCACACCTTAAGTGATATTATTTAGCCACTGTGCTGTTTCCCTCTGCACATCACAGGATTGAGCTATTCCCATGTCTACAGGTCACTTAACTTTATTTTCCCATGACTCCAGCAGACTGCCCCAGGCCCTTTCAGTGCATCTGTAGAGAATACAATTCTTCTATGTGAATGAAGACATCACAGCTTTATTATTGGTATAGGGAGACAGAGCTTCACACGTGACGGGATGCACTCTGCAGCATTTACTTTTTTTTCCTTTTTTTTTACTTCTGCACTGAGGCAAGAGAAGGACTAGGGCTTGTGTGTTCAATGTACCATGCAGCGTATAACAAAGTAAACTAAACATGCTTGATAATTTTATATAAACTACAATTTTCCCAGCAAAAGGAACAGACCGGTCCAACATCACGTTCCCAGGCTGTAGTGACAGTGACATGCAGCTTAAATAAAAAATAAATAAAAATAAAGCAACTGGTGCTTGGCGCTATAAATTGGAAGGCTTCTCTTTGTACGCTGGTTGCTGTAGTGACAAGAAACGTTGGAGTCATGTATCAATCTTGGATGAAGTCGGTGTAATCACCAAACAGAGATATATATTGTCCAGAACATGTGCTACTTGTTCCATGAGAAGATTTAAACGAGCAGAATCTAAATACTTTTGAAAATTCTACATAAATAAACAACATAGTGAATGTATATTAAATCCAACAGCGGAATTAATAATTTATTAATACACAGTTTAATGAATACTTTTTTTTAATATTCATTAATTATTAATTAATATTATTTAACTTTTTTTTTAAATTGCTCAGATACCTTGCTGTGCAGGACGTCAGTGGGCTCACCATTGATGCCATCTTCGGGTATCTGTTAAAACGGGCATTTGCTTCATCTTTTGAGAGCCAATCAGATGGCTTCTATCTGTGTGCAACGTTAGCACCCTACTCATGGCCGTTAGGAATCTCCATGCTTTTTCTATGGAGAGCTTTGGAGAGCCACGGGGCATAGTTGCCAAGATTTGAAAACAAGATAAAAAATTCCAGGGACAATTTGCAGCACAGCTATCACTTACCTGATTTTAAATTGACCACACCCACCACCCAAAGCTCACCATAAAGTATCTCAGTACCAGTGGCTGTGTGTTATCCAGTATCTCGGTACCAGTGGCAGTGTGTCCGGTATCCAGTATCTCGGTACTAGTGGCTCTGTGTCCAGTATCTCAGTACCAGTGGCAGTGTGTCCGGTATCCAGTATCTCGGTACTAGTGGCTGTGTGTCCAGTATCCAGTATCTCATTACCAGTGGCTGTGTGTCCACTATCCAATATCTCAGTACCAGTGGTTGTGTGTCCAGTATCTCATTACCAGTGTCTGTGTGTCCGGTATCCAGTATCTCAGTACCAGTGGCTGTGTGTCCGGTATGCAGTATCTCAGTACCAGTGGCTGTGTGTCTGGTATCCAGTATCTCAGTACCAGTGGCTGTGTGTCCGGGATCCAGTATCACAGTACCAGTGGCTGTGTGTCCAGTATCCAGTATCACAGTACCAGTGGCTGTGTGACCGGTATCGAGTATCTCGGTACTAGTGGCTGTGTGTCCAGTATCCAGTATCTCATTACCAGTGGCTGTGTGTCCACTATCCAATATCTCAGTACCAGTGGTTGTGTGTCCAGTATCTCATTACCAGTGTCTGTGTGTCCGGTATCCAGTATCTCAGTACCAGTGGCTGTGTGTCCGGTATGCAGTATCTCAGTACCAGTGGCTGTGTGTCCAGTATCCAGTATCTCAGTACCAGTGCCTGTGTGTCCAGTATCCAGTATCTCAGTACCAGTGGCTGTGTGTACGGTATCCAGTATCTCAGTACCAGTGGCTGTGTGTCCAGTATCTCAGTACAAGTGGCAGTGTGTCCGGTATCCAGTATCTCAGTACCAGTGGCTGTGTGTCCGGTATCCACTATCTCAGTACCAGTGACTGTGTGTCCAGTATCCAGTATCTCAGTACCAGTGACTGTGTGTCCAGTATCTCAGTACCAGTGGCTGTGTGTCCAGTATCCAGTATCTCAGTACCAGTGACTGTGTGTCCGGTATGCAGTATCTCAGTACCAGTGGCTGTGTGTCCAGTATCCAGTATCTCAGTACCAGTGGCTGTGTGTCCACTATCCAGTATCTCAGTACCAGTGGCTGTGTGTCCACTATCCAGTATCTCAGTACCAGTGGCTGTGTGTCCGGTATCCAGTATCTCAGTACCAGTGGCTGTGTGTCCACTATCCAGTATCTCAGTACCAGTGGCTGTGTGTCCGATATCCAGTATCTCAGGACCATTGGCTGTGTGTTCAGTATTCAGTATCTCAGTACCAGTGACTGTGTGTCCAGTATCTAGTATCTCAGTACCAGTGGCTGTGTGTCCAGTATCCAGTATCTCAGAACCAGTGGTTGTGTGTCCGGTATCCAGTATCTCAGTACCAGTGGCTGTGTGTCCAGTATCCAGTATCTCAATACCAGTGGCTGTGTGTTATCCAGTATTTCAGTACCAGTGGCTGTGTGTCTTGTATCTAGTATCTCAGTACCAGTGGCTGTGTGTCTGGTATCCAGTATTTCAATACCAGTGGCTGTGTGTTATCCAGTATTTCAGTACCAGTGACTGTGTGTCCGGTATTCTTTTAAATATACTCTCTTCCTTTACTGTAATCATCATCCAAATCTTCATTGGTTGTAAAAATCTTATAATTCCTTGACTTGCTGCTGTTACTCCAGGGGTTCCAAACTTGTTGGTGGCAAATTTGGAACTTATTTGAAGTTTTGAGGGTCCACACAGGACAAATTAGCTAATATTTGAGACAACATTCTAAGCTTTTTTTGTAATACACATGATAGTGAATCTGAACTCTTTGATTTTCAATGTCAGTTAGGAAACGTTCCTTGCGCTGACCTCTTTTCAGGCTCTTTCCTCTGCATCATCTTCCTGTGCTGGAAGCTCCCATCAGAACACAGTTAGAGTGATACAACGCGTACACCGCATAGCTACTGTCAGTATATATTTACCCCAGACATGATACAGTATTGTTCTCATCAGTATACTGTCTGCCATACACAGAAGTGGTACACTATAGACATGTGCAAAACTAAAATTTTCGTTTCGTTTTCGTCCATTCGGACGAAAATGTTATTTATTTCGTCTAAAACGAATTTCGTTCATTAGTGCATTCGTTTCAGACGAAATTCGTTCATTATTTTCGTTTCGTTAATTTTTTTCGTTCGTTTTATAGAATACAATGTAATACTATTGGCTTTCTATAAACCGAACGAGAGCCCCATTCATAAGAAATTCTTATGAATGGGGCTCTCGTTCGGTTCATAGAAAGGCAATAGTATTAATTGTATTCTATAAGCCGAAAGTCTATAAACCGAACGACTTTCGGTTTATAGACTTTCGGCTTATGGAATACATGTAATCCTATTGCTATTCTATAAACCGAACGACTTTCGGTTTATAGAATAGCCATAGGTTTACATGTATTACATAAGCCGAAAGTCTATAAACCGAAAGTCGTTCGGTTTATAGGCTGTCGGCATTTAACTAATAAGAGACAGAGTCTCCATTCATAAAATTATGAATGGAGACTTTGTCTCCGTGTAGTAAAATGCCGACAGCCTATAAACCGAACGTTCGGTTTATAGGCTGTGGGCATTTTACTACACGGAGACAAAGTCTCCATTCATATTTTTATTTTTCTTGCTCCCTGGTGGCTAGTGGGGGCAGCCGGGGGATGTATGCACTATACATAATAGACGGAAGTGTCGGGCAGCATGGAGGTTGTCTGCACGATTCGTGCAGACATCCCCCAGCTGCCCGATTCTCCCTGGTGGCTAGCGAGGCAGCGGTGGATGTCTGCGCGATGAGCGAGACCTCTCCTGCTGCCGCCCGGAACGACAGCCAGGACTTTTATGAGGAAGCCGGAAGTACCCAGCTTCATCATAGAAGTCCCGGCGGTCATGCCGGGCGGCAGCAGGAGAGGTCTCGCTCATCGCGCAGACATCCTCCGCTCCCTCGCTAGCCACCAGGGAGAATCGGGCAGCTGGGGGATGTCTGCACGAATCGTGCAGACAACCTCCATGCTGCCCGACACTTCCGTCTATTATGCATAGTGCATACATCCCCCGGCTGCTCCCACTAGCCACCAGGGAGCAAGAAACAGGTGAGGGGGGACAGAATAACAAGGGGGGGGGGGCAGAGAGAAACAAGGGGAGGGAAGGGGGGAAGAGACAGACACAAGGGGAGCGAGGGGGGAGCCAAAGGGAGGGTGAGAGAGAGACAACACTAAGGGGGGGAGAGGGACAAATCTGGGGGCAAGGGAAAGAGAGAGGCAGCATTGTCACATAAAAGGAAATAAAAACAAGATTTTTTTATATCATAATTTTTTATTTAAAAAGCAATTTACATGTGAATATATACTAGACATGTGCATTCGTTTTCGGACGAATGCATTTTCGTCCGAAAATTGCATTTTCGTCCATTCGCCCGAAAAACGAAGAACGAAAATGCTAAGCTAACTAAAGCCGGATGAACGAATGGTTAATAAAGGAAAATCATTCGTTCATTCGTCCATTCGTAGTACTATTGCATTCTATAAGCCGAAATAGAGTCGGTTTATAGAATACAATAGCATTTAACTATACGGAGACAGAGTCTCCATTCATAAAATTATAAATGGAGACTTTGTCTCCGTATAGTTAAAAGCCGGCATTTAACTATACAGAGACAGAGTCTCCATTCATAAAATTATGAATGGAGACTTTGTCTCCGTGTAGTAAAATGCCCACAGCCTATAAACCGAACGTTCGGTTTATAGGCTGTCGGCTTATGGAATACATGTATTCCTATTGCTATTCTATAAACCGAACTTTCGGTTTATAGAATAGCCATAGGATTACATGTATTACATAAGCCGAAAGTCTATAAACCGATCGTTCGGTTTATAGACTTTCGGCATTTTACTACACGGAGACAAAGTCTCCATTCATAATTTTATGAATGGAGACTCTCTCTCTGTATAGTTAAATGCCGACAGCCTATAAACCGAACGTCTTTCGGTTTATAGACTTTCGGCTTATGTACTACATGTAATCCTATGGCTATTCTATAAACCGAAAGTCGTTCGGTTTATAGTTTAGCAATAGCATTACATGTATTCTATAAACCGAACGTCGTTCGTTTTAAAGACTTTCGGCTTATAGAATACTATTGGCTTTCTATAAACCGAACTAGAGTCGAGTCCCCATTCATAAGAAATTCTTATGAATGAGGAGGGACTCTAGTTAGGTTTATAGAATGCCAATAGTATTCTATAAGCCGAAAGTCTTTAAAACGAACGACGTTCGGTTTATAGAATGCATGTAATGCTATTGCTGTTCTATAAGCCGAATGTCTTTCGGCTTATAGAACAGCAATAGCATTACATGTATTCTATAAACCGAACGTCGTTTGTTTTAAAGACTTTCGGCTTATAGAATACATGCTGCTATTGGCTTTCTATAAACCGAAAGAGTCCCCATTCATACGAATAGGTCAATTGACCTATTCGTATGAATGGGAACTCAATTTCGGTTTATAGGAAGCTAATAGCATTACATGCTTTCCATAAACCGAAAGTCATTCATGTCGGTTTATGGAATGTAGTACAATGCTATTGGTATTGTAAACCGACTCTATTTCGGTTTAGAATGCCAATAGCACGAATGGACGAATGGACGAATGAACGAATGATTTTCGTTTATTAACCATTCGTTCATTCGGATTTTGTTAGTTAAAATTTTCGTTATTCGTTTTTCGGACGAATGGACGAAAATGCTATTTTCGTCCGAAAATGCATTCGTCCGAAAACGAATGCACATGTCTAGTACACTATAACTTCCTTTCATGGAATATTGTTACTATAATGGTTATTCAACATTATGGGAGACGTTTTGGATGCCTGGGCATCATGGGAGTTGTAGGTTACAGTTAATTTTGGCTGTAAGAGGTGGCAGACATTAGCTATGCATTGTGGTTCCAATGAGTCTCTCACGGTCACCCAAAATAGGTCAGATGTTACTTATCTCCCTACACGTTCTATGTTTCAATGTTCTGGCTTAGATTCATAGGAATGCTTATCCGCAGCAGTAAGAAGATACAATTATATACATAAAATAAAACCTGGAAAGTTTATAACAACATACCAGATCTGTGCGTTTTAGAGAGAAAGACAGAGAGAACGAAAGAAGGAAAGGAAGAAGGAAACAAAGAAAGTAAATATAAAGTTGTATCACATCACTTTTTTTCAAACTCTACTGTGTTAATTATCCTAGACATTGAACAGCAGCAAGATAATTAAAGGCAGATGTGGGACGCCAAACAGGGAAAGGTACCACAATGTAGACAAACAGTGCACCCACTTCACTTCTCATTACCACATTCCCAGAACTACTTCACTTTCTAAAGCCTCAGACACTCAGTCTCCCAGCATGCTAAGCACTAGAGCACTTCAGCTCAGCTCATAACGGCCAAGAAAAAAAGAAAGTGTTTTACACGTGAACAAAAGGGTATAGTTTTCAAAACTCGGACTCGACTTTTTCGAGAAATGCAAAATTCCTCTTTGCACATTCCGTGGCACCGTCCACACATTCCTTTGTCAGACGGCTCCTCGTGGCACACCATCATATTTATTTATGACACAGTTAGGCTGGGACCAAATTTTGAAGACTAGCTTGATAAAAACACGACAAAGACATTTTTCAGATTATTGTGCAAAATAAAATGGCATCTCTGCCTGCACAAGGTAAGGGAAGAAAACATTAAAAGCTAAAGGTGGCTCAGGAATGTGACAGAATCCTGATCAAAATCTGGGCACAAAAGATGTTCAAGTGAGGTTCTGAGACTGTACCATGAGACTATTGTTGCTAAGAGACAAAGAAGCAATATTAAAGGGGTAACGGAATCCTGCTAAACATGTGTGAATGCTGCTCACTTTTTATCCTTCTTCATAAACAGACAGTTCTACCTAGCTTGGTTTTGGTATGTTGTTCATACACTACATAGAAAATAAGTCCACAGTTCACAGGGCCTAGAAATTCAGTGTCATCCAATCAGAAGGGCTTGCAGAGACACGCAAAAGAGAGTTGAAAGTTGGTAAGCCGACTAATACAGTAATAACAATGCATTGCATTTACAAAAACGAAATATCATACAAATATGGTTACTGTATTTTAAACACGCAATATCCGGAGGTCCATCATGCTGACTGAGGTGAGGCCATGGACAAAAGTAAAGGCACACACTTTTTAATGAAGCGGAAGGCCACGTAAAGTCACAATCACGCTGCCACTGTAGTCTGGGTTTCGCGGATCCCAGGTGAACCTTACCTCCCTGGCTGCATGGTGCCAGTTTGGTGGAGGAGGGATAATGGTATGGGGCTGTTTTTCACGGGTTGGGCTAGGACTCTTACTTCCAGTGAAGGGAAATCATAATGCTCCAGCATACCAAGACGTTTTTGACAATGCTACGCTATCCATCTTTGTGGGAACAGTTTGGGAAATCCCCATTTTTATTCCAGCATGGCTGCTCCCCAGTGCACAAAGTAAGGTCCATAAAGACATGGTTGGACCTCAACCCCATCAAACACCTTTGGGACGAACTGGAGAACGGAGATTGAGAGCCAGACCCTCTCGGCCAACAACAGTGCCTGACCTCACAAATGACCTACTGGATGAATGGGCAAAAATTCCCACAGAAACACAAGAAAGTCCTGTGGAAGCTGCAAAGGGGAGGACCAACTATATATTAATACAGTAAGAATAATGCATTGCATTTACAAAACCTAAATATAATACAAACATATTTGCTACATTTAAAACACACGATATCAGGGGGGGCAGCATGAGACCAGCAGCTGTAACCGCACCTTCAATTGTGTACTGCAGTACGCATCATCCCTTCTCTACCCGGCGCATTCAAACACCTTACATGAGGTCATCGCATGGGTCTGAGGTACGGAAGACATGCTATTGGCAGAAACACACGAGAAAACCATGAACATTACTAGAAAAAGGCTTGTTTGGCTGGTTTAGGTATGCTGAGAACTCTAATACCGTATTTGCTCGATTATAAGACTTTGGATATATCCAAACTTTGGATATTCCTTTAGGAAAAATACTAAAAGCCTGAATATAAGACTACCCTATAGGAACAAAGTTAAACTTGTATATATTCACATGTAAATTGCTTTTTTAATAAAATATTATATAAAAAAAAATGCATTTCTTGTGTTTATTTATTTTTATGTGCCAATGCTGCCTCTCTCTTTCCCTTGCCCCCAGCTTTGTCTCACTCCCCACTCCCCCCTCACCTGTCTCTTCCCCCCACATGTTTCTCTCTGCCCCCCTTCCTCTGTCTCTCCCCCCCTTCCTGCTCTGTCCCCCCTGTCTCTCTGCCCCCCTCACCCTGTCTCTCTGCCCCCCTCCCTCCCCCTGTCTCTCTGTCCCCCCCCCTTACCTGTACTTCAATCCCTGGTGGCTAGTGGGGGCGGCCGGGGGATGTCTGCACGATACTTGCAGACATCCTCCATGCTGCCCAACACGGCAGTCTATTATGACGGACAGCTGTCCGTCATAATAGTCTGCCGTGTCGGGCAGCATGGAGGATATCTGCAGGTATAGTGCAGACATCCCCCAGCTGCCCGATTGTCCCTGGTGCCTAGTGGGGCAGCAGAGGAAGTCTGCGTGATGAGCGCAGACCTCCCCTGCTGCCGCCCGGCACGCTCGCCGGGACTTCTGTGACGAAAGCGGAAGTACCCGGCTTCTTCACAGAAGCCCCGGCGGTCGTGCCGGGCGGAAGCAGGGGAGTCTGCGCTCATCGTGCAGACATCCCTGCTGTTAGAGAGGGGGATCCAGGTCCCCTGCAGCTCTGCTGGGGACCTGGATCCATGTCTTATAATCTGACCTCAATTTGAGGTCAGATTATAAGAGACCTCGATTATAAGACGAGGGGGATTTTTCAGAGCATTTGCTCTGAAAAAAACCTCGTCTTATAATCGAGCAAATACGGTATATCTATAAAATGTTTAATTTCCAATTACTTCTTCCGAGAACCTTTTACTGGACTAAGCTGTTGTTTCTGACTGGATACATGTAAGATTGCCACCCAGCCGGTATTTGACCGACAGGCCGGATCAAGCCCAGTGTATGGAGGAAATAGCATGACCAGTATTTTTATGAAGACTAGATGGCAACCCTATGTACAAGGATTAACACAATGCAGTTTTTTTTTTTTTTTCCGTGGATGAATTAATGGCTGAACCATCATGGAAAATTACAGTAAGGATTTTTGGTCATCTTCATGTTTCCTTTTTATTTTATTTTTAGACACAAAGTATTTATTTATGTTTATAGTGGGTGAATATTTGGTATGTTTACAAAATAAGAAACTCCTTTATATAGATAGTTTTGGAAAATTTCGCTTTAACCCCTTGGCGACACAGGACGGACTAGGTCCGTCCTGTGTGCCGAGGCGTTAGTGACACAGGACGGACCTAGTCCGTCCTATGTCAAAACGAGCACTGAAAGCGGATTTTTTCCGCTTTCAGTGCTCTGATGGTATTGTAACGATGCTTCCGTGTGGAAGCATCGTACAATACTAAAAAAAAATGCCCGTCGGCATTTCGATCGCTCCGGAGAGCGATCGAAATGCCGGTTTTAAAGGCACAGAGCCTTTAAAACGACGGGCATTAAAAAATGAGCATAGGAAGCGAATTTTTCGCTTCCTATGCTCAGAAAGTGTTTCTGATTGACCTCAGAAGTCGAGGCAATCAGGAACACAAAAAAAAAATGCACGATCTTGGTCACTGAGTGACCAAGATGGCGCTGCCCTTCTAAGGGCAAGAGCACAGGAGGCAGGAAGTACCTGCTTCCTGTGCTCTCTGGCTGTCACACGATTGCCTCTTCACAGAGGCAATCAGTGACTGCCAGGCACACTGACAGGCAGTGGGGATGTTCTGCTGAACATCCCCACTGACTGGTCAGATCAATATTAACCCTATATTGATCTGACCAGTTATGATCTGCCTCCCTCTCCTCGCATTTTTTTAGTGAGGGAGCGAGACAGATCAAAATTCTAAAAGTAAAAAAAAACAATAAACACACAACACACAAATATTAAAACAATAAAAAAAAAAATTATTAAAGCAATTCCCTGCGTTTAACCCCTTCCCTGCCACTGATCTTGCATAAGCAGTAATCGTGCACATCAGCGCATTTATTTTTGCCGTTTGTGCATTTTTTAGGGGTTAATTTTTTTTGTACTGTAATTTATTACAGTACTAAAAAGGCTCTTCTAAGAGTTATTAACCCCTTCTTTGCCGTCGATCACTGCTTACGCAATGATATTGACGCCAAAGCAATTTTTATCTGTCTGCATATTTTTATTTTATTTTTTTTACACATACCCGCTAGGGGATTACATGTAAAGTAGAAATATTTGAGTTTTTTTTTTTTTAAGCTGCCTGAGCGCATAGCGATCAGTAACAGCTAATTAGTGGCAAAGGTGGTTTGGTGATTTCTCAATTAAGCTCACCATTCGCCCTGGTCAGATCAAAATTGGTCGGATCAATATTCACAAATATTGATCTGCCTCCCTCTCCTCACTTACATTTTTGTGACGGAAAGAGACAGATCAGTATTAGTGATATAAAATAACATTTTATAAAATTGTCAGGTTTTATGAAAGTCTTTCACTGTGTATTAACCCCTTCCCTGCCATTCATCACTGTGTAAGCAGTAATCTTGCACAGCAACAGTATGTTTTGCTGACTGCACTGTTTTATGGATTAATTTCTTTGTACTGTAATGTAATTAACCCCTTCTTTGCTCGAGATCACTGCTTACGCACTGATTCTGAGGCCGCGGGCTCAGGGTTCGATTTTGACCCTATTCAGCTTTCTGATACATCATCTAGCGATGTATCGGTGGCTGCTGAGCCCTTGCCACAAGTAGTGATGGGGGTCTACCGATAAAAAAATATATGGTTTGGTGGGGGTAAATTACATTGGCTGGCTTCAAAGATATATCCCATAAAGGACACGGACGCAGGTTGACTACATGTCAAAATTCCAAGTTGGAATTTTGAGATGCGCATCTCACAAATGTTGCCTTCTAGCCAAAAACAAACCAACAAACCTATGCATGGGTGCTATCCCTGTACTCGGGAGATGTTGCTGAACACATATTGGGTTGTTGTATGGCAGTGACATATACCAGAATCTGTGAATTCATGCCTGAAGTACAATGCATGTGGAAAAAAACCTCCCAAAAAAGTACTACCACAAACTTTTACAAAGGCTGGTGGTAGAATTAGTACCTATACAGTATTAAAATACCACCATTTGAAATACCTTAGGATGTCTATTTTCCAAAAATATATGGTTTGATGGGGTAAAATTCATTGGACGGCTTCAAAAATGTTCCAAATGGAACATGGGCGCAGGCTGACTACATGTCAAAATTCCAGGTTGGAATTGCGCACCCCCTAAATGTGGAATTTTAGAGCCAATACAAACCAACAAACCTATGCATGGGGGTATCCCTGTACTCAGGAGATGTTGCTGAACACATATTGAGGTGTTGGTTGGCAGTGGCAAATACCAGAATCTGAAAATTCCTGCCTGAACTACAATGTGTGTGGGGAAAAAATGACATCCCAACCCTTTGACATAGGTTGGTGGTAGAATTAGCACTTGTAAAGTGTTAAAATACCACAATTTTAAAAACCCTAGGATGTCTAGTTTTCCAAAATATATGGTTTTATGGGGTAAAATACTTTGACAGGCTTCAAAAGTGTCCCAAATGGAACATGGGCGCAGGCTGACTACATGTCAAAATTCCAAGTTGGAAATGCACCCCCCCTAAACGTGGCCTTTTAACCCCCAAATAACCTAACCAACCTATACATGGGTGGTATCCCTGTACTCAGGAGATGTTGCTGAACACATATTGAGGTGTTGTTTGGCACTGACATATAACAGGATCTGTGAATTCATGCCCAAAGTACTATGTATGTGAAAAAAAATTACTATCCATAACATTGACATAGGCTGGTAGTAAAATTAGTGCATGGAAAGTGTTAAAATACTACCATTTGAAATACCCTAGGGTGTCTAGTTTTCAAAAATATATGGTCTTGTGGGATAGAATACACTTTTTGGCTTCAAAAATGTCCCAAATGAGACATGGGCACAGGTTTTCTGCACGTCAGAATTCCAAGTTGGAAAACCAAAAAGCGCACCTCTCAAATGTGGCCTTTTAACCCCCAAATAACCTAACCAACCTATACATGGGTGGTATCCCTGTACTCAGGAGATGTTGCTGAACACATATTGAGGTGTTGTTTGGCACTGACATATAACAGGATCTGTGAATTCATGCCCAAAGTACAATGTATTTTTACATCAAATTATATGCTATTATCAAAATAATGGTATCAAAAGAAAGCCCTTCTTATAACGATAAAAACAATATATAGTTTGTGCGGGTACACTAAATGAGACAGAAATAAATTACAGCAAAACACAAACACCTCAGAAATGTTAAAACAGCCCATGTCACCAAGCGTCGGACAAGCCAAAAAAGTCATGTCACTAAGGGGTTAAACAAAATCCAAGACATTTTCATGCACGTCTTTGTTTATTTATGTTTTTGCTCTGATATCATGTAAATGGGGTGGATTTATGTTGCAAAACCCCCTTCTATAGCACAGGACACAAAGGATGACACTAATCTTTGAAACAAACACTAAAATGTACAGAAACCCTCCTTTTCAGATTCCTTGTCAACGGAGTATCCAGCAGGTGCTCACACTTTGTTTAAAACCCACTTGCTCATTCACAAAAGCTTCTCAGTACAACGGTTTAAAAACTTGATTGACTAAGTATTTTACTTGCAAATACTGAACATTCTGAAGACACCAACTATAGCTAACACAATAAATTTATTTAATATATGTATATATATGTTTTGGTATAAGGACAGTTTGATGCCATGAGATGATTCTCATGGCATCAATAATCATGGCATTTGATGCTTTAAAGGGATTGGTCCATTCATTGTTTTGGGAGCCAGCCAATTTATTGTTAAAATGTAACCAATAAATATTACCGTATTTGCTCGATTATAAGACGACCCTGATTATAAGACGACCCCCCAAACTTTGGATATTCCTTTAGGAAAAAAACTAAAAGCCTGAATATAAGACTACCCTATAGGAAAAAAAGTTAAACTTGTATATATTCACATGTAAATTGCTTTTTTAATAAAAAATTATGATATCAAAAAATGTATTTCTAGTTTTTATTTCTTTTTATGTGCCAATGCTGCCTTTCTCTTTCCCTTGCCCCCATTTTTCTCTCTCTCCCCCCTCCCCTTGACTGTCTCTTAACCCACTCACTCCCCTTGTCTCTGTCTCTTAACCCCTTCCCTCCCCTTGTCTGTCTCTTAACCCCTTCCCTCCCCTTGTCTCTGTCTCTTAACCCCTTCCCTCCCCTTGTCTGTCTCTTAACCCCTTCCCTCCCCTTGTCTGTCTCTTAACCCCTTCCCTCCCCTTGTCTCTGTCTCTTAACCCCCTCCCTCCCCTTGACTCTGTCTCTGCCCCCCTCCCTCCCCCCTGTCTCTCTGTCCCCCCTGTCTCTCTGTCCCCCTCCCCCTGTCTCTCTGCCCCCCTCCCTCCCTCCCTCGCCCTGTCTCTCTGCCCCCCCCCCCTCCCTTCCCCTTACCTTGATCCCTGGTGGCTAGTGGGGGCAGCCGGGGGATGTCTGCACGATACTTGCAGACATCCTCCATGCTGCCCGACACGGCAGTCTATTATGACGGACAGCTGTCCGTCATAATAGTCTGCCGTGTCGGGCAGCATGGAGGATATCTGCACGTATCGTGCAGACATCCCCCAGCTGCCCGATTCTCCCTGGTGCCTAGTGGGGCAGCAGAGGATGTCTGCGCGACGAGCGCAGACTCCCCTGCTGCCGCCCGGCACGCTCGCCGGGACTTCTGTGACGAAAGCGGAAGTATTCGGCTTCTTCACAGAAGCCCCGGCGGTCGTGCCGGGCGGAAGCAGGGGAGTCTGCGCTCGTTGCGCAGACTTCCCCTGCTGCTAGAGAGGGGGATCCAGGTCCCCTGCAGCTCTGCTGGGGACCTGGATCCATGTCTTATAATCTGACCTCAATTTGAGGTCAGATTATAAGAGACCTCGATTATAAGACGAGGGGGATTTTTCAGAGCATTTGCTCTGAAAAAAACCTCGTCTTATAATCGAGCAAATACGGTAAATGAAATCATTCACAAACACATCTGACCCGTGGCCTGTGGAAGCTTTCAGTTTAAACTAGTATTTATAGATTGCGTGCTGGGTATAATATTTAAAATATAGCAGGTTTTAAACCCTCCGTTCTGTACTGTGGATGAGAGATGATCAGGTTTGGGGGAGCTAATAGCCTGACTGTTTTGGGAATAGGGGAGCACAGCCTATTTTAGGGTAAGTCAGCTAGACTTAAAGAGCCCGTTCCCCTGAAAAAAAATAATCCTGCGGACAACCATGGTGTTGAATTCCCCCCCCCCCAAACCATTATGGTTCACTGTCCATTTGCATTTAGGTTCAAGTGATGTTACCTTTGGCACCAAGGTTGTGGTAGACTATAAGTCCCATGGTGCTGAACAACATGTTTTGTTTTTTGGAAGGGGGATTTCAAACATACGTTAGTGTGGTACCAACACAGACAGCCATTTTTTGTTTATTGTGTTGTATTGTATTGTGATGTTTCTTCAGGGAACTGTCGGCCAGACCATTTATTCAACCTGTTGAAAATCATTTTTGCCAATAACACTGGGTTAACATGAGTTACTGTTATAGAGTAAAGCTTTTTTTTCCCCTCCGCTTTATACACTTTGTGTCTTGAACAATTTACATGATTGCACAATAATCCAAATGTTTGCACTTGTGTTACACAAAGCCGGCTCCACTTATAAAACTATATTTCAATCCTGCCTTTTGTTTTGCCTACAAGCAACTATTGACTCAAGAACATCTGCCCCTTTCCGCTCCCATAATGAAACATCTGAATTACCAAGCTGTTCCCTTCTCCAGGTAATAAATCAAGAACGCAATATTTATGAATTCAGAAAAAAAAAAAAGAAAGTTCTGAATTAATGTCTTGTTGTTTTACATTAATCTGAAAAAGTATCATTAGGTATTTAAAAAAAAAACCCCGAAATGTCAGGTTGATAAATGGCTTTTATGACTCCACATTGTGACTGTTACTGAAGAGAAATATTTGGTGAGATTGAGCACTGCAGAGAGAAGTTAGTAATTAGCACTACAGTGAGTTCTCTGTGGGTTTTTCTAAGTTAAGAAAAACACACATTAATGAAGTATGAGTACGTCACATAAAAAAAAAAACACAACATATTTTGTTCGGCTGGTGCTGGTACATTTAAGAGGCTTATTTTTTTGTTAAAAAAAAACTGTTAATAAAATTCACTTGACATGCTAGGTGCCTGACAAACATATTCTGTTCATAAACTTAAACTAAATGACAAAGTCAGCTTTTGTGTGATCAGCCACAATGAATAGGGTTATGACTCACCGTTACATAGCATGTGGCTTATTTTTTCTAATTATGCATTATATATATATATATATATATATATATAGATGTTTTAATTGTAGGATTTGAATAGAATCCAGATAAAAATAACAGATTTACCATATTTGCTTGAATATAAGATGACCCCCCAAAACTTTGGATATTCCTTTGGAAAAAATAAAATAAAAGCCTGAATATAAGACTACCCTATAGGAAAAAGTTTAACTTGTATATATTCACATGTAAATTACTTTTTCATTGGCTTTATTTCCTTTTATGTGCCAATGCTGCCCCAGACTTACCCAATGCTCCCTCTACCCCCCCCCCCCCAGTTTTACCCAATGCTGCCTCTCCACCCATCCCTCCCCCAGACTTGCCCAATGCTGGCTCTACCCCCTCTGCCCAAACACTGGCTCTCCCCCCAATGCTGGCTCTATTCTCCCCCCTCCCTTCCTCCCCCCAACGCTATCTCTCTTCTCCCTTCTCCCTTCCTCCCCCCATCGTACCAAATCTCCCTGGTGGCTAGTGGGGGCAGCCGGGGTATGTCTGCACGATATGTGCAGACATCCTCCATGCTGCCCGACACTTCTGTCTTTTATGATGGACAGCCGGGGAAGGTCATGTGACCTCCCAGCTTCCGTCATAGTAGTCCCGACAGAAGTGCCGGGCAGCAGCGGAGGATGTCGGCACCTCCCTGGTGAGTAGTGGGGGAAGACATCCACCAGCTGCTCGCGAGGGGGATCCAGGTCCCCTGCAACTCTGCGGGGGGACCTGGAGCCCCGTCTTACAGTCAGATATCGATTTGATGTCAGATTATAAGACGAGGTTGATTATACGACTATAAGAGCATTTGCTCTGAAAAAAACCTTGTCTTATATTCAAGCAAATACAGTAGAGTTGAGTAGACATTGCTGGTAAAATTGTATTTCATTCTGTCTGAATTTCATGAAAAGATGAGTTGCAGGTGAGACAACAATGTCCTCTCGCCAGTTTAGCTATACAGTGAACAAGGACCAAATTTAAGAATTTCCTTAGCACGGGTGTCCATGCAGAATGCATTGATAAGTCAGTGAGAGGAAATGTTCACAGAGAATAGACAAGCCTGGTGAGTCTCCCCCGCTAAGCAAACTCACCGTGTTCGTTCCTGCACAATGTATAGCTAAATACATTAATCCTATACTATTAGAGCAAGCATTCTCTTTATTTACCTGCATTAGCTGAGGGTACGTTGGGGTGGAATAGCAAAAAAACAAACTCAGTAGATATCTGATGAACAAGGAGAATCCAGATATGTTTTGCTACATTATGGCAATACTTTATTTTTAGCAAAGGATAACTTGCAGCAAACTCTTATGTGTGCCAGTATCAGATAAATTCAGTATTGAATGCAATAAAAGGTCCACAATTCTTCAACACTGAGATAATTCCGGACCTCTAAGGCCTTAAAGCCTCAGACCATCCACTAAGCACATTTTAGCCTACTTATGTGCTAGAATGGAAATCTGAAAAGTGTGTCAGAGTGAGTGACTCTGTTGCCAAATTCCCAGCTGCCGTCGACCCCTCGGATGTATCTCTCCAGGGGTTTGTGGGCTGGCTGTTCGCAGGACACAAACTCCTCGGAAATACACAATAAGCCCCTGGTACCACGAAGCTTACGTCACGGCATACAAATCTCTGACCCATAATGCAATTCTGTAATAACCACAATTTTTTTTTTTTTTTTTAGTCAGGCCCAAGTCATCCTGGATAAAGCAGGAAGGACTTTCGAGCCATGCCATGAACAATAAAACATCTTTTCTTTTTGTTTCCGATCAAACACTATTATGATAAATAAATTGAAGGTTCGTGGACACAGCGGAGGGACGTACATTGTATATTTAAAAGTTTGCCTTAATGGGGTGTGATAACTTTAGGACAAATATCCTGCAAGACGGGCATGCCAATTTAAAATGTATCCATTTTTAAAGACTTCTTTCTGTTTTTACTTAGCGTTCGTTCCTGTTTATAAGTTAAGTAGATAGTCAAGCTGTACATACTGTAATCAATCCTTGCTCGGCACAAAGAGAGTAAATACATTACATCTTTAAGGAATGGCCAACCCACATCCCTGGAAAGAAATATATGTACTGTACATACACAGAGAGAGATTTATAAGCTGCATTTCAGAGCCTGTGATGGATTTAATTTGCTGGAGCTAAATGAGTCTTTTTCCCTAAGGAATATATTTGGTAGCTACACGCTTTCTGAAATTTCTATGCCCCAACTGTTCTTTTATAAGTCCATGTGAGTATCAGGGAGAAAACAACTGTTTCTTTTATACCCTTGAAGTTCAGTCCAACACAAGGTACAGTAGTTGGCCTTACAAACTACAAGCCCTGACTCTTGATGATGATATATTTAATATTACATTACAAAAAAACATCTGTAATTTACAAGGAATAGAGTTTCTTTCTAACTATATACAGGGTGGCTTGATGGCTTCACAAAGACCTTCTGTTTATATTATTGTAGTGTAGAGTGGAATTTCACTTTTGACGCAAACGTTTTTTTTTTTTGCCGCCTACTTACCCGTCATCCTCCCCCCTCCTACCACCTGAAATTTGGAAATATCTTTTTTTTAAAATGTTACTGCCCCAACAACAAGAAAGGTTGTGAAAGCCAAGTTTTATGAAATTACAGAGGAGGCAGTGAAAAAAACAACCAAGAAATGCCAGTTCCCAGTAATATCTGATAAACATGTATAGGTTATAGGTACTGTGCCTCTCATAATTTTTTTATAATAATGCACCTTTAAGGAAGGCGAGCATGACTGCTGGTCCATGATAAAAGTCGAAGTGTATATGCAAAGTCTGTTTTTTACTGGTTGTAGTGTAAAATTGTTACAATGTTTAATAAAATCCGTTGCATCCTTGCAGCTCTTCTCTTTGGCGTCAGGACAAGTTAAGTACAATATCCTGTGTTTCCCTCCCTCCCCCCTCTGTTATTTAAATGTTCTTCTCTTTCTGGTCAATGCGTTGGGTCAACAGTCTGCTGAGGCTGATGGCTTTACAGCTGGCTTAAAAAGTTAAAGTGTTAAAAGTTATGGTCATTTTGCTGGTTCAAAATATTAAAAAGCTGTGGCCAAGCCCTTACCCCTCCAAGGAAGCCTGATAGCTAAATGCGTCAGGCCACCCCTGTCGCACTTTTATCGGCTTTTTTTTGGTGTTCATTGCTTTTAATATTCAACTTGTAATATAATGTATTTTATGTATGTGAGTAAATATTAATTGTTTAATTAAACAGTAAATCAGTGTTTTTTACTCAGTTTGTATAATTTGTCTGGCTGGTCCTGTATACTCTTGCGTCTCTCCCTTAAGCACTAGCACCAATACTCCATTTGGCCCATGGTTTATGTACATTAAAGCACAACTGTATTAAAACATGAACTTGTGTTTAATTAAAAAAACTGAATAAAAATGTACATGGTTTAGATAACAATTACTTAATGTACCTTATTATGCCCTGTGTGCTCACACATGTGTTAAACTCTATTCATGTGTGTGTGTGTCTGTTTGAGATAGTGTGTGTGACTGTGTCTGAGTGTGTGTGTCTCTGTGTGAGATAGTGTGTGTGACTGTGTCTGTGTGTGTGTGTGTGTGTCTGTGTGAGATAGTGTGTGTGACTGTGTCTGTGTGTGTGTGTGTCTGTGTGAGATAGTGTGTGTGACTGTGTCTGTGTGTGTGTCTGTGTGAGATAGTGTGTGTGACTGTGTCTGTGTGTTTTTGTCTGTGTGAGATAGTGTGTGTGACTGTGTCTGTGTGTGTGTGTCTGTGTGAGATAGTGTGTGTGACTGTCTGTGTGTTTTTGTCTGTGTGAGATAGTGTGTGTGACTGTGTGCGTGTCTGTGTGAGATAGTGTGTGTGACTGTGTCTGTGTGTGTGTGTCTGTGTGAGATAATGTGGCATATGGTATAGATAACAGGAAGATATAGGTGAACCGATAGATGATGAAAAGTGGTCATAAATATAAGGAGTCAGCAAAATGTTCTGTCAGTTACCTTCAACAAACAAACATATAAACTGTTACACAGGACATATCTAGTGCCAACATTATTAAACAAGATGTATGCTGATGCCAATGAAAACTGCTTTAGAGGCTGTGTAGAAAGAGGAGACAACATCCATATATGGTGGAAATGCCCCAAAATAAAAATAATATTGACCAAATAAAATAACATCATTTATGTGATCATACCCATCCCAGTGACATTCACATTTTTTTATTTTATTAATATTAAGTTGTATATCTGATATATACAAATTTATAAATGCCATATTGTCACAATGTAATATTTAGATGACTTTATAACCTAATAAATCCAAATAAAGATATGTAGTATAAAAAAGTTTGATATAGTGTGACAGTGTGTGTGTGTCTGTGAGATAGTGTGTGTTTTGTCTGTGAGGTAGTGTGTGTGTTTGAGACAGTGTGTGTGGCACTGTGTATGTGAGACAGTGTGTGCATACATACCGTATTTGCTCAAATATAAGACAAGGTTTTTTTCAGAGCAAATGCTCTGAATGTCTTATATTCGAGGTCGTTTTATAATCTGACCTCAAATCGAGGTTTGACTATAAGACCTGCATCCCCCTCGCTAACAGCCGGTGGATGTCGTCTGCGCGTATTGTGCAGACATCCTCTGGCTGCCACTGCTGGCAACCAGGAGATTTGGGCAGCTGGGGGATGTCTGCACGATACGTGCAGACATCCTCCATGCTGCCCGACACTTCCTTCTATTATGACGAAGCGGTTGTCCGTCATAATAGATGGAAGTGTCGGGCAGCATGTAGGATGTCTGGCCATATCGTGCAGACATCCCCCGGCTTCCCCCACTAGCCACCAGGGAGAGAGAGAAAAGGGGAGGGGGAGGGAGAGAGGGAGAAGGAGACAAGGGGAGGGAGGGGGTGATAGAGCGACAAGGGGAGGCAGGGGGGAGAGGGAGACAAGGGGAGGGAGGGGGTGATAGAGCGACAAGGGGAGGCAGGGGGGAGAGGGAGACAAGGGGAGGGGGGAGAAGGTTACAAGGATAGGGAGGGGGTGATAGAGAGCCAAGGGGAGGGAGGGGGTGATAGAGAGACAAGGGGAGGGAGGGGGGGGGGAGACAAGGGGGGGGAGACAATGTGGAAGGGGGAGAGAGATAACACTGGGGGGAGGGAGAGACAACGTGGGAGGGGGAGAGAGATAACACTGGGGGGAGAGACAGAGACAACACTAATGGGGGGAGAGAGGGACAAAGCTGGGGGAGGGGGAGAGAGAGGCAGCATTGGCACATAAAAGGAAATACAAACAAGAAATGCATTTTTTTTACATCATAATTTTTATTAAATATTAAAAAGCAATTTACATGTGAATATATACAAGTTAAACTTTTTCCTATAGGGTAGTCTTAATTTCAGGCTTTTAGTTTTTTTCCTAAAGGAATATCCAAAGTTTGAGGGGTGGTCTTATAATCAGGGTCGTCTTATATTCGAGCAAATATGGTAATTATAAAATAATGACATATTCATTTCCAAGAGCTCATCCAGGGGATAAAAAGAAAGGTAAAACTTTATTATGATAAATGTAAGAATGTTTTATCTTTCTTTTCACCCTGTGTGTGAATTCTTGAAAAATAATTATAGTTATTATTATATATATATAATTTTTTGGGTGGGGAGGGGCAGCATTTCCCCCAGTGCCCCAGTCACCACAATGTCTTGGGCCAGACAGAAATTTCAAATTTAAGGGCAAGATAGCTTAGTTGGAAAAATTCTCCCATTCAGCTGCATTGAAAAATGTCTCCATCTCGGCAAATCTGGCCTAGAGTTTGAAATTCAGTCTCAGTTCCTTTACTGAGTAGACCGTTGTATAAGTGAGGTCTATAACGGACTTTAGTACATACCCCACTCAGAAATGCTATTACTATTAAGTAGATTTAATCTACATGGTGAGAATAAAATTACATTACTATATAACTGGGTAAATAAATGCCAAAATACATGTTTATATATTAATAGAAACGTGAACAATACATTTGAAAGCAGTCGTACTTGAAACTTTTTATTTACATGATGTACTTAGTAGGATTTTTATTCCTTTACAATCATTTGATATTTCTGCACTTATGTCAACTTAATTAATCATAGGCAAACTATGCTGTTGTTCAGTAAGACCCTCCTGCTGTTTGAGAACATGTTTAGAATCTTGGGTCAGATGAAGGAAGATCTTTCTGAACCAAAATTCTGAACAAGATGTCTGCTCCCTTGTAGAGCAACATGGAGCAAAGAGCGCTCAATAAGGTGCTTAATTTGTATTCTTTCCTTAAATTATTTCTATTTAAAATGTCTACACTTGATTATGCAGTCATTAAAAACATAACTTAGTTTTTTTTTTTTTTTTTTTGCCAATAAGTGTCTTTTAAGTACTAGGGCTCAACCTATACATTTGAAATGTCCAAGGAGTGATATTTTTATATCTGAGGGAGTGGCTGAAGATGTGGCTATGGGCGGGGCATTACCGGAACATTTTTTTCCACTTTATGGCCAATCGATTATTATTTGTGTCATTTGGTCATATAAGTCATATAGATAAGAATAAAGTATTTTATTTACCCAAATGGACTTACCCACATTTACATTAGTTTAAACATTTATTATTGAATTTTATTGTCTGGATTTACATTTAACCAAAAATAACGAGCTTCCAAAAAAGAGGTACAATGTAAGAAGAGAGGTAGAGAGGGATTCGGGTACAAAATAAGAACCGTTCCTCCTAAATAAGGGCATATGCGAGTGTACATCTTCTAATAAACAAAATCTCATGCCACAATGAAGAGAAGATAAGGATTTATAAAATGCATGTTTATGAAACAGATTTAAAACACTTTTTTTTGTAAACACAGGCAAATAAAGGTTATACACTTTTCGCAAGGTCTCTCCAAATTTGCCTACATAAATATGAGGCTGTGGCATGATTAAGAGAACAAGAAGTAGTTCATAGTCTGTCTGAGAAGGTGAAAGGCTCAGAGCTAAACAGACGTTTGCTTGATCCTGTTGTAAGGGGCCTGTGCTAGACAGGAGGGAAGACAAACTCAAGAGTCTCTTGTATACGCAAACTATATGAGGCTTATGAATGTAGCCTTTTCTAGGTCATAAGTCTCTTGCCACATGGAGAGAAGAAAAAAATCCCAAGAACCAACCCAGTGTTCAGCCGTATGTAGTCATGGATTTCAATCTAGAAACTTTATCAAGTACATTTCACTCTCACTCTCTGATCAGAAATACAGACTTCTGTATCCATAAACTGCGACTCAACTTAAAGGACAACGGTCAGCAAAACTATTTCTTGTTTCATTGAAAAATTGCATAAATTGTAGACATTTTAAATATAAAATATGTAATGGAAGAACAAATAACGTACCTTATTAAGCTCTCTCTTTGCTAATGTAGGTCTATCAGGGGGTGGACATCTTGGGTCTGATAGGTCAGACTTTCCTTCATCTGAACCAAGATTCTAAGCAACATGTCCGCTTCCGGATAGAGCTAAACAAGCAAAAAAGGGTTTGTAAGGTTTTATATGTATTCTACACTTCTACACCCCGATGCAATATTTCAATTAAACAGAACTTTTTGTTTTCCAGTAATTGTCCTTTAATATAAGCAGCGTAATTAAAAATGTAGCCTTTTTACCTAAAGGAATTAAGGACATAAATCAAAGATTTTCCTTGAAATGTTCTGTGTGAATATACGTTACATCTCCTGGTCCTGCAGTACTGGTAATTAACCACAGGATGAGTTAATAATTCATAATTCAATGACCCGGATCAGTAGTAATTGTTATAAATCATACAATCTCACAAAATGTAAAATGTGTGGTTTCTGTAATCTCCAGCATTGCTGCAGGAATCCCAGCTCTTAAAAACTGATTATGTAAGGTACAAGAATGGACTGAACACAACTTCATCAGGTGACACTAGTGACCTTGATTGGAACCACGCAAGGCAAGGATTAAACTCCGACAAGACTTTAACCAGTCAAAATATGGCCTTGTGTAGTTTTCGAAAAAAAGGGTCACAAGTGTCACCCTTTAAACTGTGGTGAGTGCATTTTTGTACTTTGTATCAATCCTGGGCTGGATAAAAACTCAGGAAGATTGTCACCTTGTGTGACTTCATATAAATTAGCTGTATTAAGTAAAAAAAAAAAAACACTTTTCTAAAACAAACAAAACCACTACTCTCCCAAGCACATAGTGAAGAATACGAGAATATTCTTGTATTTAAACCTTCTCAGTTTTTAGAAATTCTACAAAAAAATGTAATGTAAACGCAACATTTTTCTAAATTCAGTATGTAGTGTATAAGGGTCTATTCACTAAAATTAAAAAAAAAAAAAAATTCTGAGTTTTACTTAGTCTAAAAAATAGCCTAAATCATTTTGCCTCCGATTACTGTCAATGGGGAAGATGTGAACCTGGGTTTTTTCAGATGTCGGATTTGACTCAAAATGAAAGTCAACCTCCAAAGTCGTATTTTAGTGAATAGACCCATTAGATCTTGCAACTTAGGATATAAGGTGTAGTGTCTAATAGAAGGAGTCTGTTGGGTCACAGGATGTAACTTCTTATTCCAATTTTCATCTGTCATATCTAATGTCGGAACAACAATACGAGGAGAACCGGAAATTGGGGATACCTTTTGAATGCAAAAGAGACACCCATCAGTTAAAATCCCATAGAATCACTTAAACCCAGTTTGAATATATAGACCATTCTGTGGAATCACGGCAGTCTATAAGGCGCTACACCTAGTCTCCTTTGGTACTGAAGCTACATTTGTGAGTGCAAGAGTCCATTTTTGTAACTAGTATCAGTCCCACCCCTTCTGCATTTTGATAAATTAGACTGGTTTTATTTCCAGTTGCTCCTAAGAGCTGAGACCTTGTATAAGGAAATGGAAGCAGAAAAGTCTCAAACAATTAATGTGATCATCGAGCCCATCTCTTGACATTGTATCAAGTTCTGCGTCTCCGTGGAGAACAGTTCATTAGTATGGAAAACATATGGTCCAGATTAGAGTGAGGGAATGTGATATGGTGTTATTTGTATCTTATCCTTTCCACTGCTCTTCTGTGCATTTTGCTTTCCATGCGTCTGATGCAGGCACAGATACATCTTTGGTCTGTTTAAACGCTTGGTGCAGCCATATTGATTGTTAATAATTTGTGAACCAAAAGGTTGAGTGATTATCCCTACGGTGCTAAAAATCTTTTTAAAAAAAAGAAAAAACATACACAGCACAGCATAGCAAAGATTTCTAATGAGGCACAATAACTTGTTTGTTCTATTGCAGTCAATGGTCTTCAATGTTCTAGGATCAATTTTAGCTGATGGACTTGCAGTAGGATCCCACTTGTCAGATTGAGCCCCCTTTGAGTGGTCTAAGACTGACTGTAAAAATGTAGCCCATGCGCAAAGCGAGCACCGGCTACATTTGCCTAAATCATGCCATGCTCAAACTTCTGGGTTCGGGCATGCCTCCGTGATATCATAATTGTCGTCTCACGATTTTTTTTTGCCAGGGTCCCACTGAGTCTATTAAGACTCTAATTGGGTCTGTGCAACTGTGTCCCTGGCTACCAATCATCTTGTAATCGAGGCCAAGAACACAAAATGGCATTTTTGGTGCTTGCTTCTTCTTGGGCGCAAGCACCGTGTGTCACCAACGGGTGTTGAACACCCTTTAGTCTCTTTTATCTCTCAGGAGACTGACATGTTGGGTCACATGAAAAAAGATCTGACCCAAGATCTGTCTGCAATGTCAGCTCCCTGTTACAGCTAAGAGGCCAGTCATTGTGATAGGTGGTTAACAATGTTCATCATCGACCTTTCAATCACAACCACAAGCCAAATACAAAGATCAACCGTATTTGAGAAGCCTAGGGGCTTGTCACAATCCACAGCCATCAGGCCCCAAATTAGCAGGGCTGGATGGGGTGGGTTGATACTGGTTGCCATAAGAGATAGACAGACCATGATCATTTATTATATTTTACATTTCTTCAAGTGATCACTGTGAAAATCAATCACAACGACCCCATGCAATAAATGACAAACGGATTGAACAAGCCTCAAGGCTTGTCAGAATCCCCCAGCTGTCTGCTCCCAAATTCATAGATGTGGATTGATTGTGTTTTGAATTTATGCATGTGATAACTGTGAAATTGTAGTGTTCACACACAATAAACAACAACGTAGTGTTTCGTGAACACTAGGTTGTCCATATTCTCCCTCTCCATGTGTGAACGAGTCGCAAAAACAGTGGTTTTGATTTGTTTGCCAAGAGGGTTATCTTATATTCAGACATGTTCTGGCAAATAAACCTGACATCACGGTAGTAGACAAGGACCAGAAGAGAGCAATAGTAACAGACATAGCGGTGCCAGATGACTGCAACATTAGGAAGGAGTGTGAGAAGCTGGAGAAGTACCAGGTTCTGAAAGAGGAACTAGAGAGGATGTGGAAAGTGAAGGTCAAGGAGGTCCAAGTAGTAATAGGCGCACTCAGGGCTGTGACACAGAGAGAGTGGCTCCAACAGAATGACATCAGAGCACTCTGTCCAGAATAGCGGCGTGCTAGGAAGAGCTAAGATACTGCGCAGACCCCCAAACTCCCAGGCTTCTGGTAGAGGATCATAATAATGTGCTTGGGCACTGCTGATTTATATCCCCCCCCCCCCCTTTCAAACAAAATACCAAAAAGCACCATGTAAAAAATTGATTCTTTCTATTTACTGATTAGGAGAATGGGACCTTTAAACGCATTATTACATCCTGCTGTCAGTGTTTTCTTTCTCGTTCAGTATTTACTTTTGTGTGGAGGAGAATTTTGTGCATCTATGAAAAAATGAATGGCTTTCGTTTTATTTACCATCACCTAATAATTGTACAGCACTTCATACTTCCCTGAGCTGTCAAGAGATATGACATGCTTATACCAGACATCACTTACGTGTTGTAGGAAGTATTAGCCCTTTATGCATTCTTCATAACGTATAACCTCTGGAATCCAGGACATTTTTCAACACTGACTATTAATACATAAAAATAATAAAATGGACAGTCCATATTATTTTTTGGAGGGGGGGGGGGGGGGAAAAAATAGTCAGCAAAGCAGAAGTGTATTATTATGGTAATTCCAATGCCAGATTTAAATTGTTAAACAGTGACAGCATAGCAATGTCCGTCTGTCCCCTCAAATAAATATATACATGTATTTGTAGACTAAATGGGGCAGGTGGCTCTTAAAGGACAACTGGAGCAAAAAAAAAATAATAATTTAGATTTAATTGGAAAATTGCATGTCTTTTAGAGAAATTACAGTGTTTTCTCTATAATAATATGAGCCTGATTTTTCAATGTCTGATTGGCTGATTCTATTTACCAGGCTACCAGCTCCATTAATATTGTTGGGAGGGTGGGGTGCGCTGGGAGCCATTAAGCAGGCTCCCAGTCCCATCAATATAACTCCTAGTCCTGGTAATAATAGTGTGAGTGTGGGGGGGGGGGGGGGGGGGGGCTTGGGGCGGGCGGGGAGGCAAGTGTCACTTGCCTGGCCCACCATATTTATATTTGTATAGACAGGGCCTGATACCTTTTTTTTATGAGGGGGCATTACTACTTGCCCCCTCTTCTTTGGGGAGTAGTAACATTTTGTATTCTTATTTCTTTTTACCGTACTTGCTCGATTATAAGACGACCCTGTTTATAAGACGACCCGCCAAACTTTGGATATTCCTTTAGGAAAAAAACTAAAAGCCGGAATATAAGACTACCCTATAGGAAAAAAGTTGAACTTGTATATATTCACATGTAAATTGCTTTTTTAATAAAAAATGATATAAAAAAAAATGCATTTCTTGTTTTTATTTCCTTTCATGTGCCAATTCTGCCTCTCTTTCCCTTGCCCCCAGCTTTGTCTCTCTCCCCCTCCCTTTGACTCCCCCCTCTCCTCTGTCTCTTCCCCCCCTTGTTTCTCTCTGCCCCCTCCCTCTGTCTCTTCCCCCCCTTGTACCTCTGTCTCTTCCCCCCTCCCTTCCCTTGTTGATCTATCCCCCCCTCCTTCTCTGCCCCCCTCCCTCCCCCTGTCTCTCTACCCCCCTCCCTCCCCTGTCTCTCTGCCCCCCTCCCCCTGTCTCTCTGCCCCCATTGCATGCACAGATATCCTGATGCCCACCACTAGATACCACAGACATCCTCCAATGCTGTCTACTGGTTTCCATGTGTGTCTGCAGTTGAGCACCAGCAGGTCATGTGATGCCCGACGCTCTGATCACAGTACACACATGATAGTGACAGGCAGCATGGGAGGATGTCTGTGTGCCTGGCAGGACACTCGTCTGCCTGCTCACCCACAGAGAGCGCTAGTGAAGGGAGATCTTCACCATGTGAAAGGTCATCATTGGGCCTTTCTTTGCAGGACAGTTCATTGTGGGATCGCTGAAGGTGAGTATTATTAGGGGTTAGGTATTAGTATTAGGGTATGGGGAGGTAAGGTATTAGTATTAGGGTTTGGAGGTTAATGTTATTATCAAGGTTCTGGGAGGTTAGTTAACAGTATTAGGGTTTGGGGGGTTAATGTTAGGATTAGGGTTCTGGGAGGTTAGTTATCAGTATTAGGGTTTGGGGGGTTAATGTTAGTATTAGGGTTCTGGGAGGTTAGTTATCAGTAATAGGGTTTGGGGGGTTAATGTTAGTATTAGGGTTCTGGGAGGTTAGTTATCAGTATTAGGGTTTGGGGGTTAATGTTAGTATTAGGGTTCTGGGAGGTTAGTTATCAGTATTAGGGTTTGGGGGTTAATGTTAGTATTAGGGTTCTGGGAGGTTAGTTATCAGTATTAGGGTTTGGGGGGTTAATGTTAGTATTAGGGTTCTGGGAGGTTAGTTAGCAGTATTAGGGTTTGGGGGTTAATGTTAGTATTAGGGTTCTGGGAGGTTAGTTATCAGTATTAGGGTTTGGGGGGTTAATGTTAGTATTAGGGTTCTGGGAGGTTAGTTATCAGTATTAGGGTTTGGGGGTTAATGTTAGTATTAGGGTTTGGGGGGTTAATGTTAGTATTAGGGTTCGGGGAGGTTAGTTATCAGTATTAGGGTTTGGGGGTTAATGTTAGTATTAGGGTTCTGGGAGGTTAGTTATCAGTATTAGGGTTTGGGGGGTTAATGTTAGTATTAGGGTTCTGGGAGGTTAGTTAGCAGTATTAGGGTTTGGGGGTTAATGTTAGTATTAGGGTTCTGGGAGGTTAGTTATCAGTATTAGGGTTTGGGGGGTTAATGTTAGTATTAGGGTTCTGGGAGGTTAGTTATCAGTATTAGGGTTTGGGGGTTAATGTTAGTATTAGGGTTTGGGGGGTTAATGTTAGTATTAGGGTTCGGGGAGGTTAGTTATCAGTATTAGGGTTTGGGGGGTTAATGTTAGTATTAGGGTTCGGGGAGGTTAGGTATTTTTTTTTCTTTTCTTTTCTTTTTATTTCTTTATTAGAAAAGTAGAAAAAAAGGCAAACAATATACATAACACAGTACCAAACATTCATAACATTCACAGTTAAGACCCCTTAAACAGGATATCAAGACATTTTTCTGCAATTGTGTGCAATTTTTTTTTTATCAGTTTTAAGTAAAGTGCAAATATTGGGGTCAGTTGCTATTTTTATTTTACATTTTTCAATTTTCTTGGCAAAGGATCATATGTTTTATAATTCAATTCCTTTATATTTGCCAGTCAGCCAAAGGTGATTATAGGTATTGAGTCAAGGGAAGGTTAGGTATTAGTATTAGGGTTCGGGGAGGTTAATGTAAGTATTAGGGCAGGGTTTGACAAATTAAATTTGATATGCAAAATACATACATACACACACACACACCTCACATACATACACACACACACATACCTGACATATAAACACACACACACACCTACCTCACATATACACACACACCTATCTCACATATACACACAAACACACACACACCTCACACATAGACAACGTTTTTTTTTTTCCCCTTAATGTGTCGTCCCCCCAGCCACAACCTCCACCCCCCCCCCCACCCCGCGGCTTTACCTCATTGCAAGGGAGGGGACGTTCATTTGGCTGCCGATCTTCATTGATCTTCCTGCTGAGTGCTGGCATGTCACGTGACAGCCGGCACGCTGACACTCGCTGCGCGACTGGGCAGAGCTTGAAGTCTGTGCTTCCAAAAAAAACCAAACAGATGGCAGCGGCAAGGGGTTCATGAGGCTAACGACACCTGCACGCAAGGTCTCATTTCCTGGTCGCCATGGCGGATTGCCTGGGGTTTGTCAAGCCTTATATTAGGTTTCCGGGGGGTTAATGTTAGTTATATTAGGGTTCTGGGGGTAGTGTTAGTATTAGGGTTCAGGGTAGTGTTGGTATTAGTGTTTGGGTTGGGGGGTTAGTATGGGGGCAACGCGACTGCCTTCATCGTGGCAATGTAACCGCTGAACTGTCAGCGCTTACATTGCCTCGATGAAGGCGGACGCTATGCCCTTCACCACTGACAGTACAGCGTTCAAACTGTCATGCTTAACTGTGAGCGGCGAAGCAGCCGATAAGAACTGTCCTAGAAGCTCCCCAGCCAGCGCCTCTGCAACAAACATTATTATTATTATACATATATATATATATTTTTTTTTTTAAAGAATCCTTTGATTTGGCTTCCCCAGGACTGCTGGGCCCCTCACAACTGTAAGGGTTGTACCCTCTTCATGGCATCGCTAATCACGGTGCAGACAGTCCCTGTCTTTCTGAGTGAGCTCATGTATCATTTACAATCAGATCTCCTGTCCAAAATGTTGCGAGTATTTTGCTTACAGTGTGTCATTGATGACTGATGAAAAGAATCTTTGTCACCTTTTAAATGATGTTTTCACGCCACCAAGAGCAGAACTCCGGATTGATATAAAAATCCCCCGAAAATTTTGCTTGAAAAAAAAAAGAAAATAAATTGTTGTCCACAACCTTCAAATTCAATCTCTTCACGGAACAAATTCATTCAAAAGTTACTGTGGATATTTGTGTGAAGAAAGCAGGTTAAGGAACTCCTTGAATGTAAATAATTCTTCATTTGTGAGGCTGTTTATTGTAACCTTCACAGGCTTGCCAAGGTCACATGGTGTAATTAATCTTTCTTTGTTTCTTGTGTACAACATTGTTGCTTAATTAAACAATAGACTACACAAACCATTAATCTCACTGAAGGTTTGGCTTTCAACAAACAAAAAAAAAAAAAAACATGTAAATGTATTTATTGTTTTGGGGATTTTTCCCCCCCTCCCCATGTCTTCTTTGCCTATAGAGACTGTGAACATAAACCATAGGCCCAGGAATTTCCTTTTGGTCCCATTAGAAACATTGCTAGAGGTCTGATATGGATCTACACTATATTAAATGTGGCAATTCTGCTCTTTGTTTGCGACCATGAAATTATTCTAAATTACAATCCCCTCAGGGAAATGTTTTATTGGTTCATCTGATCATCTGAAAGGTCATTATGATTAAAGCTAAACATTAATCGATGAACACAAAGAGAGACATGAATGTAGGTTTGTTTTTGTTTTTTTTTGTTGGCTTTTTTGTCTATATTGGCAAGTTGTTCTTTTTTGACTTTTACTGATGGAGTGCCAATACTTTATGCGTCAACCAAAGATACATTACAGCCAGACTGATTGCCTGTGGGCAGTGGACACATGTTGGCAACAGTTGAATAGAGTTTGCAAGCACAATATTTAATTTCTGGCTTTTACTATAGTTATCAAACCACAAGATGACAATAATTACAAAATAAGAATTAATTAATTGATCTCCTACTTACTTGGACTTGAAAACTGTTAAATGTTTGTAAAAACGAGGGAAATGGAAAGTTTTAGAAACAGAATGTGTCGGCAGATAAGAACCATTTGGTCCATCTAGTCTGGCCAATTTTCGAAATACTTTTATTAGTCCCCTGTTATAGCTAGGATAGTCTTGTGCCTATCCCATGCATGCTTAAAAGGTAGAGGTGCTTACCTCTACCACTTCCGCTGGAAGGCTATTCCATACATCCACTACCCTCTCAGTATCTATCATATCCCCCTTGTTACATCTTTCCTCCAAGCTATACATGTTAAGATGCTTTAACCTTTCCTGGTAAGTTTTACCCTTCAACACATGAACCAGTTTAGTAGCACTTCTCTGAACTCTCTCCAAGGTATCAATATCCTTCTGGAGATACGGTCTCCAGTACTGCGTACAATACTCCAAGTGAGGTCTCACCAGTGCTCTGTACAATGGCATGAGCACTTCGTTCTTTCTACTGCTAATACCTCTCCCTATACAACCAAGCATTCTGCTAATACCTCTCCCTATACAACCAAGCATTCTGATAGCTTTTCCTGCTGCTCAATTGCATTGCCTACCTACCTATGAAATTATTAAGTCCTCTGAAATTATTACTCCTAAATCCCTTTCCTCAGATGTTGAGGTTAGGACTGTACCAAATAATCTATATTCTGCTTTTGGGGTTTTACGCCCAAGGTGCATAATCTTGCACTTATCCACATTAAGTGTCAATTGTCACAGCTCTGACCATTTTTCTAGTTTAGCTCAATCATTTGCCATTTGGCTTATCCCTCCATGAATATCAACCCTGCTGCAAATCTTTGTATCATCAGCAAAAAGACCTACTTTGCCAACAAGACCTTCTGCAATAGCACTAATAAAAATATTATAGAGAATGGGTCCAAGTACAGATCCCTGAGGTACCCCACTAGTAACAAGACCTTGCATCGAATATACCCCATTGACTACATTGACTACAACCCTCTGTTGCCTGTCACTCAGCCATTGTTTAATCCATTCAACAATATTGAAATCCAAATTTAAAGATTTAGTTATTAAGAAAGGCTTAGAGGGGATATTATAATGTTATATAAATATGTACAGGGCCAGTACAAGGGGCTCTCTTAAGACCTATTCATTAACAGAATAGTACAAAGGACCAGAGGTCACCTGCTAAGACTTGAAGAAAGAAGATTTCATATCTACCACAGCGGAAGAGATTTTTTTACAGTAAGGACAATAAAGGTGTAGAATTCACTGCCTAAAGAAGTGGTTCTAGCAAATACAATAGATGCCTTTAAACTGGGCTTAGATATATTTTTTAACCCCTTAAAGACAGACCCTTTGAAACATTGTTGGTCATTCTGGACAATGGCTATTTTAACATTTCTGTGCTGTTTGTGTTTAGCTGTAATTTTCTTCTTTGTCATTTGCTGTACCCACACAAAATATACATTATTTTTATCGGGACAAGAAGGTCCTTCTTTAGATGCCATCATTTTGATCATATCATATAATACACTATAAAAAAAAATGTATGCTGAAAAAAACACATTTTCTGAATTTATTTGAAAAATCTTTTAGTCATCTACAAAGGCTAAGAAAAAAAAACATCTAAATAGGTTCTATTTGTCCTGAGTACAGGGATACCACCGTGTTGGGTTGTTTGGGGGCTAAAAGGTCACATTTGGGAGGTGCACTTTTTGGTTTTCCAACTTTTGACATGCTGACAACCTGCGCCCATGTCTTATTTGGGACATTTTTGAAGCCAGCCAGAGTATTTACCCCATCAAACCATATATCATTTAAAAGAAGACACCCTAGGCTATTTCAAATGGTTGTATTTTAACACTTTCCATGCACTATTTCCACCACCAGCCTTTGTCAAATTTCGAGGTTGTAATTTTTTGTGTTTTTTTTTCACATACATTGTACTTCATACATGAATTAAAAGATTTTGGTATGTGTCACTGCCAAACAACATCCCAGTATATGTTCATCAACATCTCCTGAGTACAGGGATACCAGCCATGCATAGGTTTGTCAGCTTGTTTAGGGGTTAAAAGGCAACATTTGAAAGGTGCGCTTTTTGATTTTACAACTTGGAATTTTGACATGTAGAGCAAGGAAGGGGTTAATCACTCTTAGAAGAGCCTTTGTAGTACTGTAATAAATTGCAGTACAAAAATTAACCCCTAAAAATGCACAGACAAGAAAAATGTGCTACTGGCAGTAATCAGTGGTAGGGAAGGGGTTAATACACAGTGTACACTATACAAATGGTATGGGGCTTTTATAAAAGCCACCGAGTCTCCCAATTTTATAACATTTTATTTAATATATTATAATTAAAAACTTACATTACACATATCTGTCTCTCTCCCTCACTAAAATTCTAGTGAGGAGAGGGCAGCAATCCAGACAGGTCAGATCAATATTTACCAATATAGATCTGACCAGGGTGATGCGCATCTAAGCAATCACCAAACAGCCTTTGCCACTGATCGGCTGTTACTGACCGCCAGGCCCACAATCAGAGGGTGACGGACGATACTGGTGTCCCGGGCCCAGGTCACGGCAGAAGAAAGATTTCCCCAGGCCGCGGCCCAGCACTGGACCACGGCCTCTGTTTAGCCAGGCCGCGTGCTGTTAGGGAAGCGTTCTGCGCTCCCCTCCAGCCGCGTGGCTTCAATAAAGTAAAAAAAAAATGCGACTGCATGGAGGAGATGACAGGGAGACAGAGCAACAAGGAGATAAGTACTAGGGAAGGGGGAAGGAGGGTGGCATGTAACGAGCAAACTACTGGCATATTGAGTGGCAAAATACTGGCATATTGAATGTCTAAATACTGGCATATTGTGTGACAAAATACTGGCATATTGAGTAGCAAAATACTGGCATATTGAATGTCTAAATACTGGCATATTGTGTGAAAAAATACTGGCATATTGAGTAGCAAAATACTGGCATACTGAGTGACAAAATACTGGCATAATGAGTAGCAAAATACTGACTTATTGAGTGGCTAAATATTACTGGCATATTGAGTGACAAAATACTGGCATATTAAATGGCTAAATACTGGCATATTGAGTGACAAAATATTGGCATATTGAGTGGCTAAATACTGGCTTACTGAGTGGCTAAATTCTGGCATATTAAATGGCTAAATACTGGCATACTGAGTGGCTAAATTCTGGCATATTAAATGGCTAAATACTGGCATACTGAGTGGCTAAATTCTGGCATATTAAATGGCTAAATACTGGCATACTGAGTGGCAAAATACTGACTTATTGAGTTGCTAAATAGTACTGGCATATTAAATGCTAAAATATTACTGGCATACTGAATGGCAAAATTTAACTGGCATATTGAATGGCAAAAGGGCCCAGAAAATTTGTTCAGTAAGGGGCCCTGAAATTCCTGGTGGCCCTGCTGACCACTATACATGTGCTCAGATGTTATGCAGCGATCTACAGCAAGCAATGGGTTGATAGCTCATAAAAGAGCCTTTGTTATACTGTAGTAATTTACAGTTAAAAAATTTAAATAAAAAATGTGCACATAGCAAAAAATCTGATGCTTTGCACGATCACTGTGTACGCAGCAATCAATGACAGAGAAGGGGTTAAGTACTGAGAATGGCTTTTATAAAAGCCCTTCATTATTAAAATGTTATTAAATATTTTTCCTTTATTACATTTGAAAAAAATAACTTTATCTGATCCGTCTCTCTCCCTCACTAAAACTATAGTGAGGAGAGAGAGGCAGATTTTATACTTGTCAAACGCAATATTAGTCAGTATTGCCTTTGACTGTATGATAAGTGCTCATGAGAGGTTTGGTTTCCTCAATATCAGGCAGTACTTAAGCAGAGCAACCAGTGAATACCCAGCACCCACATTGCGGCCATAGATCTTGTCAGATGACCTAGATTGCACTGAGCAGACAGATTGTACCCACAGGTCTTACTGGAAGAGTGTGTTTTAATGGGGGTTATGCATGAGTACCAAATATAAAGCCCTAGCCATTTTATATGTCTATGGTGTGGTGCTATAGGTCTGCCATAATGATGATTTAATGTGTAGTGAGAAGTTTTCCTTAAAGTTGGTCTTGAGGACACAGCACTTCCTGGCTTCGCCGAGGTGGCATGTACCAATTCCACCAAGACGGAACATCCATCCCCTGCCAAGATGGCACCACTCAGGTCACCAGTGCAGGTTAAGTAGGGAAAGAAGCAGAGAGACACAGCAGTGTCATCGTGGAGCCAGCTAATAGTCTCTCACAGTGGCTGTGCAAGGAGACTCAAAATGGCTTCTTGGTCAATCAGCAGTCAGTGTCTTTAAACTTTCAGTATGTGAGCATTAGGAATACCCTGACGGCCATGGAGTGGTTCCACAAAACATGACCCGCCAGAAACCAGACTCTGGATCCAACCCTTGATTGCCCAGGGACCAACCTGTGAGATTCTCCTGCTAGGAGAGCTCAGCTGGCCATGGATAATGGTTGACCTCACTTTTGGTGAATGGCTCCCTCTGTGTGCTCCTCTTTGCAACAAGATAAATCCCAGACTGGATCTTTATTGTCCAAATGCCTTGTAATAATAGCCCTGTTTATTCATCGAGCACCGGGAACAAGTTGTTCTGCTAACTGGCAATTGTGAATAGTTATGTCATCATCCACATTTATCTGTATGACAAAAAGTTTCTTACACAACTCAGAAGAACTTCCCGACTTTAAATAAAAAAAAAATCACTGATAATAACATTATTATCCTAATGCACAAACTTCTGACCCCTGAAAACTATTTTAAAAGGTACTCTTAACAAAATTATTAACAGTTAGCCCCATTAAAACAGCTGGAGATCGGCGGAGATTAAAGCACGGAAGGGACTTTTAAAAATGAGGAAAGTAGTTTGATAATACCTGCTTTTATTTCCGCTATTTGTGTACATGGCACCTACCTCACTAAACAAAGACTGAAAATATTTATTTGATGTAACATTTATCTTGTATGAATATTCTCTTTTCGAATTCTATTTTCTCTAATGGCCTTTCAAAAATGTATTAATTGCCAACCAAAGCCTTCTGTAACAAGCAGGTGTTGGGAGGTACTTCAGTTGAATCTCGATCATAATAGGAGAAAGTAGGCCGCATTCTACAGATCTTTTTCATCCTATACAAAATATTTGCGGATTCCTTACATGATGAATGAAATGAATCAGAATCTATCCTATGAGGAAAATACAAAGGATGCTAAAGTTCTCCTGATATCTTGCACATTCATTTGTAACAGAAATTTAATGTATAATAGGAATGTTTTTCTACAAGATTTATTTTAATTCGGCAATGCTACGTGTTATCTTTTATTCATACATTAGACATCAATCGGCTAGGAGACGTAGGAAGAAAAATAAATAATAATTAATTTGTGGCTTTTATTTTGTCTTAAAAGGACACTAGGTTTGTTAATACAAACATTAACACATGAACAAAAGATTAATATTATTATGATCTGTATTCATTAATTAATCATGGTCGATCCTTTGAGATCTCCTCCCTGATTAATTAACTGGATTCTGTCTGTGCGTATATATCCATCCTACATACTGCACTTTGCATGCTCTTTCTGCTGCACGTGGAACAAATATGTGTCCCTGGAAACATGGCCGATGTTGGCAACTATGATATCTAGAGGTCAGCACCCTCCCTCATAAAACTGTTTAAAAATGAAAGCTTCTGCCAGTAACCAGTTACAACTCAAGATTTCCTTAATGGAAGGTGAATGTAGCTAACATTCCACAATGCAAAAGGACTGGAATGATGTAATTCGCCCCCTGTGCACAATTGCAATTCAGTAGAATTCTCTTATTTTTATGTGAAATGAGAGTGCATGAACAGATTGGAACATCCATTTTAATACACAGTAATATGTTCAAATAGCACATAGGAAAGTATTCCCTTTAGAGATTGTGACCCATATGTGATTAGAAAAAACTTATTAAATGGTCTACTTGATTTCGATTAGTTTAGAAACATAAGAACCTTTCAGTCCATCTAGTCTGCCCAATTCTCTAAATACTTTTATTAGTCCCCAGTTCCTTATCTTATAGCTAGGATAGCCTTGTGCCAATCCCACGCATGCTTAAAATCCTTCACTGTGTTTACCTCTACCACTTCTGCTGGAAGGCTATTCAATACATCCACTACCCTCTCAGTAAAGTAATACTTCCTGATATTACTTTTAAATCGTTGCCCCTCTAATTTAAGAGTATGTCCTCTAGTTGTGCTGGTTTTTCTTCTTTTAAATTTACTCTCTTCCTTTACTGTGTTGATTCCCCTTATGTATTTGAATTATTATTAAAACTGATAGATTTTAAAGGAACTTTATCTTTGTATTGCTTACAATTATTAACCCCTATAGGAGACACGATGGTCTTGGCACATCATCAATGTAAACCAGGGGTGTGACCACTTTAAAAAAAAAAATCATATATATATATATATCAATTCTGCTTTAGAAGGATAAATATAGCATCAAAAGAACACTATACATTTTCCTTTAAAAAATTAAATAAAAATACATATATATTTTGACATATAAATTACAGTTAAACACACACATAACAAAAAAATCTCCGGTACTTAAGGGGTTAAATGTCATTTGTTTGTCCGAAACTCCAGTTTTGGTTATCTTTTGAAGCTTCTTTTTAACCCCTTCATTATCAGACTTTTTGAAAAGTGTAAGGGCTCATGTTGTCCATGCAAGATTCATTGTCTACCCTCACAGACTGGGATTAATCTGCAATACATTGCAGGGGGCTTTATCAACATAGTGCATTTGCAGTTGCCACAAGATGATGTAAATTATTTATGGGTCAATCCACATCTAAAAAGCAGGCCAATTACAATGATACAAAGATAGAAAAATGTGGCGCACTTCTAAGATAAGCCAAATATTATACTTTCCCTCTTTTCTTTTATGTTATCAATCACAGCCCTCACAATGAAGAATTGAACATGAAAAAGGGAGCGACAACAAAAAGCGAAATATTGTGTACTGGGCCTCGAAAAAAATTCACAGCAAGCAGCAAAAAAAAATTTAAAAAATGGCCTCTTACACTTTCTAGAGAAATCACTGCTCTTTTAGAAAAGCTGATGGATCTTGGGCATTGAATTCCTCTCAGCTGTATCCGCTCTGTTAAGATACATACATAAAAGGAAGGATAAGACTAGGCATACACTGAGAAGAAGTCAAACATATCAATTCTTACATATGAGTTAATGTTTGCCTGCACTGGAAGGGGAGTAGAGCACACCATAAGCCGTTGCTCTACCAAAAAGTCAAGGAAGTCAGAAGTTCCCATCGGGTGATCGTGATCACTCAGATCTTACCATTGGCTGAACCACACATGCACAGTAGACTCACTTCACACACTGAGTGATCGAGCACATACTTTCTATGGTAAGATCTGAGTGATTGCCCAATGGGAACTTCTGAGTTCCTGGAATTTGTAGTAGAAAACTGTGTAGGAATTTCAGCATGTTGCACAGTGTCAGCTGGCAGCTGCAAAGGCCAATAAGATATTGGGGTGTATTAAAAGGGGTATTGACTCACAGGGGGAAGATATTATTCTTCCTCTTTAGAGGTCCATGGTAAGACCTCACCTTGAACATGCAGTTCAATTCTGGGCACCTTTTAATTAAAAAGACATTATGGAACTAGGGAAAGTGCAGAGGAGGGCTACAAAACTATTCAGGGGAATGGAAAATTTTAGTTTTGAAGAAAGGCTGGAAAAGTTAAATCTGTACACGCTAGAGAAAAGGGATATGATAATGTTATATAAATATGAACAGGGCCAATACAAAGGGATTTCTAAAGACCTGTTCATTAACAGAACAGTACAAAGAACAGGAGATTACCCGCTAAGACTTGAAGAAAGGAGATTTAGTCTACGGCAGTGGAAGGGATTTTTTTTACAGTAAGGACTATTAACCCCTTTGCAACCGATGACGGTCCTGGACCGTTAAGGGGAAATGTCTCTTCGTGACCGATGACGGTCCAGGACCGTCATACAGGTCAGATCGCGGTATGCACGCTGGTATACCGCGATCGCGCTAACAACGACATGGCTGAGTGCCTTGATACCGAGACACTTCAGGCATGTCGGTTGAGGACCCCCCCGGAAACATCCGGGCACTGTGACAGCCAATCACAGCGCCCGGATGTTAATAGCTGTTAAAGCAGGTGCCTGCTTTGACAGCTATAGTCCCTGCTCCACGGTAATCGTGGGGCAGGGAGAGACTAAATATAGTGTGTCAAGTCTCCCCCTGGTCCCCCCCCAGTAACAACCAGCCCCCCCAAAGGATTTTTTTAATAAAAAAAAAAACGTTTAAAAAAAATAATATTTTTTTTTTTCTATTGTGCTAATCCTAACTCTTGGGTTAGGGTTAGAGTTCATCAAAACCAAATACTAGAGTTAGAATTAGGGTTTGTACTAACCCTAACCATAGGGTTAAGGTTAGAGTTAAATAAAAATAAAAAAATTTAAAAAAATGTAAAATTAAATAAATTAAAAAATGTAAAATAATAATAATAAATATGTCTGTCTGTGGTCCTCTAGGGGTATTTTATTTAAAAAAAAAAAAAAAGACTGCTAGTGGGGCCAGTGCTTTGCATTGGCCCCCAGCAATAGATAGGGGCCCGCAGCAGCTGGATATATGATCCTTGCAGCCGCAGGATAGCAAAAATCGGTGCTTCCCACTATAGACTACATTTCCAATTCTGCTACAGTAGTTTTTGGCTGGCTGAGCATGATAGGAAATGTAGTCACAAGCATTACATAATAAATACACGTTTTAAAGCTGCAATAACCGTATCCTAAATTTTGCCCTGTAACTGCCACATAAACCTAGCAAACCTGTACATGTGGGGTACCGCTATACTCAGGGGAAGTTGCTAAACATATATTGGGGTTTTGTTTGGCAATAAAATAGAACAGCCCCTTTAAATTCATACCTAAGTTTCATAGTGGAAATAAAACACACACAAAATTACTACGCCAAAACTTTTCAAAGATTGGTGGTAAAATGACAGAGTGAAAAGTGTCAAATTACCCCAAGTTGAATACCCTGGGATGTCTACTTTATAAAAAATGTGTACATGTGGGGGGTTATTCACCGATTCATGACCGATATCGGTGTTACAGTGTCACTAACGCTAATTGAAAAAAAATGGTTTTGAAATAGCTATATGCTACTTGTATTTATTAACCTAAAACATGCAAAAAAACGCAAAAAAACATATAAACATTGGGTATTTCTGAACTCAGGACCTATAGTCGAATCTATTTAGTAGGTTTTTTCATTAGCTTTTGGAGCTTAGTAAAAGAATTTACAAAGAAAAGTCAGGAAAAGTGTTTTTTTTTTTTTTTTTTTTAACCATATTTTACTATTTTTTTCACAATACAATAAATGATATGAACAAAATAATGTCATAAAAAGAAAGCCCTTCTTGTCCTGAAAAAAACAATATATAATTTGTGTGGGTACAGCAACCGACAAAGAAGAAAATTAAAGCTAAACACAAACACCTCAGAAGTGTTAAAACAGCCTCGGTCACTAAAGCACAACATTCCAAAAACAGTCTGGTCATGAAGGGGTTAAGATATGGAATTCACTATCTGAAGAAGTGCTTCTAGCAAATATCTTAGATGCCTTTAAAAGCGACCTGGATACTTTTTTTTAATGAACAGGAACATAGAGGGCTATGCATGTTAGTATAGGCATTAATATTTATTTAGTGTTTGTTGATCCAAGGAGAAATCTGATTGCCGTTTGGAATCAAGAAGGATTTTTTTCCCCCCCACTGAAAGCAGAATTTCGATATTGCTGAAGGGGTTTTAATTTGCCTTCTTTTAGATCAACAGCGGTAAACATGGGATAGGAAAAGGGTTGAACTTGATGGATACGTCTTTTTTCAGCCTAAACTACTATGTAACTATGTTTTATAAACAGTAAGGTTGATAATACTTTTCTTATCTTGTTTTCTAAAATGTTTAAATAATTCCAATTTGTTTTACCTTGATGTAGGATTCCTTAAATGATCCTAGCACAGTAAGGATTGACATTGGCACTGTGCATCATCTCTTGACTGAGCATCATGGGATATGTAGTTCAAAAACCTCAGTAGTGCCAAGGTTGGCAATCACTGTCCTAGCATCATGAGCTCCATGGCATTCAAGTTGAAATGTAGTAACAGTAAATATCTAACACATTTTTTCATGCTCTGTAATAATGTAAAGATTGATTTCTAGATGACAGGTTCAGTTTAATTCTCAGCATACAGATCCTGACTCGCTTGTACTATATATTGTGATTTGTGACTAACTCCGCCGTCTGTCTGAATCATTTTGTACTATTGCTGTCAAGATTTATGTCTTCCAAAGACAGATAGCCTTCATAATAACAGTGCTATGTTTAGTACAGCCAATACAGCCTATGCATCCAATGATAAAATTATTGTTAGAATGTGGGATGCCAGCCAGAGGACAAAAAAGTAGTTTACAATTAGAATAGTGATTATTTGTGCAATTACACTGTATTGCATGTGCAATAGATAAACCAAATCTGAAAATCTGTAAATCATTTTTTTTAAAAAGAGGGACTAAAACCCAAATTCGGTATTCAGTTTTCATTACACAGAATTCCACTTCTGCCTCATTAAAATGTCTTTTGAAGGATGCTCCTAATGTTCACCATGCATGAGATATTTACTTATACTTTATTCAAAAGCCTAACGAAAGAGTTCCAAACTTTTGGTACCTTTAATGTCCAATTTTGTGGGTGGGGGTGGGGGTGTGGGAGAGAAGTTAATCACAGCTAATGGTACAGAAGCTTTGCGTATGGCATCACACAAGATGAGGGCGGACTATATTTGGCTTGGGTTCGATCATCGGACCCAAGGAGAGGCAAGTGCTGCCCAAAGGTATTAAAACTTGACCTTTTATATAGGCATGCTTTATTACTACACCCACAATGTAATAAATGTTAGTGGAATTATTTAAAAAAATTATTGATTGGGTGATAATTGTCCTTTAAATTCCCTACTCACTGCTTAGTGAATAGACCCAGATGTCTAATTTATTTGTATTTATATAATTAAGTTAAACATTACTTCTTCTTTTTTTTATTTAAGTTTCATTTTACATTTCTTTCTTAAGCTGCATTTCTGATATTCTCCAAAATAGTCATGCTACCATCTGAGCTCTTATTAGCTGTCTTAATACAAATTGCATAATGATATATTCACGTTATATACATCAAAGCCAATTTAATATGTACTACCCAAACTAATGCCCACACACTTCCATAGCTTGTAAATATCTAAAACCACATAATAAAAAAAATACCTATACAAAGGAAGACAAACATAAACCAATGAACAGTGAGGAGCTCAGTCGGAAATCCAAAACATGCACCTTCCATCGAGATATTAAATTCAACCTCAATTTGACAAGTAAATTTATTTAAACATGCCTCCCCTAGAATAATATCTGAGCATCTTTTGTATTGCAACATACTAATAGATTTCAATCGCCTCCAGGATGCTTTTTTCTTGAAGACTGGGGCGACATCCTGCTTTACAAAGTTCTAGACTTTAAAGACAGATGAAGTGGTGGCATAATGCCTTATTAAAATGTTAATATTAAAGTATTGAAAGGTGTTTCCATTCTTTCGTCCAGTTCCTCTATGTGTTCTTCGTTTATTTTTTCTCCTTGAATCCTTTTCCACTGCATGTTAACACTGTAACAGAACCCCTGGGTACTCCAGGCTGGGTATCTCTATCAATGTCCTGCTTCTTATGGACAATCTGTTCTTACAAGAGCTGAGTATAGTGATATTAGCCCCCGGGATCTCCTGATCTCTCCAGCCATCCACACCACTAGCCTTGACACATAGTGTAGGATGAAGAATAATAACAGGTTTATTGAAAACAACACAAACTACTATACAGTAATGGGATATTTAGACAGGTGTCATCTTAACTTCTTAATTAAAAGACAACAGCACAACGCATACTACAGACACAGGTGATTAGATCCACAGTACATAGGACACAACTTAATCACACACCACACCTTTCAGGTACAATGGGAGATTCACATACGGACAGGAAATACTTAACACCTATAACATTCCGTAACTCAATAATAACTTGGGCAAAGAAGCACAAAACAAAAGAAAAAAAGAAAACAATGCAATAATAACAGAGCCAAAAAATATGTACACACTTTCCTCTGCAATATCAAACTTCTGCATGCCTGGTAAGCGTGTTATCCAACTCAGGGATGGCAATATATTGTACCATCCCAGGCCAGGGCTGTAGTCTGTTGGCAAGAGGCTGGCAATCGGACCCCTCCATGAACCCCAGTGACAGAGGGTTCTGTCACAAGCACTTTGCAATTTTATCAACTTTAATTAAAATAGTTTCCCCCCACACACACACACTAATAAACTGTACATTTTGCCATCTATATTTATTAACCTAATGGACCACAGCAGGACATAATGGAACTTTTCTATATCTTACTAATGATTTCATTACCTTTGACACTGTTCATTAATTTCAAAGACAAAAGGTGAATGAATAGAATGTGTTCTTCCTATATAGGTCTCAGTCTGCTAGTTAAACACCTAGTGCCAATCATCTATGAGCAATCCCTTTAAACCTACCTATAAAGGTCTCATTCTGCTAGTTAAACACCTAGTGCCAATCATCTACGAGCAATCCCTTTAAACCTACCTATAAAGGTCTAATTCTGCTAGTTAAACACCTAGTGCCAATCATCTACGAGCAAACCCTTTCAACCTACCAACGAGGCGTTCTCAAACCTACTGTAATTACAGTAAGCCTGCAGCAACAGCGAGATCTTTTGTACTTCATAATAAAGTGAGGCATTATTAAATTAAATATATAATCCTGTAGTTCATCATCTGACATTGGAATGACAGCCTTAAAGAGGGAGTAAATCCAACATGTATTTATAGAATGAGCTCAATTCTGCTGATCTCATCACTGGTTTAAGTATCCTGCTATTGTTTTTAATTTTGGTTATGTGGTGTAAAAAATTAACATGTGGGAGTTAACATCCACACGAATGGAAAGACCCAAGGTTTCCCAGCAGAACATTGCCCAAAGCATCATACTGCCTCCGCCGGCTTGCCACTCAGTAGTGTATCTTCCACAAGGCAAGCAAGGCACTCGCCTAGGGCGGCACTTTGCCAAAGGACTGCACTTTGCCAGAGGGTGTTAAAGTACACTTTTGGTGCTTCAAACATTTTCGCTCCCTCCCCCACCATTCAGGAAGCTTTAGTTCCTCCCAATTAATTGGGGTAATGGGGGGTCGTGAGTGTGCAATGTGGGTGATAGGGCATGTCGTAGGTGTGCAACGTTGGTATGAGTGTGTGTGGGGGGGTGCCTGAATTTTGTCTGCCTAGGGCAGCACAAAACTAAGATTCACCACTGTTGCCACCTGTCAGTACGATCATAATGTTATGTCTGATCGGTGTATATAAAACCTATACGAGGTTAGTGTATACACATTTCAAACTTCAACAGGAAAATGATGTGTGGCTGGATGACTGTTTGAAGCTGAATTTGCCACATATACATCTGTTCTATTGATAATTCTTAAAAATAAGAGTTTCTTATGTTTAATGTATAACCTGTCATAATGTTGTCCACTAGAGCATCATAGGAGTTATTCTCCAAAAAAAGATATGCTTTATCATAATTGAGGAAAAAAAATAGCTTAATGAGTTTAAACTTGCAGACGGCTAATACAGATAATGTTTAGATTTTTTAGAAAATGAAAAGAACAACAAACCATTCTTTTATATGTCGTAAAAATGATTATGCTTGCAAAACAGTATCCTAATAAAGAAACATGCAAAAAAAAAAAATTGAACAACAAATATACTTTTCTGCAAAGAAAACACAACTATTAAGCAATGTTCTTGTTTTTTGTCTTTAGGAACCATTTAGTATATGATGCCCAATCTACTCCTTGATAACTGGAAATGCTATTTGTAATAGGTAGTGGCTGAATAACACAATCTATAATGTAATATCATTCATAGGTAGGCAGGCAATGCAATAGGTAGGTAGGCAATGCAATAGAGCAGCAGGAAATGCTAGCAGAATGCTTGGTTGTATAGGGAGAGGTATTAGCAGAATGCTTGGTTGTACAGGGAGAGGTATTAGCAGTAGGAAGAGGGAAGTGCTCATGCCATTGTACAGAGCACTGGTGAGACCTCACTTGGAGTATTGTACGCAGTACTGGAGACCGTATCTCCAGAAGGATATTGATACTTTGGAGAGAGTTCAGAGAAGGGCTACTAAACTGGTTCATGGGTTGAAGGATAAAACTTACCAGGAAAGGTTAATGCATCTTAACATGTATAGCTTGGAGGAAAGACGTAACAGGGGGGATATGATAGAAACATTTAAATACATAAAGGGAATCAACACAGTAAAGGAAGAGAGTATATTTAAAAGAAGAAAAACTACCACAACTAGAGGACATAGTCTTAAATTAGAGGGGCAACGATTTAAAAGTAATATCAGGAAGTATTACTTTACTGAGAGGGTAGTGGATGTATGGAATAGCCTGCCAGCAGAAGTGGTAGAGGTAAACACAGTCAAGGATTTTAAGCATGCGTGGGATAGACACAAGGCTATCCTAGCTATAAGACCGGGAACGGGGGACTAATAAAAGTACTCAAAAAAAAAAAATTGGGCAGACTAGATGGACCGAATGGTTCTTATCTGCGACACATTCTATGTTTCTAATATCATTCATCCATTGGGTGCTTATCACTAAAAGTTAGTTGCAGGTGTGTTGAGGTGTGATGAACATGTCATCAAACCAATTTTTGTCCCGTCACAAGTTAAATTAATGTGATGAAGTGTTCAACTCAATTCACCTTCAACACACCTATTCGTGAATGCATTGTGCGTCGACAAACCTGACTTTTCTGCTACAAGAGTTCCATTCTGGAGAGCCAACTCTATTGGGGCTATTCACTAAAATGTGAGTTGAGGTGAGTAGCAGGTGAATTCAAGTGAATATTAGGTGAGTTAAAGTGAATAGCACCAATTCAGCTATACATTGTGCAGGGACAAAACATATGAGTTCCCTTAGCGGGGGAGCTAACCAGATTTGCTGTTTCACAATGTATAGCTGAATTGGTAAGATAAAATGTTCATCTCACCTCAACTCACCTGCTACTCACTTCAACTCACCTGCTACTCACCTTAACTCACCTGCTACTCACCTCAACTCACCTGCTACTCACTTCAACTCACCTGCTACTCACTTCAAATCACCTGCTACTCACCTCAACTCACCGCTTAGTGAATAGCCCCCTTTTATTCTTACAGGAGAAACTCACCACACAATTATTCTTATCCCACACAATACCTAGCAACTCGATGAGTTGAAGTTTTCATCTCACGTCAGCTCATCTGCCACTCACTTTTAGCAAATATTTCCCATTACATATATATATATATTTTTTTTAAATAGTTATTTTGAAACTAACCCTAACAAGAAACAGCTCTGAAAGTAAATAGCTAGGATAAGAATGAAACACAAATAATAAATATATTAGAAAGCAAAAAAAACCTCCAATATTAGGCTATGCCGACATAGTTGGGGGAATCCCGTTAAACCGATTTAATACCGCGCAGTTGATAGACATACTCTTGTTTTTCCGCACATCAGTGGTATGTATCAAAAAAGCTGTAGGCAGCTTGAAAGAGGAGTGGGAGGGGTGGAATCTACTTACTGAGTAACATTCATTGCGATCTTCGTATAATCCTCTTTAATCACTCCCTAAGGGTGGTATAAGACTCCTGTGACAGCTTGGACACATTTAGGACCTATAATTGCAGCATTTTAGAACTTTCTGACATAAATCCTTTTGAGAGAGAATTAGCCAGCACATTGCAGTGATAGTTGGCTTTTTTTTATTTCTCTTTAAATCTTATGTATATGGAGTGTGAGCACAAACGCACATTCTGGAGTCATTCATAAACATTGCTACATTTGACAGGATGATTAGGTTACCCTCTAGCCTATCATTTATTTTAGTGAACAAATTCCTAGCTAATGGAGCAGACACCTTGAAAACAGCGAGACAGCTTGCAAGTTTTTTTTTTTTTTCTTTTTTTTAAATTCTATAAATCTTTTATTTTTGCATATAAAAAAAAGACAAACAAACAATACATTCCAACATACACTAAACATAAAATACAATAAAGCTAACCTTATAACATTGCCGGTGGGGGTGGAGACCATCAGTAAAATATAGTATATGGAGGGTATATAGGCAGGTAGACGTTAGGTGGGATAGTATCCCCTCTTATTCCAATCCTCCTCTGTTTCTCTCCTCCCCTCACCTATCCCTCTCTTTCCCTCCTCCTCAAACCATTTTCTCATTTATAAGTTGCCCTTGAGGACCCGGTAAGTCTGCCCTACCATATCCTCTCCATTACTCTTTATTATTTCTCCCCACACACCTACTAACAAAAAGCATTCTCTCCAGGTAACGCAGGGGAACTACTACTCGTGTTCCCCCACGTCCCTTCCTCACACACTATTCAGAGGAGCAATCCCCAAGGGTTCCGGTCCAGGCCCACCACAAATCGCACACTGAGTCCGCACTAATGCCTATAGGGAGACCAACTCGATCCACTTGTCCCAGTTTTCATTTTTTTCCGGGGCGCTTGACTGATATTTTTTAATACCTTTTTCCATTTTCATCTGATACAATAACTGAGCTTTAATTTGGTCCCATGTCGGTAAGGAGGTGGATCTCCATTTCCTTGTTAAGGATAGCTTAGCTGCTAACAGAAGGTGTATAATGAGATCCAGCTCTTGGCTTTTCATTTTTGGGAAAGTTAAATGAAGTAGAAAAACTTCAGGTTTAAAAGGAAGCTTCACCCCGCTTATCTCAGTAATTTTCTGACTAACCATTTTCCAATACGTCTGTATTGGTTCGCACGTCCACCATATATGGGGCATATTGCCGGGGTGAACTTCACATCTCCAACATTCCTTAGGTTGTTCCGGGTACATTTTATTTAGGTATATTGGTACTAAGTACCACCAATTTATAAGTTTAAACTGTAATTCAACTAAGTTCAAGCAGCTCACTCTCTTATACACCTTCTGAAAAGCATTTGTCCACTCTTCCGGATCAATATCCGTATGTAATACTTTATTCCACTTTTCTATAGCTGTAGGTGGACGCTCCACCTCTTTAGTTCTCCTTAAGTCCATACACAGAGTGATCAGCCCTTTAGTTTTTCCTTTTGTTAGGATGTTTTTTAGCTTGTTAACTATAATTCTCGAGTCCCTATATAGATGTGCTTGGAGGAATCCTTTTATACGTAAATATGTAAATACTTCTCTATTTAGGGAGGGGTGTGCTTCTGTTATATTTGGAAATGACCTAATTACCCCATCTTTTATCAGGTCCTCGATTTTAAGGATGCCACAGTCTGTCCAGCTCCTCAAACTCCAATCTTCACTATTGTAAGCCAGGGTCTCTAGAGGGAGGCAAGTTACAAGCTTATCTCCCAACCCGAATTCCCTTTTGAACTTAGTCCAGCTATCTAGAAGGTTTTCCAATACTATACTGCTATAGGCCATTTTGGGTTTGGTTTTATTTTTTAAACTCCAAAAAAGATTATTTAAATTGCTCGTACCAACAAGATCTTGTTCAACACCGTACCACTTCTCTGCGGTGGCATTCCCTCTTTGTGTAAGCAGGGCATGAGAAAGGAGACTAGCGTTATGCAACTCATAAATATCTGGAAGGGAAATCCCGCCTTGTTTAGGTTTCCTTCTAAGACGTTCCAAGCTCATTCGGGGTCTTTTCCCTTTCCAGATAAATATGTTAAATGTTGATTGTATTAAAGCGAGCCAGCTGTTAGGTATCGCCATGGGGATCATGCGGAACAGGTAAAGCCATTTAGGCAGGATATATGCTTTAATTATATTAACTCGTCCCCACCAAGAGAAGAACATCTTATTCCAATCTTTTAATTGCTTGCTGGTTTTTGTCAACAACGGTAAGAAATTGGCTTCCACTATTTCTGAGGGATCGGGAACTATTTTAATGCCCAAATATTCAATGTTCGTTGCCCATTTAAACTTATAATGTTTTCTCAAGATGTCTTCCATTGATGGTGGAACATTGCACATTAAAGCCAAGGATTTCTCCTCGTTAAGCTTATATCCGGAGACTTCAGAGAAGCTTGTTAGCTCCAGTAACAGTTCTCTCAGCGAGTTCACTGGATCTTCTAAAGTCAGTATCACGTCATCTGCATACATATTGACCTTTAGATCCCCTTTCGAGGATCCAAAGCCCCTTATGCGTGCATTCTGACGTATATGGATAGCTAAGGGCTCTATAGAGATGACATATAGAAGTGGGGACAGGGGGCATCCCTGCCTTGTCCCGTTAGAAAGAAAAAACCAGTCCGAAGCAAATCCCCCTCCCAGTACCCTTGCAGCGGGTGAGGAATATAGTGCCATGATTGAACCCAGGATTCTACCCGAAAATCCAAAGGCCTTCAGAGACTCTCTCAAGTATCCCCATCTGACCCTGTCAAACGCCTTCTCCGCATCCAAAGACAGGGCCAGATGGGGTACCTCTCTCTGTTGGACCGCATCCAGAACGTCAATAAGTCTTCTTATGTTATTACTCGATGATCTATCCGATATAAAGCCCACCTGGTCCGGATGGATCAGAGAAGGAACAACCAACTTAAGTCTGTTAGCCAAAATAGAGCTATAGATTTTTATGTCTGTATTTAATAGAGAAATGGGACGATAGTTCGTTATTAATTCTGGATCTTTGCCTTCTTTAAGTATTGTTATTATATTTGCTTGCAGCATTTCTGGTGGTACATTAGAATTATCCATTATCTCATTAAATGTTTTAGTTAACTCTACTTTTAAGTCATCTCTGAAAATTCTGTAAAACAGGTTATTAAAGCCGTCCGGACCAGGTGTCTTATTTAGTTTTAAACCATCTATCGCCCTAGCCACTTCATCCTCCCTAATATTTTCATTAAGTATAGAGAGTTGTATCTCATCCATCTGGGGGCATGCAATCTGGGAAAAGTAGTCTGATAGTTGGGCTTCCGAGGGTCCTCCCGGTAAGTTGTAAAGTGATTCGTAGAAGTCCCTAAAGGCCCCTCCTATCTTTTCTGGGGATAATAACGTCTCGGTATGGGTTCTGATAGTCTCTATGATCTTTTTGGCCTTAAGCTTCTTCAGTCTGTTTGTCATCCTGGCATTAACTTTATTTCCTTCGTAATACCACTTCCTCTTTAACCGTTCCAACCCTTTATTAACTTTTTCCAACAGCAAAGCACTTATATCTTGCTCTACCTGTTGTATTTTATTTGTTACTTCTTTGTTTGGGTTAGATTTATTCAGGTCAGTGAGGGAGTCTAGTGCCACGTAAAGTTCTTCTAAGTTTTTTGTTTTCTTCTTTTGTTCCCTGCTGCCAATCTTTATCAGTTCTCCCCTCACCACGCATTTAAATGCGCACCAAATTGTTGTACTCTTGATCTCATTGTTGTTATTCTCCTTAAAATAGTTTACTATGGTATCTCTGATATTCTGTTGATGAACCCCCTTAGTTAAGAGGGAGCTATTCAACCTCCAGTTTGTTCTGCCTGAGCGGTACTCATCTTTCAAATTCATAATCACTGCGTTATGATCGGACCATACCGTAGTCTTAATGTATATACTTTTTATAATTTTTGTCAGATGTCTATCAGCCAGTATCATATCTATCCTTGAGTACGATAAGTGAGTCTTGGAAAAACAGGTGAAGTCCGCCTCCTCAGGATGGAATACTCTCCATAGATCCAGGAGGGCATGTGCTCTAACTAGCTCCCTTCATTTCTTAGAACTGCCCCTCTCTCGTTTGCTGTTTTTTACCCCTCTTATAGTCTTTCTGTCCTGCTCTGTACTCATTACACAATTCATATCTCCAAGAAGTATTACAGATCCCTGCCTGATCCTCTCAATTCTGGCAAGTGTCTTCTGGATAAAATGTATTTGGGAGTAATTAGGGGCGTACAAGTTTGCAATTGTATACGTTACTTTGTTGATTTTGCAAATCAGAATGATGTAACGGGCCTCTGAGTCCCTCTCTATATGGATAACTTCTACTGTTAACTCTTTGCTAAGCATTACTGCTACCCCCCTTTTCTTTTTATCAGACAGAGACGCACTGAAGTTTAAGGGGAAGTTTTTGGAAATCATTCTTTGTTCGTCCCCGGCTTTCCAGTGCGTCTCTTGTAGAGCACATACGTCTATTCTTTCTTGTCTAAGAAAATTGTACACTAAGGACCTCTTTTGTAGAGAGTTAATCCCCCGGGCATTTATTGTACAGAACTTTATATCTACCAGGTTACCTGACCCCCGTCCCCCTCAGGAATTGCTCCAATGAATCAATCACAACACACCTTACATACATAAGACAATCATAACCATCTACATATAACCCCAAGATTATCCCTGTCCTGAGAGTAAAAGGGTGAAAAGAACCCCTACCCCTCGGGATAATTGGCCACTGACTTCTATCAGAAGACATTGACCTCCCTATACCTCGATGTGGAATTCCCTTTATCCACCTCGAGAAGTCTATTCGCACCCTCTGAGGGGTAGAAAGACTCGAAATTATATCCATTACTATCAATGGATGGTTGTTGGTCTCTGGAAAGAAACCTCCCTCCCGGGAGGCTGAATAGGTGAGGAGAGAGGAGAAAGAGAGGGGAAAGAGGAAAGAGAGGGACAAATTCCCTATTTCTTGCCCTGAAGAGGAATGTCAAATATATTCCCTATAAGTACCTGGTGCAATTATATTCCATTTATTTATTTATCTTATTCATAGTGACTTAATTCCTATCTATTATAAAGTGCCCTTCCATTTAAGGGAAAGGGAAAGGGGGGTTATTCATACTCGTGTTGTGTCTTGTGTCAAATTTGTTCTATAAGTGTTGCAAATATTACCATTTTGTTTTAACCTATCAGATTAAATGTTATCACTTCCCCTTGTGGATATGCAAGTGTCAGTGGTTCCACAAAACAAAACAAAAAAAAAAAACAAAACAAAAAAAAAGCTCTTGCAAGTTATCAATGGGTGTGTACGAAATGTATGTCAATATGTAGGGGAGTGTTGTCCAGCTAAGGGCAACAAAGTCATAGGATTATGAAAGGCATCCATCTGTCCATAGAAGAGCAAGTCGGGGGCAAAGTGAAGCAATCGTTGTGGGAACCAATTAAATATTTAAGTTGAATTCCCCATTTTGAAAGCCTTGCTCCAGACTTGCATTTTATAAATAAACCCACAGGAATTGGCCTGCCTTTGTGGATATGTCAGTTGGTGGATGTTGCTGCCTCTATTGCATGACGGTGAGTGAAAGGCCACTAAGCATGCAGTGGCAGGGGGATGCTTCTATCTCTGTGATATGATGTTTAGCTACCTGCTGCTATGAATATGGCAGTTGTTGAATGTTGCTGCCTCTTTCCCATGATGGCAAGTGACATGCTGCTGTGAATAGGGAAGTTGGTGAATGTTGCTGCCTCTGTCACAGGATGGCAATTAACATGCTGCTGTGAGTATGGAAGTTGGTGAATGTTGCTGCCTCTGTCACAGGATGGCAATTAACATGCTGCTGTGAGTATGGAAGTTGGTGAATGTTGCTGCCTCTGTCACAGGATGGAAATTGACATGCTGCTGTGAATAGGGAAGTTGGTGAATGTTGCTGCCTCTGTCACAGGATGGAAATTGACATGCTGCTGTGAGTATGGAAGTTGGTGAATGTTGCTGCCTCTGTCACAGGATGGAAATTGACATGCTGCTGTGAATAGGGAAGTTGGTGAATGTTGCTGCATTGGTCACAAGATTGCAATTAGGGCATGGAGATATATGATGGGGCAATGGAGGCATGTAATGGGGTGATGGGGGCATGTGATGGGGGAATGTAATGGGGGTGATGGGGGTATGTGATGGGGTCATGTAATGGGGTGATGGGGCATGTCCTACATGGGTATGGGGGTGCCTGAATTTTGTCTGCCTAGGGCAGCACAAAACCAAGATACACCACTTTTCCATCAGGGTATCTTGCCCGTCACATGAAAGTCCCAAACATTTCTAATTTATTTAAAATGACATGTTTGTTGCCTCCTCTTATTGGCTTTTTTATTTTCTCTATTCCTTGAAATTATTTTTGTCTCCCAGTGAGCAACTTTGGAAATGCCTATTGATTGTAGATGGTTTTTCATTGTTCTGGATATCATTCAAGTGTTCTCGCATTCTCTATCCGTTAGCGGGCGAGTTGTTCTACCAACATATTGTGCCTGTCATTTTTTGCAAGTTACTAGGTGCTCAACGAATGGTGTGTTACAGTTAATGAAAGTAGAAATTTTGAAGGTTCTACCTGTCATCGTAGATGTAAATTCTTTAGTTTGTTTGACATGGTAACAGTCAGCTGCCTCCAAATTTCAACATACCCTCGAATTGGAGCCAATTTTCTGATCTGCTTGAGTTTTCTTATTTTTATCTATATAGTGGCTGGGAGAGACCAGAGACCTTAAGGTTTTGGTCTTTCGTGCCACACATTGAAACCCTGTAGATGAAATCTTATCATATAGTGGATCTAGTTTTAATACTGTTAAATGTTTTTTTTTATTACCGAAGTTACCTGGGTATAATGTTTGCTAAAAGTTGTACAGAATCTAATTGGATTTTCTTTGTTCTTATTGTGTAGATTATATCTGTGGCTCCTTTTTGCAGTGTCCTGTAACAACATTTTCCGATTTCATATCCTCTCTCTTATATCTGCCTTCGAATATTTTCTTTCTCTCAACCTTAGATTAAGTTTTTCTTTGCCTGGTTTTCAAAATCTTCTTTCTTAGAGCAGTTTCGACTAAGTCAAATTAATTCTCCTACAGAAACAGCCCTAAAGATATGTTTTGGGTGGCAGCTTTCATCATAGAGTAAGGTGTTTCCCCGTCGTATCTTTTCTAACGTTATTTGTTATTATGTTTATTTTGTCCTGATTACCCTCAAGTTCAACGTCCAGGAAACATATCACTCACTATGAAAGATGGTTGAAAATCGTAAATTAATTTCGTTTTTCAGGTTCACGTATTGTCCAAAATAGTTGAACTGTTTTTCCGTGCCATTCCAGATGAATAAGACATCGTCTATATATCTTCCATACCATTGGATGAGACTCCTAAAAGGGTCTGATTCTCCAAAGACGTGACACCGCTCTTATTCTCCCATGAAGAGATTTGCTTATGAGGGCGCAAATTTAGCACCCATGGCGTTGCCACGTCTTTGGAGATAATATTTATCATCAAAAGTAAAGTAGTTGTGACTTAGGAGGAACTCTACTGCCTCCACCAGAAATGTTTGGAGGTTATCTGGATAGTTAGAGAATTTATAAAGAGAGGACTTAGTGGCCTCTACACCTTGTAAATGGGGTATTCTAAAACACGTCCATAGTACCCTAGGACATGTCCTCACTCCAGTCAAGTAGGTCCATATCCCTAAGTATATATATGACCCTTTAATTGTTTAACCATGGTTAAACAATTATAAGTGTTGGTCTACCCATTGGGACAACCCTTCCCCTGATTACCAATTCCTGATATTATTCCTGATATTATATTATGGGACGGCCTGTTTTTTTTAAAATCTATATAGATGTTGGGGACATGATAAAAGGTTGTCATTACAGGGCATTGGACATTTAGGAATTCAAATTATTTTATATTAATGAGGCTCTGATTGTTTTCCATTCATGGTTCTAGAAAAAGTTTTTGTAGGATCCCCTAACAAAGGTGTATATGTTTCAGGGTCATTTAGTTGTTTTGGGCCTCAATTACACAGTCCTCTGTATCCATGACTACAACTTTCCACCCTTATCAGACTTTTTTATTTTAATGGTTATTTGTTAATTCTATTAATGCATTCATCTCACTCGCATTTAAGTTTTTATTGGTGTGATACTTGTTTTTTTCGGCTATTTTTTGAAGATCCCTTTCAATGAGCTGCTGAAACATGCGTTCATATTTACCCCTGATATGAGTTCGATTGAAGGTAATTTAGTATAGGCAACTCTCTGATTTTGTGTGGTTAGAGGGCCCTCCTCCAACATAATACTCAAGATCATGTATCATACACAGATCAGTAAACAATAGAGTATTCTCCCCCTGTACTGCCTCTAAATCTGATATAGTCCCCGCTTCATGGGTTGGAATAATTGTGTCCAGTAACTCTGAGGTTTCTTCATCTTCCTCTTGTTGATTCATTAAGAAAAGTGTATCTACTGTTAAGTCTCTCATGAGTTTGTTCACATCTATCAGGGTATCAAAAGTATTAAAAGAGTCAGAGGGGGGAAATGAAAGGCTTCCTGACAGTTCTGACCCTTGGCTTTCTGTCAGAACAATTTTAGATAGATTTAAAACGTTTACTCGTTCATGTACTGCCTCCTGGTTTACACCCTTTGTTTTCTTTGTTCTGGTTTCAGATATATATATATATGATAGGGAAAGATGAGAACTACCCTAAAAAAGAAATGTATCTCATAAAAATAAGGTGGGCTGCTAAAGTGTCCAAAATGTATCCACAATACATAGCAATATCAGTGCACCACCACACATGCAATAAGAATCATAATCTTACTAAAGTTGGAAAAGTTTCTTAAAGCTGCAAATTTGAATTCTTAAACACTGATTAAGATAAATAATACCCTTTCTATCCAATTATTTGTTAACCCAAGACACGTGTATTCAAAACATTTCTTTGTTAATGAATTGTATGCTTCATCAGATCTCAGGTTGTGCAATGGTCCATAAATCCCCAGGTTTTTTTGTAGTTACAGTAGAGAACCTGGACAGTGGAGCTTGCAAATCATTCCATTATTAACCGAATACAGTTCAGAATTAATGGGGTGCGACTGAGGCATGATGCAGTAATGTTCAGAGATGCAATACTTATAATAATTATTGTCTAATAAGAAAGCACTGGGATGTATTCATGAAAGAAGTAACTGCAGGGAATTGACAAGGGAATTTCAAACTTTAAGTCCAGGTAACAAAACAGGAAACATTCCGCTACTTTGGCCTTAAGTTTGAAATAGCCTCCTACAAGCACCCTCTTTTATGAATGAAACAATTAAAATGGTGTAGTTAAATTTAAGCACGGATCCTGTGTGTGGAAGGTGTGCGTCGCACACGTGTGCTGTATTTTCCGGGGGGTTGTGTACTCCGAACAGACAGCACACAAACCCTGAAAATGCATGAAATAGATCCGAGAGGCAAACGGCAGCAGTGAATTCGGCAATTCCAAAATCACACAGAAAGCCCACCAAGTTATTTTCGTATACTTCTCTTGCTGGTAGAATTGGCAGCAGAGTCGTCCTCTCTGGTATACTGTGCATTGGCGTGCTGCCAGTTCGGCGCACACCTACTACTCAGGAGAAGGAGACGCTACTAGTTAAATTGCCTACAATACACTACATATATATGTGTATGAAGATCTGTAAAATGTAAACTGACACAATATTTATATGCTGGATTCTTTTCCTGGAAGCTATTTTCAAATATCTAACACCACTGATCTTTTGAAGTTACTAATTTTCAAACAGGTTTGACAGACCATAAAATATACCTGTTCAATAAGTAAAATAAGCTAATTTGTAATCTCCTCTATTACCTGTATGTTTGAATCCAGTACAGGTAGGTAACATCTTCCCACTTATTGCTCCTGGAATATTACTCACCAATAGGCCATGGTGTAAGGCTCAGGGTTCGCAGGCTTCTTTGCAGTTACTGTGCAAATAAACAAGGAAGACAAGAATATTACTTGAGTATCAGCTTTTGGCATTGACTTCATTGACTTAAAGTGTTCCATTTCATGCAAACTTATCAATTCTTCTTTTGTATTTTTCCTACACTCGCCTCTTCAGACGAGGATCAGGACCATCGTGTGACTCCAGCCCTACTTATGACATCTCCATGCCACACAGAAATATTGAATACTAATGTGTCGATTCACTAAAATTTGGCTTTTTAGGTCAACCTTCTTTTTAAGTCAAATTTGGCAGCCAGAGCCCCACTTCTAAAAAAAAAAAAAAGTGGTTTGATTCTTCCCCATTGAAAGTAATAGGAAGTGAAATGATCAAAGCTGTTTTTGAGGCTAAGTCAAATCCGGCTCCTGAGTTTGACTTAGCCTCAAAAATAGCTTCAATCATTGACTTTCTAAGTCAAACTCGGGTGGCGAATTTTACTTAGTCTCAAAATGGAAATTGACCTCCAAAGTTGACTTTTAGTGAATAGACCCACTACAGTCGCCTGAACCCGGCTGCCATCAGACTTTCAGTTTTCGGCAAGCAGTCTTTCACAAACACACATCTGTAGAAGCCCAGCGCTGAGGAGGGGGCGTGTGCACAGACGCGTTTTCGCCAGATGCGGCTTCCTCAAGTGTCCAATGTTTGCTGTGCATCACAGAGCTGCACTACACAACACAACATTAACTTTACTTCACTGTACCTCCCATGATGTTAAGAAAGCAACCTTGCTAGTTGCTAAATGTGGATGGGGCTGTGTTTGAGGGGAGGGGGCAATGGGGTTACAGTAAGTCTACAATACAAACACTAACTACAATAATATTCAACCAGCCATATGTCTCCCTTAACTTTATTGGATTTGTAGTTGTAGACTGGGATTGTGGTGTCCTATATTACACTACACACTAAGTCTTTTGTTGTTGACCGCAGCTCCCATGACATACAGCCAGCCCAGTACTGGCGGAATACCATAGGAATTGTAGACTGGGGTAATAGTGCAAATCTTTACCACCAAAGCTATTGTAAACTTCCCATGATGCTGAGGTACATGCTGGTCTGTTAGTTACTACTACCATGGTTATATAATTGTGCTATTAATGGTTAACTTTAGTAACATTTGCCTCGCACCAGGAAATCCCTGAGCCAACAAAAATAAACAATGGGTAGAAAGCAGGGGTAACTTGGGGGATATTTTGAGCTAATAGCACAATTAGAGTACCCTTCAAGACTAAACTGTGGTTATGTCTTCAGTGTGATGTGTGCCAACTGACTTGTTTAAAGAGCTATGTTCACTTTGGTTATTGCCCAGAATCGTGCCTCAGCGACTGCTTTCAAATAAAGGGTGTAAGCCCGGTCACTGGATATCTAGTGGTAGAGGTAAGTGCTGTATTTACCGCGAGGCATCCTAGGCGGATGCCTAGGGTGGCAAATTTTGGGGGGCGGCAGCGCCCCCCAGCACTGAAAAAAAAAATTAAAAATATAAAAAACGCGGTCCTTTACAAAAAAAAAAAAAAGACCGCGCTTGCAGGCAGAGATGGAGGTGAGAGGGGATCAGAAGATCACCATTGCTCTGCCTGCCAGGCTGCACGGGGAGCCGAACAGGCAGCACAGAGAAACCTCCGTGCTGCCTGTTCGGCTCCCCGTGCAGTGTGCCGACACGGAAGTGCCGACAGTCACGTGACGGGCGTGCTGACGTCATACGCGCGCCCGGTAGCGTGACCTGTCGGCACAATCGCCGGGAAGCCGAACAGGCAGCATGGAGGGACCATGCTGCCTGCCACTAGCCACCAAGGAAAGGTAAGAGTGTGATGGGAGACAGTGTGTGTGTGTGAGTGAGTGTGATGGGAGTCAGAGTGTGTGTGATGGGAGACAGTGTGTGTGACTGAGTGTGATGGGAGACAGTGTGTGTGTGACTGAGTGTGATGGGAGTCAGAGTGTGTGTGATGGGAGACAGTGTGTGTGTGTGTGTGTGTGTGTGTGTGTGTGTGTGTGTGACTGAGTGTGATGGGAGTCAGAGTGTGTGTGATGGGAGACAGTGTGTGTGACTGAGTGTGATGGGAGTCAGAGTGTGTGTGATGGGAGACAGTGTGCGTGTGTGTGTGTGTGTGTGTGTGTGTGTGACTGAGTGTGATGGGAGTCAGAGTGTGTGTGATGGGAGACAGTGTGTGACTGAGTGTGATGGGAGTCAGAGTGTGTGTGATGGGAGACAGTGTGTGTGACTGAGTGTGATGGGAGTCAGAGTGTGTGTGATGGGAGACAGTGTGTGTGACTGAGTGTGATGGGAGTCGGAGTGTGTGACTGAGTGTGATGTGAGTAGGAGTGTGTGACTCAGTGTGATGGGAGTAGGAGTGTGTGACTGATGTGATGGGAGTAGGAGTGTGTGACTGAGTGTGATGGGAGTGTGTGTGTGTGATGGGAGTATGTGCTTGATGTGAGTCTGAATGATGGGGCATGTCTTAGGTGTGTAACGTGGGTGTGCAGCTTGGGTAGGGGGGTGCCCGGATTTTGTCTGCCTAGGGCAGCACAAAATCAAGATACACCACTGGTAGAGGTAAAGGGTAGGATGGGAGCGGATTGGCTGGGAGTTTAAAGACCACTTCTTATTTTGACCGACTACGTGTTGCTCTTCTCGTGATTTGCTGCCCATTTAGAGGGCCTCGCCGGTGCTGTGCTGATTGCTCGCTGTTTTTAAAGGGACCAAATTTGGATATGGCGCCAGATACGCCCCCTTTACCCTCATTGGTTGCTTTTGCAGCAGCAGCCTTCCCATTCGTTGCCAAACCTCTTGGCTCCAAATTCAATTATGTTTTGATCATTATGTTAAAATAATGTGTTTAAGTTACCATTGTTCCATCACTGTTATTTTGATTGTGCAAATGTATAAATAAATGTGTTATGCTTGCTAAACCTAAAAAGATTGGTGTTGTCCACGTATATTGGAGGAAAACTATCAGCATTGGTGAATATAGCTCAGTTGTGCTGAATTAGCCGAACATCTGGAAGTACAAACAGGCAAGAGATCTAACAGCTCTTGGCATCCAGTTACACTGGGGTTAGAAGTTTGATTTCTCTTCACCACCCTGCTTCCGTGGATTATCGATAATTGTGGATCTAGCATCAGTATGGCAGGATCTTATAAGTTACTGCCCTGCGGGTGATGCTGATGCATAAAGGTCAAGACACATCTGGATTAAAAAAGAGTGAGCTGATGGTGGCACTGGTGGAATTGGAGCAGAACTAGAAACGATGCCTGAAGTTAGAAGGTCACGTGACAGTTCGGTCCGAGTAGTGGCCAGCCCCTGAGGGGTGAGAGAAAGGCTGGCATTTTATGGGTCAAATCCCTCCATGGATATGTTTCATTGAATCGTGGAAGTGGCAGAACGAGAGTGAGATGCTGAACTAGCTGATCGGAATACTACGTGTCCAGGGTCTAATACAGGAGATATGCACTCCCTGCGTAGCAACTCATCCTATTGCCCTATCAAAGTGACCCACCAGTCATTTGAAGGATTTGACGAGACAGTAGGAGACTGTGGTAAAACAAACCTGGTGGGGAAACTAGCTGCCCAAGTGGCAGACACATACCATGCCATCCTGGAGGAATGGGCAAGAGACTAACAGGAGGTAAAAACTCACCTCCCAGCTAGATATGCCATCACACTGGACAACTACAGGCGGCGCTTTCCGAGAACACATGATGAGCCTAGCTGCTAAAAGCTGGATACAGGGCACCTGACAGGAGTGTCTGCAACAGTCACTGCTAGAACAATTTTTCTAGCACGCAGCTGGGGATTTTCAATACTGGGTCCATGTCCAGTACCCCACTACTCTGGAGAAGGCTGCCATTAGCAAATTAGCAAATTTCTCGACATCTGACAGCCCCCCACCAGGGTGTCCGTGCCAACCATCCCTTTTTGCCCGGGGACCACCCTCGTAGAATGCCTTCGATTTGACTTTGGAGGTCATCTTTCATGCTCTCAGGTGAAATTTGGCACCTGAGTTGCACTTACTCTCAAAAATAGCTCTAATCATGTTGTCTCTAGAGTTGAGCGGACACCTGGATGTTCGGATTCGGCAGGTTCGGACGAACTTCAAAAAAATGTCCGGGTCAGTGCTCGAACTTGACCCCGAACTTGACCCCGAACCCCATTGAAGTCAATGGGGACACAAACTTTTGACCAAGTCCTGGAAAGGGCTAGAGGGCTGCAAAATGAAGTAAAATGTGGGTAAGAGTGTCCCCATTCATACGAATAGGTCAATTGAAGAAAATGTGGGATTTCGATTTGATGCTTCTTCGAACAGTAGTCAGTTTTTATGGGAAGTTTTAAGTCCTTTCACAGAGCTGAAATCTAATAAAAACAATGAAATAATTGGAGGTTGACTGTTTCTTTAATTTAAAAAAGCCGATTGCTGTAACACAAGCCTATTGATAGTGGAAAAAAAGAAAATTGTGGGTTGTCAGGTGATGGGGGGTGCCCAAATTAGGATGTAATGTAGAGCCTGCTCCCTTCATATGGTCAATCACTTCCATGCATTAGTTTTATACTGATAATAAAATTTAAGTAATACGTTTTCTCCTGGGAAGTAATTCCATAAAAAAATGAAAATAAAAATTGTCCTGTTTTTTTTTCTTCAAACTATAGGGTTAAAAATCGTATTCTCTGCACAGTCTCCCAAGAGATTTAAAAAAAAAAAAACAGTGTTTCTGAATATCACAGATTGACCTCACGGAGGAAGAACAGACTGTTTGGGAGCAGGAAAGAAAAAAATGAGGTTTGAGTATAAAAAGCTTACCTATTAATTTTGAAGACTTAATGTGGTGAATCATTGCACTAGTCAGCTCTACACGTTTTATATTGGGGCAGAATGCCAGCTGATACTTACCAGCATATTTGTAGCATTCGGCCTGAATATTATCGTTCTCCTTTTCTCTAATTCAGAATTCACTGGCTTGATAAATGTTTCATTGGTGGATCTAATCAGCGCCACCTCGTTCAAAGGCAAACTGAAACAAGATCAAACAGTGAATGGTTTCGTCATTCGGCTAGTCTGGGTTTTTCTTTTTTGAAGATCAGAGAGGAGAATTCCACGCTTTCGTGAATGTTTAGTTTTAAGCAATCCAAATATGGCATATACGTGTCAAGACTGAGAAAGGTGATTTAAAACATTTTTTTCCGTCAATGGGACTATACTTGATGTCAATTTTAAAGGGACACTCCCACCCAAAAATAAAAAAAAGTTTTTACTTTTTTTATTTTTTATTGTTGATTTCAGATATGTCTTTTGTTTTTCTTATTTGACTGTATTTAATCAAATATGTAACTAAACAAGTGTGTTTGGGAGCCACCATTTTGTGAAATATAGTGGTTTTGGATGCCTGCCCCCCCCACTATTACATCACAAGGGGCGGAGTTATGATTCTGTTTGATCAGGTCAATCTCCTTCCTCTCTTTGTGTTGGAAGGCAGGTTAAAAAAAGTTGTACAAAGTCCTGCCCACTATGATACACAGGAGCCAGTAAGAGAGCAGGGGAGTATCTTCTGACATCATCATGCAAGCTTTGGCAACAGTGGTAAATTGAGACTGGCTGGATGATGTTGCATCATGGGAAATAATCACAAAATGGAGCCAGGAGATAAACACCTCATTTTATTTTTCCTTTTATGTGCAATTAATTCAATCATATGAAAAAAACAGTGACATATGATTTATATGTGTTTGTTTTAAATGACCCGGTTTTCTAGTTACATCTTATGTAAGTGGTAGTGTCCCTTTAAGAAAAAAATCCTGCTTTTATTTTTTCGTGGCTATAGCCCAATACGATTCTATGTGGCTAAAATACCAATGCTAACACATGAAGGTATTAAGGAATTGCCGTTTCCTGCCAAGGCGCTAGAGCAACACAGAAGTGGAAGACTGGTGCACATTTATTGGTGGTTAGTGGTATATATTGGCATCACTATTAAGCCAGTACTTTGCAGCCGCTTCCTCGATTTGTCAAGGTTTAGGCCAGTTTTATGGGGCTCAGGTTAGTTTTAGAGTTAGTATTAGTGGTTACTAGGGTTAGTATCTGGTTAGTTTTAGAGTTAGAATTAAGGTTCAGGGTTAGTTTTAAGTTTAGTTTTAGGGTTATGAGTTAGTTTTACGGTTAGTATTAGTGGTTACTAGGATTAGTATTTGGGTTCGTTTTACAGTTAGTATTAGGGTTAGGGGTTAGTTTAGGGTTATGAGTTAGTTTTACGGTTAGTATTAGTGGTTACTAGGATTAGTATTTGGGTTCGTTTTACAGTTAGTATTAGGGTTAGGGGCTAGTTTTATGGTTATGAGTTAGTTTTAGGGTTAGTATTAGTGGTTAGTAGGATTAGTATTTGGGTTAGTTTTACAGTTAGTATTAGGGTTAGGGTTTAGTTTAGGGTTATGAGTTAGTATTAGGGTTAGTATTAGTGGTTACTAAGAATAGTATTTGGGTTAGTTTTACGGTTAGTATTAGGGCTAGGGGTTAGTTTAGGGTTATGAGTTAGTTTTAGGGTTAGTATTAGTGGTTACTAAGAATAGTATTTGGGTTAGTTTTACGGTTAGTATTAGGGCTAGGGGTTAGTTTAGGGTTATGAGTTAGTTTTAGGGTTAGTATTAGTGGTTACTAAGAATAGTATTTGGGTTAGTTTTACGGTTAGTATTAGGGCTAGGGGTTAGTTTAGGGATAGGATTTAGTTTTAGGGTTAGTATTATTGGTTACTAGGATTAGTATTTGGGTTAGTTTTACTGTTAGTATTAGGGCTAGGGGTTAGTTTAGGGATAGGATTTAGTTTTAGGGTTAGTATTATTGGTTACTAGGATTAGTATTTGGGTTAGTTTTACAGTTAGTATTAGGGCTAGGGGTTAGTTTAGGGTTATGAGTTAGTTTTAGGGTTAGTATTAGTGGTTACTAAGAATAGTATTTGGGTTAGTTTTACGGTTAGTATTAGGGCTAGGGGTTAGTTTAGGGATAGGATTTAGTTTTAGGGTTAGTATTATTGGTTACTAGGATTAGTATTTGAGTTAGTTTTACAGTTAGTATTAGGGTTAGGGGTTAGTTTAGGGTTATGAGTTAGTTTTAGGGTTAGTATTAGTGGTTACTAAGAATAGTATTTGGGTTAGTTTTACGGTTAGTATTAGGGCTAGGGGTTAGTTTAGGGTTAGGAGTTAGTTCTAGGGTTAGTATTATTGGTTACTAGGATTAGTATTTGAGTTAGTTTTACAGTTAGTATTAAGGTTAGGGGTTAGTTTAGGGATAGGATTTAGTTTTACGGTTAGTATTAGTGGTTACTAGGGTTAGTATTTTTGGTTAGTTTTATAGTTAGTATTAAGGTTCGGGGTTAGTTTTATAGGTCAGTTTTAGTTAGTATTAGGGTTAGGGGTTAGTCTTATAGCTGGGGGTGACTTTACCAGGGGGGTCATTTTTTGTCGGCATTTGCAGTTCAGCCAAACCAGCCGTGCTGCACTACAAGCACTGTAACTGCCACCGTGAAACGGCCGCAAGAAACTGTCCTAGACCCCATTCAGGGCCGGCGCTACCGTAAGGCAGCACAGGCGGCTGCCTTAGGGCGCACCAATGGGGGGGCGGGAAAATCGCCCGCTCCCCCAGACCCAGTACTTACCTCCATGCCGCTGTTCAGATCCGTGGCTGAGAGGGAAGCGCTGTGCGCTCCCCTCAGGCCGTGCGCATTCAATAAAGTGTGTTGAAACTTTTTTTTTCAACACACTTTATTGAATGCGCACGGCCTGAGGGGAGCGCACAGCGCTTCCCTCTCAGCCACGGACATGAACAGCAGCATGGAGGTAAGTACTGGGGTCTGGGTAAGGGGGGAGGAGGGAGGTATAACGAGCACACTGGAATGGCACAATATTCCTGGGCATCTGACTGGCATAATATTCCTGGGCATCTGACTAGCATAATATTACTGGGCATCTGACTGGCATAATATTACTGGGCTCTGACTGGCATAATATTACTGGGCATCTGACTGGCACAATATTCCTGGGCATCTGACTGGCATAATATTCCTGGGCATCTGACTGGCATAATATTCCTGGGCTCTGAGTGGCATAATATTCCTGGGCATCTGACTGGCATAATATTACTGGGCATCTGACTGGCATAATATTCCTGGGCATCTGACTGGCATAATATTCCTGGGCTATGACTGGCATAATATTACTGGGCATCTGACTGGCATAATATTCCTGGGCATCTGACTGGCATAATATTACTGGGCTCTGACTGGCATAATATTACTGGGCATCTGACTGGCACAATATTCCTGGGCATCTGACTGGCATAATATTCCTGGGCATCTGACTGGCATAATATTCCTGGGCTCTGAGTGGCATAATATTCCTGGGCATCTGACTGGCATAATATTACTGGGCATCTGACTGGCATAATATTACTGGGCATCTGACTGGCATAATATTCCTGGGCATCTGACTGGCATAATATTCCTGGGCTATGACTGGCATAATATTACTGGGCATCTGACTGGCATAATATTCCTGGGCATCTGACTGGCATAATATTACTGGGCTCTGACTGGCATAATATTCCTGGGCTATGACTGGCATAATATTCCTGGGCATCTGAATGGCATAATATTCCTGGGCATCTGAATGGCATAATATCCCTGGGCATCTGACTGGCATAATATTCCTGGGCATCTTAATGGCATAATATTCCTGGGCTATGACTGGCATAATATTCCTGGGCATCTAACTGGCATAATATTCCTGGGCATCTGACTGGCATAATATTCCTGGGAATCTGACTGGCATAATATTCCTGGGCATCTGACTGGCATAATATTCCTGGGCTATGACTGGCATAATATTCCTGGGCATCTGACTGGCATAATATTCCTGGGCATCTGACTGGCATAATATTACTGGGCTATGACTGGCATAATATTCCTGGGCATCTAACTGGCATAATATTCCTGGGCATCTGACTGGCATAATATTACTGGGCTATGACTGGCATAATATTCCTGGGCATCTGACTGGCATAATATTACTGGGCTATGACTGGCATAATATTCCTGGGCATCTGACTGGCATAATATTCCTGGGCATCTGACTGGCATAATATTCCTGGGAATCTGACTGGCATAATATTCCTGGGCATCTGACTGGCATAATATTCCTGGGCTATGACTGGCATAATATTCCTGGGCATCTGACTGGCATAATATTCCTGGGCATCTGACTGGCATAATATTACTGGGCTATGACTGGCATAATATTCCTGGGCATCTAACTGGCATAATATTCCTGGGCATCTGACTGGCATAATATTACTGGGCTATGACTGGCATAATATTCCTGGGCATCTGACTGGCATAATATTACTGGGCATCTGAATGGCATAATATTCCTGGGCATCTGAATGGCATAATATTCCTGGGCATCTGACTGGCATAATATTCCTGGGCATCTGAATGACATAATATTACTGGGCATCTGAATGACATAATATTCCTGGGCATCTGACTGACATAATATTCCTGGGCATCTGACTGGCATAATATTCCTGGGCTATGACTGGCATAATATTCCTGGGCATCTGACTGGCATAATATTCCTGGGCATCTGACTGGCATAATATTCCTGGGCATCTGAATGGCATAATATTCCAGGGCATCTGAATGGCATAATGTTCCTGGGCATCTGACTGGCATAATATTACTGGGCTCTGACTGGCATAATATTCCCATTGAAATACTGGTAAGTTTGTTGATTTAACTTTACTTCATTTTAAATATTGTATTTGTTCCCATTTTGTTTCTTCACTTCAAAATAAGATATATGCATTGTGCATAGGAATTTGTTCATAGTTTTTGTTTTTACTATAGTCCGGCCCTCCAACGGTCTGAGGGACAGTGAACTGGCCCCCTGTTTAAAAAGTTTGAGGACCCCTGGGCTAAATACTGGCATATTGAGTGGCAAAATAGTGTGTCTCAGGTTATGTGTGAATTGGTGTAACTGTGTGTGTGTAAGTGGTAAGGGTGTCTGTGTGTGTGACTGCAAGGGTGTCTGTGTTTAAGGGTTTCAATGTGTGACACATTTAGAGCATGCGAGTTGAATATTTAGATTTTTTTTCTACACTATACATTATTCATATATATATATATATATATATATATATATATATATATATATATAATTTAAGGAGGCTTAATGGTGTGGGAGGCGTGGCGGATCAGAGCAGGGGGGCACCAAAATGCACCTTCGCCTGTGTAGACGAAAATCCTTGCACCGGCCCTGACCCCATTATCACCATTTAATGCATGCCTCTGTGTGTGTCTATACAAATCTGCTGCTACAATTCTTATTCTAGAGTCTTGAAGTAACTCTAGTGGGTTAAGAGAATGTCCTGTTAAATACAATGGATTTTGTCAAAATCTGGAGAAGTATTATATTTATCTGCATGTAGAATTATAGAGACAGTTGAAAAGCTACTGTTACCGTAATTGCAGATTGTCTGCTTTTCATTTACTTTACTGCTTTGATAAAAAGCCCAGTTCCTATATTACAACAGTAAGTATCGCTGACGTTTTTATGGTGTAATGCATATTAGCCGTGGAATGATATGAGACATTATAAACAGTGCATTAAATGATTTGTTTAGAGTTACTGGTCAAGAATGACATAATTTACAATGTTAAAGTACAAGAATGCTAGTAAATATAATGTATATAGAGGAATGGTATGCAGACTCATGCAAACACCTTTTTTTTTTCAAGCCCTGAATCAAATCAGGATGACTAACCACATAGTTGCCGACAGTCCTGTATTTTCAGGGACAGTTCTCTTTTTGCGTCCTGTTATTTAAAATTCTGATTTATCTCGGCTTTAATGCAAAGTGCTTCAAAGTTTTTCATTAGTCCCTGGCCTCCTCTTACATGTAAGATAGCATAATGCCTATTCCATGCATGCTTATACTCCTTCACAGCCATGATTATTGTAAAAGACTAATAGCCCTGGCTCCCAAAGTAAGAATGGGGGTCTGTGAACTTTTGCCCAGCTCCCTGTCCCATTTACTATAGGGGGATTAGGGCTAACTGCCCTAACATCTCATGTGTATAACGAGACTGGGAGCCATTTGGCTGTTTCTGATAGGGGGTATCAGGGGGTACTTGCCCTGCCAACCCATGATATCACCATTGAAAAACATTTCTTGTAACCTTCACTATTCTGGATGTCAAATAAAATCCATAAACCTGCCTCTCTGACCCCCCAGACTTGCCAATGCATCCACACACTTGCTCCCTGGCCCCCAGTCTTACGAATGCATTCAAAGCTGCCCCACTGTCACCCAGACTTGTGAATTTATCTACACAATTGACTTTCTGACCCCCCCAGACTTACCAAAGCATAACCACACTTGCCCTCTGACAACCCCAGACCTAGCCCTGACCCCCCCCCCCCCCCGACTTCTTGGTGTCTAGTGGGGGCTGCCGCAGTAAGACTGACTACTTGTTGCTATTTTAGCAAAATAACCCCAAAATAAGCACCTATTCACTTTCTGCAGTCTTTTAGAATGATGTCACATCCCACCTATATGTACTATATTTTTTTGACTATGTGACCAATGGGTTTCAGTAGTTTTCCAGCTATTCATCTGGTTTAGATTTACTTCAGTTTACAAAGTATGTTCCTTTTATTTATAAACCATGTTTGAGTCTCACTATAGATCCCATAATGTTAGTATCGGAATATAGAGTTTACAGTGAGGATTTGGAAGCAAAGTGTGTTTGTATCGTCTGTCTCCTTTCCCTTTACTGTGATTCCGTTAGTTCTAGGCCTTTGACTGTGCAGATACTTTTGACAGTGATAGAATCTGATAGGCCTAACTAAACTCATGCACCCCCCCCCCCAACACTCATTTGTCGCACCCCTTTCTCTCCAGGTTGCACCCCTTCCTCGTATAACCTTCTAACTACACCCGATTGCCCCCACATCTCTGTCCACAGAGAAGCAGAAACAGAGAACATTCTCATAGTATTAACAACGTTCCCTCTGGATCTTTAGGAAAGCCAGGAGAGACGCATACATTTATGGAAACAATCATCTACTCTAGATATGGAGTGCAAAAACCACGCTGGTGCTTGCTTCTGTATCCAGGGGAAAAGGGTGCCCACATGACGAATACCAGTCTGTATGAAATACCAGGAAGGGTCTTTACTCTGCATGAATAAAGCACAGCAACACCATAGAACTGTATGGTCTGAACATAACATCTTTTAGTGTACAATTGCACTATAATGTAGAACTACATCCCAATACAGCCTCCTTGACGCTTTTTGCTTGATAAAAGGAGTGCCAGGACTCCTTTTACCCAGCGAAACTCGTCGATTGGGAGGCAGTTTTGCTGGCATATTTCTTGTGGACATTACATCATGCCGATTGCGCCAGTATTTGTTGCAATCTGTGTGTGTGTGTGTGTGACACTTATAAGTGTCAGATCTGCTTCTGGACCACAATACCCCTTAATTCCCTGTGATCAAATGGGAAACGTTTATAGACACTTAGCTAATATTTGGTTTCCTTACAAGACCCTCATTAACTGAGATATAATATTATATCCTTTGTGTATAACCATTTTTGGCTTAATTCATTGTTTTTATATCATTAGTTTAAACTCCAGCATACTTTTTTTCACTTACTTTTTATTCTCTATTTATTTTTATTTTTAATAACCTTATCAATAAAGTTTAAGTTTCATGCCTTGTAGTGGTATATCACTTAGCATCCAATGTATTTTCAGAATCAGGTTAGCCCCACTAAATATTCCATGGGGGTAAACTGTAAAATTTATTAGTGTCTAAAGATCCGTCTGAAATGTTTTAACACTATGAGAATTTCCTCTTTTTCTTCTTTTATACTGAGTTGCTGCAGTCCAGGAAGAACTTGGCTAAAGAGAAGTAGTTGCTCTCTCTCTGGTGGTGTTTTATGGGCTCCACAAATGGGGCTATTCACTAAAAGGTGAGTTGAGGTGAATAGCAGGTGAGTTGAGATGAAAATTCCATCTCACCAATTCAGCTAAAAACTGTGCAGGAACAAACCTGGTTGGTTCCCCCCGCTAAGTGAACTCATCAGGGTTCAGGGAGTCTCCTGCTTATGACATCACCTGTGGCACAGTATGCAAACTACACATTTCCAATTGAAAAACAGTTCATTTGCATACCGTCCCACAAATACAGTTAAATCACATTTTCTCCTAATTAAGGTATTTGCTTGCAATTCTGCTAACACGGTCTATAGACAATTTTCCATCTGTTTTTATTCTCTACATGCAGAGTAAAAACAATGCTTAGATGAGGCAGTTTAAATTTGTAAAAAAAAAGCATGAGAACTATTCACAAATGCCATTACAGCTATTTTGTCTTCTTTTTGTTCTATAACAATCGTTGGTTTTAGAGAGAGTCTGATTTCCAGAATATCTCCCTGCCTGTCACAGAGATAACACCATAACAATATAACAGTATAAATAAAAGCCTGAAACATTATAAAGTATAAACGACTTGCAGGACGATCCGATGTATGGGGTATACCGAGATACTCCTTAGAAACATAGAAACATAGAATGTGTCGGCAGATAAGAACCATTCGGTCCATCTAGTCTGCCCAATTTTTTTTTTTTGAGTACTTTTATTAGTCCCCAGTTCCCTATCTTATAGCTAGGATAGCCTTGTGTCTATCCCACGCATGCTTAAAATCCTTGACTGTGTTTACCTCTAACACTTCCGCTGGAAGGCTATTCCATACATCCACTACCCTCTCAGTAAAGTATACTTCCTGATATTACTTTTAAATAGTTGCCCCTCTAATTTAAGACTATGTCTTCTAGTTGTGGTAGTTTTTCTTCTTTTAAATATACTCTCCTCCTTTACTGTGTTTAAATGTATGTATTTAAATGTTTCTATCATATCCCCCCTGTTACGTCTTTCCTCCAAGTTATAATTCTTACTTCACCCCCAGGTCTGGAGTCAAACCCTAACAAAACAATTTTTTAAACACAATTAGTCCAAAACCTTATAATAACCCATTCGACCCCCTGCCCACACACATTTTACTATCCGCTGTGACCTAAATGGAGAACAACATCACTAGATCGACCTAAAAAAGGGGAGTGTTGGACAACTAGAATCTCTGTTAGACAAGTTAAAATGACTTAATTTCAAAATGGCCGCTATATATATAATATAATATCTAATAACCCGTTCATTCCCATCTAGCCAGCCAATCACATGAAAACATGTGACAATAGGCCCGTGAACTTACATAGTATCTGTAGAAACAATTTGTTTACTTTTACATGGGCATGGAGACTATCTTTCCTACGAGCTGAGTTCTCCAAACAGAGGTTGGCATCATGTTTCGTAGGTCTACACGGAACAAAATCACCGTGGGGATTAAATAGTACAATAGGGGAGGCAGATAAAATACATCTGTGATAACAATAATAATCTGATCACATTATCACCAAGCTGCCCTCTCTTACCAAAAATGCATAGTAAATGTAATACTAAGAGGGTCAAAATGCACATTCACTATTGCAAAAATGTTTTGGTTTTTTTCTATGGCAGATACTGTATTTTTAAAATTAAAAAGTAACTGCTGCTAGTCCAGGACTGCCTCCAAGTTATGGATGCTTTCAATCTGGAACTGGCTGGGTTTTCCAAGCAGTCAGAGTGAGAAGAAGTAACAATATTGTGTGAACACCTCCAGCACTACAAGAGTGAAAAACACACAAACATTACATTGAACACAACAAAAAACAAACTTGCAGAAGAAGTGCTCCTGCATACGGAAGTCCAGAAAAGGCCGTCCATGTATTTTGAATATTTTTTTTATGACTTGTTTTCTCAAGATAACAAGTTGTTTTTATGAGAAATGTTCTAATTGGACTCACTGGGCTGCTGTACCTGCAGCCGCAGTGATACACAAAACAGTGGGCTCTTTTTGTGAGCAGCGTGGATTTACTCCATCCAATCCAAGTCTTACTTTCCATACCATAGGCCCATGCACTGCTGGCATTTTTGCAGCAAACAGCATTGGGTGGGTGCTTCAAAGAGTTTAAATAACAAGCAGCACATGGTTCATACATGTTTCAAAGTACACGTTGCCACTGAATTGTCCCTTTCAATGACAATGACAATGTCCAACTAAACGACATACTTGGTTATTTTGTTAACAAACATGTGCAATAACAAATACAACTAAAACAGAATCTCTCCAAAGTGGCCGAGTTGGAAAATTTCTCCAATTCAGCCGAATGCAATCATTTTTCCAGCTCATCTACTTTGGCCTTCAGTTGGAATTTCCCTTCTCAATTCCCTGCAGTGCTCGTTTGTTTCATGACTAAAGGCCTCAGTATTCATTTTTATTTTTCTCAGCCTGCTTTTTTATTTGACACAGCGTAAAGGCGAAGTGTCTAAATGTATTAGTTGGTTTTCTAGATGTTATGTGTTTTTTTTGTGTGTGTGTGTTAGGTACTTCAAGGTTGAACTGTTCCCCCCAAAAAAACCTGGGAATAGTAGACTTTGACCATTTTCGACGGCTTTCTAATGTCTTAAAATATTTGTGGACAAAGTAACTGGGAACAAGAGTGGCAATGGAGTACGGCGATGTCCCCGTTACACTTCCTTGGGAGCAGGAAGAAGGTAGGAAGGTAGGTAGGAAGGTAGGAAGAAGGTAGGTGCTAGACGGTGGGAAGTGACGGCAGGTGACCACAGGTGGAACGTTGAAAAGTGGGAGGAAGATGGGAGTGAGTGGTGGCAGTAGTGGGTGCTGTTCTCCCTCCCCAAAGGAGAATCATTTGAGCCAGGATCCCGCAGGCAGCTGCCAAATCTGAAGCTTCTAGGTATTTCTAGAAAAAGAAGACCCTCCGTCTACTTAGATATTTATCCATAACTTGTAGAATAGATTCCATTCTTAAATGTGCGAAGGATTCCAAAAGCTTGCCAGTGAGCATATTTAATTATAAACATACTGTAATATATATAGTAATACAACTGTTACAGATACAAATAAAAAGAAACCAAAAGAGGACGTAAAGGTTCAGGATGTTTCTCCTCAACAGTTGACCCTAGTGCTTTCTCAACTTTAACCTTTGCCCTTGGCTAAATCTTCTTCCTCTCATCCTGTAACTTCCTTATGGTTTTAGATTTCTCAATTCTTTCCCTTTCTTCCCTGCCGACACACTTTCACTTCCTTTACATATTCCTGTCTTTGTGCTAATTAACCACTAGGTTTTCACCAAGTGACTAAGATGTTGTATCAGTCTTCTACAAACATGAATGGAACAATGTACCTTTGGTTACTATGGGCATTTGTGCTTATGTTTATGATCACTTTGATTGTATATTGTGTGTATTCTTTTGTTTCTTTGTATTATAACATTTTCCATTTTACTTTTGACATTGGTATTTGCACGGAGCTTATGATAGAACATTAAACTGCAGAAGACAAATTTGTGTTTGTGGCCACCAGGGTCCTCACCTTCCCCATGTGCTCAATCCTGAGTACAGGCGCTAAGGAACTCTAACCCTGTTTTACATTTTTCACTTTCGATTAGCTGGTTGGAAGAAAAAAAAAAAATGCTCTTTTTAATTACCTGAAACAGTGAAGCCGTACAATTACACAGGAAATGTGTTCTGCAAGACATACAAACACTGGACAAGGTTGGACTGTCTGCGACAGACATTCTTCATCTTGGGATAAGCATGTTGATGCACTGCAGGAACTGCTTTCCGGGGCAATAATCTGTTGATAGAAATAACATATGGCTGTAAAGTAACACTGGCAGTCATCTTTTAAAGTGTTTTTCCCAAACACATGTATTTTTTGGTTTAAGAAATATAGGTCCCCCTCTTTAAAAATTAGGCAGCTAATTTTTACTTTTAATTTATTGCAAAAAAATTTAGACATTAATTAAATATGCTTTTTATATTAAGCATTACAAGTAGTTATATTAGAATTCCTATGTATACCAAAACATGCTTAATTCTCCTGGCAGTAAAAAAAATATATAAGATCGTAAATAATTTAATTTAAAAAAAATAAGATACATTTATAAATTGTTGAGCTACAATGAATTACATAAATAAAATACTGAGCATTCTAATTAAATTCTAGTATTCTGCATCTCTTGTCTTGGCCACTGTCTGCATTGTTTATGTTTCTATGTAATACACATCCTTAAACTTCTTAATCAGCAGATATTGCATTATAAATATAACTAGTATGTCACAAATGGTTGTCAGCTTCTTGCTGACACAAGCAATATGTCCTCACTATAAATTTATTGTGCTCCCAGGGAACCCATTGATGGAGATACAGCCGCATGTAGCTATTGAGTTTCCATTATAGATAGTGCTATGCTACAACTTAACATCTCCATTTATTGCCAAGAGTGTTACATGTGTATCTAATACTTTACATCGCTGGTATAATTAACCACATTTTTAGTGAAACTTTGAGCAAATCTCAAAGTGTATAAAGGATTTTACATAAAGATCATACTTGATTTCCATTTTATAATCATTTTCTATTTATATACCGTATTTGCTTGATTATAAGACGACCCTGATTATAAGACGACCCCCCAAACTTTGTATCTTCATTTGGGGAAAAAACTAAAAGCCTGAATATAAGACTATAGGAAAAAAAAAGTTTAACTTGTATATATGTAAATTGCTTTTTATTATTTAATAAAAAATTGATATTATACAAATGCATTTCTTGTTTTTATTTCCTTTTTATGTGCCAATGCTCTCTCTCTCCCCCCCCCCCCCGGTGTTGTCTCTCTCTCTCACCCCCCCCAACTAATCTCTCTCTCTTCCCCCTCCCCTTGTCTCTCTATCCCCCCGCTCGTCTCTCTCTATCCCCCCCCCTTTTCTCTCTGTCCCCCCTCCCCTTGTCTATATCTCCCCTTGTCTATATCTCCACCCTCCCTCCCTCCCTCCCTCCCTCCCCCCCTTGTCTATATTTCCCCCTCCCTCCCCTTGTCTATCCCCCCTCCCTCCCCCTCACCTTGATTCTTTCCCTGGTGGCTAGTGGTGGCAGCTGGGAGATGTCTGCACGATACGTGCAGATATCCTCCATGCTGCCCGACACCTCCATCTATTATGACGGACAGCTGGTCTGTCATAATAGACGGAAGTGTCGGGCAGCATGGAGGATGTCTGCACGTATTCTCCTGGTGGCTAGCGGGGCAGCGGAGGATGTCTGAGTGATGAGCGCAGACCTCCCCTGCTGCCGCCCGGCACGACCGCCGGGACTTTTATGATGAAGCCGGAAGGACCTGGCTTCATCATAGAAGTCCCGGCGGTCGTGCCGGGCGGCAGCAGGGGGAGTCTGCGCTCATCGCTCAGACATTCCCAGGCTGTTAGAGAGGGGGATCCAGGTCTGCTGGGGACCTGGACCCCTGTCTTATAGTCTCACCTCGATTTGAGGTCAGATTATAAGACGACCTCAAATGTAAGAGGGGTATTTTTCAGAGCATTTAAAAAAAAAAAAATATATAAATAATACATAATTACATATGTTGTTTGGTCTGGCAAATCCAGATTTCCCATAATGTACAGTGACCATCAGCGAAAAAGTTTCTTTGAATCTAAAATAATTATGTGTTTGTTACTTTTATGATAAAATTATTTGATACAACCAATAACATAATGTTGACACTTTTTTTGTTTATGTTAGTACTGTTAGATACTTTTAAGTGTGGCATTTGGTATTTTAGAAATGTATCTATGTGTTGTTTATATGTGTACAGGCATATCTACTTTCTATCGTCGATCTGTCTTTTTGTAGCTCTTGCTATCTATCGATGTCTATGTCAGTCTGTAGGTCTGTCTATCTATATTAAAAAAATACTGGACTGTACATAATACAAAAGTTTTTTTTAATATAGATATAATAAACCTATGAATTTATTTGAGGGACATTTTTTTACAACATATATATCAAAGACATTTTACATTTTTATAGCAACCTCACTTACCAGGCATCAAACCAGCATTAACCCTTTCACTCTGGGAGCGATACGCCACACACTGTTTACCCCTTATCAGGGAACAACATGTCAATCATTTGTCATCAAGCTGAATGACAAAGGCAAGTATATACTGTGACACTTTCTCTGTGTGTCACTTCTCAAACTGCCTCCTGTATTCAGGCTGCTCTGTGCTGTCACCTCCCTGTCTAGGTCTCAAGGCTGACATCCATTTATTGTAAGATGCCCATATATATAAGTATAATTGTTCTCACTTTTAATATACTGTAACGTTTGGTCTTCAGGATAGTTCTAGCTGGTGGATAACATTACAATGTGAATCCCAACAGATCAAATGGCAACAGACACTTCTGTTTTCAGACAGATCTCTTATATCAGTGAATTTTTGATCTAACAATTAATGCTTCTATAACTGGCATACTTGCCAACATTTCTGGACTGGATACTGAGATGCAGTGGCGGATGCTCCATATGTGCTAGGTGTGCACCACACCCACGCTGTGTATTCCTGGGGTTTGTGTGCTCCGAACAGAGAGCACACAAACCCCAGAAATACATCCGAAAGGCGACACCAGCTACGAATTCGGCAACAGAGTAACTCACTCTTTTGCCAATTCGACAAGCACTAAAAATATACGTCAGGACAAAAGGCAGCACACGGCAGTTTAACCCCTTAAGGACATGACTGTTTTTCACAATGCTGTTTTTACACTTCTGCAGTGTTTGTGTTTAGCTGTAATTTTCCTCTTTCTCATTTACTCTACCCACACGTAAAATACACTGTTTTTAAAAACATAAAAAGGGCTTTCTTTAGATATCATTATTTTTGATCATATCATATAATTTATTATATAAAATTTACTATCATAAAATATGATGAATATTGAAGAAAAAACAAAAACACTTTTTATAATGCTTAACCAGGAGACTGCCCACAAACAAAAGAAACATTTAATCAGACTAATTTATTGCGGTTTCTATATAGGTCATTAAAGTGGTACACTCCAGTTCCTGCTGTAGCATCGTCTCCCACTGCTCATCAGTCTGTTCCTGAGTATATCATGCAGTGCCCCATCATCAGGGTCTATTGGAAGTGATGCTGATGATGTCATCAAATATAGACTGCAGAGGTGCCAGTGGTTCCAGTGCAGAAATAAACCATAGAGCGCGTGTCCTGTGGCCCAAATGGGGCCTGTATGACAGAAAGCTGTGGCCGACATGACTTAACTGCCCATATTGCTATAAATGTGTACTTTTGTTTAAATAAAGTTTGTTTATACTTGTATTCAACTGCTTTACTTGTACTGCTAAATAACTAAATATTTTTCTATGGCTAACAAGCTATTCTTCAACATTACTGTAAAAGACAAAGATGAATGTTACCCAACAGGCACATGCATTTCTAATTATAAGGCCCAGTTTAGAAATAACTTGGATCCCTCAGCCATAGGGTAATGTCCTCCACATTCTGCAATTTTTTTTGAACCATCAAGTTAAAAACATGCTTTACCTGGTGTTAATTAATGTTAAATCTGTTAAGCGGGGACTTGACAAAATTGAGGAGAATAGTCCTTACATACCTTTACTTCCTGTCACTTTTTCTTGGGGCATAGTGGGCAGATTGCATCATTTATAGGTTCTGAATGGCAGCAGGCAGAAGATTTGGTAAGTAGGAGCTTCCAAGATGACCACTTCTACACTACAAAAGGTCTTAATGATATATATATATGATAATTACAGTTTGGTTATATTAAATTATTATTAATCTATTGTTACTATTGTTCAAACTAAACTGCTTTAAATCTGGTTGCATACCACAAGGAATTAAATAGTTTAAAAACAACTGAAACTACTGGGAGTTGTTTTGTCTCTGGACAAACCAAAGGGTATATAGGGATTATGGGTAATTATTCCATGGGATTTAAAGGTAGGCAAACAATGTAATAAAGCAGCAGGGAGTGCTTGGTTGTATAGGGAGAGGTATTAGCAGTAGGAAGAGGGAAGTGCTTATGCCATTGTGCAGAGCACTGGTGAGACCTCACTTGGAGTATTGTACGCAGTACTGGAGACCGTATCTCCAGAAGGATATTGATACTTTGGAGAGAGTTCAGAGAAGGGCTACTAAACTGGTTCATGTGTTGAAGGATAAAACTTACCAGGAAAGGTTAAAGCATCTTAACATGTATAGCTTAGAGGAAAGAGGAGACCATGATAGAAAAATGTAAGGGAATTTGACAAATTAAAAGGAGGAGAGTATATTTAAAAGAAGTAAAAAAAAAAAACCCTACGACAACAAGAGGACATAGTCTTAAATTAGAGGTGCAAATGTTTAAAAGTAATATCGTTTAGTAATACTTTACTGAGAGGGTAGTGGATGCATGGAATATCTTTCCAGCAGGAATGATAGAGTTTATCATAGTGAATGAGTTTAAGCATGCTGCCAAAAGGAATAATACTATCCTAGATATAAGATAAGGGCAGCAACAAATACAATTATTAAGAAGATTGGGCAGACTAGATGGGCTAAATGGTTCTTATCTTCCTACACATTCTATGTTTCTAAATGTGTGGTTTGTGTATAATGCACAACGTTCCATATGGGATCACCATTGCAAGTAACGGAACACATCTGTTTTAGATTTTTACCCCAATTTTGCCCACATTAGATTTTTGCCCCAGAACTTTCTCTTTCTACATCAGCTCCAACATGTCTAATCTCGAAATCGTGCGGATTCAATGCCATTCTGTTAAACGTTGTAATAGTTTTATCAACCCGTTTTCATATGTATCCAGCGATTCTAGATGTAGTTTTCTTTCTTTTTTTTCGACAATAGTTTTTTCGTCTTCCACGTGTCATCCTATTGTATATTTGAATAACGTCCATGCAGTTTGTTTGTTTTTTTTTCCCCCGGGGAAAGGATTTATGTTACCACCTACCAGTATCAACACAGAGTAACATGTGTTTGAAGAAACTAGACTGTGTTGTATATAGAAAGGACTGCCATAGCTTGTAAACACATTTACAGACAGGGGAAGCTAATCACACATGTGGGGGTAATGGCTTTAGCAGATTGTTTTTATGAAGCTCTGGCGAGAATCCAGTTTTTTCTTTTCTTTTTTTTTCTGCGTGCTTCTTGAAAAGATGGATTCCGCTCCACTAATATGTGTAATTATGGGGACATCACTGCAGGAATAGCACAGGATTAAAAATAAAATGTTAATCATTCAATCATCAGTCAAGTTGCTTTCCTCATTAGTCCATAATGTCTCTTCAACGGCATGTTTGTATTCTACTCTCCCTGGGATTAAAGGAATGTCTATTATTTCCTATATGATCCCAGGGGTTAAAATGAAGGAAGTCTTTTTTTTTTTTTCCGGCATTGTCAAGCTTCTAAGTGCACTGAAAACTAGACAGGAATTATTTTTGTTGCAATTTTCATTTGCTGTTGTTGTTGTCCAGCAGACGGATTGCTCGGTGTCATGGCCGTCTGCAGAACATTTAATCAAGCGCTGTGTTCCTGGCCATTCTCTCAAGATATGCAGTATTTGTCTCTCTCATTTTTCGGTTCAGGAAGGGGTTCTCTGGTGGTCCAGTGTTGGCAGTGCCTCAACAGCATCGGCACACTCTATCTCTCCACTGTCCCCTTGGAATCTTACACACCAGAATGGATTCATAGAACGTGCAAGAGTGTGAGGTGGCAGAAGATTAATAGTCTATGACAGACAGAGGCATCACTAGGGTTGGGGTCACTCGGTGCGGAAGCTCATGGTGTCACCCCCATATTTTTTTCTCCCTTACCATGCTTTACAAAATCTTTAGTGATGCCGGTCATAAAAATATGCCACACAGAAGCCCCATAAATATGCCACATACAGGAACCCATTGATTATGCCAAACACAGGAGCCCATTAATTATACCACACACAGGAATTCTATAAATATGACACACACAGGAGCCCACTAATGATGCCACACAGAGAAGCCCAATAAAAACATAGTGACCCTCCCTCCTCATATGGCTGCTGATGCCGCCCCTTGCTGATCCCACCCTCAGCAACGAATACACACAGTCACACATTCAGTGTCACACTCAATTTATAAAAATTAGACTTGTCCCAAGACCCAGATCCAGAGCCCAGCAGCCTTAGCCTAGCTCCCATGGTGCAGTGCTCCCAGCCAGTCACTGACGATCCCTGGCGTTCTGACTTCCCCACAAGTGAGGAAAGCGTGAGAGGATTCCTTCATATTTTGTCACAGAGAAGGCTGGTGAGGGGACACACCCCTTTGGTGCGCTGCATAGAGGATGCTAGCATTGGGGTTACCCCCACCGAGGGTGTCATCGGTCCGCACCGGCCACACCACCAGTGGTGCCGCTGATGACAGATCCTGCCCCCTAGCGCTACAGATCTTGGGTAGAGGCTAAAACCTAGCCACTATTTCCCAGAGGTCTCATGCGCACTGTTATTAAATGTAGACAACGTTGGAATGAGTGTTGGCAATAATATAAAAATATTTTGCATGCTTGTAGTAAATGTGTTGCAGAAGCATTATTAAATACTAATCTGCACACACCAGATAAGATAAAAGACTTGCTTTTGCCACAGTAATTTCACATCCACAGTGCTACCACCAAAACACATGAGGCAGTTGGCAAACCTTGTCACCTAGGCTCATGAGCAATATTTTTTGTCTATTTTGTATGCTGGAGATATAATAAATTATATTTTTACACCAAGTGAGGCTCCCAACCTGTTTTATAATAGTTTTGGAGGAGATTTGAAGGTTTCCACTTAGTGATGCTCCATGGGCCATACAAGGTGTGTGTTTTTCCCTGGATCTGTCGCTGTCCATCCCATTAGTATTCCCTGTTGTTATTTGTCCATTGTCATCGCATTGCTACCCTACCCCAGTTAGGGAGAGCGTCAAAATGTATTTAACCAGTGACTGCAGAAGACAAATGTAACAATTAAGGTTCTGTTTACAATTGCTGAGTTATCTCACATGCATAATGAATGTTTGTTTTTTTGTTTTTTGTTTTAGGCAGACCAAATCATTAAAAAGAGGCTCACTATCTAATGGTAACATATTAACAAGAGGTCACTCACTGCATGGTATATATTTGAATAAACAGGATGTGATTGAAAAATGGAAGAGATCGCAATATACCGTATTTGCTTGATTATAAGACAAGGTCTGATTATAAGACATGGATCCAGGTCCCCAGCAGAGCTGCAGGGGACCTGGATCCCCCTCTCTAGCAGCAGGGGATGTCTGCGCGATGAGCGCAGACTCCCCTGCTTCTGCCCGGCACGACCGCCGGGGCTTCTGTGAAGAAGCCGGGTACTTCCGCTTTCGTCACAGAAGTCCCGGCGAGCGTGCCGGGCGGCAGCAAGGGGAGGTCTGCGCTCATCGCGCAGACTTCCTCTGCTGCCCCACTAGCCACCAGGGTAAATCGGGCTGCTGGGGGTTGTCTGCACGATACGTGCAGACATCCTCCATGCTGCCCGACACGGCAGACTATTATGACGGACAGCTGTCCGTCATAATAGACTGCCGTGTCGGGCAGCATGGAGGATGTCTGCAAGTATCGTGCAGACATCCCCCGGCTGCCCCCACTAGCCACCAGGGATTGAAGTACAGGTAAGGGGGGGGGGGCAGAGAGACAGGGGGAGGGAGGGGGGCAACAGAGAGACAGGGGGAGGGAGGGAGGGGGGCAACAGAGAGACAGGGGGAGGGAGGGAGGGGGGCAGAGAGACAGGGGGAGGGGGGCAGAGATACAGGGGGGACAGAGCAGGAAGGGGGGGAGAGACAGAGGAAGGGGGGCAAAGAGAAACATGTGGGGGGAAGAGACAGGTGAGGGGGGAGTGGGAAGTGAGACAAAGCTGGGGGCAAGGGAAAGAGAGAGGCAGCATTGGCACATAAAAAGAAATAAACACAAGAAATGCATTTTTTTTTATATAATATTTTATTAAAAAAGCAATTTACATATACAAGTTTAACTTTTTTCCTATAGGGTAGTCTTATATTCAGGCTTTTAGTATTTTTCCTAAAGGAATATCCAAAGTTTGGGGGGTCGTCTTATAATCAGGGTCGTCTTATAATCGAGCAAATACGGTATATATATATATACTGCACAGCAGTTTTTAAAGTCTTTTGCACCTTAAAAGGTTTTGCATAAAAATAAAGTCATACGGTTTCTTAAAAAACAGTATAAAGCATGTATAAGCTAACTAAATAAGAAAGAGAAAGTATACAAACAAACATAAAAAAATCTTAAAAAAACATTTTAATATTTTAATAAAATTATTTAAAACCTGCTTTTAATATATGTATAATTGTTAGAAATATGCCAATAATTTATTGTGTAACAGTTGTATATGTAACCCATATGTATTAAAGTTATTAAATAAAAACATATCTGTATTTTGCTTAAAGAGGGAGAAACATTTTAGAATGTGTAATAAACTAGCCCGGTTTCCATTTTCAAATTTTAATTCTATTATTTTTTGTTTAGAACATGTCACTGGTGAACTTATTTTCACCATTCTTCGCTTGTGGATGTGGTCATTGGCGGTCTTCTAGACTTGTTGGAAAAATAGGCTTTTTGTTAAACAGTACACTGTTTAGTGCATATCCTCTACTGTTATTATTAAATGCTGAATCAGTTGTTCATAAAGTTTAAAATTGTATCATATTTTTTGGTAGTGACTCTTCAATGAGGGCAGTGATGTTAAACTATGTGTAAAGGAGGTGTAAAGTCTTAAAATGTTTTTTTTCCTTTACATAAATAGCCAAATTGAGTTGAAAAAAATGCTTTGCTTTCTACCAATCTATTCTATTTTTTTTATCTAAGTAATTATATTTGTTAGCGCCTCCTTTTTAAAAATGATTGCGTTGCTTCAGAGAATTTTCTGACCCTGTACAATGTTTCACATTTACATCACAAAGACTTCTGCACTGAATTAGGTGAAAAAAAGGCATACTCATCCTTTTAGATATGTATGTTCCTCCACCTGAAGTTGTGAATTTTGATACAGTCAAAGCTCCTGAGAACGCAACACTGTTGATCATGAGAATCTCTCCGCACAGCTCAGCTGTCAATTGAATCTTCCCCAGGGTTAGAAATGTATGCATTAAATGTTTAATAATTTGGCATGTGGAAAAAAGTAAATTCAAAAAGCATTTTACGCATAATAAGATTCAAACTCTAATAATAATCTAGTAAAAGGAAAATGATAATGTAATATGTAGCAAATAAGCATGCATATGAGATGAATGTGGATGTAGATCCATTGTACATTGGCTGTATAGATGTGGCAGAAATCCTTTGAGATGGAATTTAATAAGAGTTTCAAAGTCAAAAGAAGTAGAAAATGTTCAATGTATTACACTTTAATTACTCACAGAGAATTCAAGCTTGAAACATAGAAACATAGAATTAGACAGACGACAAGAGCCATTTGGCTCATCTAGTTTGCCAAATATTCTAACTGCTGTAAAACCTCAAACCTAATTCGGTCTTAGGTTTTGTCCGGGTCGTTTCATAGCCACTGGATGAATACTTCAATTTCATTGCCCTCACTGTGAAATCATATGTTATCACATTACATCTAAGCCTCTGACCCTCTAGTTTTAGACTGTAACCTCTTGTCCATCTCTAACTTTGACATGCGCTTTCCTCCTGTGTTTGGTTGAACCACTTCATATATTTAAATATTTCTAACATGACATCTTGTATTTTTCCATGCGAAAAGAGATTTACAAACAACACCCATTTTCCAATCGAACAAAGGAAACCCTTTCAAAAAGTAATATACATAACCGATACATATAAATACCTACAAGTTATTTGGCCATGTGTAGGCCTTGAAAAAATAGGATAATTAAAGTCATCTGTTGCACTTTCTGTTGTTTTTACTACACTAACTGCAACTCATTCGTAACACTGTGGAGTTAATATAACAGTTTGTTATCTGCCCTTGCTATTTCCCCCCCACAGACCTTTGGGACAATTACTGCTTCTTCTGAGTTGTAGACGAGAAGCCATTTTTCAAATGATTTTCAGATTAGCCATTTAACTGCATTACATATAATTAAACCTTTGGTATGTAAAACTGTTTCCACAGGTGCTAAATCTTCCTGTAAACACACCGACACATACACAGAACAAAAAAAACAAAAAAAGCGTTATAAAACTACAAACAAAACAAAATTGAAACCAGCCCTGAAAATAAACCTTTTTAGTGCCAGAATCTAGAGCAACATTGTGGATGCCATTAACGGAAAAGATTAATGGCAGCCATTTTCTCTTGTTGCAAGTTTCAATAATACACTGCCTCATTCTAAAGAGAACTGCACTTCCACAAAACATTTTGGCAGAATATATATCCGACCACTTTCCAAGGGTGTTTCCGCTCCTGTTTCTTCATTTGTGGATTGTACTAGTGCGTAACTGGCAGACGTTGCACTGACTGAATTCTGTCAGAGAAGAGCATTGTACACTGAGGCATAAGGTGCTAGTGACAACATTAAAACTAGTCAACTCTCATATATTCAATGGAAATCCCCACCACCTTCTAAAACATTCTAACTGTTGTGGTGGCTCTATGTGTCCTACCACCACATTATTTTTTTTTCACATGTCAGAAAGAAAACCAGGAAAATAGGAATTACAATAAGAGAATTCTTCTTGGGCCAGTGTGCATTTTGACTCTGCAATTTTTTATTTAGTTTGATTCATAGACTTATGACTAAAATGGCATTTTATTAATTAATATTAATTTTATTTATTAATTAATTTATTCATTCATTTATTAATATTATTATATTTTATGAATTATTAATATTATTTTAATTAATTAATATTTAGATTAGTCACATTTTTGCAGTCTGAATTGTTTTAATTGTAGTCTAGTTTTAGTCCACTAAATCTCTAGCAGTGAGGGAGGGAACAGGTCTGAGAAGGCTGTAACACAGTTTTAAGTTAACTTGCAGGGCATTGTTACAGGAGGCAGACAGGCACAGGGAGCCTGTGTGTCGGCCAATCCAGCTGCAGATAGAGTCAGGGGGCTGGGCTTTGGCAGAGATCAAAGGGAACCGGCCCAGAAGTACAAATAGGTAAATGTAATAGTCCCTCCCTAACATTTTAGTCACATTTGACTAAAAAATTGCAATGTATTTTAGTCCTAGTTTCAGTCTTATTAACTTTTTTGTTTAGTTATTGTTTAGTTTTAAACACTGAAAATATGCAGTTGACTAAAACTATGACAAAAATCTTCAGTTAGCAAAAATTAACACTGTCTTGAGCAGCAAGAGAAATGCCATGGATCTTGAATCCAACACAGCAAGCATGGCCAAATTACACGACATGCCTGCCTAAAGCTGTAAGGACTATGTATAAATACCTGTATTCTTTATAGGAATATACAGAGGTGGGGAAGAATACAACTATGTCTGTCGAAACATCTTCCTTGTTCATGGAACTCTGTGTCCTATTATGTCAATCTGGTCTTGAGTAACCATGTTTGTGTCAGAAGTATCTTCCCTAAATGCAGAAAAAGAATGCCAGAGAAGCTTTCGAAATCATAAAACAAACTCAGTATATGTTGTAATCGTCGATTCAAACACTGTTCTCCACGTTACAAATATCTACTCAATTGGAAAAGAAAGAGAGAAAAAAACATACTTGTTGAATTGCTATCTGTGCCATGCTACTTTTCACTCGATCTTGTCGACAGAAGGTATACAAAGGCTACATTATCGGTTCCGTGACCTCGGTCAACAGCAACATGCCCTCGACTCAAACAAGTGCTTAGTCTCCTCTTAGATCCTTCCCATTCTGCCATCTGTCAGCAGTGTGAAGAGCTTTCATTTAATCGCTGTAACAAATACTTGACTCAAAACATGACATATAGAAACCTTTTTGAATGGTCCTAATGTGCAATGAATAATGTTCCTGAAAAGTTTTCACCTCTCAAGACATTTTTCTCACACGGTTGCAATATTTTCTATAGCCTTGTGAGAAGGTTGTAATTTTACATTTTAAAGAGAGAAGAAACCCTAAAAATAATTTTAACCAGGCAGAAGAGCATTGAAGGGTCAGTTTCACCTTTTTACATGGGAAATGCCCTTAATTTTACTTTAAAACAAATTACAAATCTTCTAATAATTTTACTTTAAAAATATTTATAAAGGGGTTCTAAATTCATATACATCAGAGATAGGGAGGGGGGGCTAATAAGTAAATTCCGAGTTTGGTGTTCTAGATGAGAGCTCAACTTGACAACCAAACTCGGACAGATTTGACTTCCCTCACATGCCCCCATTTTGAACTATTCAGAAAGCATATTTTGCAACGTCAAGATGCTGTGAACGCAGGCGTGATGGTGGGCTAGCGAGTTATCCCAAGGTGGTCGAGTTCAGAGGCCGAGTTTGGAGGACACCTCAGCAAACTCACTCTGTTAAAATCACCTCCCATTCATTTCAGTGGGACCTCACCACCTTTTGAGGTAGAGTTGGACTTAGTCTCAAAAACCTTCATTTCTCCCCACTTTGAAATTAATTACCCCTCCTATTAAATACCTGGGTCAGGGGCTCACTGTACTTTTTAGGGATTAGCAGCTTATATTGTATTCTAGGAAGGTTGATGTTGAGATAGGAGTTTGAGTTAGACTTTCTCGAAGGGGTTCGAGTCGGAGGGCGAGTTTCGTTTAGTGATTATCTGAAGGTGGTTGAGTTGGGAGGTCATACTCGATCTCCCATCCCAACCACCCTCAGACAAACTCAAATTTTTATGAATAACCTCCAGGAGGTCGGAAAGATGCCTCTACAGAAGTGCTCATCCTCTCCTGTAAGAAAATGCCTGTGAACACCAGCTATTTCAAGTATTTGGAATGTATGGGGCTTGGTTATAGCCAGATCTGTGTGCTGCGATGTAACAAAAGTTTTTGGATGATAGGCAAGACTGTTGAAATAGCACTATTATACATTATATGCAGTTTTTAAGGGATACAAAGTGTGTAGACACGACGCCACCGTTATCTAAAAATTATTATTTTTTTCCAAAAACTACCCTTTTAAAACTGGTTGATATCAAGAACTGTCCTATAAATATTAGTCCTTAGTCTTTGCATAGGCAAAGGTTATAGGGCTCTGCATGAGTAGAGAGAGAGGGTCAAGTGATTCTGCTTCCTCTGTCATTGGTGTGTCATACACTCCTAGCTGGGGTGTGTCATACACTGACACACCAACAATGCAGCCTAGACATCGATCTTAGATTAACAAATGGAAGCATCATTCAAAAGCCTTCGTAGTAGCATGTATTTATATAGCTCCAACGCTCTTGGAATTAACAGCTTAAAAATAGATGTGATTATTACCCAATTAGTGGTACTCATTTATCAACCTCAGAAGGATGAAGGGCTGAACTGACCCTGCCAAGATTTGAACCTTTGACCTTGAGAATTGGTCAGGCCATGCAGTCCAAGCATTTGCCAACTCGGCTATCCCACCAGCAATTTATGCTGTGCTTTGGTACAAAGTGTGAAAGAAAGTTACAGACAAATTAGACAAACAGATTTAGAGTTAAAAATGAGGTAAGGGGCCCTGCTCCTTAAACCTGTTTCTCTCCAAATTGTATTCATTGATTTATGTCTGGTACTTTCCATGTATATATATATATATATATATATATATATATATATATATATATATATATATAAAATATATAGATTGGGCATTTTGGAAACACAAAACATTCAAAACATTTAAAAAAAAAAAACACTTAAAGTGCAATACCAGTAATTTTAATAAATATTTAATTCAACTTTTTGTTATATTTAAATTCAGAGTTTAATGGTGAATATTTATTATTCACCTAATCTAGTATGTGAGCCAATATTTGCATTTTGTATTTTGGTTTCTGTAATCTATTTGTGGTATATTCACACTTCCATTATATATTAAAACATTCTAAGAACAGTCACCTTAACCTCCAACAGATAATAATCAAGAAGTCACTTTAAATTTAAATCTCATGCACTATTTTAGATGTATAAGAGACATAAATCCACCGGGGATGGTGAGCCTTGACAAAGTGCCACGTTTGGGCCCAAAACGCATAGCCAGTTTTCCATCGGGTGAGGGGTCTGCACTCCACTACATGTAATCCTATGGCTATTCCATAAACCGAAAGTCGTTCGGTTTATAGAATAGCAATAGGAATACATGTATTCCATAAGCCGACAGCCTATAAACCGAACGTTCGGTTTATAGGCTGTGGGCATTTTACTACACGGAGACAAAGTCTCCATTCATAATTTTATGAATGGAGACTCTGTCTCCGTGTAGTAAAATGCTGACAGCCTATAAACCGAACGTTCGGTTTATAGGCTGTCGGCTTATGGAATACATGTATTCCTATTGCTATTCTATAAACCGAACGACTTTCGGTTTATGGAATAGCCATAGGATTACATGTATTACATAAGCCGAAAGTCTATAAACCGAAAGTCGTTCGGTTTATAGGCTGTCGGCATTTAACTATACAGAGACAGAGTCTCCATTCATAAAATTATGAATGGAGACTTTGTCTCCGTGTAGTAAAATGCCGAAAGCCTATAAACCGAACGATCGGTTAATAGACTTTCGGCTTATATAATACATGTAATCCTATGGCTATTCTATAAACCGAACGTTGTTTGTTTTAAAGACTTTCGGCTTATAGAATACATGCTGCTATTGGCTTTCTATAAACCGAAAGAGTCCCCATTCATACAAATAGGTCAATTGACCTATTCGTATGAATGGGAACTCAATTTCGGTTTATAGGAAGCTAATAGCATTACATGCATTCCATAAACCGAAAGTCATTCATGTCGGTTTATGGAATGTAGTACAATGCTATTGGTATTGTAAACCGACTCTATTTCGGTTTAGAATGCCAATAGCACGAATGGACGAATGGACGAATGAACGAATGATTTTCGTTTATTAACCATTCGTTCATTCGGATTTTGTTAGTTAAAATTTTCGTTATTCGTTTTTCGGACGAATGGACGAAAATGCTATTTTCGTCCGAAAACGAATGCACATGTCTAATATATATATATATATATATATATATATATATATATATATATATAAAAATAAATATATATATATAAAAATACATATATATATATATATATATATATATATATATATATATAAATATATATATATATATATATATATATATAAAATGTACCAGTAGTGTCAGTTCCACTCACTTGCTTTAGATGGAAAGATACCTATTGGAAACTGCTTTCTTTTGTAGGGGAAAAGTGAAAATAAACTCCATCCTCCATGGCATCACATATGCGTTCAATGGGTTGGTATTCGGATGCTAAGAGATAGCACAGACCCACAGCGGAGTAAGGAAATGGGCGCGAAAGTGACGTCATCAGAACTAGACAGTAATCCGGTGCATCATCTTGTAAGAATGACGTGCATGGAGACAGGGTAACGGCCTAACTCGAGGTATGATCTATAAAAAAAAGGTGCTCTTGCCTGTTTACCTCTATGAATTCTGTATCTATTTCACCTCATCATGTTTCTGGGAGGTATTGAACTGCACAGTAACAAACCATTGGCAATTCCAATAAGAACATACGAGTCTGTCACAGTAACAGTCACCCAATACTTCATCCAGATTTTCCATGATCCAGTAATTCTTCTGATACAGCTATTACACTTGGAAGCAAAACACCCCATTATACGTCTAACACTAGAATACAAAGCTACAATTAATCCTTGAGGTGAACAGTCATCTGGATTTCTATTCACAGTGCTTTCTAAATAATATCTTAGGCATCCAAAATGTCTGTCAAAGAGCCTTACAGTTCATTTCTTGCACTTCTATCAGAAATAGATACGGTGCGGTAAGAAAAGGAGGTCTTCGTTACAATTTGCAGGGTTTATTATTATTATTATTAAATGGATATGTAATATGTGTTAGTGGCAGTGTAAGATTTTGTGTTTAAATGCATAAATCAGGCTGTAGTTCCTATTTTTATGTTTACTAAGAGAGCATTGCAGGGAATGGAGATGGAAGTTTAAAACTTACGTGCAAGAGTAAAAGTCAGCCGCAGAAATCCACAATACAAGATACAGATGGATAATGAAAGATCATCGAAATTTCTTGGCATAAGGACAAACAAACAACAACCTCCCGGGGGTTGAGTATGCGCCCACCAAAGGCGCGAAATGCGTGATACTTTCGGCACAGCCGGGGTTGTTGTTCACTCTAGAGCAGGGTTTCTCAACTGGTGGGTCTCAACCCAAAAGTAGGTCTCGAGCTGGTGTGAGGTGTGTCGCGAATGTGTGATTCGGCTGAAAAAAGTCTAACTTTTGACTGGGAAGACAAACAATGATATAATGACTCACAGTGCATTCACCATCTGAAGCTGAGTAGGTTTTCATTAATCGCCGTATTTACCACGAGGCATCCTAGGCAGATGCCTAGAGCGGCAAATTTTGGGAGGCGTCAGCGCCCCCCAGCACTGAAAAAAAACCTAATATAAAAAAACGCATGGGCAGCAGATTGCGACGATCGGGCTGCCCGTGCGTTTTTTTTCTTAGGGGGGCTTAGTGATGACAGATCACGTGACCCGATGCGCATCTGGTCACGTGACCTATCCACTCTCACCGTGGGTAGATGTACAGGCAGCATGGTAGGACACCATACTGCCTGCCACTAGCCATCAGGGATCAGAGTAAGTCCTGGTGTGAGGGGGCATGTGATGGGGGTGATGCAGGCATGTAATGGGGGTGATGGGGTTAATGGAGGCATGTAATGGGGTTATGGGGTTAATGGAGGCATGTAATGGGGGTGATGGGGCAAGTAATGGGGGTGATGGAAGCATGTAATGGGGGTGATGGGGTTAATGGAGGCATATAATAGGGTGATGGGGGTGAGGACTGGTTTGGGAACCACTGGTCTAGATGGTGTGGATTTTTTTTGGTTAGCCAGTGTCACAGGGTGTTTCTAGCCAGCTGGGTATCATGGGAACTGTAGTTTAATAATATACCACTGGCAGCAGTCAATCTGTATAATAACTGCCCTGTTCAGTCTGATGTGAACTAACTGTAAACGCATGGCAGATATGCAGCTGAAAACATTGTTCTATAGTGTTGAATAAAACCAATACTATCAAAACCACAAAGAAAAAAAATTCCACTGAAGCAGAAGTTACAAAAAATGTATGTCAAATCTGTTTTTTTTTATATTTTCTAAATTGTGCACAATATAGGCTTTGCTTTAGCCCTGTTCTCTCTTTTCACTTTAATAGTTTGCCAAACATTTACGGCTTTCAAGCATACTGTCATTCCTCTAACATACAATTTATATAAAATCCTAAAAAATGTGGATATCAGGTGAGTCCATTTTTCACGGGACCCACAGTCATTCCAGCTCTTTATTTTTTTCCAGAACTATGAATTGAGTGATGTTTATTTTGTTTCCAAATACTGACTCTCTGTGAAGTTGATAGTTGATTGCCTACTCTCCACCTAGGCTCAGATCTCACGTTTTCTTGCGCTAACTAGGAATAGACAGCTTGTTAGCACTTCTCGTAAGAAACAGGAAGTTTGGAAGAAAAAGCATCGCTAGCGGGAACACAGCCTCAGAATGCATAGAACATGGAGAAAAAAAGCACACCTTCTTAATTGCTTGTTAGAACCGACGGTCTTTGTGATTTGTCTTTCTCTCACTTTTTAAAAAAAAAAATCTTATTCTTCTATCTAAAGCATTTGCACAAGACTCAGGTTTTATGTCGTGAGACAGCTTGAGGCTAGCACCAAACGAACTAATTGATTTCAGCTATGAAGCCCTTAAAAAAAATAAAAGAATTGGAAATTTACATCTGCACATTCCTTGAGAAACGTGATTAATATATTTGGTACAGAGGGTGCAAATTCCTTTTTTTTTTATGTAAAAGCATTGGATTCTTACAAATTGCTCTCGCTTTTTATTCCCTCTTGAATATCTTGTCTACAACATGAGGTAGGAAAGGTCAGGGCATCCGGGAAGAATAGAAGTGTATGCTGTTGTATTGGAATAAAAGAATCCTTAGAACATTCTGTTTAGCCTTCTATTAAAAGAATTGTGAGTAGATCTTAACGCTTCGAATTCCAAAATAACAAAAACAGTCTAATAGCGCTAACTACTTAAGAAAAGTAATTAGCTTGTCTTTTTTTTCTTTCATTTCCCAAGACAACAGAAATGGAAACTGAATTCTCAAATAAAAATTTTCTAGCAAGATATTTCATCTACAGTATAGCCGTGTTCTCCAACTATATTATCTCAGGCTTGTTCTATGCAGTAGCTTAGAGGAATCATTTATTAACTGATTTAAATCCTTAAAAAAAATAGGATTTATGTCATTTTCAAGCAGACTGGGATCCACGGAAAAACATTTCCTAACTGTTAATGAATAACTGGTGGATGATCGGCCGGGTATGTCTCTCAAGGGTTGATAGGCTTTCTCGTATTAGTTCATGAAATTAACAATCTACCCAGGGCAGCTTTAAGGCAATGGTAGGCCTCGCCCCTCCATCCCCCTCCCCCCAAAAAAGGCAAATTCAAATGAAACTTATCTGGAAGTGATCATTTAATGCACGAGCACCTTTCTATATGCAAAATCATTTGGTGCGAGTATTGGCAGGCCAAGATTAAAATGTGTACCCTAAATGTTTGAGCATTTACACTTAATGTATGTTGTTTAAGTAACGTTATAGGTCAGTGGTCACAAATAATGTTTTGGGGAATTGCACAGCCTATTTTCATAATAATGTTTGTTTTACCATTTCTTTCTTTTCACCTTGTGGGTGAGCTCTTAGAATTTTTGTAAAATTTTTATATGACCACTAAAGCACTTCTTATATACATTATAAAATATTTTTGTTCAAAGAGCTCACCCATAAGGTGAAAACAGAGTCCTGGTAAAACTTTATTATGATAATAGCCTGTGCAATTCCCTAAAACATAATGTGACCAATGAACTATTACCAAAATCCATATAGATATAGTCAGTGTCAGAGGAGTTATCCCCCGTATTGCTTGACATATATAGGCAGTGTCAGATGAGTTAACCCCTGGATTGCTTAACATAAATAGGCAGTGTCAGAGAAGTTAAACCCTTGGGTGGCTAGACAGTTATAGGCCGTATCAGAGGAGTTAACCCCTTGGGTGGCTATACAGATAGAGGCAGTATCAGAGGAGTTAACCCCTTGGGTGGCTAGACAGATGTAGGCAGTATCAGAGGAGTTAACCCCCCTATCCACATACTTACTCACACTGACACACACACTCACTCACACTGACACACACACACTCACTCACAATGACATACACACTTACTCACTCACTTACACTGACATACACACACATACTCTAGACAGATGTAGGCAGTATCAGAGGAGTTAACCCCCCTATCCATATACTAACTCACACTGACACACACACACACTCCCACTGACATACACAGACACACCCACTCACACTGACATACACACACACACTATTTAACTTACCTGGAGCAGGCATATCTTTGCTTTGAGCTCCTCTGTGAAAGAGGGGCTGAGCCAATCAGAGGAGGCTTTTGAACTCTTAGCCAATCAGGATAGTTGAGAGTTCTCATCTGATGGCTGAGACCTCCTTCTATAATAGCTCCCCCCAGACACAGGATAAAAAAAAGAAAAAGACCGCTGCACGGAGAAGCAAAGTGCCGCTCCTGCCAGGGTGCCGCCTGGGGCAGCTACACCCGAGTCTGCCTCATTAAAGGGCCGGCCCTGGTTAAACTGATCATGTGTCACAGCTGCCATGAAACACTTTGTTGGATGCTGGACTAGCAGATACAGAAGCCAGCTTGCTAAAACCAAAATAAAAACTCAAATGGTGTAGTATCCATGGCAGAGCAGTGATGAGGCAAGAACATGTTCGCTTATCATTTCTCTGGAAAAAATGTAACCAAATTCAGCTGTGTGCATCTTGTATTTGACACAGCTGAGTTTAACCCTCGGTGATCTAAATTGCTTCAATTTTCTTGCTGTTGACCTAAATCAAATTTGACACTACTTATAATGAAGTGACGGATGCTGGGCATACAGCTGTACACTTGGTAGACAAACCTGTAGGTGTCCGCTCTGTACAGGATCCTGTGGTACATACCTCTCAACCCTTTCTGATTTGCCAGGCCAGTCAGATTTATTTGCCCACTGTGTTATCAGGTCTGGATATGTCCTAGTATGGCTACCACTTTTGCACATCTTTATTATTTTTTTTTTTTAAATGCACGCTACTTTTGTCTTTAGGCTATAAATAATGTAAAACACACTATCCTGCAGGCCCAAATCAGGCGGGGTCACACAGTCAGCAGATCACGCAACTCCCCAAGACCCCACATCTACTTGGCAGCACCCCCACTACATCCCTGGAAAGACAACATGACTGGAAGGTATGACATTAGAAGAACAACAATTATGATTTGAGAAACTTTGATTGTTGCGTTTTTACCCCTCTTTCTTTCTTTGCCCTCTTTCTGTTTTCTTTCGTGGTAGCCAAGGTGGCAGGGGGTACACGAGGTCAGACGTCAGTGCAGGGGGGATGGCCGTCTTGTTACAACCCGGGAGGCAGTAGCTCTGGTAGCTATCTGCATGGGATCCCCATGGGCTGGTCCCTGGGGAGTGAATACCAGATGGCTACCGTGCAGGGGCAGCGACGCCGGTGGCCAGGTTTACGCCTACGTCTGATCCTCGGGTCCCAATCATAGACATGCTAACTCTTAGTTTTGTACAGGTGCTTGTATTTAATATGTTGGTGTTTTTTTATCTCGGGTATACAAGTTATACTACATGTTGAATGGTTTTACGTTTTAATATGTGTTCAAGATTTAAGTTACTGATAAAAATGTAAAACTATGTTGCAGTATTTCTTAAATAAATACGGTGACCTTTCTATCCAGTTCGTTGTCTGTGAAGTTTCTTCTGTGGAGGCTGCGTTAATTCTCCCTACTTTGTCATGGAGTCCAGTGCTGGAAACTTGCATAAAAAGCTGCAAACCTAACATTACATTAAAATGTATTCATATAGCGCTAGGTACAGAGTAGTGGGATGCGTAGTAAGCTTCCTTAAAACGATGAGTAGGTTAATAATAGAATTTTAAATTATTTAGAATACAGAAATGCACATTTTTATAACTACAGACATAGGGGGGGTCATGTACTAAACATGTGCAGTGGGGGGAAAAAGTAGGTAAAACATGAGTAAGGAGCAATTTGCGAATATTTGTAACATTTTGAACTTTTTTTCCCCCATTTGCGCCTCTTCCGTTTATTTTTATGTAGTGTGCATTTTTCCGGTTGCGCTAATATATTGCGATTATATTTGCGAAAAATTATTCTTATTTGCATGTAAAAATGACACCAGCTTTTAGCAATTGCTATCAAAAGACGTAGAAAAAATATTTGCAAACTTGCCTGTTTTTATTCGCAATTTGCTCGTGTGTACTATTGGAGTGTTAAATGTTTAGTACTTTGCAATGGGAGCAAAGCGCAAAAATAGTTTGGCACATAAAACATGTTTGCATTTTTTTAGTACATGGCCCCCCTTAGTTTAATCATTATTGAACGTTTAACATGCAGTAATAAAAATGGTGCTCCCTTAAACATATAGATTTCATTATATGGAAGATAAGAAAAAAATCTCTTTTCACTGCATGTCTCATTTAATCTGTGACTTGATAAAAATGTAACACATTATTAGGTGTTTTTACCCTCCGTTATTGCAAATGGTATTATCTCTCCCACAGTTTTGTGAATTCACCATCTTTTGTTACACCAATGAAAGAAATAAAGTGTTCTGCCCTGCATTGCCAACAAGTAACCTATGATGTCATCCAAGAACTTGAAAATGGTCCGCTAACGACTTGCCGCAGCTGAATTTTCTGGAATGGCTCTCCAACGACTGGCATCTCTGTGTTTGTTTACAACACATCCTGTTTTCTATTCTTCCCCCCCCCCCCCCCATGCGTGCAACCTTCATTAACCACATTTTTTTCCCTCCCTCTTCAAGATTTAGACTCAAATTAGTTTTTTCAGATTGTGTCCAACCAACAAAAAAAAAAAATGATAATAATAATAACGCTTAAGAGGTCTGCAGCAGTCCTTTCTTTCAGGTTCTTGAATAGAATTCACTGGAATTTGATTAAACTAATTATCCCCATTGGGCTATTTAATCAATTGCTTCATTTAATTGGACCTTGATAATAATGAACGGTATAATCCACTGCAAGAAATTGGAGACTAGGTTGACCTGTGCCACCCTCTGTGTCTCTATTGACCAAGTATGTCCACATTCCTGCGGGAAGTGGGTCTTTTTTTTTTTTTTTTTTAAAAAGCTGATGTAATTGAACCATAAGGGTCCAGCCATGATGTTTCCACAGAGAATAGAGACAATTAAGGACAAAAACAAGCCTCATTAAAACAGAGGCACAGAGATAAACGCTGTATTTTTGCCTCCAGTCTTTACCGGTTTAAACATATTTCCGGCCCTCAAGGGGCTTTGTGTGGCCCCTGTTATGGATAAAAAGCCCATAGTCTTTAACCCATTGCCTCAGGAATTTAATAATGTCCATCAATCCCCATTAAAAAGTTGGAAGACCCTATTTTAGTTAGTAAATGTTGATGAATTGAACGAACTGTTGTATCAAATGATGTAACACTATACTGTATTAGTTTGTTTTTTTGGGAAGGAGAAAAACATTGAATACTTTCTGTAACATTCTTAAAAAAAATATTTTTTAAAAATAGCACTAATTGCACATAAAATATAGATTTTGGTTTTTTTCTGTAGACTTGATGCCTACAAGTACCTGGATTGTGAGAATGAAAATTTTGCCACTTGTGTGTAGTGTTAAAACCCCCTCTCCCCCCAAAATCAGTTAAGTACCATAAGTTAAGTACTAAACTTGGCAGGCCCTCTAGCAATTTGAGCTCTGCCAACATCAATGCAAAATCCATCTATGCATTCCAAAGAGTAACATAACGTGAGAGGCAAGTAGAATTATTTTCTTCTTTCTAGAGAATCTCAAGTGAAAGAAAACATGTTACTCACGAAGCGAGTGGTTACCCATCCTAGGCCAAGATAAAGAACATCTGACCAGACAATTTCCCCCCAACAACATACAAACCTCCCAACATTAGTTTCCTCCTGAACCAATTGTCAATTTAAGTCAACCTGTGGATAGCTGGAAATGCTTAATTACTGGAAAATGTAGCAAGTTCTCCAAGCCAACTTAAGTTGATGAAACTTAACGTTCATGTTTTGAACCTCATTCGTAAGCTTCAAAAAAATCCATCAAAACTCACCTCTTTAAAGAAGCCTGCATCTCATACTGCAAGAACACCCATTAAATAACCTTAAGCCTTCCCATTTCACCTCTTCACTCACCTTATGTTTCTCATGTCCCACGCTCCATCTAGATCGTAAGCTTGTGAGCAGGGTTCTCTACCTAATGTATCAGTCTGTCTCTGTTTGTCTAATGTAGTACGTAGTTCCCCTTTATGAACTCTACCACGTGCCACATAAATTGTCGGCGCCATATAAATAAATATTAATGTAATGTAGTATCCATCACTCCTATGTTTCAAATTCAATATCATATTTTTTCAGCTAGGTTACTAATGCATATTTTCTCAATTTTCTTGTCAGTTCGGTTCAGTGGATAGTCCCCTTAGTACAGTAAACCCCTAGTACAGTGAACAGACCTTAATGGACAACTGTACCAAAAAAAACGAAAACAACCCTTATGTTTAATTGAGTGATTTGCTTTAAGTCTACATATATATATATATATATATATATATATATATATATATATATATATATATATAAATAGTTGTTTCTGTGGTGGGAGGTGACAAGTTGTTTAGAATCTTGGGTCAGTTGAGTGTGGTCTTCCGTCATCTGATTCAAAATGAATGAAGATCAGACCTATGATTCTAAACAACATGTCCGCCTCCTGATATATTCGTGTGGAACAAAGAGGACTTGATAAGATACTTTTTTTAAATTATTCTTAAAGCTTTCTATTTAAACATTTGCTCTTGGTGCAAATCATAAAACGCAAGCACAATTTTTGCCTACTTTTGTCCTTTAAAAATAAACATAACTTTTTATTTTAATGGTACATAATAATTTGATCCAGCAAATGTTTTTTTTCTTGTCTCTCAGATCATTTGCTGTTTAGTTATATGACTTAAATTTTTATTGTACAGCAGAAAAACAGTAACAATGTTGGTTGTCAAACAGTATAAATGTCAAAATATATTCTTTGTTTCCTTGTGCGGTGAGAAGGGTGGCAGTAAAAAAAAAATTACTTTTATTACATTCAAAAGGAGAAACCATATGAACAGCATTTATGCTCTGTGATTATAAACTGTAAAGATTCTTAAAAAGGAAAAAAAAAAAAATCTGTTCAGTGGAAGATATAAGGTTATTATAATTTTTCATTCATAGACTTTAATTCAATATTTAGTTACATCTTGTATTTTTAGTGCTACAAAGGAGCTGATTACAGAGCTGCCATTATATGTGGATAAATATTCTTATGGTATTTTTCTGTAAAAACATAGATTTTCTCCAAATTGTGATTGTAAAATTAACCTATATCAGGGGCATCCAAGTTTTTTTCTGAAGTGGGCGGCATTATCATAACTTAATGTGTGTGTTGGTCCACATTATTATTATTATTTTTTATTTATTTATTTATTTAACATAGAAACATAGAAACATAGAATGTGTCGGCAGATAAGAACCATTCGGTCCATCTAGTCTGCCCAATTTTTTTTTGAGTACTTTTATTAGTCCCCCGTTCCCGGTCTTATAGCTAGGATAGCCTTGTGTCTATCCCACGCATGCTTAAAATCCTTGACTGTGTTTACCTCTACCACTTCTGCTGGCAGGCTATTCCATACATCCACTACCCTCTCAGTAAAGTAATACTTCCTGATATTACTTTTAAATCGTTGCCCCTCTAATTTAAGACTATGTCCTCTAGTTGTGGTAGTTTTTCTTCTTTTAAATATACTCTCTTCCTTTACTGTGTTGATTCCCTTTATGTATTTAAATGTTTCTATCATATCCCCCCTGTTACGTCTTTCCTCCAAGCTATACATGTTAAGATGCTTTAACCTTTCCTGGTAAGTTTTATCCTTCAACCCATGAACCAGTTTAGTAGCCCTTCTCTGAACTTTCTCCAAAGTATCAATATCCTTCTGGAGATACGGTCTCCAGTACTGCGTACAATACTCCAAGTGAGGTCTCACCAGTGCTCTGTACAATGACATGAGCACTTCCCTCTTCCTACTGCTAATACCTCTCCCTATGCAACCAAGCATTCTGCTAGCATTTCCTGCTGCTCTATTGCATTGCCTACCTACCTTCAAGTCCTCTGAAATGATTACTCCTAAATCCCTTTCTTCAGATGTTGGTACATCTACAGTACAGTAATGGTGACGAATGGTACATCTACATTTACAGTAATGGTGACGAATCGACTATTAGTCATTTGGGTCTATTCAGTAAAAGGAGGTCGACTTTGGAGGTCCACTTTCATTTTGAACCTTAGTCAATTTTGGAGCCAGAGTATGACTTTCGAAAAAAAAAAAAAACCAGCTTCTTATCTCCCCCATTTAAAGTAATGGGAGGCGACATGAGCAAATGTTTGAGACTCAGGTGCTAAATTTGACTTAGTCTCCAATTGAAAGGCAACCTCCAAAGTCACATTTTAGTGAACCCAATAGAAATATGTTTGGTTATTTAGTGATACAAAAGGCGTCCAAAACATATTTAAACTAATATAAGGCGGCACCTTGTTGTGAAATGCATTGCACGCTGGAGGGGGGGGGGGGGTTCCCATTATGTGATATTGTACAGTGCATTTATGACTGTAAAAAAAATATGTTTTATGTGCCAGAAGATTGTATGACTTTAAAAGATGCTGTTGGCTTGACAGACACCATTTTGCAGTATATCAACCTTTTTTATTTTTTATTTTTTTTCACACAAGACTTAGAAAAATGAGACATTTGCTGTTGGCTTATGAGCCATGTTCAAGTCGCTCAACTGTGAAATAAGGTTTAGACAAACAAACCTCCCTCCATTTGGTGTCAGAGAGCGAGGTGTTGTGCTTTTGAAGCTAATAGCAAGTCTCCTTTTGTTAGACGGGTTTTCCGTGGATCAATCTTTCACCGTTTTGCTTTTTCACAGGTTCAACTGCAAAAGCTTGTCTAAACAAGTGATGAAGCATTCTTGTAAGTTCCCTGACACAGAGAGAAATATAACTCTTTGCAAAAAGGAGGTTTCTTATTATGGGACAAATACCTACCCTTTACCTTCCTCCCCCTAGTGGGCAATGTCATAGTTTTTAATATATAGACAGGTAGTCTGCCCAAACTTATAACAGAAGAGACTGGGTTTGAATATTTATAACAAGCAGTGTTAATTGGACATTCGAACGTAATGTCACATTACAATTGGTGATACTGGAGAAGCAGAATGTAAAACTAAAACCTACCATTGCCAGGGATTGATCCCTAAGACTACTGTCAGTACTTGGTCATTGGAACTAAAAGGGAAAAAAAAGCCAAAGGTCAGTCAGGGGCAGGTATATAAGGGTGGGTGATATAAAGAAGGAGCACGCTGGGATAGTACTCAATAATGAGTGGCCATGCATAACGGGAACTCCCAACAGATGTGCGTCAGTACCAAACTTCCATGGTGCATCCCATGTACAAAGGCTCCTTTTAAAAATAAAAAAAAAAACTCTGACACTTTTATATTCGGTTATATTTATGCATAGCCCTCATTGAGTTGTATCAAAAAATTTAAATCTGTACAACCTACCAATTCCCCAGAATCAGAAAAGGACTAAGATGACTAGATTCTCCTGGATTATTGACATTTCCCATGACCATCGTCAAAAGGTTAATTACGGTCACTCTACTATAATCATTGCAATAATGTGTATTCTGTGCGCAGACGTATCTCTTCAGGTAATGAGCTATACATTATTTTGTTACATTTTCTTTTCCTCAGCCTATGTAACCAGACATGCTTTTTTCCGCCATGGTCCCTCTTGACATATACAGCTTTCTAACAAACGGTTACACAACTAATTATTATTACGAGTGAACAAAAATGAATCATCATTACCAACCTGTGTGAACTGTAAGCACGGTACAGCACATAAGACTTTGTCATGAAATGTTTACAAACCCCTCATGGCTATTGACTTTACACGTTTTATGCAAACAGTAGCAAAGGATGGAGAGAGCACAAATAACCTGGAAACAGACTTGTCCTGTTGCACCCCATGATCTCCCATGATTCCTAACGAAACCACAGAGAAATGGATAGATGGATAGATTACATTGCAAGGAGGCTTTGAGCAAAGCATTGGAATTTTCCACAGCCAAATGACATTGGTTTGGCAAATCCCATTAATGCTTCCAAAAAAGAATTGCATGCCTTTCAAATGTACAGGGAACAATCTTGTAACCTCTGGTGTTGAGAAGGAATTTATTCTTTTGAACCCATTTAGACCAAATTAGGTTTTTCTTGACCCCTTCTGAATCAACAACTTTGGCCTTAATTGACTGTGTCATTGTCCTACTATATAACTATATCACTATTAGGTTTTTTTTGTTATAACAAACTTAAATTTGCTTTCTGGTCTTAGCACTGAGTTTTACATAAGTCAGTTGGATCCATTGTTGGGATTCCTAGCTATATCTTTACTATTTACTTATTTGACCGGGAACGGGGGACTAATAAAAGTACTCAAAAAAAAGAAAATTGGGCAGACTAGATGTACCGAATGGTTCTTATCTGCCGACACATTCTATGTTTCTATGTTTGATACTTCTGCATTAACTTCATAGATTTGCTTCCAAATTGGCTCTCACCATGTATAGTTCAAATTGCATACTGTTTAGTTACATAGTGACTTATGTATAAAACCTCCTGCACTTTGTAGCTATGCAAAGTTTTTGACATATAGGCTGTGGCAGTGCAACGAGTGCCGACACAATCTAAATCTACGCATTCGGCTTAGGTAGCGCAGGCTCCTTGTCGGGAGTGTGCTTTATAAATAGGCACAAGTACTTGGCTCAATCCGCGTGGGCAATGATCTTTATACAAGACCCCCATAAAGTCATTTCAAGATAGTAGATCCTCCATTCGGAGAGAGAGAATATGGGTGCTTCTAAATCTGTCTTTCCCAACAGGTATAACATCAAACAATACATGTTGAAAAGCTCATGTAATGTCTGTGTAACCTGTCAGAGAATCTGTGAAAAGATAATGAATTGTATCAGAAATCACTTTGGTGTCTATTCAATAAAAACTGACACATTTGCTTCAGGCAAACAAACAAAAAATGTTTTGTTTTATATATAAGATTTGGTAAGCATATTGAGATTTTTTTCCCGCATGTCTGCAGTACACCACTGTTCTCTTTTAAATGAATATGTCCCAATACATTATAAGGAAGAGAGTATATTTAAAAGAAGAAAAACTACCACAACTAGAGGACATAGTCTTAAATTAGAGGGGCAACAATTTAAATGTAATATCAGGAAGTATTACTTCACTGAGAGGGTAGTGGATGTATGGAATAGCCTTCCAGCGGAAGTGGTAGAGTTAAACACAGTGAAGGAGTTTAAGCATGCATGGGATAGACACAAGGCTATCCTAGATATAAGATAGGGAACTGGGGACTAATAAAAGTATTACTTTACTGAGAGGGTAGTGGATGTATGGAATAGCCTTCCAGCGGAAGTGGTAGAGGTAAACACAGTGAAGGAGTTTAAGCATGCGTGGGATAGGCACAAGGCTATCCTAGATATAAGATAGGGAACTGGGGACTAATAAAAGTATTTAGCAAATTGGGCAGACTAGATGGACCGAATGGTTATTATCTGCCGACACATTCTATGTTTCTATATTGTATCCTGTCTAGTATGAGGAACACACAGCACAGTTTGTTTGGCTATAAGGTTATCTAATGTTATTAGTACATGTGGTAGAAGCTGTTCTCCCTATACCTTTGCATTGTTTTGATTGGAACACTGTACTAAGTTGTTTAGAAATGTAAGTGCTTTATCAGTGTAAATTACCACAGTGATTCTGAAAAGCACTGACAGGCATTTCAAGTCTCTGGAAAATATTTTTTTAGAAACTTGTTTCTAAATGATTGGCAACAAACAACTTAAATTAGTAGTGATATAGCATGGTGGAGAGAAGCCTGGATCGTGCACAGCCCCATGGCCACTAATTACAAACAGAAAAAAAACCTTTAAAACAGTTTAAAAGTGGGGTATTTTCTTGTGGAGAACCACTAAATGCTCCTTTTTTAGAAGTTGAAAGAACTGGCACACTGGATAGGTATAATTATATCACTGTCACAGTGCTGCAGAGTGAGGGATACTTTCCCACCAATTTTCTTACCTCATTGCTATGGCAATATTACAACTGGGTTGTAAATAATGAAAAGAAATGATACAGAACTGGGGACCGGACTTTGCTAGCCCCCTGCTTGGCTTTTTCCATTGAAAATAATTCTTATAATGAATTGAGTAGCATATTATTATTATTATTATTATTTCAAATCATTGACATAAATCGAACTCATTGGACAATATTGGATTATAACTGTACATCAATGTAAGAAATATTAATAAGGTCCAAAGTTTGCAAAACAATACTTTGAATGGAATCTTAGTGTGTGTGAGTGGGGGGGGGGGGGGGGGGAGGAATCTGTGCAAAGTGACACACCGGTGTGGATACCGGACACACAGTCACTGGTACTGAGATACTGGGTACCAGACACACACTCACTGGTACTGAGATACTGGATACTGGACACACAGTCACTGGTACTGAGATACTGGGTACCAGACACACACTCACTGGTACTGAGATACTGGGTACCAGACACACACTCACTGGTACTGAGATACTGGATACTGGACACACAGCCACTGGTAGTGAGATACTGAATACCGGACACACAGCCACTGGTACTGAGATACTGGATACCAGACACACAGCCACTGGTACTGAGATACTGGATACCGGACACACAGCCACTGGTATTGAGATACTGGATACCGGACACACAGTCACTGGTACTGAGATACTGGATATTGGAAACACAGCCACTGGTACTGAGATACTGGATACCAGACACACAGCCACTGGTACTGAGATACTGGATACCGGACACACAGTCACTGGTACTGAGATACTGGATATTGGAAACACAGCCACTGGTACTGAGATACTGGATACCGGACACACAGTCACTGGTACTGAGATACTGGATACTGGACACACAGCCACTGGTACTGAGATACTGGATACCAGACACACAGTCACTGGTACTGAGATACTGGATACCAGACACACAGCCACTGGTACTGAGATACTGGATAGTGGACACACAGCCACTGGTACTGAGATACTGGATACCGGACACACAGCCACTGGTACCGAGATACTGGATACCGGACACACAGCCACTGGTACTGAGATACTGGATACCGGACACACAGCCACTGGTACTGAGATACTGGATACTGGACACAGCCACTGGTACTGAGATACTGGATACCGGACACACAGCCACTGGTACTGAGATACTGGATACTGGACACACAGTCACTGGTACCAAGATACTGGATACTGGACACACAGCCACTGGTACTGAGATACTGGATACTGGACACACAGCCACTGGTACTGAGATACTGGATACTGGACACACAGCCACTGGTACTGAGATACTGAATACTGGACACACAGCCACTGGTACTGAGATACTGGATACTGGACACACAGTCACTGGTACTGAGCCACCTGATGTTCAGAGGTGAGCCAAGCCAGGGTCAAAATAACACAGGAGTATAAGATGTAGAATAGTAAGGAAAGCGGGGTCAATATACAAGACAGACAGAACAAAATAACCACCAAGCCTTGAAAATGCACCAGCCAACAATCACAGACAAGGAACAGTGAAATTGGAGAATTTAAATACCTTTTTTTGGGCAATAATTGGAGTCCATAGGACTTCAGGAAGATTGAACCATGGACCTCTGAAGGCCTCCGCGATCAGGACCACAGGGAGGCAGGGAGTATGTCTGGCTAACTATATACTGATGGTAGTTACCCTAAACAACAGGCAGTGGTTATGCTGTACCACCATCATTGTCGGGCCAGGGATTTATTGACCAATGCAACAAAATACTAATTAATCATTCATTTTCTTATTATTTATGCTAGTGTTTTTTTTTATTTTATTTTTTTTTATTTAACAATAGATCCTGTTAAACTATATTAGGTGGTGGTGCCATTTTCTATTCTTGTCATTGCCTGTGCTCCTTTAGTGACACAACATGTGGATACTGAGGCTGTTGTGTATACCAATGTTTTATAAATAAATAATAATAAATAATGACATAGCATTACCATTAGCGGCAAGTGCTAGCAGAAACAGTCTCTGTCCATGGTACTGATACAACATCACAGTCAGATCCTAATTATAACTCATCTTTCCCATCAACAGATGTACAGCACTCAGACTGGAGCGACATGACACAGAAATAGCTGAGCTGCATAGAGCAATAGATGTTTTAAATGTGTCTGTGGTGTCACCTGCCAATGACATCACCATGTGGTTTGAAAATTACAAGTGTCCAATTGAAAATCTGGTTATTTGCTTGTAAAGCTACAGGTGATGTCATAAGCATGAGACACTTTTAAAACAAATATTCTCTTATTTTATGCATTTGCATGTCATTTTGCTAACACTGACACTTTTAATACAGTGGTTGAATTGTTGATGGTCACCTCTAAAATGTATTATTTTTGAAATCGAAAAAAAAAAAAACAGTGGTAAATGTCTTTTATATGTGTCTGATTTAAATGTAATCTAGTCACATCTTTTGTAAGTGGCAGTGTCCCTCTAAGGCAGTGTTTCTCAAACCTGTGAGGATTTTCCCATTACAGATATATGTCTCTCTATACATACACCCACGTATGAACATTTTAAAGGTGTTTTCATAATATATATATATTTTTTTTAGAGCTTATAAACAAAGGTTATGTTTTAATTTTGAGGCATAGGGATAGGGTTGCCACCTTTTCTTCAGGAAAATACCGGTCTTGGTACTGTCTCCATAGACTTTACATTGACTTGAAGCCAATTTTTTACCGGACTGCCGGTAAAATACATCTGCTTGAAAATCTGCTTGAAAAAAATAACTTATGTTTTATCGAAAGATTGCACCTCATGAAGATATTTTAAATAGAAATAATTTAATGAAAAAATACAAATAATGTATCTCATAGAGCCATCTTTGCCTCATGTAGCTCTATCAGGAGGCAGACATTTTTTTTTTAATGTTGAGTCAGATGTTGATTCTTTGCCAAAGAAGAAGAGCTGACCTAAAATTCTAAACAACGTTTCATGTCTGAACTCTGTTAGAGCAATATGGACCAAAGAGGGCTCAATAAGGTACTTCATTTACATTTTTTCATTGAAAGCATTTCTATTTAAAATACCTAAACCTGATGTAATCCTTCAATAAACATACGCATATTATTACCTGCAGTTGTTCTTTAACCCCTTAGTGACAAGACATTTTGACCTTGACTTTCCCTTGGGACAAGGACTGTTTTTAAATTTCTGAGGTGTTTGTGTTTAGCTGTAATTTTCTTCTTTCTCACATACATTGTGTGTACCCACACAAATGATATGTTGTTTTTATCGTCATAAGAAGGGCTTTCATAAGATACCATTATGTTTATCATATCTTATAATTTACTACAAAAAAATCATAAAATATGGTGAAAAAATAAAAAAAACACATTTTCTAACTTTTACCTAAAATATTATTTACACAAAAACAATCATTAAAAAAAGATCCCATCTAAATAGTTTCTCAATGTTGTCCCGAATTCATAAATATGCTTGTTTCCATGTTTTTCTGCAGTTTTTTGCGAGTTGGGCAAAAACCAAAAATAGTGTTTTTTATTTCCTATATTGACCTTTTGACCTCAACCCGAACCCTAAATTTAACCCTAAATTTAACCCCAATTCTAACCTTTATGCTAACCCTAATTTAATCGTTACCCTAACAGCTATTCTAACTCTAGCACTATATTTAAACTAATTGTCTTTTTTTTTCATTGCAATGTTGCTGACTGCCTGTAGGGTCAGTCAAGAAACACATTCAGAGTGTCAGAAGTGAATTTTTTTTAACTTCCGAAGCTCTGACCACAAGAGGGCACTGCCATATTGTAGGAGATGCTGCTCCTGAAACATGGCGCCCACAATCGCTTCCTGGAGTGATCGTGGGGGCCTCAGAGCCCGAATTTTGGGGCTAGCTATTGCCTTGACATCTAGGCAATAGATCAGCTCAGTCAGTGCGGCATTCTCGATTGCTGATCACCAAAACTGGTCGTTTCACCGCAGGACATGTAAGGCACGTCCATTGACGGGAACGGACTTCCCGGCTGGACGTGCCTGACACATCCATTGTCGCAAAGGGGTTAAGAAGCTTCAAATGACTAGCAAAACAAAAGCCTTTTTCAGTTCCATTGAATATTTCTGTTTTTCATAATGTATTCCATAAACCGAAAGTCGGTTTATAGAAAACTTTCGGTTTATAGACTTTCGGTTTATGTCATACATGTAATGCTATTGCTATTCTATAAACCGAAATAGAGTCCCCATTCATACGAATAGGTCAATTGACCTTTTCGTATGAATGGGGACTCTATTTCGGTTTATAGAAAGCCCATAGCATTACCTACAATGTATATGTATGTAATGCTATGGGCTTTCTGATTGGCTGCCCTGCAGCCTTTTTAAAATGTGCCATTAAATCGCCGAACCCCGAACTCCAAGCCGGACATATAGTGGAATGTCCGTGTTTGGGTCCGGGGTCCAGAAATCGTAATGTTCGGTACGAACCCGAACTTTGCGGTTTGGGTTCGCTCAACACTATCTACTAGTTGAGGAAATAACTAAAATGACAATGAAGGGGGAAGTGCTCATTATGGGTGACTTTCATTTTCCTGATGTGAACTGCAAATCCAAACCAGCTACTTGCGCCAGGAGTCCGCATATCCTAAACTCCCTACTGGGATTATCTCTAAAGCAAGTAATTGAGGAGCCAACTCAAAAGCAGGCCATATTAGATTTAGTGTTCACAAATGGAGATTTGTTATCAGATATTACTGTAGGTGAAAGTTTAGGATCTAGTGATCACCCATCGGTGTGGATTAATATAAGAACAGTGACGCAGTCACACCACACAAAAACAAAAGTTTTAGATTTTAGAAAAACCTAAGATTAGATTATGTGTAAAGGAGTCATTATCAGACTGGAGCAATTTAAATGGAGTCCAGGAGAAATGGCATTACCTAAAAGTTGCACTACTGAAGGCAACAGAAAATTGTGTGTGTGTGAATACATTTTTGTGTGGGGTAAGTGCCACACTCTGGGTCTGCCCCGGGTGCCAAATGCTCTAGGTATGCCCCTGTTTGTAAGTGTGTGTGTGTGTATGTGTGTGTGTGGGGTAAGTGCGTGTATATGAGTGTGTGTGTGTGTATAAATGTGTGTGTGTGTGGGGTAAGTGTATGTATATGAGTGTGTGTGTATAAATGTGTGTGTGTGGGGTAAGTGTATGTATGTGAGTGTGTGTATAAATGTGGATATGTGTGGGGGTTAAGTGTATGTATGTTTGTGAGTGTCTGTATAAATGTGTATGTGTGTGGGGGTAAGTGTATGTATGTATGTGAGTGTGTATCAATGTGTGTGTGGGGTAAGTGTATGTATGTCTGTGAGTGTGTGTGTATGTGTGTGTGGCGTAAGTGTATGTGAGTGTGTGTGTGTGTGGGGTAAGTGTATGTATGTGAGTGTGTGTGGGGGGTAACTGTATGTATGTATGTGAGTGTGTGTGTATAAATGTGTATGTGCGTGTGTGGGGTAAGTGTATGTATGCGAGTGTGTGTATAAATGTGTATCTATGTGAGTGCATGTTAAGTGGGTGTGGGGTAAGTGTATGTATGTATGTGAGTGTGTGTGTATAAATGTGTATGTGTGTGGGGTAAGTGTATGTATGTGAGTATGTGTGTATAAATGTGTATGTGGGGTAAGTGTGACTGTGTGTGTGTGGGAAGGGGGGGGTAAGTGTGACTGTGTATGCATGTGTGTGTTTGTAGTTATTATGACCACTGCACATTAGTGTGATATATATATATATATATATATATATATATATATATATTACACACACATGTATATAATTATATATATTATTCTCTGAATGAATGAAAAATGAATGTGGCCCACGCACGCATACATTTCTAGCGAAGTGGTCCTTTGCTGAATAAACTTGGACACCCCTGCTGTAGGCCAATTCCATTATCCCAGAACACTAACCCTATTCCTAACCCTGTCAAAGCCTCCTCTAGCTACACTCTGCTGCCCCCGGAGGCTCCATTCTCTCTTGCATGTTTTGTGTTGTATTCCTGCTGGTCGATTATTTACTGTTATTTTATACCATATTGCCATCTGTTCAATAATGTGTTCTAGCAAGAAATATTAAAGGAAAACATTAATACTGATATATTAGATAGGAACAAAGAAGGATAAAAAAAAAGAAGGAAAATAGGGTAAAGGAAAGAATGTAGAAGGAATAAAGTACAAAAGAAAAAGGTAAAGAAAAGGGAAGAGAAAGAAAGAAAGGATCTGGCAGGAAATAAATAATTTAAGAAAGAAAGAAAAACTGACGGAAGAATAGAAATAGAGAAATAGAGATAATGTAAGAAAAAAGTAAGTAGCTTATTGTAAAGAAAATGTATTAAAAAAGTATTATCTTATATGAACAAGTTATGAAAATTCATATGTAATTTAAAACTCAAGTAACATATGGGCTCTAGTTTGTCAGTGACAGTGAATTATGGTGAATTAATAACATAATTGGTAGGAACATGGATTAGAAATATAGGTGATTTTAAGTACCGTATTTTCCAGTGTATAAGACGACTGGGCATATAAGACGACTGGGCATATAAGACAACCCCCAACTTTTCCAGTTAAAATTTAGAGTTTGGCATATACTCGCTGTATAAGACTACCCCTCTTCCAACGAGCATTTTCTCCTACAGTGACATTTACACACACACCCTTACACTAACACAGTGACACACTTACACACACACCCTTACACAGAAAGTGAGACACTTACACACACGCAGTGACACCAATAGACACACAACCTGAGACACACTATTTTGCCACTCAATATGCCTTTATTGTGCCATTTAATATGCCAATATTTTGCCCCTCCAATATGCCAGGATTTTCCCCTCAATATGCCAGGATTTCAATATGCCAGCGTTGTGCGCTCCCCTCCAGCCGTGCGGCTTCAATAAATTTTGTTTTAAAAAAAAGTTTGAACAAACTTTATTGAAGTTGCACGGCTGGAGGGGAGCACACAACGCTTCCCTCACAGCCGCGCGCACCTGCAGAACAGCAACGAGGTAAGTAAAAAGATTACACCCAGCGTATAAGACGACCCCCGACTTTTGGGAAGATTTTCCTGGGTTAAAAAGTAGTCTTATACGCCAGAAAATACAGTAGTTTTGCCTTCCTTTTAGCAATTCAATGGCCTGTTCACCACTGTTCACCATTTAATAAATAAGTGTAATACTTTTTTAAATAAACCCTGTATTGGCTATTGCCGGCAAGTTATGATTATATCGATTACACTTCTTGACCACTTATAAAAATGGCCCCCAAAAAATGTCTGCTGATATATGTTACATATTCCTGGATAATACATGTGTTCAGCTGACTAATAGGCAATATTTATCTATTATGCACTTTATACAATAGTTATTTTTTCCCGACGCTCTACCCTGCATACATAAATGAATTTGCATTGGTTAAAGAGTGGACATTTTTTTATTTGTTTGGCCTTCCAGTGAGCCCAGTCTATCATTAGAAGAAATCATGCATACCTAGCTAATTACAATTTAGACTTTACGTTCAGCTCCTAAGAATAATTGAACGAGCAGTTTAAGTATCGAGGAATTAATCATCCCTTTGCGTAGTTATTCACCATGCCAACTTAGAAAGCCCGGCATATTTATGTGTCACGGTTCAAAGTCTTCCATTGTGCAATATATAGGCCAAAGCATTTGGGAAAACTGAAACTCCTTATGTCATTTCAATGGTTCTCAGATAAATAGAGATCTTACTGTGTAATTATATAGCTCTGGACTGTAATTCATCAAAAAAAAAAAGGAATCAAGGGTTTGATAGAAACATACACTCTACCTTAAAATATATACTGACATTTATTTACTCGGAAAGGTCAGCTTTTGGCATTTGACTATAAATGTTCATTTTTGTTTTAAAAAACCCCCCATATGATTATAGAAACGGAAGTGTATTGGAAAATGTATTAATAAGATTGTAAGCCACTGAGCAGGGCTCTCTATCTAATGTCACATTCTGTCTACCATGTGAGCGGTAAATCCCATTTATATTCCATATCAAGCGCTACTTAAATTATATTAAATATATTTTTAATGCAATCTTAGTTTGAATGCTCTATAGCAGGGGTAGGCAACCGTTGGCACTCCAGATGTTGTGTAATGCATCTCCCATAATGCTTTAACAGAAGTAATGTTTTGCAAAGTATCAAGGGAAATGTAGTCCACAACATCTGGAGTACTGAAGGTTGCCTACCCCTGCTCTATAGTCATAAATATAACAATAATAGTAAAGTGTTTAACCAGTAAGGTACCTTTTCTGGTTAAATGCTATACTATTATTGTTATATTCTCTAAATTCTTGCATTTTTATGTACATCCTGGGAGAGGCGCTATTACATCTCTGAGATTTTTACCATCATCCAATTTTAGTGACCTCGTAAAAATGATCGGATTAGCCAACCCTGCAAGGAATTGAAACTGCAACATAGACAACTGAATAGATTCCCAGTAATCCATCTCACTGACTACATCAATAAGGCTACTTCAAAAAGCTTTGTGTACATGCCCAGAGTCCTCTGGTCACAGTAGTGTTCCCTTCATTTATTTTTGATGGAAGTGTCGTGGAGTGTGAGTAGCAGATCTCGAACTAAGTCGATCGTTTCATTCTTCAATCCCAGGGCTGATGTTACTGGAGACAGGAAGCCTGCAAGCTGTATCCAGACTCGAGAGCTATTGTGAACTAGTCTGGGGGCATGCAGTTTGCTGTAATTAAATTTGTTATATTAAATAAACATATACATGCACCAAGTGTATAGGTTATTTTTTTTTATAGAAAAACATGCTAATTGGTAATGGTGATAAATGTTACTTTTTTGTTTGTTTTGTTTCTGGGAGAATTCTGTTAGCCGTCTTGTGGTTTTTTTTTTGCGTGGCAAAAGCAGTTAAGGGTTAATGTTGAACATAGAAGGTAATGCAATGAAACCTGTGGTGTTTTACTTGAAGCGATCCTTTCTCTTTTAATTATCCTCCTGTATCTCTTCTTTTTTGTTTAATAATGTGACGTGAAAAATTCTAGAGTGTGTGGTTTTTTTTCAGATGCTGAAGTACTTTGAAAATAGCGAAGATATCAGAAAGCTTATCTTCTGTTACTGTATAAATATTCTTACAGTACAAGTGATGAAATGACTCATGTGCAAGGTATTTTGTCACTGGATATAATATGTCAGTGATGCCTTGAACTGAATCGAAACTCTTTTTCAAGGAAAAGCTACCAGACTGAGTAGCTCTGAGGACCAACTCAATTAATCAGCTCTGAGGCATTGTATTCATGGCCTGTAACGATTTATTGCTTACTGGTTGGATAAATGGCACTCTGGGGGCCATTCACTAAATGGTGAGCTGAGGTGAGATGAGGGGAGTAGAGGTGAGATGATCATTTCATCTCATCACTTTAGTCATGCATTGTCCAGGGACAAATGTCGCGAGTGTCACCTTTTTAGCAAATTCACTAGGTTTGTCCCTGCCCAATGTATAGTTACTAGTGTTGAGCGAACCCGAACCGCACTGTTCGGGTTCGTACCGAACATTACGGTTTTTGGACCCCGGACCCGAACACGGACATTTCACTGTATGTCGTTGTTGGAGTTCGGGGTTCGGCGAATACATTGTATGTAATGCTATTGGCTTTCTATAAACCGAAATAGAGTCCCCATTCATAAGAAATTCTTATGAATGGGGACTCTATTTCGGTTTATGGAAAGCCAATAGTATTACATGTATTCCATAAGACAAAAGTGTATAAACCGAACGACATTCGGTTTATAGACTTTCGGTTTATAGAATAGCAATAGCATTACATGTATTCTATAAAACGAAAGTCTATAAACCGAATGTCTATCCTATAAACCGAAATAGAGTCCCCATTCATAAGAATAGGTCAGTTGACCTATTCTTAAGAATGGGGACTCTATTTCGGTTTATAGAAAGCCAATAGCATTACATGGCTATTGGATTTCTATAAACCAAAAGGGTCAATTGACTTATTCGTATGAATGGGGACACTCACCCACATTTTACTTCATTTTGCCGTAGGACTTTTTTAGAGGCAAAATGGGGTTCAAAATGGGGTTCGGGACTTTTTTTCCGAAGTTCGGCAGAACCCACCGAACCCAAACATCCAGTTGTCTGCTTAACTCTAATAGTTACATTGAAAATTGAATGAAATGTTCATCTCACCTGCAACTCTTCTCATCTCACCTGAACTCACCTCAACTCACCTGCAACTCACCTTTTAGTGAATAGTCCCCGCTGTGTACTTTCAGATCTCATATATAAAATATTATATTATAAAAAAATTATTTTTTTAGTTAAAAATGGCCAAGACAATGTAATATGGTTGTGGGCTGAAGAGTGGACACATCTTTATGCCACAATATGGTGCCACCAATAACCACAGTCTTAATTATGCTTGGGTGAAAATAAAATCCATACCTCTCCTAGCTGTTTAGAAATTGAGCAGGTGTTGTCAGCATTGCAAGTTTTTTTTTACTACAACCCATTAGGCTATTTACTGTACCAATACAAATTATATGTATATATATATATATATATATATATATATATATATATATATATATATATATGTTTTAAGGATAAGAAGAGACCATTATTTTAATCATGTCATGTAATTTATTGTAAGAAAAATTAATAAAATATGGTGACAATTTTTAAAATAAAACCCCACTTTTCTGACTTTTTCTTTAAAAGTATTTTACTCTTCTACAAAAGCTAAGGAAAAAACTGATAAAAAATCGGGAGTTTAGAAATACTCTGTTTGTTTTGCAAGTTACAGGGCAATAAATACAGGTAGCGCATTGCTATTTCAAAACAGTTTTTATCAAAATCACCGATAGTGACATTGTTATTCAGTCATTTTCCTACCAATCCTTGCCAAATTTTGCCACAGTCATTTTTGTGTGTGTTTTTCCCCCACACACTTTGTACTTCAGGTATAAATTTATAAGGGTCATTATGATTTATTGCCAAACAAACCACAATATATGTTCAGCATACCACACATGCATAGGTTTGCTAGGGTTATGTGGCAGGCACAAGGACAAATTTGGGATACGATGATTGCAGCTGTGGAGTTTGTATGTATTGTTTGCAGACTGCATTTTCTATCCTGCTCAGTCATTAGCATCATAGGAAATGCAGTCTACAGTAGGTAGTACAGACCACTGCTTCCCTTGCTACCCTGTGGTTGCATGGCTGATATATCATATATAAGAGCAAAATCAGCATTGACTGCCCTCTGGATGCTAGTAAATTTTACTGTGTGCTTAAACCTCATTATGAAATCAAGTATATTTATTTGGCACCAGTGCTGTGCACAATTCGTATGTAATGATGATGCCTGCATTAACAGGTGAAGGTTAACTTAAAATGGGGGGCTTCTGCCTTTTGTAAATCCTTTTTCTTGGTGTGTGTATGTGCAAGCATGCAGGACCTCACACTCTCTTGTCTTGCAACGGTATTGTATTTTGGCGTGAAACGTAACAGCTATCTGTTTTCTTTCACTGAGTATTTGTTTTACTCTGACATGTTTATATGTCTTAACTGTTTGCTAAAGAAATCTGTCATACCCAACTGGCAGGGGGAAAATGTTGGGCCCTGGCCAAATGCATGATGTTCCGTGGTGTTTGTGCTGTTACCGTGCACAATGAAGCCTCTTCTACGAATAATAATGGGAATTACTTTGCTCCCGTAAGTGAAACAGACGTGAAGAATCTCCCTTCACTGTATGAAAAGCGTGCTCTGACCTTTTATGGTCAGGGGATTGAGGTTCTATGACAATCAAGCTGTATCGACCTTCACGGAAGGACATTGCAATCAGCAGATTTAATAGCTGATTATGATCCTTACTGGAGTTTTAATTGTATGGTATGTGTAATGCATGATAAGTCCAGGAGTATTATCAAAGGGAAGTGACAACACACAAATGGCCTTATTTACTAAAAGGTGAGTGAGGTGAGTAGCAGGTGAGTTAAAGTGAGATGAACATTCCATCTCACCAATTCAGCTATACATTGTGCATTGGAATGAACCTGATGAGTTCACTTAGCGGGGGGAACTAACCGAGTTTGACCCTGAACAATGTATAGCTGAATTGGTGAGATGGAATGTTCATCTCACATCATTTCAGCTGCAACTCACTACACAACTCACCTGCTATTCACTTCTACTCACCTACACAACTCACCAGCTATTCACTTTAACTCGCACACACAACTCACCAGCTATTCACTTTAACTTGCCTACACAACTCACCAGCTATTCACTTTATCTCACCTACACAACTCACCAGCTATTCACTTTATCTCACCTACACAACTCACCAGCTATTCACTTTATCTCACCTACACAACTCACCAGCTATTCACTTTATCTCACCTGCACAACTCACCAGCTATTCACTTTATCTCACCTACACAACTCACCAGCTATTCACTTTATCTCACCTACACAACTCACCAGCTATTCACTTTATCTCACCTGCACAACTCACCAGCTATTCACTTTAACTCGCCTACACAACTCACCAGCTACTCACTTTAACTCACCTACACAACTCACCAGCTATTCACTTTATCTCACCTACACAACTCACCAGCTATTCACTTTAACTCACCTACACAACTCACCAGCTATTCACTTTATCTCGCCTACACAACTCACCAGCTATTCACTTTATCTCACCTACACAACTCACCAGCTATTCACTTTATCTCACCTACACAACTCACCAGCTATTCACTTTATCTCACCTACACAACTCACCAGCTATTCACTTTAACTCACCTACACTACTCACCAGCTATTCACTTTGACTCACCTTTGGAACTCACGAAAAGGAGAGAAATCTCAATGCACTCTTCCTGGTAAAACAGTTTCTAAGTAAAAATAAATAAATACTATTCATTTCACCTCTCCTGCTACTCACCTTTTAGTGAATAGTCCCATCTGTTAGTTAGTTCTTCTCAGGAGCAAGCATAGAACTATTAAAAATGCTAACAATATCTAGTGTTAGGACCCACCAAGATCGGAGAATTGTGGCGTAGTGGTGGGCTAAACATGATATGGACATATAATGTGACCAAACCTCCTTATTTTTCTGTGAAGACAGGTGCATTCATTTAGTTTGGAGAAACTGTAGTTTTAAGACGTAGCCTGTTTTGTTTGTTCTGATACCATTATATAATGTAACTTTAGTCATTCCAGCTGCACCACTTAATATTTATGATTGTTTATGCTGGGTTAGGGGTATTGTTTTGCCTCTCATTCTATTTACTGATTTGATGACTTGAGGCCCTGACTAGGCTTCTGGGTTGAACACCTCACCCATCGACGGTGCTCCATAAATAAGGTCCAAATTGATTCATAAAGGGTAAAAGTGTTGAATGGAAGGCCTTTTGGTCCCTTGTAAGTAATGTATTCATTCCATAGATTTAATGTTGTTAAAATTGTTAACAATATTTAGTGTTGGGACCCACCACAATTGGAGTACTTTGACACAGTGGTGGACTAAGCATGTCATGGCCATGTAATGTGACCAAACCTCCATTTTTCATCTAAGAAAGGGTGTATTTAATTAGTTTTGAGAATCTGTATTTTTAAGATCTGTTTTTGAGTGTGCTGACCCCTTTATGTATTGGAGGAAAAAGCATTAAATTACATGGAAGTTTAACCTTTCCCTGCTCAAGCAATTTCTTATGGTTGGACCAAAACCTTTTTTGCTTGATACCCCCATGATACCTCCGAAGTTCCCATATCCCCAGGGGAGGGATTTTGAGGGATATCAAAAAAGCAGACCAGCTGACGCAGCAGATCTCCATCCTTATTACAAAACATGAAAGATAAGTTTGGCTGCTGCAGATGTAGATCAGTAAGAGACTGAATTAAATCCACCGTAAAAATGTCCCAAACTTGTGAAACAGACCGACCCGATCCATCTGCAGCATGCAATAAAAGTAACTGAAATGTATTATAGGCCTTACAGTATCACAATGCAACTCTCAAGCCATCTAAAAACGTATCCATTCCTTCCTCTGTGGTGTATGGAATGTGCGCATTTCCACAGTGAAATGCGGCAGGTGCTCTCTTTTTTGCTCGTATTTTTTTTAAACAATTGCACAGTGATGTTATACACATAATGGAACGCCAATAAAGATATGGGCATTTTTACATAGTAATATAGGTTGGAAAAAATCTTTAAGTCCATCAAGTTCGACCCGTCTACTTATAATTCCTGCTTTTTGATCCAAAAGATTGCAAAAACCCCTAAGGAAGCTATATTTGAATTTTGCTACTTAGGGGGAAAATTCTTTCTTGACTCCAAAAGGCAACCAGGTTTCTCCTTTAACTGTGAGCCAGCTGGCATTTGCTTGAAAGTCTTTAGAGTAACACAATCTGCACAAAACCGCTATTACCATTATATGCTTTCTCTCTTTATTTTATCATACTGTCTCGCAGGTTTCTACCTTACAAGTAATGAGCACAATAGCTACCACGAAAACAAACACATTTGCTATATATTTTTTTATTAAGATTTTTGATGTTTGGTCACATTCTATTCTAGTAGAGGTGCCCCAAAATTCTGTACAAGATGTCTGCCCATGGAGCAGAGATTACCCAATAAGATACTTCATTTGTATTCTCTTCCGGTAAACACCATTTCAATTTAATTGATCTAGTCTTGATGCAATGTTTCAATTAAATATATGCATATTTTCTTTTGCCTAAAGTTGTATTTGAAAGACTTCACTACAATTGTTGTCTTCAGAAAATGTACTTAACAGTTAGTGACATTGGGTGACGTCAACAAACAAAAACCATGAATGGTTAACCAAAGTATTCCTACCAACTTCTGTTCCTGTGTGGAATAAACGTAGAAACATAGGAACATAGAATGTGTCGGAAGATAAGAACCATTCGGCCCATCTAGTCTGCCCATTTTTCTAAATACTTTTATTAGTCCCCAGTTCCCGGTCTTATATCTAGGATAGCCTTGTGCCTATCCCACGCATAATTAAACTCATTCACTGTGTTTACCTCTACCACTTCAGCTGGAAGGCTATTCCATACATCCACTGCCCTCTTAGTAAAGTACCGTATTTGCTTGAATATAAGACGACCCTGATTATAAGACGACCCCCCCAAAACTTTGGATATTCCTTGAGGAAAAAAACTAAAAGCCTAATTATAAGACTACCCTATAGGAAAAAAGTTAAACTTGTATATATTCAGATGTAAATTGCTTTTTAAAATGTAATTAAAAAAATATGATATTAAACAAATGCATTTCTTGTTTTTATTTCCTTTTATGTGCCAATGCTGCCTCTCTCCCCCCAGCATTGTCTCTCTCCCCCCCAGCCATGTTATCAGTCTCTCCCTTAACCCAAACTTTTCTCTCTCTCTCTCTCCACTTCCCTCCCTCCTTTTCTCTTCCCCCTCCCCTTGTCTCTCTCTCTCTCCCCCCTTGTTCTGTCTCTCCCCCTTCCCTTGTCTCTGTCTCTCTCCCCCTCCCCTTGTCTCTGTCTCTCCCCCCTCCCCTTGTCTGTCTCTTCCCCCTCCGTCCCCTTGTCACTGTCTCCCCCCTCCCTCCCCTTGTCTCTCTCTCCCCCCTCCCCTCCCTCCCCCTCACCTTGTTTCTTTCCCTGGTGGCTAGTGGGGGCAGCCGGGTGATGTCTGCATGATACGCGCAGACATCCACCACTGCTGCCCGGCACTTCCGTCTGGACTTTTATGATGAAGCCGGAAGGACCCGGCTTCATCATAGAAGTCCCGGCGGTCGTGCATCGCTTAGACATCCCCCGGCTGTTAGCGAGGGGGATCCAGGTCCCCTGCAGCTCCTCGGGGGACCTGGATCCCTGTCTTATAGTCTGACCTCGATTTGAGGTCAGATTATTAAACGACCTTGAATATAAGACGTTTGCTCTGAAAAAAACCTTGTCTTATATTCGAGCAAATACGGTAATACTTCCTGATATTACTTTTAAATGGTTGCTCCTGTAATTTTAGACTATGTCCTTTAGCTGTGGTAGTTTGTGGTAATATCGACTCCAGTAATTGTTGCTGAGCTCCGTGATGTTGTCATTTTCAGACTTACATTGTTGTATTTAGGGAGATTAGTTTTCGTCCATAGTTTGAAAAATTTCCTTTCCGCTAACGCGAAGACTGGAATTTGTTTGTTTTTTTTGTCCATTATTTAATTGTGAAACAAAAAGTCAGGACAACCTTTATGTTGATATATTGCCTGGGGCACTCAGCTTGTAATTGTAATAAGAGTTATGGACCTGGTGATTGTGAATGTTTTGCTTTCATACATCTTTATTCCTCACAGCACTAAACGTAGAATTGTTTTTTACGTGTGAGGATAAAGTTATTAAGAGTTGACCTTGAGAAAAACAGGGAAAAGTTCTAAACGCGAGGCTTTGTATAGCGGTTTATGGTTTCCTTTCATTATAGCATCTTAAAAAAACCCGCTTTTATCCTCTGGGATCAGTAAAAACTAATGGCAATACAGACAACCAAAATGTATTAAAAAGAAAGAGATTTAAAAAAAAAAGAAAGAGATTAAAGTTAAATGTTTCCTGGGAGTAAAACGTGATTTACTATTTAGTGTGAATTCTTGTTTCACTTGCCCCAAGATATGATCTACGACTGACCGTTTCGAGGATCGACATTGGCATTCAGTGGAAAACTTTATTTAAAAAATCGAATTTTCTTAAAAAGGTGGAAAGTTTAAAAAAAAATGGCCGGTAGTCGTACCAACAAAAAAAAAAAAAAAAAAAATTGGGAAAATAGACATTTGGTAACAATATAATATGAGAATATTTACATTATGACATATTTATTACGAAAGGAGTAAACATTACTTGAGAATTTTGGCGTACTCTGGGAAATTTATGGAACATATGTGACTCCCCATAAATTCAACTTCTTTATGACCAGCTGCAGTTAGAAATCCCCCTTTTATCAGCAGTGCAAATGACCATGTGAAGATGCTAGACTGACAGTTTCCATCTTGGTTGAACAATTCAGCTTAGAGAACAGATGTTTCAATGTAATCAGGGGATGAACTCAGAGTTAGATGATGCTCTTGCAGTATGTTTGTATCAGTATCTCTTATGGTTGCCTACACTGCTCAGGGTTTAGTGGGGCTACTAGATCTGAGACAGTTTGCCATTTAAAGCATCTTTAGTGTTAGTATCTCTATGTTTGGCCTTGGGAATGATCATAAAAGTCCAATTTCTTTTTCCTTCTAAATTGTTTTTGGATTTTCTCTCATACACTCTATATAGACATACTGTCTATGAATGCCATCAGTGATGGGACTGGACCCCCCCCCCCCCCCAAAAATAAATAAATAAATCTGATTAAATGCATGAGTGCATTTATATCTATATATATGGCAAATCCTGTCTCAGCACTGCTGCCACCTGTGTACATGCCGCTTTTTATTTAATCTATGTATGTGCTCCCAATATAATATAATTATATATTATTATCTGATATTCTATGGTTTTCAAGGGGATCTTACTTTTGCCTAAAATGCAGTGGATTTTGCTGATATCAAATTTAGTTGTACTCATGTTATCTACTTTGGATGAAGGTACAGCCCTGCCAGGAATTGAACCTGTGACCCCAAGGGTTGAACAGATGATGCTTTAGCCCACTGAGTCTACACACCCCTGTTAAAATGTCAGGTTTCTGTGCTGTAAAAACAGACAAAGATAAATCATTTCAGAGCTTTTTCCACCTTTAATGTGACCTATAAACTGTACAACTCAATTGAAAAACAAACTGAAATCTTTTAGATAGAGGAAAGAAAAAATATAAAAATAAAATAATGTGGTTGCATACGTGTGCACACCCTCTTATAACTGGGGATGTAGCTGTGTTCAGAATTAAGCAATCACATTCCATATCATGTTAAATAGGAGTCAGCATACACCTGCCATCATTTAAAGTGCCTCTGATTAACCCCAAATAAAGTTCAGCTGCTCTAGTTGGTCTTTCCTGAAATTTTCTTAGTCGCATTCCACAGCAAAAGCCATGGTCCACAAAGAGCTTCCAAAGCACCAGAGGGATCTCATTGTTAAAAGGTATCAGTCAGGAGAAGGGTACAAAAGAATTTCCAAGGCATTAGATATACCATGGAACACAGTGAAGACAGTCATCATCAAGTGGAGAAAATATGGCACAACAGTTACATTACCAAGAACTGGAGCTCCCTCCAAAATTGATGAAAAGACGAGAAGAAAAATGGTCTGGGAGGCTACCAAGAGGCCTACAGCAACATTAAAGGAGCTGCAGGAATATCTGGCAAGTACTGGCTGTGTGGTGACATGTGACAACAATCTCCCGTATTCTTCATATGTCTGGGCTATGGGGTAGAGTGGCAAGACGAAAGCCTTTTCTTACGAGGAAAAACATCCAAGCCAGGCTACATTTTGCAAAAACACATCTGAAGTCTCCTAAAAGCATGTGGGAAAAGGTGTTATGGTCTGATGAAACCAAGGTTGAACTTTTTGGCCCTAATTACAAAAGATTTGTTTGGCGCAAAAACAACACTGCACATCACCAAAAGAACACCATACCCACAGTGAAGCATGGTGGAGGCAGCATCATGCTTTGGGGCTGTTTTTCTTCAGCTGAAACTGGGGCCTTAGTTAAGATAGAGGGAATTATGAACAGTTCCAAATACCAGTCAATATTGGCACAAAACCTTCAGGCTTCTGCTAGAAAGCTGAACATGAAGAGGAACTTCATCTTTCAGCATGACAACGACCCAAAGCATACATCCAAATCAACAAAGGAATGGCTTCACCAGAAGAAGATTAAAGTTTTGGAATGGCCCAGCCAGAGCCCAGACCTGAATCCAATTGAAAATCTGTGGGGTGATCTGAAGAGGGCTGTGCACAGGAGATGCCCTCGCCATCTGACAGATTTGGAGTGTTTTTGCAAAGAAGAGTGGGCAAATCTTGCCAAGTCAAAATGTGCCATGCTGATAGACTCATACCCAAAAAGACAGTGCTGTAATAAAATCAAAAGGTGCTTCAGCAAAGTATTAGTTTAAGGGTGTGCACACTTATGCAACCACATGCATTTATTTTTTATATTTTTTCTTTCCTCTACCTAAAAGATTTCAGTTTGTTTTTCAATTGAGTTGTACAGTTTATAGGTCACATTAAAGGTGGTAAAAGTTCTGAAATGATTTATCTTTGTCTCATTTTTTTTTACAGCACGGAAACCCGACATTTTAACAGGGGTGTGTAGACTTTTTATATCCACTGTATCTCCCCAGCGTTTTATATACTGTGTAAATGCACCTGTATTGATCTCCAGCTGCATTAGTACAGCATGGCCGCGCCCCTGTTTTGTCCCATAGCCCCGCACCTGGATGCTGAAACATGGACATAGGCCTACACTAGATGGGTAATACATGTAAATAATAACAGCCCTGGTGTTTACATTTTGCATAAATGAACAAAACAGTGATGAGATCACCATCAATTCCATGGCCATCAAAGAAACATTTCACACTTTTGTTGCCATATAAATCACTCATCCCAGATCAAATGGATTCTCCATAAACAACTTGATGTAAGTAAACATGAAACAATGTATTATAAAATATTCATATACATTCACTAGCTTTACTCTTTCAATTCTTGTCACTGCTCCTCGCTTTATGTATCTCTCGAGTTTTATTTTATGCACATTAACACACACCCTGTTTTACAGTTAAAATGATAATCCCTGAATAGTCAGTACTTCCGGAGTGGGGGAGTAGTAAAGGTCCTCCCATTACACTGGTGCTCTTATCCATCCCAAAACCAAACATTGGGGTGACATTTTGTACCTTGACTTTGAAGTGACATGCAAACAACAACACTTCCAAGTGACAGACGAGAGCGCGCTCTGTCTATAGGCTGAGCATGTGCCACGTGGCCTATCTGAGACGCCATGTTGGTTGGGGCACGTTGCTTGCTAGCACTATATTTAATTAACTCATGGAAAGGCACAATCTAGGAAGCTGAAAATAGTCACGTTGACCTAGAAATTTCAGCATGATGAAGCTGTGCAAATTTCATGATTCCAGAGTTCATTATTCAAGTGTTTTTCCTGCTTCAGAAAAACCCCCAAACACAAGTATTTTATGTGTTATAGCTAAGATTCTTTGGGTCTCCCCTAGAGATACTACTGAGACTAAGTACAATAGAACAGGTCACATTTCAACATCTGTCTAAAGGTATGGGTGCTAATAAACAAAGCGTATATATATATTAAAACTGGGTTTATTGAACAGACCACTAACATCACAGGTGCAAATGAGTGTGTGTAAGTATTTATCTAGTTTTGCTTATACCTGTTGGCACTCTCTTTCCACATATGTACCTCCGCCATATATAAATATATTTTTTTTGCCTGTCTCAAGTCACCAGACCTTTTTAGTTAATCTGACTTCTGCCTGCACTGACCCTATGGACCATTCCTCTCTTCCTCTCCATGTACTGCATTTTGTCAGTTCTTGCAGCAGGAGACTTCTGGGAAAGGATGGCCTTTGTGAGCTGAATTGTGCTTCATCCAATGGGATCCCATGGACAGCGTCCCACCTGGCCTTTCATCCGGTCTTCTTATTATTCTTATAATTCCAATTTATATCTAACAAGGAAAATACATTTTTTGAACAGCAAAAAAAACTTCCTTTTTCTAAAAAAAATAAATGGTGTAAATAATAAATTGGCTGTTGATCACCCCTTCAAAAACCAAAATATAGATTTTAACACAATTGGCTTTGCGTGCTATTTTGGTAACGGTGATATGCATTTTATATGAATTAGTATAAATGCTGTACACGTGTTCCTGAGCCTTACTTTACTAATAAGCTGGCTGATTTAAGAGTCCAATTGTATTTTTTTTGGCATAGTGCACTCCCATCCCAGAGATGAATCATCATGGGTATTTTAATTAACATTCATTGTAGCGAGGTGTTAATTTCCCTTTAACAAAGTGCTAAAGCATGGTATAAATTCCTTTCAGTAACTGGAATGATGAGTTATTTTGCCACATTGAGCATTGCATTGATAAGGGAGTAATACATTTACAGAATAACAGTAAACTGTCTCTGTGTTCTTGGCATTCCAAAGGCACTGGATAATGTACATACACACTTAATCAGATTATACACCACTAGACATTAAGCCCGTTAAATTAACGGGCGCTAGAACCCTAAAGCCGCATGACGTAGCCTGACGTAGCCAGCTCTGTGCATAGCGTCACTGTTGCCCTAGCAACGTCGGGGACATGTGCAGAGCTGACCGAGCTGCTCTCGCTTGACATCGCTCGCCCGCCGCCACTTGTAACGGCCTCTGCCGCTTAGAAGTATGTCCACGCAAGCGCGCACCCGCGCGTGCCCGCGCACACCCGCCACTTCAACAGTTTCGCCCGGCCGCCCGAAGTCTCTGCGCTCCAAAGTCCCAACGGCTGTCCGTGGGGCACATGCGCAGTAGCTCAATCCCACGGACACAGGGACTGGACGCAGAGACACTTGTACTTTATTATATGTGATGATCTGTATTGATATCATACTATAGTTCTCCCAGACGTACTAAGAAGAGAAATGAATTAAATAATAGGTTTGCTAATCATAGAAAGTTCCTTGATGTCCAGACTGCCCTCAACAAGTGGGGGACTGAGCTTCAAGGATGCCAAATACTTTCTCAGTAAGTAGCCTACCTTGGGGCTGGTCTTTCCTCCAGCTGCCCAAATATTTGTACCTAAAGAGGCACTTTACCCCTAATTTGGGCAGGGCACATACTGAAATAACCAATTTTGGGCTGGATACGTACCAAAGTATGAAACTGGCAAAATCCGTACTGAAATAGGCAATTTCCCCCCTAAATCATGCCTGAATTGTGGGGCAGGGCGGTGATGGCCCAATTCAAAGCGCCATTTGGATCACTTTCCAAACTCAGTAGAAGTTCGGAGGTCAGACCTTAAAGGGACTGTATCACCTAAACATGGTTTTTACTCTGCATGTAGTCTCTACATTGTGTTAGCAAAATTGCAAGCAAATGCCTAAATCCGGAGAAAAAATTCTCATTGAAAAAAAACTGTTCATTTTTATATCAGGCCACGGGTAATGTCATAAACTGCAGACTGCCCAGACACATTTAAAATACATTATTATCCTAATTTAGGCCTAATCCTTGTGACACAATGTGTATATCATTGTTATTCTATACATTCACAGATTAAGCATTGTTCAGGTGATACTTTAATGAATTAATCCCAGTTCTGTGTATGGGATTTTTCAGGAGGTGTAAAACTCAGCATTTAAAAGCACACTAAGGATACCGGAGAAGGGTTGTGGAGGGGGCTACCTAACCTTCCACTGAGAACTGTGAAGCATGGATAGTAGCAGCTTTAAGTGAGGTTTGAGAACAAAGAACACATATTGAATACAAAGGTTTGGAATTTCAGAGGCAGTTGTTGAATGTTTGGAGTCAGTGATGGGAAGATCAGTATGAGCTTCGAACGGACCAATCTGGCAACTTGGTGCAAGAAAATAATTTACAACAAAGCAATGGAGCTCTCCTGAAGATAAGTGAAGATTAAGGACCGAATAGGTTTAAACGACAAATGGGCAGTAGAAAAAGTAGTTCCCATGCCCAATCAAATTCCCTGCTTCTAATCCTGAAATAATCACATTGATGTATTTGATTGCAAATAATCTATACATTGTGTTAGCAAAGCTGCAAGCAGATACCTAAAGTAGGAGAAAAATTGAAATGTGAGTGTGGAGTCACCTGCTTGTGACATCACCAGTGACTTGGTATGCAAATGTTCTGCCTTTCATTAAGAGCTGTGGAATTTGCATGTAAAGCCACAGGTGATGTCATAAGCAGAAGACACCCCAGACTCATTTAAAACCATCCCCCCCCCCCCCTAATTTAGGAATGTGATTGCAGTTTTGCCAACACAATGTATTGATCATTTTCAATCATTTTGTATTGTCTGCATTGACAGTATAATCAATGTGTAGGTGATACAGTCCCATTAAACTTAAGTTAACCACATTAGTACTTTATCCTTTTTAGCACTAGTTCTGGGGAGATGAAGGCCATTTACTTTGAATGTCCCATGTTTTTCAAGCTTTTAAGTCTGTTGAAATATTCTCATTTTTATTGGACCTTAGAAAACCATACATCTCTTTTATTGGGCACATTCCACCCCCCCCCCCCCCCCCATGAGAGGGAAAACCAAAGAGAATGGAAAGAAATTATTATATACGCAAACAGTTATCTGCAGTAGTGTTTGCATGCTCAGACAGTGGCGCCAAATCAGAAATTCAGGGACATTTGGGACCGGATCGCACTATATTGAGTAGATTCTTATATTTTTCACCATTAGAGTGTGCTAGATAAATCACTAGCGCCAGAGACTACGCCTGTTCCTCCCAGCTGTTTCTAATGTTCTACCCTGTTTATTTGCAAGTAGCCTGTTGTGTTGGCCTGGGGCAGGTCTGTGCTTCTTTTGCATTAGGATCCAGTTTTATGACTGTATCTTGCTTGGATGACAACCTTTCTAACTGGAATACGTAACCATTTTTTTTTAGAAAGCTTTACCAAATAGGTAACTGCCGAGATTCCCATTGATATGTTGGCATGCCAATACTGACCAACACAACACATGGCATAGTCTCAGACAAAGCCTTGGAGTATCACATTAGATAACTGAAGATCACAAAATGGCCTACATGATCAACCAACGATTCTGCTACCTCACTTGACTGGATCCAATTGAGTCATAATAAGGGGTGTTTACATTGCTTTTGGGATCAAGAAGTGATATATAATTTGCTAGCTGACATAGAAATTAGAATATCTGTTGCACAAAACTTCAACAATATCTTTACCCAATTATTAATAAATTAGCTATAAAATAAGAGTAATGGTATGCAATTAAACAAGGTAAGAAAAACAAAATGGCAGCCACATCTCAGATTGACAATAGACAGTGCTAAAATAGTCTGCCCTATAGGATTACACCTACTTAAGAGGTCCATCACAATTGAACACATTTCAAATAAATATTATTTTGGAATATTCACCATTATATCTGTGTCCAGGTGCACATTTAAACCTCAAAGGATTCTGGTCCAATCTTCCAACCCCACTGCTTATGCTTGACCATCCCTGCTGTTGTTTCTAATGTATCCTAAAGAAATAACACTCCAACCCAGTACCTTGTCTGTCCTGTGGGTAGCCTGGGAATTTAGTCCCTTCATTATTCCTCTCAGTGAGGATTCTTAGAACACTGAACGTCTTCAGAGACTGTGCCATGTTTTGCGAAACAAGTAGTTCATATTGACGTGTTAAATAGTTCTGTGACATGCACAGTTACCATACTTTTTTCACTGGGACTGTATGAGTCTCCTGTCTATAACCCAGCATACAGTTTATATATTACATTAACATTTACTTATATAGTGCCAACAATTTACGTGTAGCTTGGTGCATAGCATAGAAGGGAACTAAATACTACGTTAGACGAACAAAGACTTACTGATACGTGAGGTAGAGAGCCCTTCTCACAAGCTTACAATTACTAATAGAAACAATTAGAACACTTACACCAAGCTGCTCTTACAACTTACAAATAAAACAATTATAAGAGTAATCAGAGCACAGCTTAAATTATTTCAAGGAATCATAGTAACATAGTAATTTAGGGTGAAAAAAGACACAAATCCATCAAGTTCAACCCTTCTACCTATCATTCCAGCTTTTGATCCAAAAGAAGGCAAAAACCCCATAAGGAAGCTATTTCTAATCTTGCGTCCTCGGGGGAAAAATTCCTTCAAAGAAATTCTTATGAATGGGGCTCTCGTTCGGTTTATAGAAAGCCAATAGTATTATACGTATTCTATAAGCCGAAAGTCTATAAACCGAAGGTCGTTCAGTTTATAGACTTTCGGTTTATAGAATAGCATAGAATTACATGTATTTCTATAAACCGAAAGTCGGCTTATAGAATACATGTAATACTATTGGCTTTCTATAAACCGAACTAGAGTCCCCATTCATAAGAAATTCTTATGAATGGGGCTCTCGTTCGGTTTATAGAAAGCCAATAGCATTACATGTATTCCATAAGCCGAAAGTCTATAAACTGAACGAACTTTGGTTTATAGACTTTCGGTTTATGGAATGTGTAGGTCAATTGATTCGTACGAACAAATAAAACGAAATGAAAATAATGAACGAATTTCGTCTGAAACGAATGCAGTAATGAACGAAATTCGTTTTAGACGAAATAAATAATATTTTCGTCCGAATGGACGAAAACAAAACGAAAATTTTAGTTTTGCACATGTCAACATATTGGACACAGACGCAGGTTGACTACATGTCAAAATTCCAAGTTGGAATTTTGAGATGCGCATCTCACAAATGTTGCCTTCTAGCTAAAAAACAAACCAACAAACCTATGCATGGGTGGGATCCCTGTACTCGGGAGATGTTGCTGAACACATATTGGTTTGTTGTTTGGCAGTGACATATACCAGAATCTGTGAATTCATGCCCGAAGTACAATGTATGTGAAAAACAATTACTATCCAAAACATTGACATAGGCTGGTGGAAGAATTAGTGCATGGAAACTGTTAAAATACTACCATTTGAAATACCCTAGGGTGTCTAGTTTTTAAAAATATATGGCTTTGTGGGGTAGAATACACTTTTTGGCTTCAAAAATGTCCCAAATGGGACATGGGTGCAGGTTTTCTGCATGGCAGAATTCCAAGTTGGAAAACCAAAATGCGCACCCCCTAAATGTGGCCAAAACAAACCAACAAACCTATGCATGGGTGGTATCCCTCTACTTAGGAGACGTTGTTGAACACATATTGAGGTGTTATTTGGAAATTCCCCTTCACATTTTAAGGTAATGTTTACCTAAATTGCAATCTATGTGAAAAATGTAAAACAAATTTTTTTTGCTGCAAATTTTGGCAAAGGTTGGTGGTAAAATGGCTACATGAAATGTGTCAAAATACCCTAAGTTAAATGCCCTGAGTGGTCTAGTTTTCAAAAGTATGTACATGTTGGGGGTCATTCATGGATTTAGTACAGATATCAGTGTTACAATGTCACTATCGCTAATTTTGAAAAAAAAGGATTTTAAGATAGCTTGCACTACTTATAGTTCTGGCCCTGTAACACGAATAAAAATGCACAAAAACATAAAACATGGGCTATTTCTGAACTCAGGACATATATTAGAAACTATTTAGGAGTGGTTTTTTTTGTTGTCTCTTCTACATGAGTATACGATTTTTCAAATAAAAGTCATAAACAAAAAAATTAAAAAAATGTTGCCATATTTTTTTTTTTTTACATCAAATTATATGCTATTATCAAAATAATGGTATCAAAGAAAGACCTTCTTATGACGATAAAAACAATATATAGTTTGTGTGGGTACACTAAATGAGACAGAAATAAATTACAGGAAAACACAAATACCTCAGAAATGTTAAAACAGCCCATGTCACCAAGAGTCGGACAAGCCAAAAAAGTCATATCACTAAGGGGTTAAAGGATAACAGGCATAGAACATGAAGTTATGTTTTACTGAAAGATCACATCAAGTGTAGATGTTTTGTATAGAAATTACTTAATGTAACAATACAAATAAAGTATCTCATTCATAAGTATTTGCTCCATATCTCTGCATTAGGTTGACATATTTAGACTCTTGAGTCAGATCGTCATTCATCTTGGCTGAGATGAAAGAAGATCTGACCCATCTTACCCAACATTCTAAACAACATGTCTGCCACCTAGCACTACTAGGAATGACGATATCTCAATAAGTTACATTATTTGTATTATTTCATTAAATAATTTCTCTATAGACCATTTACACTTTTTTTTAGTTAAGCATAAGTTGTTTTTTTTGTTATAATTGTCCTTTGGCATATTATGCCACAAGGCAAAGTAATAACCAAAGATCACACAGACATATTTTTAACTACATTTTCTCTTAATTTATACATCTATTTTCAGTTTTGCTAACACAAAGTATAGAGTTGTTGGAGAGTGAAAAAAGTAAATGGGCTCATGTCATAGACTGCAAAATTGCAAAATTGCGATAAGTGAAAAAACACATAATTAACTAGACCTCAATGTCTTGTTTTTTGTCTTTTTTTTCATATGCAACTTGTTTGCTTCTCACAAACATTTTAAAATAGTTTAAATATTTTGGTGTACATTCTAAAGTTTTCAGACATTGCCAAATAATTGTTTTTCTTCATTTGTCTATATGCCCTTGCTCAAATTACTTCTCTAGTTTTAAGCGTTTGTGGTTAAAAAGAGATGAAATGGTTTTATTTGAATAATATGCATCGTGATCTATGAAGCCTGAGTCCTGTGTTCAGTTGTGTTAACCTTTTTGGGTAAACAATTCATTTGAAATGTGGTTCCATTACTCATAAGGGAAAGTCCCAATATGAGGCTCCAGAGGTGGACAAATCAGCTTTAAGGTGTGTACACAGCCTGAGATAGCTAATGGCATAACACTTATCTTGGTGGCTGGAAAGAAATCCCATGGGTATTAATAGTTCATGTAGCCATGATCAGGTTTCTCTAAAGGTCTTCTCTAGACTGAAAATAATGTCTATGTGATGGAAACAAAGTAGCAATAGTTATAGCAATAGCAGAGATGGCCAATCTGTGGAACTCCAGCCATTAGAACCTATGAGTACTATGATTCTTAGGCATATTAATGGACTCTTAAAGGGACATGCAAAAAATTAGGATTGCATTTCATATCAGATATACCTTGTATTCCACCAGGTGGAGTGGTCACATGATATTGTCTTAAATGAGTATCTGGGATTGAAACTATTTTGTTCCATGAAAGTGACAGCATACTCACCAAGCTAGCCTCTTTTTTTTTTTTTTTAAATGTTTATCAAAGCAGGTAGTAAGAGCTCTAAAAATGTGTATTTCATTATTTCAGTAGTATTTATAAGTGCAGCTGATGGTAGTTGAATCTCCAGGTCCATGTACTGTAGATTGTTCACACAAATCTGGCTAGCTTTCCAAGTCAATCAGAATGAGAGGAAATTACATCACAGCTGCATCACCACTAACCTTTACAGGGTCATTGAGTAGATAAAACTCTCCACTCCTCCAGGATTTAGAGAAAACAAAAAACACAAGCATTGTACAATCCCTTCACCCAATAAAATATAACATACAAAAAAAACAACTTTCCGCTACAGCAAAAAGCAGACTTACAGAGAGTAACTCTTTGCAATGGCTAACTGTTATTTTTCAGCAGATGAGCCAACTGTCACTTCCTGAGTATACAGGATTCTCTCCAACCCATCCCAGGCTTTATTTCAATCATTTCAGCTGGTAGTTAAGTAACAGGTTGAATTTAAATGAGAACAGTAACTGGGTGAAGTTAACACTAAAACTAATTAATAGGATTTCTAAGTGAAAAGTCACACATTTTCATGGAATAAGAAGCAGCATATTAATAATGCTACTGGATGCATTCACTTCCATTTGGAGTCTGGAGTGTCCCTTTGATGGATACATTAAAGCATGTGAGCACACCATATGGCTGATGAGCATAATGCTGACTGTAGTATACAACTGGTAATATGTCACAGGTTAGTCACCACTCGTCTAGAATGTCGACAGGTCGAAAGGCATGAAGAAATTATTGCACACTTGTGGAACATTGTAGCAACTACAATATATCAAAACTTTAAAGGCTATCTCAAAAAATGTATTTATGTTAAATTGAAACATTTCATTAATCATTGTATATATATATATATATATATATATATATATATATATATATATATATATATATATATATATATATATATGCTTTATTGAAAGAATATAAATTAAGTTCGTATAGGAGCCCTCTTTGCTCTGCTTGAATCTGTAGCAGGAAGCAGTCACCTTGAATGAAGGAACATCCAACAGAATGTCCATAAGTCTACCACCATGTTGCACATGCAGAACCAACCTCATGTTGCTTTTGGGTGTTTTAATTATTAAAATACACCAACGAACATGGTGGCACAAGCACATGCGCAGTATTGAATCTGGAGTTTTACTGAGCTGTTCTTGTAGTTCTGGATTTGGTTTAATCTGATTGCGCTCACTTCTACATTGGCTCTTCTTTTCCATCACTGGCTGCTTCACAATTGGCCTAATGTCCACCAAGAAGGCACACCATGTATGCTACTACCATGGGAGCGATAGCATTATTAATAATATATAGATGCCTTCAGAATCCTATTATTAATCTGAAAAATGTTCACATCACATGTCGTTTTCTTGAATCTAAAAAAAATCTAACATTTTAAACAGGTGTCTTTCTATTTGTCACGTTTGATGCAAACAGGAGGATGCTCTTTTTTTTCCGACACTGTGTTTTTATCCAATTTTCTTTGAAAGTAAACAGTATAGGGAAGGGATCCAGAAAAAAAGAATAGGGGGAGCACTTTAAAGAGATAGGTAAAATTACATATTTTGTACATTCAGTGCAATGGTCAAATGTAAAATGTAAGAGACACAAACTTTGATTGACTGTGGGAGAAGGATGCTCTGGAACATGTACCTAGAAAGCAAAATATTGATGAACACTGCCACTTTTAGTTGCTATTCCTAGGATAAGACCATCAAATGATTCCCTTTTACATCATTACACAGCAAGTGTAGAATGGCTGACATAAAGCTGGATCACTGATAGCAATATGCTTTCCTGGGTAGTCTAATTATACCAAGGATTTTAATCATACGTGTATCAACATGCAGGAATAAATTGATGGGTTTTATGTATCCCTGGCAAAGCTCAGCTCTTAATACTTTGACTAGATAAATCCAGCTGTTACATATACAAACCGTTTAAGAAATATTTACAATTTATCATTTTGTAATGTTGCCAGAGCATACCTTTGCAAGTATTTAAACATACAAGTGAAACATACAGTAACCTTCCAAAAAAGAAGATTAAAACAAATATAATATAATTTATAACAAAGCAAAGCTTTAAACTCAAACACACAATGCTAAACTCCATGAGGGGTATAAGTTTAGTTTAAGGTGAATGCTTTTTCTTTGCTAAATGGACCTTTACCGGCAGTGGTCTATACAGAAAAAGGGGTGAGGAAGGTACTCTATTGGGTCTAATCACGATTATTCAAGATTAGGTTAAGGAGGTCAAGTTTAGAGGTCGACTTTCAGTTTCAAATTCTACCTCCAAATTTGACCTCCTCGAATGATTCACTATCATCAGAGTTTACCTCTCTCGTGTTTTTTTTTTTTTTTGGCTAAGTCAAACTTGGAGTCTGATCTCGGAGGTCGAGTTTGACAAAAGAAGTCGACCTCCTCGCCATATTTATCTCGCCACATCTCGCCATCGAATGAATACCATTTTGCAAGGTCAAGATGAGGCATTCAAGAGGGTGGCGAGTATGTTTGAGTCTGGAAGTCAAGATTAGTACTGATCTCGACCTCGAATCTCAGATTTTAGTGAAAAGACCCATATTAGGGCTATTCACTAAAATGTGAGTTGTAGGTGAGGGCAGAAGAACATGTCTTCTCACCAATTTAGCTATACATTGTGCAGGTACAAACCCAATTTTAAGTGAACGCACCAGATTTGTCCCTGCACAATGTATAGCTAAATTGCTAAGATGAATTATGTTCATCTCACCTCAACTCACCTTTTAGTGAATAGTCTTCAATAAGTTGTCAAAATAATGCGTGAACACTAATCATTCGATTATAGGAACAAGTTTTGCCTCTCACAGATATTTTGGTTTGTTTGGTTTAAAGTTGTGTGCAGGTTATAACAGAGCTAGACAAATAGTGGTTAATAAAAGGTAATACCAAAGACTTCTATTCACTTATGTCTTGAGTCTTCACCCACTATAGGGAGAGTTGAGCTTCCCACAGAGTGATCATAAATTACTTTGTATCACCAGAAGCCTTTTTGCCTTCAGTGGATTCCCTTAGTCTTTCACAATGCTTTCAAGCTTCCAGTTTACCCCACAAAGACTTGAGTTACCTGACACATACTGCCATAGGTTTATGTTTACAAAAATAAAATACACATTTTGAACTAGAACACCCATGTCCACCAATTCTGCCATGAATATTAGGTTACTGTCCTTTTTAAATCAGATTAGGCAGAATAGTCTGCTCTCTCTGATTTTTCTACTTTTGTTGGTAGCAAGGACCAACGTTTATACATACTATACATTAAGCCAGTGACATTTAATCAGTCATCTCTGCCTTAATTCTATCCATTAAACTTTAGACTGGATACATTGAAACTTACTATCAGAGTTTATATTTGGCTGAGCGTCAAGTTATAATATAGATACACTGTTTCTACTTCCCAGCACTAGTTATTTCCATGACGGAGTTATATATAAGGTTCAATTGTGGGGAAACAGCGGAGAAGGTGAAACAATTACCAGGGAAACCAATGGACCAATTATTACTGATCAAAGTTTAGGACTTTGCCTTGGGATTTGTTCTGTATAAATAGCCCTCTATCTGTATTTTCTTATTGTTTACAAGTGCCATCATCTGTATGATATATGTTGCATTTAGATAATATGAAAATCAATTATGTGATGCAAAATATAAGAAACTGGTTAGAACATTCGGTCTCCGCTAAGCTCAAAAAATACTTCTGTTTGTTCTCACCACCTCCGGGACTTTAAGGCTCCTCTCTTTGCAATGATTGGTGTTTTTAGGACCCAAAGTATGATTCTGTCTTCCTGGAGCTAAACACAAACAAATCTGGGTATTTCAAGACCCCGTGGGTCTCTGCTGGAAGGTTTCAATGTTGGTGATGTTGCATTGACGCAAATGTAACTGATGTTTACTGTGAGCATCTGTCTAGAGTCCTCAGCTGACATAGAGGATTGTATGCTGGGGGGAGGCCTGTAATATGTACTATGCCGTCCACATAGTTGTTTTGGCCATGTCTTTGAGGATGGCATAGCATGTCCGTAGGTTAAGGGAATTATGTCAGGAAATTAAAATGTTATCTGACTTACTGTTGTGTGATGAAGAGGTCATAGTGGAGTGTGCCATGAAGAAATATTGAGTATGGGTATATAGTTAGACTAGATCTTTTAAATATTGACTAACCTAGTACTAGAATATAAGACAACTTTCCGACTCATCTAGACTTGGACATCTAGCATGCTATGTAAGGCTCACCGAGGCTGACTATTCTGTATACAATCTTTCCCTGTTTCCTTGCTCATCATGACATGTCCCCTTATGCTTGCTGTGCCCCCTTAATATTACCATTTATGCTTGCTTTTACCCTATGATGGTTGTGCTACATTTAGATTTTCTTTCTACCTTAATTCTCTGCTCCTATATAATGTTACCACCTCCTTTCATTTTTGTTACTAGCTCCAAGTCTGTGCAATCTGGCTTCAGGTAATTCCTGTGTGTCTGTTTAGCCTGGTTATTAATTTTTATATTTAATAATAATAGACATGGATAGTGCTAGGACTTGCCATATTGTGGGGTACCTTGATGTAGTTGGCAAGCTTATCCTCATTTGGCCATTTGGTGTAACCAAACCCCTACTATTCTCAGAGTTCTAGGCTACTTCCTGTATTTATTTTTGTATGTTCCCTTACCCTCTTTCCTTCAAGCACCTGAGGATTTCGGCTCATCTATCCTCTCCCCATATCCCAGCTTGTAAGAGATTATAAAACATTGTGAAAGAGTTTTTATAATTTTATATTAATTTTGCTTGTGCATATTATTTCTTATGCATTAAAATTATTTTGTATCTAGGATGTGCTTTGTTTTTTTATTTTTCACCAATAAAAGACCATCGAACGATACGGTAGAGTCCTACTAACCAATGGGCATGGAGGGGCGCACCACTGCTTACAGTGTCCATGTCCACCAGGGGGCTCGGAACTTCATTATCACATAGGCTTTGCTTACATTTTTAGCAATTGTACAAGGGGCTAGGAAAAATGTGTCCATTAAAGATCAGTACTGGTAACAATTAGCAATACACATTCATTTTCATGGTGACTGCTCCAGTTTTTCGAATGTTGTCCTTCAATTATTTTTTATCTTTATTATCTTTAATCTATAATAGTAAAGATACCTTGGTGTAGAAAACAATTAGCAGGATGCCTGCTATATAGCAGTTCCCCAAACACTGACAAAATAATATTTATATGTACAGATAAATAAGAGCACGCCAGTCGATAAATGTACAAAAATACTTTTTATAAAAACATACTATGTACACCAAAATATATGTCAAACAAGATAATCAGTGCACCATCGATACATCAGTATACATATCAGCAAAATAGTTCAATCCATAGCATTACATATAGATAACTTATTAGGAGGAAACATAAAATAAAAATCTTTACAAGGTATCAAATAAACAAATAAGTAGGACATCTCCTGAGGAAGGCTTTCAGCCACAACGTAGGGTTTTTTTCTGCTTTTTGTTTATGCCAGTAGTGTATCTTCCAAAAAGCAAACAAGGCACTTGCCTAGGGCAGCACTTTGACAGAGGGTGTTAAAGCACACTTCTGGTGCTTCAAACATTTTCGCTCCCTCCCCCACCATTCAGCAAGCATTAGCTCCTTCCAATTAACCAGGGTGATGGGGGCATGAAATGGACGTGGTGGGGGTATGTAATGAGGGTGATGGTGGCATGGAATGGTGGTGATGGGGCATTTCGTTTTTGTGCAACGTGGGTGATGGGGCATTTAGTTTGTGTGCAATGTGGGTGATGGGGCATGTCATGGCTGTGCATCGTGGGTGATGGGGTATGTCATAGGTGTGCAACGGGGGTGGGGGGGTGCCCGAATTTTGTCTGCCAAGGGCAACACAAAACCAAGATACACCACTGGTTTATGCCCTTGTACCCTATCTAGTAAGTCATCTATATGTAATGTGATGGTTTGAACTATTTTGCAATGAATAGATATGTACACTGATGTAACCTGTTTGACATATCTTTGTGTATATAGTGGAAAGAGTATGTTTTTATATATATTTATTTTTCAGACTAAATTTTTATTTTTGTATATTTAACTAGTGGTGGGCCACTCTTTACTTGTCTGTCTGAATCCTGCACATAAAGCGAATATCTATTTACATTTTTGAGTTGTTCTCCTATCCCCCCCCCCCCCCCCCAAGGGAGTTGTTTAATTGATGCGCTAAATTGTCTACTAGGGAACATGCTATTTTGGAATCTAAATGTTTCACAGTTGGCAGTTACTCCACTAAAAATACATTTCTATTAGATTTTAAAATAGCAATCATCAAAATGTGTTAAATGGATATTTAAACACAGCTCTCTCTTGTCTAGTGTGATTTTCTAATTCACATAATTAGCAATATGCCACACATTCTATCTTATCGTTATTTTTTTTTTATAAATGTTATTATTCGTGTGAGTGAGTTACCAGTGTATAACTATGGGACCTATTCACTAAAAATCTAAATTTGGTGAGAGTAGGTGGCGTTGGGAGGTCTAATTTGACCTCCCAAGTCACTGCCTCTCACTATTCACAAAGTTTGCCCTCCCTACCCTCCTTGATAAAGTCCAAATCAGACTCTCATGTCAAACTCACCTTCACGCAAAGGAAAGTAATTGCTATTCACTAAAACAAGGGGCCTTTGATGTCCAAACCGCCCATTAGAAACTTGCCACCTTCAAAGTTGGCAAGTTGTACGATAAATACATAAATACAAATATATACAGAGAGATGAGCAAAAGGCTCCCTGGTAAAAAAACAAAAAAACAAAAGCAAAACACTGTTCCAGGGCCATGAGGGTGGGATGTGAAAATCACATGAAGGGTGTCTTGTAGAATTATATTAAACTTTTAATTAATGTCTAACAATGTTCCCCAATGTCCTGGATCCTCACCTTTGGCCCAGGTAAAGTGGCCATCCCAAAAATATCACCACACAAATAAATTAATAATAATTTAAAAAATGCATCTGTTTATTGTAGTGGGGCCATGGAGTTTTGGAGCAGCCCTTGACCCAATGTAATATTTGATGGTGCCACGGGTATTTGGTCAACCCCATATCTTACTTGGCCAGCCCCTGGCCCATATATATTATTAGGTGGTTTTATTGACAGAGGATACAGGGGCATTTGGTGCAGCCCCATGTCCCATTGATGTAACGGAGGCCTGCAAGCTTTTGCTCCATTCCTGGCCTGATTGTAAGAAGGGGGGACAGGATCACTTGCCCAGCTCCTACCCCCAATATGTATTAGGTGGCCGGGGTCCATTTTGGCAGTCCCCAGTCCTGGCATTTAAATAAGATGGCTCTTTTTTTAACAGGTGCAGTAATGGTATCTCAAGAAGGAGGCCAATCATTTCAAAAGTGGAATATTAGGGGAGGAAAATCATTCCTCCCCCCATTGAAAAGAATCGGAGGCTAACCTCGCTCCCATCTTTTTTGGCCGCCTTCATCGCACCTTGAACTCACCAAACACACAACTGAGGTCCTTTCACCAAAAGGTATACTACATATTACATAAGATTTCAATGGAGTTAATTTTGTATACGTAAAAGACCAAAACTATTCACAGGAATTATGATGTATTGTTTAAGTCTCAAGAGATGCCATAAGTGTGCAAGCAGCGACATTTGGTAGGAAGCTTTGCATGGGTGGAGACAGTTTAAATCAACAACCCTTATTATTAGCATAGTGTTCTCTACCTCTTTATTTATCATTATAATCAGTTATGTAGAAATATCAATTCCTGGGCAAACTTAAAGCATTGGGTTTCACGGCAGAATATTTAAAAGTTGCCCCAGCATTGCTCTGTTTACACATACATGACTTTTGCTCTGATGGTGTGCAGGGTAGATTGCATGGTTGGAAAATCTCTTGGTATTGCATTTTTCAAGTAGAATAGATAGAATATGGTAACCTAAAAGGATTTAGAGCAGGAAGGGAAATAGTTTGGACCTTACAGAAAAACAAAACAGTGAAACATTTTCCCACGTAGGGATCCTGAGCGAGCTTCATGGACCACTTTCAACAGTACGTGGCCATACCACGGGAAAAAAAAAAAAATAGAATCTGTTCTAGAATGTATAGAAGCCAATAGTTTATCATTTTCATTCTTCGGGCCAAAAGTTTCATTCTTGTTTTATCCACTCTTCGAAGAAATGGCAAAATCTGTGACAGACACTTGATTAATATTGGAACAGACACTATTATTTCAACGTATTGTGAAACTATTGCTGCAAGAAGGGAGACGGGTTCTGCATGCAGTCAAGTGTGACACAATAAAAAAAAAAGAAAACATTATGTAATAGCAGGAAAGTATGCAAATGACAAAACCCATACAAATGGCAGTGCTGTCGTCAGTAAATTTTGCCTATTTATATTAGCACGAGATAAGAATTTTGAGAATAAGCACGTATATAAGTATATGCACTGAGACTTTTTGAATTATTTTATCATGTCATGTAATAAAACAGGAGAAAGAGGCAGTCATGCTTTGTCTCATTATAGCTTACGTGTTCGGAATAAACAGCTAAATTTTCTTTCTCACATGATCATATAAAACCTTGGTAGGTAACGTTTTCGTTTCAGTTTAATTCACTTTTAATGCATTTCAAATGCATTACAAATGCTTTACTGGATGAATCTTTTCTCTCTCTCTCTACCTATAGTAATATATATATATATATATATATATATATATATATAGTGTAGATATTCCATTAAAATTAGTAGTTTCCAGCTACAATAGCCATTTACAACATTAACTGATCCATTTGAAAATATTCATGCATTTGTATTGCATCTTTAATATTTTGTCATTTGCAGAAACCTATTGTATATTATATGTAATATCGGTTATAACTGTAAAAAAACAAACAAACAAAACATCTGACAGTAAATGAGATAAAACTAACAAAAGAAAAAAATCTAGGACAGTAGCAGACAAATCCATTGGCCCATTCTTCCACTGGGGATGGGACACTTCATCGCGGCTGCATCCGCTTCACCGCACGTCAGCTCGTCGCGGGATATTTCATCGCGGGACATTTCATCGCTAAAGGTGAGTTTTAATGTGTTACAGTTAGAAGATAGAGTGTTAGAATTAGAATTTTAGTATTGGGGTTTAGGGGGGTTAGAATTAGGGTTTAGGGGGTTAGAATTAGTTTTTAGGGTTCAGGGTTAATTTTAGTATCAGGGTTTAGGGGGTTAATTTTAGTATTAGGGTTCAGGGGTTAGTATTAGGGTTTAGGGGGTTAGTATTAGAGTTCAGGGGGTTAGTATTAGGGTTTAGGGGGTTAGTATTAGGGTTTAGGGGGTTAGTATTAGGGTTCAGGGGGTTAGTATTAGGGTTTAGGGGGTTAGTATTAGGGTTTAGGGGGTTAGTATTAGAGTTCGGGGGATAATTTTAGTATTGGGTTTTGGGGTTAATTTTAGTATTAGGGGTTTGGGGGGGCATTTTGGGGGGGAATCATTTATTAGGGGGGTTATTTTATTTTAACTGGTACGTTTGTAAGGGCTGACAGTTGAGCGCTCAACTGTCAGCTCTTACATAGCCGCGTCCGCAATGAAGCGGCCGCGTTATTCTTCATTGCTGACAGTTCAGTGTTCTAACTGCCGCGCTGAACTGTCAGCGATGAAGTCGCCACGCTGAACTGTCCTAGACCCTCTTCCACTTACTATCTGGAATTAAGAAATTACTCCAAAAGCTTTGTTTTAACAAAAACTACTTCAGAGGCACTCCACAACCAATGCACTCACATCAGTAAGCAAGTCTTCACACAAGACGCACAAATAAATAATCATAGCAACCAAAGAACCACATACCAATGTAATTCTCTACATTCACAGTAAAGACAATGTTTAGGTGATACAGGATCCAACATTTTTGCATAACCAAGCTTGCTCAGGCTCCATTTTCAATATTGAATGTATAGCCGCACACTGCCTTGCATACAAGACCGGTGAATACTGGTTGTGTCATGGAGATATCATCTGTACAGGAGTATATAACACATTTGGAGAATGCCATCTATGGGAACTGACAGTCTACTAATTGATGCTGGGGAGACCTTTTTAAGAGGCTACAAAGAGGGAGGCATGATCCTTGCAAGGAAGCATGCAAATCTTATGTTTTCAAGATATTTTTAGCAACAATTACAAAAATTAAATACATGCGTATTTCTTTAAAAAGGGTCAGCTTTAATATATATTTGGTCGACTTTTTTTTCCAACTTGGAATGATACTTTAAATAAAATCCCAATCTGCACAAACAAGTCAAATTATATTTACATTTATTCACATTTGCATAGAACCAAACACTGTTTTTGACAATTTGTCCGTACCAAGCAGAGTAAGAAACGAAAATGGAAAAAATTCTCCCTATTAGCTCAGGAGGATTGGGGATTCCCAACTTCATTTTTTTTTTTTACTATAAAGCTGCTAATATAGCACAAGTATTAATGACACACACAGCCCACAATAAATTAACACATCCCATCTTCTAGACCAAAAAATATTTTTCCACTTCTGTCAACTACAGCCTCTATAACGATGTGGTCACAGCCATTGCAAGTCTACATAATCATATACCAAATGTCCCTGTAAATCACTGGAAGAGCAAAGAAGTTCAATCTTTTGGTGACATAGTGTCAGATAATGTTTTCATCTTTACCAATCCAGTACCATTTCCCAGCAGCATGATACGTTTGCTTTCACATTTCCTTCACTCCAAACCATCCACTTTAGCACTCAATCTACATCCTTTTCCAAACAACCCCTGAGATAAACATGCTCAAGCCCCTGATGTCCAGGAGACAATCGAGGATTGTTACAATGTGATACTGCAAGAAAATGTTCAACAACAAAGTGTGATATGATCCAATAGGAATCAAAGCTACAAACAGAGTAGAAAAACTGAAAAGACTGAAAGGATTGACCAGATGTGCCAACCAGATTGAAACCAACCTCTGGTAACTACAAGACTTTTTGCTGCCCTAGGAGAACATATATTTTGCCACCCCTTCCTGATCCTACCCGATGCCTGGTGTCTTTTTTTTTTTTAACCCTCCCTCCTGCCCAGTGTCTGGTGTCTTTTTTTTCCAAATATGTCTGATATTTTTTTTTTTTTTTACCCCACCCAATGCCTGGTGTCTTTTTTGTTCCCCTCCCTCATCTTACTTCTGTCAGCAGCAAAAGTTCTTTCCGTGTGGCTCATTGCGCTCCTGCTCATAGTGATGACACAGAGCATCGTATCCCATGCTCTGCATCATCATTGTGCGCAGGGATGCACAACGAGCCACACGGACAGAGCGGATGCTTCCGGCGTGGGGGCGGATCGGCACCAGTCCGCCCCCTCTGGTAAAAACAAACAAACAGCTTGCAGCTGCCTGCTGTTGGGATGCATGTATCCGGGTGGCAGGCGCCCCCTGCAAAGATGGCGCCCTAGGCGAATGCCTAGTTCGTTTATAGGAAGTGCCGGCCCAAGGTAACTAGTTCCCTTTGGACTTACCAATATTTATCCTGGAACCACCTCGATCTGTTGGAGATGTAACACCAGTAAAGGAACATGCAACACATCTGGTGGACCTGTTCATTGCTACGATCACTGGGAAATGATATCTTCAGCTAGTGAGGGCTGTTTTAATGGACTATAAGGGTCCAAAGCCACATTGGAAAGGTAATTATCAGTCAGAAAGTCAGTTAGTCATTAGTGCATACACACACATATATATTTATATTAACAAATGAAAGCAAAATATTTAAAGGGATTTGAATTTATCCAAACTGAAGTTTACTCAAATGGGGGGGTCCAAATCATTAATACTGAACTGACAAGTGAACAGACAAAAATCAGGCACAGCTCAGCTGGAAAAATTCACCAATCTGCCCCTGCTACCAACTCAGCTGTTAATGCCTGCATTTTGGGGATTTTTGGAACAACTCTCCAACACAGCTTTATTTTCCACATTAAATACGTTGCTTTATGTTTTGCACGTTGGTTGTCAATTTGCCAAAGTTCACTGTTCAATGAATAAATGCCAGTATTTTTGCTCCCACTGTATTTAACGAACTCACATCAAAACATTTATCGAGTTCAGCATTTTATACCGAAAAATGGTTTCAGAGATAGCTTTGGCAGCCGCGCAGCCGCCAACAAGCTCGCATTTACAAGAAATGATTTTTGTGTTTACGTTCACTTAACGTGATATGTAATTTTTAGCGCCCACACTGCCCTTTTGATTAGATGACCACATATTGTTCAAAATATGATATCTTATGAAACAATGATACCCGTGAGGTTCCGGGAAACCCTCAATTTAATTTAAAAAAAAAAAAAAAAAAAGAAAGAAAGAAATAATATGTTTTTACTAGTAAATGCAGGATTTGTTATATCTTAATTGGCCCTTTTCAGTAATATTTCCAGTTTGCTGTGGGTTTGACAATGACATCAAACGCAAACCAGCCCCTGAAAATTGTAAATACGCACAGCATTATATTACACTTGTCTTGGTTTATAGTCCTGATTTAAACCAGCCAGACAAAATGGTGAATTCCCTCTCATAAAATTGTTCTGTGGTTTTATAAACACTGTGCTAAAAATATGATTTTCTGGCTATGAGTTGCACATTGTTCTCCAAACACTGAATTTCAGATGATTTAGGAATATCACATTTTCGCTGTAGATTAGTTCTCGGAATGGACTTACATATATAGCAACATGTGATGGTTCTATCTGCCTTGTACAGGGAATGTGCTTCACTGTACCATTCACACAAACCTCTTCCTGTTACCAGAGCAATAGAATGTATTCACTAAAAAGTGAATAGTGGCACACCGATAAGGTAGATGCAAAAATATTGCAGATCCATGAAGATCTCCAGCTTATGGATGCGCCATAATGGGACCCACATTGTCTATTAGGGCTATTCACTAAAAAAGTGAGTAGCAGGTGAGTTGAAGTGAGTAGCAGGTGAGTTGAAGTGAATAGCAGGAGAGTTGAGGTGAGATGAACATTTCATCTCACCAATTCAGCTATACATTGTGTAGGGACAATCCTGATGAGTTCACTCTGGTTTGTCCCTGCACAATGTATAGCTGGATTGGTGAGCTGAAATGTTGATCTCACTTCAACTCTCCTGCTATTCACTTCAACTCACCTGCTATTCACTTCAACTCACCTGCTATTCACTTCAACTCATCTGCTATTCACTTCAACTCATCTGCTATTCACTTCAACTCACCTGCTATTCACTTCAACTCACCTGCTATTCACTTCAACTCATCTGCTATTCACTTCAATTCAACTGCTACTCACCTGAACTCACCTTTTAGTGAATAGCCCCAATAAACAAAGTGTATATTTAATTTAAAGGAACATTAAGCTTTGTTTAACCCTTGCTTCCTTCAAAGAAGCAAGGGTTAAACAATTAATGTCCCAGTTGAATTAAGTAAACCCGACTTGTATCTTAATAGAGACGCACCGGTTTACTAAATGCTGTGTCTCACAAATGCGAGACACAGCACTTCCTGGATTGCACGCTCTGACAGCTGAATGTGAGGGTCTCTGCTAGCACAGCGAGAGACACTCATTTTTGCATGGGATCAGCAGGGGGGGTTACCTTGTTAAGGTCCCCCCTGATGATCTCATGCAAAAACAAGGGTCTTCTCCTATGTAAACCTGGCAGCTGTCGGTCAGAGGATAAACTGGCGTGTACTATCAAAATGACACCCCAGTTTATCCTCATACTAGGGACAACTAACTTTTCACTTGTGCTTCTATATTAGAAGCACAAGTGAAAAAAACCATTTAGTGTCCCTTTAATATAGAATCACAAGTGAACCATTCACTGCCCCTGGTAGCAGGATACACAGATATGTACTTTTGATAGTACATGCCTCCATCTGGCAGCTGCCATGCTTCCTTAGGAAATAGGCACCACGGTCAGGTCGGCGACTGTCTCTCTCTTAACTAGGTCTCCTCTGGAGATCGCATTCAAAAACTAGGCTCTCTGTGCACTAGCAGAGAGAGAGAGAGATCCCCAGAAAATTCAGACCTCGGTCAGAGGAGCGGGGAAAGCCTCAGCACTGATTGGCTGTGCACGCAAAAAGACACTGTCATCGTGCCAGCCTCCAGACCAACTGTGTCTCAGCTGTGAGACACAGCCAAAAGTAAACGGGCTCGTATCTATCACAATATACATGGGTTTACTTGAAAGGTGCAGGACGTCTTTTTAACCCTTGCTTCCTTGAGGGGTGAAGAAAAAAGTTTAATTGTGCTTTAAAACGACAGTACAAAGTCAAATGTTTGAGAGCACTTTCTACAAATAGGCTATGATGCATTGGAATGCATGGAACAAAGCGGAAGGTGTATGAAAGCACTGTCACGTCACCCGACTTGTCTTCACAGTCACCTGACTTGTCTTCGCCTACAGTATTTGAAGTTAGAGATTTCGTTGGATACCCTACACATAAATAATGTACAATTTAGTATTCAAAAATACATTGTTAAAGGGGAAAATGTGGGGAAAATATATTTTTTCACCATTTTCCCAATAATATTGTACAAAACTAGTATATGAAGCAGGTACAGAACTGGAGAAAAACCACAAGCAGTGTATGTTGGTTCTGTGCTGCTAACCTAGGTATTCACTCAGGGAAGGTATTACATGCCTTGTCTCGAGTGAGAATGTTACACACGTCAGCTGCAGTCAGCAAAGTCAATGCTGTGTTGGAACTCAGCTCCCGTGAACATATATCAACAGAGAGAACTGGGAAGCGTGTCAAATTAGACTTGTCGGACTTTTTGTTGTCCACAGTCGTCATGTAGCATATGTGGGGTCTATTCACAAAAACGGTGAGTTGTGTTGGCAAGTAAGAGACAAAAACAAGAGTCAAACTATCCAAGCTGGAAACATGGATTCTGTTGCTTGGATTAGAGTTAGTTCCTATATATCTACATCATTCTGTTACTGATAAAGCACCGATGTTTATTTGCAGATTTGGCAAGGCGTGGTGGCAGGACTTCCCACCTTGAAGCTATGAAACAATAACAAGTTCAATTTTAAACAATCCCTGGTCTTGATCCCCAAAAAAGGCAAAAAAGCAGCAAAGATAAACAATATCTGTGCTACCGCTCAGGATGGACAGCTGCTAGTAGAGCAGTGCTTCTTATACCTGTCCTCAGGGACCCAAAATGATCCAGGATTCAGGGATCACCAAACTGTGTTTAAATAAGAATGTAGAACACCTGTTAGGATAGGGAACCATACCTGGTGTTATACAAATTCCTATATGATTGGGGAACCATACCAGGTGTTGATCACCTGGTTATAGATATTCTTATATGATTAGGGATCCATACCAGGTCTTATACATATTATTATATGATTAGGGAACCATACCCGGTGTTATAGATATCCTTATATGATTAGTGATCCATACCAGGTCTTATACATATTATTATATGATTAGGGAACCATACCCGGTGTTATGGATATCCTTATATGATTAGGGAACCATACCAGGTGTTATACATATTCTTATATGATTAGGGAACCATGCCAGGTGTTATACATATTCTTATATGATTAGGGAACCATACCAGTTGTTATATATATTCTTATATGATTAGGGAACCATACCAGCTGTTATACATATTCTTATTTAAACAGAACTTCTTTCCTCAAGTCTTAATTAATAACCATGGGATATTTGTCGTGTCCTGTAATGAGCAGAGCCCCAGAAAGTTGTATTGGCCATGTACGTAGTAGTATCAAATCGTCTTAATCTAATATTTATAGTATGACCAAGCCCAGCTTTTCTAGCATTTTTGATAACTACATTCTTCCGTTTACTTTTCCTAATTTTTGAGAATCAATGCTAAAAAATGCACTGCAGTTTTATTAAAATCACTTTTTGATGTATAAAGAAGCTTAATTATATTCTCCCCCCCCCCCCCCCCCTGTGGGTCAACACAACCCTTTTTTAATACGAGATAATATCTTTTTAATTCTTTTTATTACATAATGCATGCCAATTATTTAGAAGACCAGAATACCATCCTGCAGCGTCTTCCGTGTAGGGAATTTACAAAAAAATATATTCACATCACAGAATGACTAAACAAACCCTTTATTCCGATATTTTCCAGGATTGCTTGCTTCTGGAGGATTCGGCTATACAGCTGTTTCATTGACCTGGAAGCCTCCTTAGATTTTAGCATTTAGATTACAGTCTTCGCGCACAGCTGTAACTATGCATAATTATCATTAACCGTTCCTCATAAACAATCAGCTATTCCGAGACCAGCTCAAAATCTATAAGATCCCGAGTTACCGACTCCAGCGCTGAGCTGAGATTTTGACATTTGCGACGAGGGATTCGGAGTAATTTATTCAGTGACATAACTCCGCTCAAAATATTTATTCAATCAAATTTGCATTCCTTATGTCGTTAGGATTGAGTTTTAAATTAAATTAACTGGAACCGGTGTCAAGAAGGAACTCGGAGAGGCACGTGCTTCCCTTATTTGGGGATGTAGAATTCCATCAAGCCATGTTCCCTTTGTCAAAATATTTGACTCACTTTTATGCACTATACAGGGAATTCTAGCAAACTGGATACTGAGTGAGGAACAGAGCCCAGATGGGAAAACAGCATTGGAGATACTTTGCTAACGTAGCTATTTTTCACATACTTTTTGGAACTCTGGTGTCAGTTCACCTCATTTTATTGGGTAGTGAATAAACCATATAGTTTTTAAAAAAAATAATATATCCCACATTCAGACCATGCCTAAATAATTACGGCATAAATATGATGGAATAATAATAGAATTATGTTTCTGTTTTTTTAAACATAGATGTATATTCGCAAAACAGTGAACTGACAAGGGAACTGCAAACATAGCAGAGTTAAAAAGATAGGCATCTTTCAATGCCCGATTTTTGCTATTGCCTTGTCCCACAGACATATTTTAGGACACTGTGCACAGCTGCACAGTCTATTGTCTGCAAGAACACCCAAATGTTTTTCCACAACCGAGTTATGCAACACACAACCATGTAGAGCAGCGTTTCTCAAACCTGCCCTCAGGACCCCCTAAAGGTCCAGGATGTAGGGATTACCCAGTTGTATTTAAATAAGAATATGTAGAACACCTGGTAGGGTTGCTTAATGGTTAAGGAACAGCACCAGGTGTACATATTCTTAATTAAATACAACTGGGTTATCCCTAAATCCTGGACCATTGGGGGGTCCTGAGAACAGGTTTGAGAAACACTGATGTAGAGTGTAATTAGCATTTTTTGTTTTTCTTTCCCAAGTGAATAATTTTACATTTATACAGATCCCACAGAAGGTCGTGCAGAATAACAAAGCTAAGATCCTATGCAAATTCAAGGTCCAGACGGACAGACAGTTTCTGGCCCATCTACCTGACATCGTGGTACTAGACAAGGGCCAAAAGTCAGCAATGGCGATAGATGTAGCAGTGCCAAGTGGCTGCAACATCTGTATGAGAATGTTTATAGTTAATTGCATCTGACAATCAACTGCCCATTCTCCCATTGTGTCTAAATTCCATTGCGGAGAAATGACAATTGTGCATTTCCAGTCAATATAGAAATATAAAGGTTTATCGATTACTGTGCTTCGTTCCCTAAGCATCTGATGGTGAATCCCATCTGGTCCAGGAGCTTTACTGGCTCTTGTATTTTAGCTTGTGTCAATTATATTGTAAATATTAGATGACAGTATGGTTACCTTTATTTGGGAAATCCCTGACATTGGTTCCCCGTGGGAATAAACTGATGAGACAAATTAATTGAGCACCTCTGCTTTCTTATCATCTGTAACCAGTGTGATTTTCAGTTGTCCTAGTTTTTCTGTTTTCATCCCATTATGTTAATATACTTGAAAAAATGTTTTGGGATTTGGTTTGCTTTCTGTTGCATCCCTTTTTTCTCTGTTTTAGCTAACCTGATTGCTTTTTTTTTTTTTTTTTTTTTTTTACAAACATTTGTATTTTCCTTGTATTTTAGAATTACTTTGCTGTCCCTTCTTTCTTAAAGACTTTAAAAGACTTTGTTTTTATGCATTTCCTTCCTCTCTGTTAGACCCCATTGGCTTGCTATTTATTGTATTTGTTTCTCAAAGCCATGTACTTATCTGTAGCCTCATTCCATTTTAACTTCTGTACTTTTACCTGAAAAAACCTTCTCCCAGTTAATACATGTCAGTGAGGACCTCCAGAGAGTAACATTAACCTGCTTGAAATTAAACATTTTGGTTCTTCTCCAACAATATAGAAACATATACACATAGAATGAATTAGCAGATTAGAACCCATCTAGCCTGCCCAATATTCTGAATATTTTATTAGTCCTTGGCCTTGTCTTAAACTCCTTCATTGTGCTTACCTCTACCACTTCCACTGGAAGGCTATTCCATACATCCACTACCCTCTCAGTAAAGTAATACTTCCTGATATTACTTTTAAATCGTTGCCCCCCTAATTTAAGACCATGTCCTCTAGTTGTGTTAGTTTTTCTTCTTTTAAATATACTCTCTTCCTTTACTGTGTTGATTCCCTTTATGTATTTAAATGTTTCTATCATATCCCCCCTGTTACGTCTTTCCTCCAAGCGATACATAAGTGCAATTCAAAGGAAAACATGTTTTGATTACTGTGCCCTACATGCTTCATCAGTTGAATGTTGTATATTGATCTCCAAGTCCAGCAATGATTCATTTCTGGTAAGCTTTTTTTAATTTTTTTTTTTTTATTATATATAGTTCTTTATTTTAATTTCCTTTCTTTTCATATATAATAATATCGACACCATTCGGCATCTGTGTGTTCCCGGCTGCCAATCATGAAGTGATCAGAGCCAGGAACACGTAAGCAGGGTCCCAATCAGGGTCTCTATAGACCTGGAAGTTCAGGCATGCCGGAGAAGTAGCGAACGCTCGCTTTGAGTGTTCGCTACATTCCCTAAGTTAGACTGAGGACACTCAAAGTGGCCTCATCTGACACTAGGGATCCAGCTGCGAGTCCCTGCAGTGGGATCCTAAGTACAGCTCATCGCAGGGAGCAACAAGGAACAGTCCTATACCCTTCAATTAGGGATTGGCCAAATCCCAAAAGCAAAGTATTAATGAATGATGGCCTGTGCAGTGGTTGAATCCTAAAGTTGCTTAGCTAGGTCCTCCATTCTCCACACATTTGTCCTGCCCTGATTTGAATAGACTGAGCGGATATAGCTGTAGAATATATTTCTGTGTTGCACTGTGTGGAATGATTTCATACTTGCATATATCAACCCAGTGCTAGTTCCATTCTGAGTCATGCTACAGTGTGTCTTGACAAACATAAATCTGTACAGTCACGACCAAATAAAGAATGGAGAGTCAGTCTAACAAATAAGACTAATTGTTCTCAGTTTCCAAACGGTTGCAAATCAAGGATAACGCCAACAATACAGTCTGTGGTTAGAATATGATGAATGTTATATGTGACAGGGGTTTTTTTTAGACAAAAAAAAAATACATATTTTTTTTTTCACCTCAAAGTGGGAATCCATTAATGTTTCTTATTCTGCGCTTCAAGTGCTATGTTTTGTGGTAATAATTAATGAATAAATCACATTTGTGAGGTGAGAATGAAATGTCTGTGAAAATAAACACTGCATTGTATGTTTTGTCTGCCCGGAAGACAAGAGGTAAAGGTTGAAAAATGGAAAAACTTCCTTCTTGTAATAATGTTATATTGTATGGGGAAAGTAGGAGAGTATGCTTAACGATTCTGAAAAAATCGAGATAGCACGGTAATCTCTTTAGGATGTATTAATCAGACAGGAAGTGCCGAAAAATCTGAACACACACACCTGCAGGGTGAGATTCCAAATATATACATAATAGCAATAGGATTCATGATATACGTAAATGGAGAACATGCAGTATGTCAAACAAATACAATTTAAATTATTATTATTATAACTATTATTGTTATTTTATTTTGTGAGCATTTTAATGGGGGAGGGGGGGGGGGGTAGAAAAGAATAACCGGGGGGGGGGGGGGGGGGGTCACAGATAGAGAAAGGCCCTGACCATATGGGCTTCCACTGTAAAGGTCTACTAACGGGGTCTTGCTTAAGAAGTAAAAGTCTAATAGGTTGAGGTGGTCAGCCATTCATAAATGTCCCACAGTGTGAGGGCAGTGCCTACAGTGTTTGAGGGTCCATATCACAGTAAAAAGGATAATTGCCCCCCCCCCCCCCCGTCTCCTGTGCAAGTGTTCATGCCAAGGTTTGTATAATATAATGCACAATGACCCTAATACTAACCTTAAAACTAACAACGTCCCTAAAACTAACCCCTAACACCATAATATTAACCTTAAATGAACCCCTAACCCTAATACTAACCTTAAACAAACTCTAACTCTAACCCCTAACCCTAATACTAAACCTAAACGAACCCTAAAACTAACCTACGCCCTCTAAACTAACCTGTGTCTTAACGATTTGCATATGACCCGAATGTCAGGCGCTGTAAGGGCAGCCATGAAGCGGTGGCAAAAAACAGTCCCACTCCGGCTTATGTTTGCAAAAATATGTAGATATGCAGGAAACGCAAGCCTTTTTCCTTAGGTTTCACTTAAAAAAACAGTGTTTTCCCTTAGACCCAAGCAATGGTAAATGCACACATTTGGTTCTGTGCCTGATCCGGACTCCTCCATATAAATACAGTAAAAGCAAAATTGCCCAGGAAGCAGAACCTTTTGAAAACTGCATGCGCAGGACACATTTTGTAAAAGTTTATTAATACACAGAGCCATCCAAGACAAGCAGGCTGATTGGGATTTTAATTCTATGCAGCAATTTGTCCAAACCTCAAGCCCTACGCTGGAGCCAGCAAATTAAACGCGTCGGGTTCCTCGGATTTCAGTCACTTTTTTCGAAAAATTATTCCAGGCATGGAGAGCAAAAAAAAAGAAACAATATTTGCAGGAAATAAGATGAATATGTCTGTGTATTTACTGAAAAAGAGAGAAGGCCAAAAATATCAATTTTACTATCGTGTTCTCGAGGGCCATGAAAATAAACACAGAATACAAAGAATTTTCCATGGCTGCCAAGTATTACACACATATTGCATCAATGTTCCTGAAGTACTGCATGCCATTTAGTAACCAATAAGAAAGGATAGCTCATGATACAGTATCATTGTAGTCAGCTATTCAGAATCATGCAGGCTGTATGCCACTGATTAGACATTCTCATGCATACCGGCATCACCTTCAGTAAAGTGTATACATGTGGCGATAGGTGATGTGGCTGGGAATAAGCCTCCTTCTATTAACCATTCTATAGTATTTTTCAATGTCTATTTGAATAATTGTGTGTAAGATGTTCTAACATAAAAAAAAAATGGCAGCCGAACAGTGGCACAGTCAGCATGTGCGCTAGTATATAAAGCAGATTCCCAAACGATATTGTCCGCCGAATGCGTAGATTTTGGTTGTGACAGCACTCCATGCACTGGCGCAGCCTATGTATAAATATTTTTTTTTTTTAAAAACACCTGCGTAATTTTCCTCTTTCTCATTTAATATACCCACACACATTATATACTGCTTAATTGCCATAAAAGGGCTTTCGTTAGATGCCATTATTTTCATCATATGATATAATTTACTATAAAGAAAAATCGGAAAACATTATTAAAAAAAATGCAAAAAACAACATCTTTGACCTGAAAAATCTTTTATACAATTACAAACGGTAAAAAAAAAGACCTTGTCTACATAGTTTCTAATATTTGTCCTGAGTTTAGAAATTCCAACGTTTCCATGTTTTTATAGAAGTGTTTTTTGTTTTGACCACAACCCTAACTCTAACCCTAAATCTAACCCTAGCAATAACTCTGATTCTAATTATAACTCCTCTGTAATCCTAAGTAAAACTTAATGCTAACCCCAAATCTATATCTGGGGTTAATAGATTTATGGGAATAATCACTAAAATTTGGCTGTGGGGGTCGACTTTCACCCAAGTTTGACTCGTTTGAGAAAAAAAACCCAGGTTTGAATTTTCCCCATTAAAGGCAATGGGGGGCGAAATTATCTAAACTCTTTTTGAGACTAAGTCAAATTCGGCACCCAAATTCGAGTTAAACCACATGTACTAATGGAGGAAAATTATCTGGGGAATTGCCAATTGCCTCTGGAGGGCCGGTGTGTTACAATCTAGCATTCGTTAGGGCCAATTTAGCGTACTTGCACCCAAACTTTGGTTGTGATGTCCAGTTTTAGGTTCTCTGCTAGTAGCGATGGGACATGCGCTCCTGATGTGCAATTCCCACATCTAATCGGCTATGCAGCTGTTGTGTCTTGCCCATTATCTTGGCACAAATCTGTTATTGATTTCTTACCATCATTGCCAGGTGGGAGTTGATGGTAGCCACATCTGCCTGAGTACCAGGATCTGGTCATGGACAGCACACTCATATGCCATCATTGGAGGAACAGCATGATGTCATCGATGAGCTCCTGATGTGCTGGGTTGACCTTGTACACTGGGATCCACCACCCTGGGGTCTGTTCACTAAAGGTCGAGTATAGTGCTCAACCTCCCTCTCCTCCCACCTTTCAAGTCCATTTCGATCTCCTATCTCAAACTCCCTTAAGTGACCTCTAACATAGATGGGGGACAGGACAAGATGCATGGCCTTCCGCTATTATTAACGAGACTGGGAACTTGCTTATTGGTTCCCACCTCATACCCCATTTTTAATACCAGGGCTGGGGGCCTGCTAGTTTGCCCCCCTCATCTCTGCTGAAAATACCCAGGCTGGGATCCTGCCAAATGGCTCCTAGCCCCAGTGTCCTTGGCTCATTAAAAAATAATATCCCTCCACAGCAATGGGGGGTTATAATTAACCCCCCATTACACTGATAATAAACATATCCGGGGCTTGCCCAAGGCCCCCGGAATATGAATAAATAATATTCCTCCCCTGGCCAATAAAATGCAATTAAAGTTACCCTACCTCCCCCCGCCTACCTCGGCCATTAAGGGTGGGTAATTTTATATAACGTTTTTTTTTAAGCCAGATTTAAATATAAATGTTTTTTTTTTACATTTTTCAAATGCAGGGAATGTTAGACCTCATAGGTCAGAGCATAGATTCTATGGTTAGAATGCTGTGAGACGCTATCGCGGAATGTAGCGGAAGTGGTAAAGTACATTCGTTGAATTCCCAATTTCTTATACCCTGTGTTTTAATGCTTACATCCATTGCCAGCCTCAAAGGATCACCCAAAGAAGCTCGGAATTGCATTGAATGGATAGTTAAATAAATTATTATTACGGAATGTCCTTTTTCAATTAAAAATATCAATTACTGTTAATATTTGATCACCACCTGGGTCTATGTTCTAGAGCAGAAGAAGAAGACATAGGTGGAATTCTGAAGGGGGGCTCAGCCACCCAAGATGAAGAAACAAGCATTTGGAAAATGGCACCATGGAGATTAGACATTTTCTGGGCATCAAAATCAATTTTACCACTTCAAGAAATCCCTTTAGTTGTAAATTAAAATGTGTTGAAAATATGTCTGCCTCGTTCACTTTATTAAATACATCTCACTTTTTTTTTTTTGTAAATGCCTTTGACTGTTGGTGATATAGGCAAAAGGCCTAATAATTCTACATGTTTTATTGCCCTCTGATCAGTCAGGGATAAAGATATATTTACTGAAGCCTCACAGTCTAGGTAATTAATGCAAATGTGTTTCACATGCACTTTTTGTTAAATTAAATTGCTACTTTTGTAACTCAGAGCTGTTACATAATATCCGTTTCATTCCACATAACTTGACAAATCCAGTCTGTAAGCATTATGTAGAGATGAATATATATTTTTATACTGCCCACACAGATCTATGTATGATTTTTTTATTTGAAATATCCTAAAAACCTTAGTTCTACTGCAGAAACTTGATAAATACCAGTAGCTAATTAGCCAACGCTCGTAAGGCTTCTACTGCTGGTCCCTAACTGTTTTTGATTGTTATACAAAGAACTCTATCAAAGTATCATTACCCTGGCTCGTAAAACTAACCAGGCTGGATTCTAGGTGGGATTAATGGCTCCTAACGTCTACAAATATTTTGCAAGTCCTGTGCTGGTATAGGCAAAGTGGCCATACATGAACTCAAATGTCCATGGCAAGGTCAATGAAGGTCATCAAATTGTCCGTAACAAAGTCCAGTATATGTCCACCGTGCACAATGTTGGTTCCTGGTCCTGTACATCAGGTGTATTTGCTAAAGTATCGAAACGGATGTTTACCTCTGTTCCAATATTTCAATGAACAGGGGAGAATAGATATAAATATGACCTACATAGCAGTAAGGAAAATAACTGAAAGTAAATGAATGAAAAATGGGTGTGAATTGCTCCAAAAAATATTTTATTAAAAATGAAAAAAAAAAAAAAAAGGAATGCAGGAGGGTAGCCCGTGCTAGGGAAGGTGTGGAGGCCAGAAGGGGCCAGGGAAATGCATAGGGAACAGGGAAAGGAGTTTGGTAGAAGGGTGATAGTAGGAAGCTTCACCCGCGCTTTGTATTTGCCAGGACTATGGTTATACAAGTGGGACAGTAGCACAAAAAAAAAAATACACAGAGCATGAGGAATAAAATAAGTGTTGTCCAAGTCTGAGGAGGGTGGGAAGAAAAGATAAGAACATTTTACTTTATTAAACATTCACATCACCATAACTCTTTACACATAATATATACATCATCATATATCACTACAATGTCTCTAGATCACAGGGCTTTGGCCTTCAAACGTTTTTTTTTTTCTCCTCTTAGCCCTATCCTGCCTAAAAAGCTCACAGGTTCTAATTTATTATAAAATTAATAACGAACCTCAACCTGAGCTTCCGCATACTATGTGGCTATTCTCATCAAAAAAAGTTGGAAAAACCTAATCTAAATAAAAACATAAGCCAGATACAATCTCCCCCCCAACTCGTTAAATGTACTGGTCAGTCATAATAGCTAGTTAGGTAACATTTCACTATGGAAACTAGCAGCACATGAATAGATTAACTATAATCATAATTATTATTATAATAATATACATACCAGTTGTTTGCTTCATGGTACTATGAGGCTAGTGTACACACCGCAGAGAATATCAGCTATCTGTCATGAACAATCAAATCAAAATAAGTTTAATTGTCTTTAAGTGTGCATTAAAGGTTCGTTTAAAAACTGTCTCCTAATTAGGACAATGTCGTATAATGTTAAATTGCAATGGGGTACACTCAGTAAAGGGTGAACTGTAGGGAATTGACAAAGGCACTACAAAATCAGGCATTGAGAGAGATGAGTTGGGAACCTATATTGGAGAATGTTTCCATTCCAGCCATTAATAGCCGATTCCGGGATCTACTTTGACAGTTCACCACCGTTCACTGTTCATTGTGGTCACATAACTCCACAACTAACAGGGGTATGGTCGGCCATTAATGGTAAAAAAACGAGTGTGACACTCCACATGAACTAAAAACATGATAATGTTACTCCCCCTGGTTACAGATTACAAATAAGGTACTCCTCAAGGACAAAGGAATCCCACAAACCACAAAATAAGAAGTGCAGGCAGAATGGGAATAAAAAATAAAAATTTATTGAGCAATAGCAAAGCTGAGATATGCACTCACAAAACCTTCTGTGTATCTGGCCCATTAGGTACTCAATGCAGGTGAATAGCGTATACATTCTTCTTTTAATTCAGCCTCTCAAAATGAACAAAATACAATTACAGAGGATCTCAAAGTGTCAGTGCATGCAGGAACAGTAGCTCACTTAAAGCAGCAAAAGGCACACCAATAAAAAAAAAAAGTAGGTTAATAGCAGTCCCGACTCCGAAGAAAAATAATCTCAACGCGTTTCACCAGTTGTAACTGGCTTTCTCAGGAGATGAAGTAGTGAACAACTGTCTGGGTGGTGTTCCAAAGTAAAGTGCTCTTTATTCTGGTAATCCCAGCAGCAACAGATTAGATCAACTCTGTGACACTTCATAGCAATATAATTAAGGCAATGAGACTCACAGCTAGACGAACCTGCAAGTCGCTCAGCTACATCATCTATGCACCTATCTTGTGACCTCTGTTCTTATCAAGGTCAAGACTGTCAGTGTCTTATTTGAGCTGACTGTTATTTGTCATTGGCAATCCTGAGTTATAACAATATTCATATGTTGTTGGCTTCCTGTCAAATAATAATTTTACATGCCGGCTGGTTAGAACCTGGAGCCAAAAAGCACAAGTTAACGCAGTGGCGGATCCAGGGGGGGGGGCAACGGGGCAATTGCCCCCCCCCCCGAGAAGAGAAAGAAAAAAAAGAAAAAAACGCTTTAAAAAAAAAAAACGACACGCTTGCAGGCAGAGACATAGGTGAGAAGGGATCGGAAGATCCCCCTCACCTTCTCTGCCTGTCTGCCAGGCTGCACGGGGAGCCGAACAGGCAGCACAGAGAAAGCTCCGTGCTGCCTGTTCGGCTCCCCGTGCAGTCTGACACGGAAGTGCCGACAGGTCACGTGACCGGCGCGCTGACGTCATACGCGCGCCGGGTCACGTGACCTGTCGGCACAACCGCCTGGGAGCCGAACAGGCAGCATGGGGGAGACCATGCTGCCTGCCACTAGCCACCAGGGGATAAGGTAAGTGCTGGGGAGATGGGGGGCAAATAGTCTGGGGCTTAATAAATGGCTAATAACACTGCATATTGGGCAAATTTGAAGGGGCATATAAAATGGCAACTAACAGTGGCAAATTACTGGGCAAATTGGCAGGGGAATATAAAATGGCAACTAGCACTGGCATATTACTGGGCAAATTGGAAAGGGCTTTTTAAATGGCAATGAACACTGGCATATTTCTGGGCAAATTGCAAGGGAGTTATAAAATGGCAACCAACACTGGCATATTACTGGGCAAATTGGAAAGGGCTTATAAAATGGCAACGAACACTGGCATATTACTGGGCAAATTGGAAAGGGCTTATAAAATGGCAATGAACACTGGCATATTACTGGGCAAATTGGAAGGGGGTTATAAAATGGCAACTAGCACTGGCATATTATTGGGCAAATTGGCAGGGGCATATCAAATGGCAACTAGCACTGGCATATTATTGGGCAAATTGGAAGGGGCATATAAAATGGAAACTAACACTGGCATATTACTGGGCAAATTGGAAGGGGCTTTTAAAATGGCAACTAACACTGGCATATTACTGGGCAAATTGGAAGGGGCTTATAAAATGGCAACTAACACTGGCATATTACTGGACAAATTGGCTGGGGCATATAAAATGGCAACTAATTGTTTTTGGTTATAAAAATGGCAAAAAAAATAAATAAATAAAAAATAAAATAAAATGGCAACTAGTACTGGCATATTATTGGGCAAATTGGAAGAGGCACATTAAATGGCAAATAACACTGGCATATTATTGGGCAAATTAGCAGGGGCATATTAAATGGCAAATAACACTGGCATATAATTTATTGGGCAAATTGTCAGGGGCATATTAAATGGCAAATAACACTGGCATATTATTGGGCAAATTGGCTGGGGCATATTAAATGGCAACTAACACTGGCATATTATTGGGCAAATTGGCTGGGGCATATTAAATGGCAAATAATACTGGCATATTATTGGACAAATTGGCTGAGAGAGCCATAAATGGGAAGGGAGAAGAGAGAGACATAAATGGGATGGTAGAGGAGAGACGGACAGACATGGGTTGGCAGAGGAGAGACAGACAAACATGGGATGGCAGAGGAGAGACAGACAGATATGGGATGGCAGAGGAGAGACAGACAGATATGGGGAGAGTAGATAGACAGACATGGGAAGGGAGAGGAAAGAGACATAAATGGGAAGGGAGAAGAGAGAGACATACATGGGATAGTAGAGGAGAGACAGACAGACGGGATGGGAGAGGAGAGGCAGAGAGATGGTAAATGAGAGGAGAGACAGACGGACATGGGAAAGAAGAGGATACATAGACGGACATGGAAGTGAAGAGGAGAGAAACGGATATGGAAGGAAGAGAGACAGAGGGACACGGGGAGTGAGAGGAGTGTGACAGACATGGGAGAGAGGATAAGACAGACGGACACGGCAGAGAGGAAAAGACAGATGGACATGGGAGAGAGGAAAAGACAGACTGACATGGGAGAGAGGAAAAGACAGACGGCCATGTGCCCCTCCCGAGATCAGACTCTGGATCCGCCCCTGAGTTAACGATAGGATTTCCAGTGAACACAGGTCTAGATAGACCGGGTGAGTACTGGAGAATGGCGAGGAGGGTGGTATATGAATGGGAAAATAACACTGGCATATTAATGGGCAAAATTACATTGGCACACTATGAGTAAGAAAACATTGGCATATTAATGGGAAAACTAACACTGGCATATTAATAGGAAAACTAACACTGGCATATAATTAGCAAAATAGCACTGGCATAGTAATGGGAAAACTAACAGTGGCATATTAATGGGAAAATAACATTAACATATTAATGGGCAAATTGGCTCTGGCATATTAATGGGGAAACTAACAGTGGCATATTAATGGACAAACTAACACTGGTATATTAATGGGCAAACTGGCTGTGGCATGTTAATGGGCAACTAACATTGGTATATTAATGGGCAAACTAACACTGGAATTGTTTTTAATTTTTTAATTTTATATATTATTTAATACAATCTGTGTACAACAAGAAATTACACAAAATGACATGACATGTCAATCTTTGGCAACAATCATATAGATATCTAACATCATTTACAACTTAAGAGCCATCAATTGATATGTTTAATTATGTATAACATATATGAACTCTATATTATCTGATAGTGTTTATATATAACAAGAGATAGTATATATCGGATAACATGACATGTTTACTGATGCTTACAAAACCTGTATATATCTAGTAACCTCTACTATAACTTGTCGATTAACCTACAACGATTTGTTTTGGGAGTATCCATGACTTGTAAGATCCCAAGGCTCAGGCTTCATATTTTTCTTTTAAACATGGGTTGCTGCTTTATATATTATGTATATAATATTCGAAGGTGGGTTGGTATTATATATATATATATATATATATATATATATATATATATATACACCATTTATATACACATCAGATATTAGACAAAACCTCACATAATATTTTACAAGGTATTATGTACAATAGTGCAGACAAACAAATTGTATTCCGGTATGTCGTAATGGTATACAGATTGGATTTTGGTTTTTTAGAATTTAGTTCATGTACCAAGGTGAGGTTTCAAAGGCTTGTTTAATTTTTCTTTTTAGGTCCGGAGACAGTGAGTTGATGAATAAGCTCCAATCCTTTAAAAAACGTTGTATTCCCCCAGTCTTATTTTGTTGGGTGTTGAGCCAAGTCATACGAAAGATATGAAAGAGTTTTTCTTTGAAGATTGTTCTGGACGGCTTATCCCTGCTTATCCAGAATTGTAAAATGGTTTTGTTTGTTACAGCGGAGATGATTATTGGAAAGCGGGCATGTTTGATGGGTAAGTTAGAATAGCCAAAGAGTGTGAATTCTAGGGTTTTGACCAATCGAGTGCCACATGTTTGTTCCATATATCCCAGGACAACATTCCGAAACTGACATATCACCTTACATTACCATATACAATGAAGAAAGTCTGCTCCTGTCAGGTTGCGTTTACAACAGGAATCATTGTGTGCTATATAAGCGTTTTTTAGAAGCAACATTTTAAAGTGTTAAAATAAAGCCAAGAGTCCAATGGTAACTAACCATGCACTCTGTGTATATATATATATATATATATATATTATATACAGAATACTCATCTGCAGGTTTATTCCACTGTTGTACAGCTAGATTTGCCAGGTCAGCCTGCAGAATGTAATAGGTGTCCAGGGAGAACCAACCAATTAATCACAGAGCTAAAGTACCTTGATTGGTTAATTGAGTTCTCTCTGAACACATATCAGTTATGCATAGTTATATGTATCCCTCTGAGAAATGTACATATGGAATCAGAAGTAGGAGGCAGTGTTAAGGTACGATCTACTTAACAAATCATTCTTGGTTGTTGTTATTTAAATACAGTGATATGTTTATTAACTCCTTCATAACGCTAGGACTTCTATTTTACTGGCCCCAAAAGACACTAGGTAGTCATGGTATGTCCAGCGTTAAACAGCTCATTGTGGCTTCCCGTGATGGGCTGTGCTCGGATCCCGCTGCATGGACTTGTAGCCGGATCCCACCTTGGGCAGACTAGATGGGCCGAATGGTTCTTATCTGCCGACACATTCTATGTTTCTATGTTTCTAACACTTTGAGTGGCCTCAGTCTGACAGGGGAAATGTAGCTGACTCTTAAAGCGAGCACCTGCTACATGTTACTAAATCGCGCCGTGACAGAAACTTCCGGGTTCGGGCACGCCACTGTGGCGTCACACGTGATTTATTTTTCAGGTCTTGGGATTTTTTTTGGCAGGGATCCACAGGGTCTATTGAAACCCTGATGAAGTCTCTGCAATTGTGTCTCTGGCTTCCAATTACCATGGGATTAGGTCCAAGAACCAAAAAAGGGCGGTTTTTGGTGCTTACGTCTTCTGGAGCTCACTTGACTTGGAACTCACGTCGTTAAAAAATGAAACAGTTTTAGGATAAAAAAATAAAAAATAAGAAAAGAGTGTAGTCATTTCTGCTGGGAAAAAAAATAGTGTCTGCTTCTGTATCCGCCAGTTTAGGTAACAATAACACACGTCTTATTCTGTATCTGAGATAGGAATGACAATGTCGCAGCCGTATTAATCTGACATTAGAGGGGGTTACACAACCCTAAACACTGCTTTTAGTATTCTTTGTTCTATGATAAATACATCTAAACCCCAATCCTTGTAATCCGGAATGATAATTCATGTGTCATTTTTGCGGCTTTGAGTTATTCCTACGAAAATATTCGGAGTCTGTGTTTTGGAGACCAGACGTGTACACACTACTTCAAATGAGGTCTGTTGGGGTCCGCAATGAAGGCTTGAGTAATCCCCATCCTTTGATGGTACATCCGCACCCTTTGAGTGCTGGAAGAACATCGGTGTAATGAAATTAACTAATATACATAGGATAGGTTTGGTTTGATTTTATAGTTTAGCAATGGAATGTTTAATTACCTTAACAAACATTGGTTTTATAATTAACAATGAAGCATGTACCAATTTCACATTCATGATTTTTCATCGTACTATCAGTTTATGCAGCACTTGATACAAAGCATAGAAGGAAGCTACCCATGAACAGAGATAGCCAGTATTGTAAGCTTGTGAGCAGGGCTCTCTATCTAATGTATTGGTCTATGAGTGGCTATAAAATGTATCTATAAGTGCAAGTGCTTCCTTGCAGTAATATATGTAACCACGGAGTGTGGTTGTACTATCAAAGGCAAATGTAACACATATATTATAAATCCTCAGCCCGGCGTACCTCACAAATTCAACATGTTCCTCTATTGTTGCTTAAAAAGTAATTTTAAAAAATTCTGTTAAAAAATAGGCAGATCCCACGAAGGCCCCACGAAGTGCCATTATCAAGGTGGACTAAATTTGTCACCGTTCAAGGTAATTTGAGGGATTTTTGACAGGAACGAAGTTCCCCACCTTCTCAACCACCACCCTCCTTGACTATACATAATTAGCATCACCATACAAAAACAGGATTAACAGTACTGATCATTATGAGTGACTACTAGATTCCCTTATGAAAAGTAATTTTTTTCTTGGTTCTATGGGGCTTCAAACTTAGCTTTTCTTGCAAATATATCTTAAAAAAAAAAAAAAAACGTGTAGAGTTGTGAATGATGAGAACCAACACAAATCAGTAAGTCGGAAAGGGGTATGGTCCCGTCTGCAATCAGAAAGAATATTGACCAAGTCAAGAGAGAAGAGTTGCCTGGTTGTCAGCACACAATAGCCAGTTGATGAGAGAAGGCTAATGATCTGGGTTAAGTGGCGGTCACATGAAACCAAAAGCAAAAATGTTTGTGGAACATTGAGTTGCTTGATGCAATGACAATGAGAGTAAGTGTGCAAAACGTCACGCGCATTTGCAAAAAATGTCAATAATGACCAACCAACCATGACAACACGTCCTAATGCTTTACTACAATATCTCCTCTTACTATTTATTGCTATTAATTTGTAATGATGAATTTATTAATTTAGGTTAAATCTTGACCTGCTGTTTGGGCAAAGACCCAAATTTATTCTCACATGACTCTTTGGCGGGCGGTATATGAAACAATGCACAGATTGCGGAGGAGCACGGCAGGGACACAAGCTGAGGACTCTCTGATGGATGTAACTTTTTACAGTCAAGAAAATAGGAATTGGTTTGGGGCTCCAGTCAAGAAATTAGGAATTGGTTTGGGACTTCAGTGAAAGTATTAGGAAACAGTTGTGTAAAGGAGGCAATAAGTGTACTTTCTCGTGTTTGAGTGTTAAAGAGGCTCTACCTTCTAAAAACATCTTTACATAAACTATTCATTGCAACATTGTATTTCTTTTTTGTTATAAATTATAAAAAATCATAATATAATCAAAGTAAAAACAAGCAAAAAAACCTCCTCGTGGCGTATCTGTGTGTCAATCATGTAAGAAGGGAGGGAGATAAAGATTAAAATTAGTTTGCGAATACAAATGCTTTATTTTGTTTTATTTATTTTTTATTTATCAAACATATAAGAAATTACATTATCATATAAAATCAAGAATAGCAGGCTAGCAGCATAATTAATCCGATCCCCAAAAAATCAGTTTCTAATAATACTGCTATATTTTGCAGAATAATTAAGTTGTACACAGTCACCTAGTCCTGCCTGCTATGATACACAGGAGTCAATAAGAGAGCAAAGGAAGTATCTTATGACATCATCATGCAGCTTTGGCAGCAGTTGTAAATTAAGATTGGCTGGATGATTTTGGATGATGTTGCATAATGGGAATTATTCCCAAAACACTCATTAAAAGCTAATTTTATTTTTCCACTTACATATAATGAATTCAAGCATATAAAATATTAATGAATATTGTGAGCAGTCCGAATAAGTATGTGATTGCGCATGCGAATGCATATGCTAATATAAAGAAGTAGGATAAAGCAATAGAAAGGGGGCAGGTGGGCAGTGAGACCGACACAATATGTCGGCACTGTAGTATTAGAAGGATCATAGAACATGCTGAAGATATATAGACATATTGTTTTTTTCTAGGTAAGCATTAGGGGAACCCTTTGTAGCAAAATAACAGACTAAGACATCTCTCACAGGAGACAGTTACTGATAATAAAGATGGGAAAAAGAAAGTGTTAAAACTTCTCAATGGTGCCGAATGCCGAGTTTAATAATTATTAACATTGGACAACAGATATTTTTTAAATTACACTATGGTACTGTGAAAAGAAAGAAGATTGTTATTCTACAATGTCTCTGTTCCAGACAAGTGGACTATTGCTCAATCTGTTTAAATGTCGCCAGCCACACAGTCTAGCAAGACCTTAGCTAATGAGCTAAAAGTTTGATTTCAGTGCATTACCTTAAGAACATTTGTAATGGACTACCAAGTGAATCATGCGTCCCCTTAACTATATCTGTCTTCATGATCGATAGCTAAATTAAAGGACATTAACAAATCTGCTCTCTGTGGTCATGCTAGAAGCAAAGCGATGTATAAATGAGTTAGTAATGAAGTCAAAAGAACGATACGGGGGCATGGAAGTAAATCCATCATATGAAATCATGTATTAAGGTGATCTAAACCAAGCAGATGCTACATAATGAAGATGGATCAATAAAAACAATCTATTACAAGTGGAACTTACATCTCCTGGGGGACCATGGGACTGACCCTACACTGTTTAATATAATGAAATTGGCATCCCACCTAATATCAACACATTCTCATCTAGGTCGTTTGGATAATATTATAATTAAGCTCATCTTGGTCACACACCTCATTATCAAAATCTAGACTTCACAATGCGGCGTTAAGGTGTGCGAGCATTAGTCTAGTTTAACATTTAGATTAGGGTCAGTGTATTATAGTGGGTACCCTTATCAGGGACAATCAGGAGCATATACCACATGAAGAGGGATCCGTAGCACAGATACCTAGCCCTGTTAGAATGGACATGCCATCAAGCTTGTTGCTCATTGCAGCCCAAAACTATGGACCCTTTAATTTAAATTCAACTAAGGGGGTCATGTACTAAACAAGTGGAGTGGGGGAAAAAAAAATAGGTAAAACAGGAATAAGGAGCAATTTGCAACTATTTGTAATATCTTGCACTTGCTTTCCCTGATTCTTCCGATAATTTTCGTTTAGCGTGCATTTTTCCGGTTGCGCTAATAAATTGCAATTAGATTTGCGCACGCCAAAGAGCTTTTTGCGAAAAATAATTCTTATTTGCGTGTGAAAATGACACCAGCTTTTAGCGAGCGCTATCAAAAGAGGTAGAAAAAATATTCGCAACATTGCCTGTTTTTATTCGCATTTATGCCCGTTTTTATTCGCAATTTGCTCGTTTGTACTATTTGAGTGTTAAACGTTTAGTACATTGCAATAGGAGCAAAGCGCAGAAATCAGTCTCACGTGAATCCAGCCAGCGTCTTTAAAGATATACATGGAGTTGACATTCAGCTCTACTTCTCAGCTGAGGCAGAGCTGATTTGAGTGCTGTGCACACTGACTGTTTCAGCAGTCTTCGCCAGAAGGAGTGGCCAAACAATGCTTGCTGTCTGGGGTCTGCTAGTGCAGAGTGATCCTTGTTTTCTCAAATTACCCATTAGGGTTCCCTCAACAAAGAAGAATAGAAGATTCTGGTTAGAGGGTAAAATGTAGCTTAATAAGAACATGTATTACTGAACACTCCCCTCATATATTAGAAACATAAGTGAAAAACAAAGTTTAGTGTCCCTTTACATTTTTCAGACTAGTTTGTATATTTTTATAGATTATTTATATTCTATATTATGTCTATTCCTCCGGATTTTCTTTTACAACTCTTGTACAATGAACGTATCTCATATATTCCACATTATTCCAATTTCACATAGTCCAAATGATACTAATATTTAAAACATGGGTTAATCAAGGCTATTCCCGGCTTAACTGTATTCTGAATGATCAAATAATACACATAAGGATACGCGGCATGAGGATTAAAACAGGAGGTTTACATTTAAACCTTAGCATTGCTGGATGGATGTACAGAATCTATGTATGGAATATAGTTTGGATTGTTTTTCATTTTATTTAATTTTCATTGCAAATGGTAGATATATTTTTTTTTTATGGTGTGGGGGTTGCAAATGTGTTATATAATATTCCCATTTGGCTGTTGTTGGTTTTCAATATATATCTTTATAGAATATATATGTTTATATATAATGATAAGTAAACAATATGCATCAGAAATAGGAATACATAGTAATGATTAAAAAAAAAAAAAATACGCATCAGAAATATGAATATATATTTATATATCATGATAAGTAAACAATATGCACCAGCAATATTAATATTTATCTATAATGAAAAGTAAACAATACGCATCAGAAATATGAATATATAATAATGATAAGTAAACAATATGCATCAGAAATATGAATATTTATATAAATAATGATAAGTAAACAATATGCATCAGAAATATGAATATATAATAATGATAAGTAAACAATATGCATCAGAAATATGAATATATAATAATGATAAGTAAACAATATGCATCAGAAATATGAATATATAATAATGATAAGTAAACAATATGCATCAGCAACATTAATATTTATATATATAATGAAAAGTAAACAATACGCATCAGAAATATGAATATATAATAATGATAAGTAAACAATATGCATCAGAAATATGAATATATAATAATGATAAGTAAACAATATGCATCAGAAATATGCATATATATATAATGATAAGTAAACAATATGGATCAGAAATATGAATATATAATAATGATAAGTAAACAATATGCATCAGAAATATGAATATATAATAATGATAAGTAAACAATATGCATCAGAAATATGCATATATATATAATGATAAGTAAACAATATGCATCAGAAATATGAATATATAATAATGATAAGTAAACAATATGCATCAGAAATATGAATATATAGTAATGATAAGTAAACAATATGCATCAGAAATATGAATATATAGTAATGATAAGTAAACAATATGCATCAGAAATATGGATATATATATAATGATAAGTAAACAATATGCATTTCTGTTCCAAATTTGGAACAATCAGCAGTAAATGACCACTAGTTTCCATGGTGATTGCTCTAGTTGTTTGGTAGCCCCACCCCCTCAGTTGTTTTCTACAAATACAGCTGTATCCTTGATGTGTTCTGAAAAATAATCAACAGAATATTAATAGACCTGTGCAAAAGCAGCTAGTCCACTCTTTTTTTGGTCCAGCAGATTAGATAAAATGTTTACACTGGCACAAACTGATTCAATTTAAAGTACTGTAGAAATTGTAGAATGAAAAGGGTTAAAAAAAATAAATCCCATTAAATACCCAGTTTCAGTCTCCATTCATTTACATTCTTTTCCATGCACACGAATGAGCCTCTTTGCATGAAATGTCTACTTTAATTTAGATAGAAACGTTCTCTTTTCTTGCAGTTAACGAGGACCCAATAATGGCTGGTGGCAGATTTCATAAACAGAGTTTTGAGAAGCAAAAGTCCGAAATACTTCCCAACTTTTAATTAAGTTTCTTCAGACAAGCAGAGTGGAACGTTCATTTCACAGAGGAGACTTCTACGCGATAAGAAAGAAACCCAAGCCGGTCTGAAGTTGTTGAGGGCAGACATCTAGCACTTGACTGCTGAAAAGTCCTATAATAATTAAATGTGAATACGACTGTTTGCTGTTGGTGTGAGAGCCAACATTAATCACGTCTACACTGTATATAAAGCTCCGACCGCTTTCCCAGGCTCTCACCTAGAGCCTAAGCAACCATGTAGAATTGCTGTCTGATGCTATTGATTGAATGAGTCAAGGCTGCTCTCGCTGTGTCCACTTTGGCTGACACATTGATATTCTGATCACTCTTTTAAAATGGGTGGACGTCAGTATCGTCTTCTACCGGACCCTATATTTTCAAACTTGTCGTCGAAGTGGATTGAAAACTTTACCAGAGTCTCTCATATGACAACTCTAACAGTAAAAAAGATTTACAAAAAAAAATGTCTGTCTGCTACGTGTAGATTGGCCTGAGATACGTTCAAGATCTTCGGAGTCTCCCTAATTTTCACTTGAGTCCTACTTTGTTATCTGTGACCCTCCTGAATTTATTGGAAGATTTTAAGCTGAATGTCCTTAATAACTGGGGAGTCAGCTCAGGTCTATCTAAAAGCAGTCTAATGACCTTTGACACCCAGGGCCGGGGGAAGGATTTTTGGCTACACAGGCAAAAGTGCTTTTTGGTGCCCCCTCCCCCAATCCCATGACTCTCCCTCTCCCCATATCCCTTATCTATCCTCCCTCTCCCCATATCTCTTTCCCTAACCCCATATCTCTTTCCCTAACCCCATATTTCTTATCTCTCCTTCCCCATATCTCTTTCCTTCCCCATATCTCTTTCCCTCTCCCCCACTTTGTTCTCCCCCCTCTTCTGTTCTCTTCCTCTCCCCATCTGTTCTCACCCCCTCCTCCCCATCTCTGTTCTCTCCCCCTCCTACCCCAACTCTGTTCTCTCCCCCTCCTACCCCAACTCTGTTCTCTCCCCCTCCTACCCCAACTCTGTTCTCTCCCCCTCTTCCTCCGTTCTCTCCCCCATCTACCCCATCTCTCTTCTATCCCCTTCCACCCCATCTGTGTTCTCTCCCCTCCCCTGTTCTCTCCCCCTATAAGTGGAATTACGATGTGTGTCCCAAGAGCTTATTATACTTCCACAGAAGTGCAGAAGTGAAAGTAAGATTCGGTGGCCTTGGTGGCTCCATTGGCTCCATCTGAGCCCTGGGTTAAATTAGGAATCATGTTATAAAAAACCCCTGTGAGAATCAGGTAGGAGTAGGGGGAGTAGATAGAGTTAAATTAATTATTTATCACCCGGGGGCTATGGGCAAGCTCCTGGGTGGGACAGTCATTTATTGGGGGGGGGGGGGGGGGGGGGATTATATATTTGTGAGAGGTGGTTATTAGTGATTTCATTTCTGTGATTTTTAATATAATATATTTATTAAAAGGGCAAGGGACCTTGAGCAAGTCCCTGGCTCATTCATTTTTGGGAGGCTTGGAGCCATTTAGCGCTAATAATATTGGAGTGACTGGGACAATCAAGCAGGCCCCCAGCCCTGGTAATTTTATCAGGGGGAGCTGGGAGCCATTAAACAGCCATTTTTGGGAGGAAATACAGAATCTAACCACATAACAAATACCTTGAGCAAGACTTTCTGGTGGTCAGCAGAACTGATTCAGTTTAAGTTAGGGTGTTAAAGGGAGTTAATAATATGTTAATTACTTTACTTAGATCAAATATCGCTTATTAAATTGATTAAGAATGGTTTCACTTTTTTTCATAGCCACAAAAACGTGCATAGCACGTATGTGGAAAAATATAATTGTACCTACATAAAAATAAATCTTATGCCAACTACAGTAAAAATAGTGAGACACACAAAAAGCAGTGGCACTCCTCATACGATGAGAATAAAAAGACAGAAATATTTATTCACCGATAAATACAACCCAGGACGTTGCACAACGAATTTGCCTTACGCGTTTCGCGCTCAAGGTTAGCGCTTACTCATAGGTTTGTTATTTGTGTTGAGTCAACTGCTACGTAACTGTGAATTTGAGCAATCATCTTACCGCATGGATAATTGCCATGTTCAACCTGATTATATTTATTACATGCACAAATGGGGCTATTCACTAAAAGGTGAGTTGAAGTGAGTAGCAGGTGAGTTGAAGAGAGATGAACATTTCATTGTGCAGACCTACAGCGGGGGAACTAGTACCAGGATTGTTCCTGCACTATGTATAGCTGAATTGGTAAGATGGAATGTTCATCTCACTTCTACTCACCTGCTACTCTTTCAACTCACCTGCTATTCACTTCAACTCACCTTTTAGTGAATAGCCCCAATAGAGATTAAAGCAACTTTCACTTTCTTATCTTTCTTTCCTCCCCTTTCCCTTTTGTTATTAATAATTTTTTTATTATTATTATTATTTCTTACTCTGTTTTCATTTTAATACAAAGATAGCCATATGCTACCACTAATAATATACTGTTATAACAATCACACAATCACAGAGGTTAACACCACCTCTACAAGTGAAAGCACAGGTGAATAACAAAAAACTGATTTTTTTTTCGCTTTACTTTTGGCTATTGAGTGATGTCCCCAAAAAGCATGTTCCTTTAAACTTTAAAAAAACTTTGTTATGAAAATAAATGTGTTTTTGATAATCCACAATTGCTGAAATTCTGCTTGGATTTCAGAGCGGAAACATCTTTATTAGAAGACTCCATAGAACTCTTAGGAAACGAATGAGCATCTTTTGCTCATAATAGTGTAAGTGTTATTTGGTTGCGCTATGTTATTCATTTCTGTCTTTTTTTGTTTCATACATATTCCTGAGCCTGGGGGATTACTGAATTGTGAAAAATGTGTTTTCCAAAATATAAGTGTTTGTATTATTTATGTAACAAAAGTGATAGTGTTATCACTTTAACACTGGTTTGGTAGTTTTTTTGCTCACCAACCTTTTCTGTGCATTGTAAGTTTATTGTATGGTCTACTTTAACTTTAATTGATGTCTTTTGAACCAACTTGAAGAAGAAAAAAAAAAACACAGGAATGGAGCAATCTTATTGCACTGTGAAAGAAACTGTATAGTTTATAGAAAATGTGGAGAGGTAAATTTGCCAAGCTATAGATGTATGTTTCTTCTTGGGACATTGTGAAGCTATACCAACGCAGTGCATGCTTTCTCTCAAATTTTAGGCATTAGGATAGCAACAGGAGTGTTTACGTAAAGCGCGCGGGGAGCTTATAACAAAGAGGATGATCTGAAACAGAACGCCCTGTGTTTTATAAACCCTTTGTAAATACAATACCTCTATCTTGTTAAGTCAATAACATGCAAGGTCAGGGGTTACTTGTTGCTCAGTGCTGTAGAGTCAGAACATTCCAATGCACAGAGCAGATACTTGTGACAAGACAGGACTGCAATCTAAATCGATAGCTACGCACACTTCTGTGCAAAAGTGAAATATATTTATAATCAGAAGAAAGATATAGTGGATAAACACGTTTCGTTTGCTCATGCTGTAGTCTTAATCTGTCCTTGCAATTTTGTGCATGCTGTTTTCTCCTGCAATGTCTACATTAATTCTCCTAATTAATATTTCTTAGCCCAAAATGTGGTTCCTCAACACACACAATAATACAATTTAAAATATTGGTGGGAGCCCTGAATAGAGGTAAAGAAAAGAAGGGAGTGGGATGGGAAGTATTGGCAGGAACTTATAGTTATACCAAAAGATATAGGAAAGTAAAAAAAAACAACAACACACTTTTAATAATAATAATACATATGCATAATACAAATTGCGGGCATAACTTACAAGCACATTACATTAAAAACACAATGTGTGCAAAGTTATAATTAAAAAATGGTTATATGTTGTTTTTATCGTCATAAGAAGGGCTTTCATTAGATACCATTATATTCATCATATCTTATAATTTACTACAAAAAAAATCATAAAATATGATGAAAAGTTTTAAAAAACCCACTTTTTCTAACTTTACCCTAAAATATAATTTACACAAATACAATCATTAAAAAAAGACCCATCTAAATAGTTTATAAATGTTGTCCCAAGTTCAGAAATATGCATGTTTCCATATTTTTCGGTATTTTTTTGCGAGTTATGGGGCAAAAACCAAAAATGTTTTTGTTTTTATTCCCTATATTGACCTTTTGACCCTAACCCGAACCCAAAATGTAACCTTAACACTAAATTTAACCCCAACTCTAACCCTTTTGCTATCCCTTAATATATTTTAATTTTAATTTAATTTTAACCCTATCCCTTATGCTAAAAATTATTTAATTTTAACCCTATAGGCTAATCTAACTATATAACCAGTTTTTAGTTAATTAATTTTTAATTTTTTTTTACATTGCTATGCTACCTAACTACCACTAGGGGCAGCCAAGTAGCATATTCAGAGAGACGGAAGTGAAGTTACTTTCACTTCTGAAGCTTAGACCTCCAGAGGGGGTACTACTCCGTCAATATGGCTCCCACGATCGCTCCGTGGGGCGATCGTGGGTGCCCCAGAAAATAAATTTCAGTGCTGGCTATTGCCTCGACATCGAGGCAATAGACCAGCACCGTTAAAGCAGTTATCGCAATCATTGATCTCGAAAACCGCTTGATTCACCGCAGGACGTGCCAGGCACTTCCATTGTCAAGAACGGAGTTCCCGGTAGGACGTGCCTGACACGTCCATTGTCGCGAAGGGGTTTAATATCTTTATCATGCAAAAGATGTACTGAGTAAAGGGAAACACAGAAATTGCAGTCAAAGTCATTAGGACACATTTCACCGCTCAGCCTCTACATCTAAATGCTGAAGTCTAGTTAGTAACTCTCAAGATGATTCCTTTGGTGAAGAAACTATTTATCTTTCCTCTGTGAAGAATTTAATTCTTTCTTTATCAATAAAAAGGACGCATAACCAAATTAGGATATTCTCTTGCCCATAGCTATGTGAGAATTCGCCTTTGCTGGGCATGGGTAATCATACTGTCTAGTGTTTAAGGATAAGGTTTTTTAACTTGTTATCAGTCGGGTACGTAATCATATATCCAGGTGCACTTTAAGATCCTGGTGGGCCCTGGGAAAAGTCTTTAGCAGTGGGCCCACCTCGACCCAATTTTTCTAAAGTCGCATTGTAAAAAACTGTAAATGTAAACTTTTTAATATTATGTGCAACTATTTTCATATCACATTGAACTATTTGTGTATGTAATAAACATGTTATTGAAAAATTGCATTTCTTGTTTTTATTCCCTTTATATGCACCCACATTGCACTTAACACAACACCATACAGTACCCACAGCTCTTGCCATGCACCTTTATTGCACCCACAGCACTTGGCTTGCACTCATTTTGCACCCACACAATTTGGCATGCCACAGTGTCACTTTGTCCCACAGAACTTCCCCTGCAGAACAAACCACAGTGTCACTTTCCCCCATAGTGCATGTTATTTGCCCCACAGAACATGCCACTGCATAACTTTGCCAATTAAAATATGCAGCTGTCAGGTACCAATTAACATGCCACAGTCACTTTGTCATTTACATATGCAATGGTTTGCCTTTTAAAATATGCCACCGTTTATCCATTAAATATGCCAGTATTATTTTGCCATTAATAAGCCACAGATAGTTTGCCCAATAATATCCCAGTATTATGTTGCCATTAATAAGCCACAACCAATATGCCCAATAATATCACAGTATTATATTGCAATTAATAAGCCATAGCCAATTTGCCCAATAATATCCCAGTATTATTTTGCCATTAATAAGCCACAGCCAATTTGCCCAATAATATGCCAGTATTATTTTGCCATTAATATGACAGCCTATGACTGTCTCACAGCTCCCTGGTGGGGCGCATTGGGCCAGCAGGGGCCCCTGGTTAAAGCGGCCCTGCTTATATCTATGAACGGTCCTCTTATATATGATGGAGCTGTGTTTTAAGGTGGTTCACTAATTTAATAGACTGATGATAACACGTCTACTTCATGTAGTTGATTATTCGCATATTATCAAATCCTTGCTACATTGTTTCAAACTGGTATATAAATACAATGGGGTCTATTCACTAACAGGTAAGTTGCTATTGAGTTGAGGGGAGATGAACATTTCATTCATCAATTTAGGTTTACATTGTGCAGGGACTTTGCTAACTCACCAGGTTTGTCCCTGCACAAAATAAAGCTGAACTGTTGAGAGGAAAAGTTAATCTCACCTCATCTCACCCCAGTGAAAAAAAGACCACCAGTGACAATATGTGTAAAAATGTATTATTATTTTTTTTATCTACCACTTGGTTGAATTTAAGATAAGTACATGAAGCATATAAGATTCTCAGCAGTTCACATCATTAGAATGGAAGAACATTTCCGCTGTGACCACATTGTGTTTTTGGTTCTTTTTTGTTTCAGGTTTTTTGTTAACAACACACATTAGGATTCACAAAATTGTTTTATTATCCTTTCACCTAAATTGCTGTACAATCTCATACAGTTTTACTTATTTAACTAGTGTAGAATGTAACAGTAAAGATGATAAGTATGCATATGGAATCGGGAAAGGCAATGGTTATAACTGAGCATACATCTCTAGTGTGCAGGATTCAGCCTGGGCCCCATGTCCCGCCATTCTAGGATACTATGTCGGTGTCCCTGCTTACCGGTCGACACCAGAGAAATTATTAAACAATACCCCAGTCTAAAGCTCCATGTAGGCATACTAGAAAGACCGCTAGCAGCGCAGAGGCCTTTCTGAGGTCTTTGTTGGCTCAGCGAGTCCACACGACCACATTAACGTAACTAATCCTGCTCTCAATGAGACCACACCTTGGGAGGATTGGCACTTAACCATATGTTTTTGTCCCAGATGGGTCAACTCAACTCAAGAGACATGGCCCGTTCTTGTGAGAGTGATAAAGAAGTAACGTTCCTGGAGAAATAATGTGTCCATTCATACAGTCTAATGCATTAAACAGAAGAACAGTGGCTCATTATTATTATATATATTCAAAATAGAAAAAAGGTTCCTCTAAGTTATTACAAACAGTACAATTAAGGAGATTAAGCGACCACCCACTACACCAGGATCTCGGAGGAAGTGCTTGACTCCATAGACTCTTTTTTTTTAAATTCTCCGTTTTACAAAACAGCAATTGAAGTCCCATCGGTGAAAGCCATGGCATATTTATTTTAATATGGTGTAGCAACAGTGCACTGCATGGTCTTTAACACATTATCAAACACATCAATACACCGAGTCTCCCCACGTATCAGCCTGTTTATTTATACCATGATCAGTTCGTTCGTAAGCAGTAAAGCTTGAAAGAATCCTTCAACTCACTCCAGGTCAACATTGTGACAATGCCCCATACTGTTTTGCAGGCATTTTTTTTGGCAAAACCCTAGTGGAAACCTTATAATATATTTAGAAAGCAGGAATCATTATCAGGAGCTGAACTGAAAATTAGTTCTGCGAGCGTACAGCTTCTAACAGGATTAGCTTATATTATGGGGGACTTACTTATTCTGAGAAATATTCTTGGACACCGGCTCGAAATGTTCCCTACTGATCTTGGCTGGGGTACAAGAAGAAGGGGGGGGGGGGGGGGGGGAGTCAATGTAAAATTTACAAAGCAAATGTAATATACCCCCCAAAAAATGCTACACCAGTACCAAGGTGCGTGTTATGCATGTTAAGTAATCACTGGCAGGTAGTTATATGCTCTGTACGAGTTTGAATGAAGAAATTCATGTTTATTAGCTTTATAAGGGGATCCAGGACCAGTGTATCACTGTCTGATTTGTACTTTAGCCCATTTATAATCACAAGCCTTACGTGACATTTTCAAGGTCACAGATATTAGGTGTTGAATTTACTTCCTTTTCATACTTTAGACTTCACTGCCTGCATTTACACAAACCAAGTGGGCCTACAGCATATTGGATGCAGAATTATTATTTATTTTAATTTTTTTTAATACTTAAATTGCCCCCCAGGACTTAAATAGCCCCCCAAATGTTTTATATATAGTAACAGATTTCTGCAACTTTCCAGAAAGGATTCATTTTTGAAATTGTGGACTTATCATTGAGTGAAAAGGGGAATTTAAAGAATAGGAAACAGTATTATTTACAAACCAATGGTAGCTAATAACATTAGTTGTTCTAGGAACAAAGAATGGGAACCTTTCATCTCAGATATTTAACAATGCATTGTGCGGGGCCAACCATATATGTCCCTACACCATGCATTCAGATAAAATGTTATTCTCACTGCAACTCACCTGCACCTCACTTTTAGTGAACTGACCCTCTAATACCACTTTCATCTCACTGAATTAACCAAGCATTGTACAAAAAAATGCAAACCTCTTGTAGTCCCCAGACAAGGTCGGGGAGGGGCAATCATGACAGGGTGCTGAGGGGATATGTCAGCCTATAGTGGGAATTAGTGGGAGGAGTTGGGAGAGTATAAAAGATAGGAACAGGAAGTTTGGGGGCCATTTTAGGAAAAGTTTTTCCCCATACCTGTTGTCCCACCCACCCTCCCTAAAAAAAATTCTGGTTAATGAGCCTTTATTTATTTACATGTCACAGTGTTGGTGGAAGCTTGCAGAGTATCCAGGAGGGTTAATGGAAGAATGGATTGGGGAGAGTCAATCGGGACTCTGGTGGGAGGTTCGAGGGGAAAGTGGTACCTCGAACCTCAGGTTTTGGGGGCATTGGGATATGCCCAGAACAGGGACTTGTTCAGCAGCCACCTGGATACTCTTGCAAGCTTGGTTGGTTTCTGTATATGGATTGTTTATGTTTATGTTTAGTCATTGTATAATTATGGATATAAATGTGGAATGTATATATATGATTGTAATGCAATGACTATTTAAATAAAGTGCTGTGGCCGTTGTTTTACCCCACAGTCTGGTTTTAAGTTTAGTTATTTCTAGGCGAATACATATCCCCAATGATAGAAGCTACCATGTCATGAATTCCTCCAGCAAGAGGAACAAACCTGGTCCTGCATAATCCACTGAAAATATGAGAGGTGTTTAAGATTTAACTCTGGTTTATACATTCCAGCTGAGCAGGAGACCAATGAGTAAAGAAAAACGTATCACTGCAGAGACAAATGTGTTCTGCATCTATTAACCTAATTCCAGTCTCCAAAGAAAGGCTGGTACTTTATGTTGATCACCTGTCATTAGTGTTACTCTGGTATGCTCAGCAAATTACAGTTGACTTATAGGTACTAAGTTAGGATGAAAATAATTCAAAACTGTTGAAATCCGTTGCAAATCTAGGTGTTGAAGTCCTGGACATAATAATGTTTTACTTTTCTTTCCAACCTGTGCTTTTGCAAACATTATTCTATCCAGGCTGACTCAGGTGGACTACAACCATTTTTTCAAAGAACCTTGTGTTTTAGTGGGCATATTTTTTTGAGGGGAGAGGTGCTGGGGGGCACATTTGGCAGCACACTGTCTTGGGCCGGCCGTGCTGTTCATTTTTATCCGGCTGTCATTATATCAATGTTTGTGAGGTCATTTTAATGATGTTTCTTTACTGGCTCTCCTAAACCTTCATAGAAAGTATGGAGGTTTTTAGTAGGTATGGTAGTTTTTTTTTGTGCTAAAGGCACTTGTTAACATTACGGGTGGGCAGTGCATCTACCCCATTGTGTTAGGGTAATTAAATCTCTTTACAGCGGCAACTTCTAGCTTTCCCTGTTGTGTTTTTTATACAGCTCTAGAAAATGCAAATCTAGTTTGCCGTTTGCACTAGATTTGTAGTATTGCTGATGTATTTCTCTATCCATTCGTTTTTCAGCTGGATCTGCCATCATTTCCTATAGAACACACAATTGTCTCCTTTCTCCTACAAAACAATCACAAAGCATTTAAATTCCTATTGAGTGAGACTATAGTAAAAATAAAAAAAATGTAGTCACAGCTCACACAGTGAAGATAATAGGAACCTGGGACAAGGGGACACCAGTTCAAGGCCCCCCGGGAAGGGGCTGCATGTTTCTTTCTTGCATTCCCATCTCCCTAGTGATGCAAATCCAGACTATGACGGGAGGGGGTTAAAAGGGTGTTTATATAGAGGAAGGGGTACATGAATTAAGTTGTGCTGTATTCTAAGACAAGGATCAGCTATACAAGAACGGTTTTAAATAGCTGTGAAACCTGGACCTGAGCCATAGTAACATGTCTGAGTTGCATGTGAATCGAGCCGATTGTCTTAGAGAAACACCTGATTGTCTCTATTGGTTGCGTGTTTAGACTTGAAATTGGATGTTAACCATCGATGTGCTAAACTTCTCTTTTGTCTCCAACGGTATAAGTTTAAGACTTCATAATATTATGACCTTTTTGTCTCCCATGCTAGAATCGAGTGATGAGCATGTGTTTGGGGTATTCCAGGTAACACTATTTAATCTCACCTAAACACATGCCTAAATATCAATGGTGATACATAATAATTACCTTTTAAAGTCGTTTTCAATTATAATGGTCATGCAATGTACAAACATTCTCAACGTGTCATAAAAAGTATTGATCCCGTTAGAAAAACATAGTTTGAGTGATCTAGAACATTATGCTGGTCTGTCATAGTTTTGTTTCTTCAAAAGTAAACAATTACAAACACCAGTGCTGTATTTACCACGAGGCATCCTAGGCGGATGCCTAGGGCGGCAAATTTTGAGGGGCGGCAGCGCCCCCCAGCACTGAAAAAAAATGTAAAAGAAAAAATCTGGCCCTTTAAAAAAAAAAAAAAGACCGCAGGCTGCACAGACAACCAAACAGGCAGCACAGAGAAACCTCCATGCTGCCTGTTTGGCTCCCCGTGCAGTGTGACACGGAACTGCCGACAGTCACGTGACTGGCGCGCTGACGTCATACACGCGCCGGGTCACGTGACCTGTCGGCACAACCGCCTGGTGTCAAACACCCCCCCCCCCCCCCCCCATAAAATCAAGGTGGACAAAATTAAGCTGTCTACATAAGCCCAGGACTGTGATTGTAATCAATCTTTCATCAGCAGCCAGGTATTATATTCAGAGAATACTTGCTATCTTTTTGTAATAAAGTGTATATGTTTGATTGAGTGTGCATAAGTTTTCAGAGAGTATTAGGGGGGATAGGAATCTGGAGAACTAGGCCTTAATGTGTCTTGGTGAGGGCCTTTGTGTTTTAATATCTCATGAAGTCCAAGCATAATATTGCATGACAGATTTCACACAGGCTTTACAGACAATGTCTCCCACCATGACCCCTACAGAGAATAAAGATGCTTCTACCCTCTAAATCAGGAGGAAAGGGTTACTCCATACACGGGTGTAAGGTCAAGGTCAAGGTCCTCCTTCAAGTTAGTAATGTCTGTGTCTTTGGAGCGTAACATCTCCCAAAATCATCACCATTTTACAAAGAAAACAAACCATTGTAGTGACAAGATTGAGCCATTTCTGACCTAGAGGGCAAGCTAACCCGAGATATGGACAATCCAATAATGAATCAATTTAATTAATCAGGGTGGAGATCTCATAGGATCTACCATGATTAATCAATTGGATCGTGTCTGTGCGTATATCCATCTTACATACTGCCGGGCTGCACTTTGCATGCTCTTTCTGCAGCATGTGGAACAATTATGTGTCCCTGGAAATATGGCCTATGTTGGCAACTATGAAAGTGCCCCCCCCTCCCCCCTAAGAGAGATGGAAACTTCCTAGCGCCGTGATCATTGAACAGTTAATTCCCCCTAGAGTTCATAGCCAGTATTATATTCCTGAAATGTTCTAAAAGAATGGGTACGTGTATATTTATTTACTCAGAAATATATATAAATACAATCTAATTACTATAAATATTTAATAATCATTGTTCATGGCCTCAAACATATCGACTAGGTACTTTATCAGTTTGTAGTGGGATTTTCATATTTGTTTTCTCTCTTAGCCTTCACCTCTCTTCTTTTTAATCACTGCATTCAACGGATTGTTTGATGTCCAGAGAAATACAATGGCTTGTTTCCCATCGGTCGTAAAGTGGTAGCAGTTAAGCATGTAGGAAAATGTATCCCGCCTCCCCCCCCCTCCCCCAGAAAAAAAAACCCCTTGCCATTAATCACCAGTGACTGTGTTTACATAAAAGGCCTAATCTAACGTTCTCGTTTGTCATTCTTCAGGCGTTTTTTACGGTGAGTCAAACTGTGCATGATGTAAAATTTACTCTCCCGCTGAAGGGTCCTTAAAGCTCTAACCCCTCCTCAACGGATTTATTCAAGAAACTGAAGACATTATTCACTTAAAGACTTCTTTATTGATCCATAATGTATGCTTTATACTGCTCAGTGACAGGATTGTTTATGTGTCTATGTCTCGCTTAATAGATCAACACTTGGGCTTAGTTTCCCATTTGCACACATTGGTCTACCAAACATTATCAAAACGTATGATCTTTGATTACCGCTGGCCACGTTGAGATATAGAAGACAATGGTTGGGGGGAGAGAGAGAGAGCACAGGGGGCTAAGACGCCATCTGTAGAATCTTAACACCACCACCCCCAGGGTTGCTGGTTCAATTTCCAGTGGGATTGACTCAATCCTCCATCCTTCTGAGGTAGATAAAACCAGCGCCTTTAAATTGTGCAAAAGTGACACCAGAGAATATATTAATGGACCCCTCCTCCCTGGTTAAGTATTCTGCATCTATGATGCGAGCAGCACTCACATGTCAAATTTAATTGCTGAAAAATACTGAAGGTTCCATCAACCTATCCATGAATCTGTTATGGCAAGCTGCATAAAGCTAGACAAGCATTAATTGGAGCAGAGAAGAGGCTCATAGAATTGCCCTACTTTTCATTCTAGCAGGCTCTATATACAAGGGCCAGCCTTATACCTTCCAACTGTTTGGATATCTACAGAGGAACACTTTAGAGTGGCTGGAGATGTGATTATGGACCCTCATACACACCAAAAAGTCTGAGTTCCTTGAAAAGAGCAACATTGGTCCAAAATGAGGAATGAAACTTTAACATTCCATCCAATCAAAACCCTTCTTATAACCTTAATACATTTCCATTTCATAAGGATAGGCCTGTAGTTATGTCCTCTTTAGCCTCCATGTGTATCCTCCAACCCAACAATAGTTGGATGACCAGAGTTGCCCAGACTGGGTTTGGTAGGGTCAGTTTTCACTTAACTAGCTTTCAAAATACTGATACAGCCAGGTAACTGCAGATTTGTAAAATACTGATACAGCCAGGTAACTGCAGATTTGTAAAATACTGATACAGCCAGGTAACTGCAGATTTGTAAAATACTGATACAGCCAGGTAACTGCAGATTTGTAAAATACTGATACAGCCAGGTAACTGCAGATTTGTAAAATACTGATACAGCCAGGTAACTGCCTATTAGGAAAATACTGATACAGCAATGTAACTGCAGATTTGTAAAATACTGATACAGCCAGGTAACTGCCGATTAGGAAAATACTGATACAGCAATGTAACTGCAGATTTGTAAAATACTGATACAGCCAGGTAACTGCTGATTTGGAAAATACTGATACAGCCATGTAACTGCTGATTTGGAAAATACTGATACAGCCATGTAACTGCAGATTTGGAAAATACTGATACAGCCATGTAACTGCAGATTTGGAAAATACTGATACAGCCAGGTAACTGCAGATTTGGAAAATACTGATACAGCCATGTAACTGCAGATTTGGAAAATACTGATACATCCAGGTAACTGCAGATTTGGAAAATACTGATACAGCCAGGTAACTGCAGATTTGGAAAAAACTGATACAGCCAGGTAACTGCAGATTTGGTTGAATAATAAAGAATGTATATTTTTACTTAAATGGGTCATTCATTTATCTTTTTTTGTTGTCACCTAGACTAGGGATGGTCAATATGTGTTCATCAAAACTGGCGTTTTACTGGCATCATGGGAATTGTAGTTCAGCAACATCTCCTGAGCTCTGATCTCCCAGCTCTGACCTACACTGCCCCTTGATAAAGCTGGTTTGCTTATGATTTTATTACAAACTATGAGCCCGATAAGGCCATATAGAGGTTATAACCTTACATAACAGTGTATTTTGTGCCATTAATTGTGGATTATAAATGGAGTTCTGAAAAAAACATGTCTGGGTTAATTTCCAATTTTATACCATTAAAATGTGAGCGTGAAGAAAGTAATTAAAGTTGCTTATTACATTTATTTAACTGCTTATTAATGACCACTTTCCTTCCCTTGAAGACGATGCCTTGATTGACATCAATTATCAGGCAGAAAATCAGCTAAAATGACTGAAGATTCATAAAGTTTGCCTGGTTGAGTGACACAGATAAAGTAGCATGTGGAAAATAGAATAAAAACATAGTGTGTGACTGTATAATAACCAGAATATTACCCAGAATCCTTCCATTTATGGACTGCAGGGGGTACTCAATAAATAGAGATTTGCTGGAAGTTGAAAGGAGAATTTCAAACTTAATTCCAAAGTACCTGAGTTAGAAAGAATTATCCCATTCAGCTGCATTGGAGAATTTTAGCCTACATTGGCCTAAAGTTTAAAATTGCCATGTCAATTCCCTGCAATCCTCTCTCTTTATTGAGTAGACCCTTGTTAAAAACAAAAAAAAACACAACTTAATTCCAGCATTTGTTGCTGAAATACAGGCCAAATGAACACATTTTAAACGGGTCAGTAATGCTTTAACTTGTATATGGAAAATACACTAAGAAAGGCTTAAGTCATAGTTGCCAAAAGTCCTGGATTTGGGGGGGGGGGGGGGGAACCCCTCCCCCAATAAAAGGCTTTGGATCAACCACAAATTCAACAAGTGTAAAATAAAAATCCATTATTGTTTATTCAAATCTTCATAAAAGGAGAGCAGGGACAACAAACCTTACTCGTTTCAAGCTGAGACCTTCTCTCAGTCATAGGTAAAAGAAGAAAGGAACCGTGCTTCATAATAGACATGGACAATGATCACCACCTGTCTAGTGTAGCAGCCAATAAGGAGAGATAATCTGAAAGACCAGTCTCAAAGCAGAGAGCAGCAAAGATACAAAGTAGCAGCTTTTTGTAACATGTAAAGAAACATATAGAGTACAACTGTATCAGCATAGATGGCAACATGTATCCAGTCACCTATTAGGAGGCACTAAAGCAAGGGTAGGCAACTAGGGTGCCCCCTGGCTGGTAGGTTACCTGCAGGCCAGTAAAACATTGGCTTAAGGCCAATGTTAGGTCTATGGAGGAGGCAGCAGCATGGTTGGTATATTTTTGTAGAAAAGGTGGCAACCTGTGTCGCAGATGTTGCAGGACTACATTTCCCATACTCCTCTGCCAGCCTCCCAGCTAAAAGAGCATTATGGGAGATGTAGTTCATCAGTAGATGGATGGTCAACCCCTTGACCTAGAGCAACTCTAAGATGTTCTTAGAAAATATACTTAGAAGAAAGAGCAAAACAAAAGTTGAATCAATCAAGTGACTAGACCATATGTTGGTCAGATTACTTTATTTACATACCCATATTAGAAAAGAATGATTTACAAGGGGAGATTTTATAAATCAATAACTTAATCTCATTTTTATATTAATTCTAAATGATATGAGTTTCATATTTCCTTCATTAATGATTAAACAATTATTTAGAGACTCCTCGTCTAATTGGAAGCATTCAGTGTGGTCTAAAAATAACACCTCAATTTAACTTTGAATACAAAAGGACATAGGCTGATTTTAAATAATGAGCAACTTTACAAGCCAGCAAGTTACCCTATAACCCTTAATTATACATTCAGCATATAAAACAAAAATCATAGAATGCAAACATGTAGACAAGAAAGCAAATTATACATATGATAAACATAAAAAGGTACTGGAACCAAAGTAACTTTACTTTCATATCTATTGATAAGCTTATTAATTAAAATTAGTACCGATTTGAGTACAGAAGATAGGAGATTTATCAACAGACTGATAAACCCTACTAGTTGTTTGTAATGACTTCCTTTATTTCTATCTCTGTCGCCTCTAGCTTGCAAAAATTCTACTAGTTCTTTGTCCTTCACTTTTAGGTATGGCTCTTGTATATAACTTTCATGCTAAACTCTATTACAGAATCTGGTTGCAAAATGTGATGTTTAAAAGTCTCTCTGCGTGGGTGTCCCAAACATAGCTTTTTACTATATGGCTGCCAATATGGGACAGGGAGTCCAAATGCATAACCTTCCTTAGCAAACTGCATGGGTTGACTTAGAAGATTTAATGGTGGCACCGAGAAGGTTCTGTCAACTTTTGTGGCTCCCAAATAACTAGACATGTACAAAACTAACATTTTCTTTTCGTTTTCGTCCATTCGGACGAAAATGTTATTTATTTCGTCCAAAACGAATTTCGTTCATTACTGCATTCGTTTCAGATGAAATTCATTCATTATTTTCATTTCGTTTTATTCATTTGTACAAATTGACCTATTTTAACCTCTCTTTCGGTTTATAGACTTTCAGTTTAGGGAATGCATGTAATGCTATTGGTATTCTATAAACCCGAAATAGAGTCCTCATTCATACGAATTGACCTATTTCAACTCTATTTCGGTTTATAGAATAGCAATAGCATTACATGCATTCCATAAACCGAAAGTCGTTCATTATGTCGGTTTATGGAATGTATGTAATACTATTGGTATTCTATAAACCGACTCTATTTCGGTTTATAGAATGCCAATAGCACAAATGGACGAATGGACGAATGATTTTCGTTTATTAACCATAACCATTTGGCTTTTGTTAGTTTCGCATTTTCATTTTTCGTTTTTCGGACGAATGGACGAAAATGCTATTTTCGGCCTAAAATGCTATTTTCGGCCTAAAATGCTATTTTCGGCCTAAAATGCATTCGTCCGAAAACGAATGCACATGTCTACAAATAACAATAAAAACACAGAAACACATCTCTTGCTCTAATGGCCTTTCCATTTTGTGCTCTCAGGTATACTGTATCTGTTGACCTGTATCAGCTGTATAATATGCTATACTATATATATATATATATAATATTTTGCTTATATTATTATTTTCGTTTTTTGAGCCAATATAATATTGCTGAAGATGTATTTAACATCCCCCACAAAATATTTGGGATTGGGGATAACAGATCGTTTTTGGATAACAGATTTCTGGATAAGGGATTCACAACCTGTAATACTTAATACGTGCTGGGTGTGAATTAAGAGATTAAAAATAATCTTTATTAAAATATATTTTAAATTGTATTCATTTAACACTTCACCTAAGTAAGCAATATAAGCTAATTATTTTCTGAAATCCAGAGCAACAACAAACAAAAAAGCAAATGTTCAACATTTTTATTTTTTATATTGTGTATAAAAAAAATTGTTACAAGGGATAAATGCTGTCTGTTGAAATAAATGTAGGTCACTTTTTGAAAAACAAAAGTATATTTTAATAAAGAAACATCATTATTTGTATGAAACAAAAAAAATTTTATTCCATCAGTTTCTAACTTTGAAGACACATATCATTTCATCATACACGGATCAATCGCTAAGATAATGTTTATTGTTCCCTACTTATACATTTATTTCTACTTTAAAAAGTGTTTGGCTACTTTTTTTTAATTCCAAAGTCTTTGATCAAGTGATTAAAGGTATTCTGCGTTTACCCTGTCTTGTTGCAGAGTATTTCTGCTGGGATTTTCTGATTATTAATGTTACAAATATATATGCCAATGTTTGTATTTAGAAAAGCACACTCAATATTGTGTTCTACAATTATGTTATAAAGGACTGAATTTTGTTTGTACAATTTGAGTAAGGCAATCAAACATTCTGATCTCTAAGGATATGGATAGTTTGGAATTCGGTGAATTGTCTTTGGAAATTCACTAAAGCTTAGCCATCTGTACCTGCTTGAAGAACAGTGGTCAGGTTCTCATTTTGTTGTATTCCAAAGTTTAAAATATATCATTAAAGGACAACTGTACTGACACGTTTAACACATATGTTTATTTAAAGGGATGCACAGCAATCATTATCCTCAAGCTTAAACCATCTAATACAAGATTACTACCTATTCTTGGTAGAAAGTCTGCAGAGACCAGCTGTGGGAGTGGACAGGTTCTGAGTATCTTCAGTTGAATGTGTCCAAAGATGGAGGACATTGTGTCCCGTCAAATGCGGATGGCACGTTGCACCACTGGAGCCTGCTGATGGGGCAAAGATCGCTCACATTGGCCAACCGCACTTGATGGGGAGGAGCTAACCTGGCATCTGCCCAAAGGTACTCAGAAGATGTCCGCTCCCACAGCTCATCTTTTTTTTTTTTTTTTTACCAAGAACTGGTAATAAACCCGTATTAGATGATTTAAGGGAAACAGCTTATGGTAATAACTGCTGTGACAGCTTTTAAATAAACACATTTTTTAAACCGGTGTGACATCTTCAATTCGACAATAATATTAATAGGATGATAGTACTATTTTATTATTAATATTCTCGCTGTATATATATATATTTTTTGTCATTTATTTTGCGGGGCCCCCTTTTTGTGGGCCTTGGGTCAGCTGCAGTTGCTTGCAGCCAGCAGGCGGCACTGGAAAAAAGTCTGTTTGATATCTGCCTGCCCCGACATTGGATCTGTGACTCAGATTTCACCCCTGTTATTTCTCTGCCTGGCTATGACTTGTGGGAAGTTTAACAAAACCTCAGCCTGAGCTCAAACGCAAGGGATCCACCCCTGGTGGAGAGTGATTGCCATGCGCAGGTCTTAAAGTCACCTATCAACATGGATTTCATGAGCTCCGCTTCACTGCTTAGTACCTGTTACCGGTGCTTCAAAGGGAGGAATTCTTTTCACATACATGTAAAACAACAGTGTTCCACAAGCACCCAGGTCAATGACCAGGTGTGGGCAAAGTGAACAAACTGAGCTGTTTGTTCAATTTGCCCACACCCGGCAACATTCCTTCAATCTTGCCTACTCATGGGATTTATTGGTGTTTTTTTATATCTTTATAACGCTGAATGATTTTTAATGGACCATGGACCTATAATAAAACTTCAAAATGTTTGACATCTTTATACCAGTCTGGATCCTGAGCTCTTAATGTCACCTACCTGCCGTGCTCCTGGACTCTGGCCTGTTACAGTAACTGTTACAATGATTCCAGTTACAGCGACTAAAGATTGGTGAAATAGCCCACCATAAACCAGTGAAGCACGCACCAATCAACCCTTAGACTGTCCACACCGTGCAGAAGGCACATTGCAAAAGGAATGTGGCTCCTTGAGGACAGAGTTTGACACATAAGGGTCCACTCAATATGAGAAATACACAGTTGGCTAACGGATATGGCCAATTTCAGCAGAAAATCAGCAATTTCAGATGATTACGGGCAGCTTTAGGCCACATTCAGTTTGGGGGGGTTTCACCTCCTTCTAAAGGCCCCAAATCGTCGGAAGTCCTCTCATTGACTTCTCGAGGGAGGATGTCAGCTATTTCGGTAACAGCCAAGGTGCCCTTGAAATGACCCCAAAATAAGCCATCATCCGCACCATAGAACTCAACTGGGAGGACTGAGGCTACCATTTCGGCTTCCAAACTCTTGAAGGTGTTCTACTTCCACAATGCTGGCCACGAAAATCGTCCAGAGAGAGACAAGAGATGTAGAACGGGATAGCCACCATGAGGTAAGGAAGTGAGTGGCTGCAGTGAGGGCACAGCTTGCTGCTCCACAAGGGGAGTGTGACCACTTCACCAGCTGGGACAATTGCCAGAGAAACAGTTCTACCACCCTGAGGGAAGCGCTGCATCAGAGTACCTGTATCCAACTCCCTTATGCACAGCTGCCAATTGACCGACATGCATGCAATGATTATTCTGTTCCTTTATAAATTAGTTTCAACTTCATCCTGGAAAATAACCTGTTAGATCCGTACTCTGCATGAATCTGTCGTGGCCAATTAGATTTGTATGTCAGATTAACAGGTCCCCCCATGATACCCCCTTCTAGGTCACTTGTTATTGTGAAATTACATTGCTAATCCTATTCCCATAAGTGTGCATGGCATATGCTGTGTGCTGACTTTTTATAGGCATGTAAATTTTATTATTGGAATTGCTTCAGACCTGTAAAAATGCAAACAACATTGCACAGGCCAACCGAAACCCTGTTTGGGCAATGTCCTGGCACTTTCCGTATGTTGCTGGTTAAGGTTCATGTTTGCAAAGGGCTCACTTTACCTGTATTTATGACTAGCAATAGCAAACATAATCCAGGTTAATCGCATGCAAGTAAAGATAAAAAAAAAAAAAAAGAATCTTTATTTTGTACAGGAAGCAAGGCAGATAGCTGTAATTACTGTCATTATCTATTCAAAGATCCTTGTTACAGCAACTCAGCCGCACCATCCAATGCTACACTTCATCATGTAACCACTAGGGGTGGAGCTGAGATGTGGCCCAATTGATGTAATTTATACCCCTGTACTTATTACAGCCAGAAGACTTGGAATTTCCTTTACACAAATGTAAACAGTCGATGTGTCCATGTTCCTGAAATGCATCTCTGCTTCAAATGTGAGTTGCATTTGACATTAATACCCATTGATATCAATGGATCGATTAGGTTACAGAGGCTACCCTCATATATAGACGTCCTTCCAGTATCTGCGTCCATTATAAAAACAGAAAATAGATAGTGACATAATATTTTTCTTCGGGATATAGGTTCACACACAGCTAGCAGTAAATTACAAGCTACCAACTGTGAACTGTAAAATAAGAATGCATAGTGCTAGTCTATTTAAATTATATTCTCATTCTTAAAAAAACGTTGGGGGAAAAAGTGGGATAATCATTTTTGTGGGAAAATTGGCTGTTTGGGGGCGGGTTTTGCAGTCATTTAGTAAGGAAGAAAGAAGTGAGGTTTGCTATAACTGGCTGTGTAAGGAAGTGAGTGGGTGGGGTTTGGAATACTTAGCTATGTGAGGAAATGAGTGGGTGGGGTTTGTGGTAATTTAGTTAGGAAGTGAGGGGGTGGGGTTTGGAATACTTAGCTATGTAAGGAAGTGAGGGGGTGGGGTTTGGAATACTTAGCTATGTAATGAAGTGAGGGGGTGGGGTTTGGAATACTTAGCTATGTAATGAAGTGAGGGGGTGGGGTTTGGAATACTTAGCTATGTAAGGAAGTGAGGGGGTGGGGTTTGGAATACTTAGCTATGTAAGGAAGTGAGGGGGTGGGGTTTGGAATACTTAGCTATGAAAGGAAGTGAGGGGGTGGGGTTTGGAATACTTAACTATGTAAGGAAGTGAGGGGGTGGGGTTTGGAATACTTAGCTATATACGGAAGTGAGGGGGTGGGGTTTGGAATACTTAGCTATGTAAGGAAGTGAGGGGGTGGGGTTTGGAATGCTTAGCTATGTAAGGAAGTGAGGGTGTGTGGTTTGGAATGCTTAGCTATGAAAGGAAGTGAGGGGGTGGGGTTTGGAATACTTAGCTATGTAAGGAAGTGAGGGGGTGTGGTTTGGAATGCTTAGCTATCTACGGAAGTGAGGGGGTGGGGTTTGGAATACTTAGCTATATACGGAAGTGAGGGGGTGGGGTTTGGAATACTTAGCTATGTAAGGAAGTGAGGGGGTGGGGTTTGGAATACTTAGCTATGTAATGAAGTGAGGGGGTGGGGTTTGGAATACTTAGCTATGTAATGAAGTGAGGGGGTGGGGTTTGGAATACTTAGCTATGTAATGAAGCGAGGGGGTGGGGTTTGGAATACTTAGCTAAGTAATGAAGTGAGGGGGGGGGTTCAAACAGGGCTTTGAATTCAGATTCTTAAAAACAGATTGGGCCAACTAAGTATTTTCACCATGGTGAATATCCATACGAACATCAAAAATCAGGCATTAGTGGTGAGTTGGGCAATATCTCCAATTTAATTGGATTACCTACACTTAAGCAATATCCTTTGTTTTTGGGTTGTAAATGTTCACTCCCTGGTTTCCAAATGTAATTATTGTGATAACCAATGTCTTAATCGTTATGCCTAGAAAGTTCATGGAAAACAGATAATTTATAGAAACCCAGGATAGGCAAATGTGTCCACAGATGATCAATAAACCGTCCGTCACAAAGTCCAGTTAAATGTCCACCACGGACCACATCCACCTGTAAAACAGCTGTAAAGATCCAGAATTCAGTCAGTGGCAATATAAGTCATGAGATCCACTAGGCTGCCAGCAAGTCTTATGCAAGCCCAGCCATAGTACAGCAGTACAGGATTAATCTGCAACGTGCAGATCTCCAAGTGAAAGTTGTGTGTCTTTTTTAATAGGAAACACAAAGCTGGTTAACCAAATCCTTCTTAAAGAGCTGTAATAAATCACTGCCTTTTCCAGGAACAAGTCTTATTCGGTTGCAATAACAAACTTTGTCCGGACGTCCTCATTTTTTTGTTTTGTTTCTTTTAATACCCTGGGTTATGTGCCTTGCGTCTTACACAGTTTACTGTTACATTCCCCCCCCCCCCCCCCCCCCAGATAGTAATACGTGCGTATACATTATAGAGATCCTAATATTGGACATATGTTTTTTAACCATTCAATCTGCATTGATAGATGCTGAGCTTCCAACCGTGGCCCCTCGGGTGTAGCTGGACTCCGACTCCCATTGTTCCGTACCAATCAGCGCTTCCACCACAGCTGGAACTCCCAGATATTTTTTTTTTTAATTAAATATAAAATTAATGTTAATCCAAATTTTTATATGAAGCCTGATCAGTGACCCGAGAGGAAAGGATTGCTGACCTGCAAAAGGACACCCAAGTTTACTGCTTAGTCAGGGGCAGTTTTAAGTTTTGGGGATCTAATAAAAATGCAAGATGGGTGCACAGTCCCTGCTTTGCCAGTTATAATGGTTGCCTCCCTGCAAAGGTAGAACAAGCAAGTGGGGGCCTAATGCAGGCCCTTAATTCAACTATATAATAACTTCACCACAGTGTTTAGTGACTAGGCCCCAGTGTTGTATAATGTATGATGTCATAAAATTTGGTATGACAAGAACAGGCCCCTTTATAGGGATATCTCTTATTTAATTTGCCCCCCCCCCATCCCTAGATCTGTAATTAACACACAGGACTTGAAAGACAGTCTCGCACCAATATACTAGCTCTTACCTGGGATCTGTAGTCAGACAGCATTCCAATTAGAATCGTTTACTGGAATATTAATTTAGCAGCATGAATGATGTCATCGCCCTGTCGACGTTGCGGGTAAAGTTCAGGGTAATTCCAAAGATCGAAGAGTTCCAGCTGAAGAGTCCCCTTGACTTTCGTAAGAGTTTTACAACAGGTTTGAAGGACTGGTTTGTTTTCTGCTGAAAGATAATCTGGCGTGGGAAAGCTAAACAGCGCAGGGGAGAGAATGAAGATGGCGTTTAATTAAATGAGCTCCTCGGAATGAAGTTTACAGCAAAAAATATCAATTAACATGCAGATTTCAGCAAACTGTGGTCTCTCCATAACTTCTGAGTGTTTAATGACAATTCATATTATAAATGCTTGCTCAGCCCTCTGTATTACACATGAAAACATTAAATATGTTGGCACTTTATAAACAACAGTTATAGCATAAAACAGACTGATATTTGGGAACTACATATCCCATGAGACTGACTGAGCATCATGGGATATGTAGTTCCCAAACATCTGCAGTGCCAAGGTTAGTCATCACTGGGCTGGGTCAAAGATGGCCAAAATGTGTCCTTTTCTTTACTCTGTCTTATCTCACCTGCAACCTAGTGGGATATTATATTATTATATATTATAACATTGTTATCTAAATGCAATACTGCACATCCAATGGCTGCCCGACAGCTGCTGATGAACACATCCCACATTTTATGCCTTTAATAATTTGCAGGGAGATAGGTGGTAGTTGTAGTCCAGAAACTGGTGGTGGGCCGGAGTTGGACAGCTAGCATTGGATTATGCATCAGTGGAGAAAGACTACTCAAAGAGAGAGACGTTAGCGGAAGTTACAGTGTTAGTAGTTTCTCCTACATGGTGTAAAAGTTCCTCCTTAGGAAGATCCTTGATGGTATCTTCCCAAAGGTTAGCAGATGAGGGGGCATTGTTCTTGAAGACTCTAGTCTAGCTCTAGAATAGGGTGTAGGTAAGAACAAGGAGTTGGAAAAAAAAGACCTTTAAAGGGACACTCCCACCAAAAAATGAAAAGGTTTTTATTTATTTTTATTTTGTATTGTTGATTTCAGAAATGTCTTTTGTTTTTGTTATGTGACTGTATTTAATAAAATATGTAACTAAACAAGTGTGACTGGGCGCTGCCATTTTGTGACTTTACAGCACAAATTTCTCACTTTGGGGCTGGGGACACAGAATGCAGTCTTTAAGTCAGAATTCTGATCATAGATTTGCATTAAAATGGAGAGTAATGTAACTATTACATCACACAGGGACTGAGTTATGATCGTGTTTAATCAGGTAAATCTCCTCTCTTTATGTTCGAATGCAGGTAAAAAAAAAAAAGTTGTACACAGCCACCTAGTCCTGCCCACTATGATACACAGAAACCAGTAAGAGAGCAGGGATGTATCTTATGACATCATCATGCAGGCTTTGGTCACAGTTGTAAAGTGAGACTGGCTGGAAGAGTTTGGACAATGTTGCATCATGGGAAATATTCACAAAATGGAGTCAGGAGAAGTTTTAAATGACCAGGTTATCTAGTCACATCTTCTGTAAGTGGTAGTGTCCCTTTAAGAACAAAAAAGCAGTTCTGGGGGTTAGGTTCTGAAGATTACTGTACAGGTTACAGGTCTGTTACTTAATAAAGTGACATAGGACTAGAATTGTTGAATTCAAGTTGCATCCGCGAGGAAAGGAGACGTTAGGAAAGCAGCAGTGTAAGGAATATGTTGGCATGGTATCAAGAAACACTTACCATGACCAGAGAACTGGTAACATCAGATAAAATGGGATTCCTCTATGCAGTAAAGTCATAGGTTAACTCCCAACACTGTTTCTTTCTGCAGTGACCATATTTACAGCTTATCTCTTTCTAAATAACCCCTGGAGGAAACAGCTAATGGTGACCCTACCTTGAACATACCGCCACAGCCGAGGGTGTCATACAGACAAATTTGTTTTAAATTAAAACCCTGGCATTTTAGTTTAGAGCAGCCCCCCATGGGTGAGGGTTTTTTCTTTAAGTATATTATTAGAATACATAACCACCCTACCAAGGTCCCACTAAGGTATAATTAATTACCCATCTACCAGCGACAGTCAAGAAGAGGTCGTCGGAGGTTCCATGATGTAAAACTTTATTTGTCACTGAAAACAAAACAAAATTGGCAGTATGGACAGAGCTGTAGGAACCCCCCCCCCCCCACCCCCATTAAACAATTAATAATTAAGTGGTCATCTGTGAAAAAAACTTCTTAATTATCCCATCGTAGTAAAATATGTGAGCTCCAGTAGAGCTGCAGCTGTTCTAGCTTTCCACTAACATATAAAATAAAACATTTATTCAGCGAGCTCTTTTACCAGGCCCACATCGTGTGGTTTTTTTTTTTTAATGCCCTGAGAAATTAAATAAATGCTGGCTTGTTTGGCCTCCCTGTGTTTATACAGCAGCCCATCTGTTTGTTTGAGTTACACCATGCAAGAGGTCCCAGATGTGTCCTGTAACCATATTGATATTGGTGTCCGCGATGACAAGAAGGTCGTGGATCAGCATGTGCGTACATTACACAGAGCCTGCTGGGGATTGCTGACATACCGTGCTACTAGAAACCCAAGAAAGGGGAAGCCAGGAACCAGGGGCATACGATAAACATGGCCGCCTTTCCACCGTAGACACACACAGGGTTGGAATAGTGTTTCTCCATCCACACAGCTGCTGAAAGTGTAAAATAATCATATTTCATGGGTAAATGGAACATAACATCAAATTTTGGATGAATATTTTTAAAGTTTAGTTGACACACTAAGGCAGTGATTGCTAACTTAACACCGCAGATCCTGGGGAGATCTATGAGTCCCAGGATGCACGATCTGCTGTTTGACATGCAGCATCATGGCATAAGTAGTGCAATGCAGCTAAATTGATAAATTAGCATAATTTTTCCTGTCTTGAATTTTGACAATTTGCGGTGGGGTCTATGCCCTAGACAGTGAACTGTGGTTAACTGATTATTGATTGCAAAAAACAAGACATTGATTATCTAACATGTCCAGTAGGTGGGGCCTAAAGAGGAAGGGGTGGAGATTACATATGACAGGGCGTGTCTTAAACAGGAAGTGGTGTAGTCTTGAAAGCGGGGGGGGGCAAATTTAGATTAGAAGGTGCATGTGTTTAGTCAGGACAAATTCCAAAATACACCACGGGTACTAGTATATAAAGTATACATATACAATCTTTAATTCTTTGCATCGTTGAAGTCAATCACTGGTGTTTCTTTGTAGCAAAAGTTGTTACTTCAGTTACAACTTTTTCTTTAATAGACCCAAACAATTAAAGTTAAAAGTACAAGAAATATAGTAGACATCTAGTGCTCAATTTGAAATTATCCTTATAAAATATCCTTAAAAGGATGACATTATAAAAGTATTCAAGAATAAGCAAATATTCCTAGAGGCTACTCTGAAACCAGGGCCATGTTTAATATTAATCACAGTGAAGGGGTTTAAGCATGCGTGGGATAGACAGAAGACTATCCTAGATATAATATAAGGCCAGGAACTAATGGAAGTATTCTGAGAATTGGACAGACTAAATTGGTCGAATGGTTCTTTTCTGCCGACACATTCTATGTTTCTATTAGTTGACCCCAGGACCAAACCACCTCTGTGAACCCCCATACAAAAATAATTCCAGCCTCCCACCCACATCATTAATCTGGGCACCTTACATCTTATCATATCAGCTTTCCTTTGTCTCTGTTACCATGATCATCCTCCTCCTCCCCTTCCCATGATCACTAGCAGACATCTTCAGTAGGCCGTCGGTAGTACCAGTGCTTTGAATTAGAATAGCAGAGTGAGAGAGGCATCACTCTGAGGTTAACCAAACACAAAATATAGTGTATTCTTGGGCTCCATAGTTCTGAACAACACACGCATTGTAATGCTTACCACAATATAGCCAGATAAGGTCTTGCCAGACCAGTTGGGCTACAAATAAATAACATAGACACTGGCCAAGAACACTGTATTTTCATTTAATGAAATACTTTTCTAAAATAAAAAAAAATAAGCAATGTGGTAATTCTAGACTGTACTTTAATTTCAGCCCCCACCATATTATTTATTCCACTATAGTTATGTTATTTCAACAAATACTTACATGGTTTGTTGTTGTAAAACCTGAAAAATCTCTGTCCAGTGGCAGCACTACGGAACCTACTATCTGGAGCGACTGGCCAAACCTAGGAGATACCAGGGGAAAAACAAACCCTGCATGAGTGGGACACTCTACGGCTGGGAAAGCACAAGGGTCAATTGCTTCTAAGCAAAAATCCACCAAATGTTTAAACAAGGAACATTTAATTTTTTTAAATGTATTTTAAGACTCTTATGAGGGACATTATGAAACCCCCCCCCCCCCATCATTCAGACCCACAAAATGATATATTAAATATTTTATTTCTTTCTTTTTACATCTTATTTTCCCACTTGCCAGTTTATACCATTGGATCTAAAAAGGGGTGTGTATGATTGGATTAAATTAACAAGTTCCTTAAGTTGAATGTTTTTTTTTTTTAAACACATCAAGTGTTCCTGTTACCATTAAATAATGATAATAATATTTCGGGATTTATTCATTAAGCCCCCGAAATCGACCCAGATTGGGCTAATAGCTAAAATTGTGCAGAAATCCACAATTCGAAATCCACAAATCAACCTGTCATGTAATAAAACATACACATATCCCCTACGCCACTCAGTAAGCCCAATTAAAGTTACGGAGTCACCACGTATACATATGAACATGCAGTAACATATATTATTTTACACTCCGTCATCACAGGTCTTGTGGTATAACAACACCGGTGATGTCAGCTATAGATTGGTATCACATCACCGGTTATGGTTTACTGTCATCAGCTGTTAGGTTATATGTACCCCCTTATTATCATGGTACCACTCCATGTCCACAGTATGGATGGATACATTGATTGTCCACTGCAAATATGAAAGGGCGTTAAGCAGTGGTGTGAATAGGAAAGAAAAGTCCCACAGTGGTACGATTGCTCTTTGACCAAGTAGCACATCACCACATGATCCCACCAGGTCAATACACCACCACATCACTTGTAAATCCAGTGGTCGCAGAGATCGCAAGGGCCACCACTTGTGTGGACAAAGATGGTATACCATAATAAACCAATAGCTGGCATGAAATCACTGGTATTGTTATGCCACAAAAGCTTTTATGGCAGTGTGTAATATAATATATGTTATTGTATGTAGATGTGTATACATGGCAATTCACTTATTTTTATTTTGGTTACTAAGTGGCGTATGGGATACGTGTATTGGTTTTCATGTACTATCTTTCTTAAATGCAATATATACTTGTTTACGTATTACTAGTGATATATGTATAGGAATTTATAAATTTATATTATTATATTTCTATGTCATTAGTATTGTATATATTTACATATATATATATGTGTGTGTATTAAAAAAATATAATAACATATGTTTTACATTATTATTATTTAATTGTATCTATGTTAAATTTTCTGATGCATTTCTATTATACAATGTTATATATATTATGACAATATATATATTGTTATCTATGACATCAATATTCTCATTTTTATTTTTAAAACGTTTTAAAATATTTATTTGGAAAGGAATTGTATTATTTTATTTCATTTCGGGACTTCTATTTTAACAATAGCCGATTTCCCCCCCATAGAAGTTTATGGAAGCGTCCATTTGGAGGAGCTGAACTTCGCAGCAGTTTGCCCGGCAAAACGTCGGAACCAAAATCTCCCATAATGGCTGATTTTCGGTGCCGACTCTGAGTCACTTCAGTGATTCCTGAAATGGTTCGATTTAAGAAGCCGTGACCGGAACATAGGTCAAAATTCAGCAACTCTGAATTTCCAAGTGAAACTCTGAGCTACCTAAAAAAAAAAAACAACCTTAGAACAACTTAAGCTTCATTCTTTGGGTTTCCACCATTTCTTCAAAACATACCGTTGCCTCCAAAAATAGCCTCAAGTCAACTTTTGACCAGCCTGCCGCTAAAAAACCCCAATAAATATGACTGATCTTTTTTCTTTGCATCCATAAATTCACATCGCCCTCATCTGTGATCTGTGCTTCTTCCGAAATGTTCTAAGATAGAGGGTTAATATGATACCTTGGCCGGCATACAGAATTCTCACCAATATCTGACCGCAGATAGAAGGCTATCATTTTCTTAGAGACAGTCTGTACTTTGTGCTGCAAGGCCTGGTGTTAGCTGAACCGAGTTACAATCACAAATGCTCTTTATCTTGGCACAAACCAGTGAAAAAAAAAATAATCATATGAATACAGAGCCTTGCAGACACCTCTTCTTTGTGACTTTGTTTGGGTAGGGCTTGTAATGTGTGACCCCCTCATGTCTGGTCATCAGATTGCCAGGGCAGACCTCACACCTACATTCATTTGAGATTAGGTCTTTAAATTGCTGATATACTGTATTAAAACAGCTTGTCAGAAACACCGCACAATGCATCTGGTTAACAGTGTGCCTGTTTATTCAGAGACTGATGTCGGAGAATTGAGCACTAGAGGGCTTTAATTAAAGGAACAGTAATGTTTATAACACAGATACCCTGCATTGCATATTTGTTTTATTTTTCACACAGTTCTCAAACTTTCATTTCCATTCACTGCAGGAATAATCAAGCGTGGGCTATGTATGTGGTCAGGAGAGTATATTAAAAAAAGAAGGAAATCTACCACTACAAAAGGACATAGTCTTAAATTAGAGGGACAAAGGTTTAAGGGTAATATCAGGAAGTATTAATTTACTGAGAGGGTAGTGGATGTATGGAATAGCCTTCCAGTGGAAGTGGTAGAGGTTAATATAGTGAAGGAGTGAAGGAGTTTAGACATGCATGGGATAGGCATAAGGTTATCCTAGATATAAGATAAGGCCAGTAACTAATGAAAGTGTTACTTTACTGAGAGGGTAGTGGATGTATGGAATAGCCTTGCAGCGGAAGTGTTAGAGGTAAACACAGTGAAGGAGTTTGAGCATGCATGGGATAGGCACAAGGCTATCCTAGATATAACATAAGGCCAGAGACTAATAAAAGTATTTAGAACATTGGGCAGACTAGATGGACCGTATGGTTCTTATCTGCCGACACATTGTATGTTTCTAGGTCCTTGGGAGTTGGAGTCTGTAGACTATGCATGGGATTGTTGTGGCTATCTGTGCATGGTATGCTGTATTGAGGAGACTCTCCAAAAAGACACATTTTCCAAAAAATGTAAAATAGTTTGCAAAGTTAAAGAGACACGCTCTGCTAAACATTGATTATACTGGGAATGTGGAGATTAAAAATGTAAATGATCTATACACTGAGTGACAAGTGTGAGCAAAGGCATAAATCAACAAACAAATATCACTTGGGACTCGACAGGTAAATTGACTACTTTTGAATGAGAGAGGTTTAATTTGCATATCAAGCCACAACGTGAAGCCATAAACAGGAGACACCACAGAAACTTTTAAAACACCTTTTTTCTTCTTAATATGTGCATCTGTTGTCAGTGGTGTATCTTGATTTTGTGCTGCCCTAGGCAGACTAAATTGGGGCATCCCCCCACCCACGTTGCACACCTATGACATTCCCCATCACCCACATTGCATACACACTAAATGCCCCATCACCCCCATTACATGCCACCATCACCCTCATTACATACTCCCACCACATCCATTACATGCCCCCATCACCCCAATTAATTGGACTGAGCTAAAGCTTGCTGAAAGGTGGGGAAGGGAGTGAAAATGTTTGAAGCACCTGAAGTGTGCTTTAAAGTCCTCTGGCAAAGTGCCGCCCTAGGCGAGGGCCTTGTTTGCCTTGTGGAAGATACACTACTGTCTGTTGTCAATTCTGCTGACACGTGTGTAGATCATTTTTCAACATTTTTTTCTTTTTTTTTTCTTTTTCTTTTATAAATAGAAAAGACATTACAAACGTGATTCAAACAAAAATAAGAATACATTATATGTATTGGTGCCCCTTCTCTCTTTTCCCTTTTTTTTTTTTTTTTCTTCCTCTGTTTTCTCTCTTTTCTCTTTTCTTATAATTATCTTATCCTCCTATTTTTTTCCCTGTTGGATATTTATTGTTTGAATGCAGATTCATTCGCATTCACTGTGGCCCGAAAGGTGGGGATGAGGGAGGGGGGGAGTCGCGCCCGCGGAAATTTTAGCGAAGAGACGTGTCGGCCCAACGCCATCAGAGTACAAGCATTATCCGAGTATATCTAAACATTGGTTATATATTTTCTTGATGTTAATTAGTTTTTCTAGCCAGGGTAGATCTTTTTCCATTTTTATTTGATATTTAACTTGGTTTATGTACTGTTTTTTCTCAAATGGGTTTTGATCTTTCCATTTTCTCGCTATTATTATCTTTGATGCTACTAAGCAGTTTAGGATTAAACACCTTTTCTCTTTTTTGATTTTCTCTAAATCTAGATGTAGTAATGCAGTGCGTGGATTCAGTACTATTGGGTTTTTTCCCAATACCTCAATTAGTTCTTCTGACCATTTCCATATTTGTGTTACCCTAGGGCAGTTCCACCAGATATGCATAAAGGAGGCTTGTTGAGATCCACATCTCCAACAGCTTTGTGATTGTTGTGGGTATATTTTATTAAGGATTTTTGGTACCAAGTACCATCTATTTGCAACTTTAAATTGATTTTCTTTTACATTTAGACAATGGAAAGTCTGATTGAGGTATTTACAAGCGCTTTCCCATTGTGAGGTTGTGATTATGGTTTTTAAATCTTTTTCCAAAGCTGTTATTGCTGGTATAGTAGCTATTTCTTGTTTTGTTTTTATATAGTCTCTGCACTTGGAAACTATTTTGTTTATTTTTTCATATGTAAAAATTTTCTGTATCTCCCTCAGACTTCCCGAGTCCTCGTGCAGGGATTCACTCAAAAAGTTTTTAATTCTAATATATGTAAATATTTGTCTCTTTGAGAGATTCAGATGTAGTGCTATCTCATCAAAAGATTTTAATTGGCCGTTATTTAAGATAGTAGCAATAGGTTGGTCTTCAGCTGCTTCCCATCCATTCATATTCATTTCTTGCATGTTATAAGCCAGAGATTTTATCTTTAAAGAGGGTAAGATCTTTTTTTTTAGCCCTAATTGTCTTTTCATTTTGTCCCATTCTGATATAGTTTGTTCTAAGATCATTGATCTGTTCTTAATTCTGTTCATACTACTTTTATTGCTATTTATCCATATAAAATATTCCAATCTAGGTTTGTTTACATTCTCTGCCTCTAGGTGGTACCATGTTTCTTTTAGCATATCCTCTATCTGTAGCTTAGCTACATGGGCCATAATGTTTGCTTGGTAATATTGTTGGATTGATGGGTATGCCAGGCCTCCTTCTTTTGTGGATTTTGCAAGAACTTTTGAACTAATTCTTGGTCTCTTCCCTCTCCAGATATAATTCTGGAAACTTGCTTGCACCATTTCTAACCATGGCTGGGGGATTCTCAAAGGAACCATTCTAAAGAGGTAAGTCCACCATGGTATTACATATGCGTTTATGGTATTTATGCAACCCCACCAAGATATCTCTGATTTGTTCCACTCGTGTAATTTCTTATTTGTTTTTTTTAGCAGTTTCATAAAATTTAACTCCATTATGTTCGTGACTTCCTCTGCTATTTCTATTCCCAAATAGTTAAAGTGCTTTTTTGTCCATTGGAAATCAAATTTTTTTTTCAACGACTCAACTATTGTTTCTTGAATGTTTTTTGGTTGGGCTATTGTTTTGGTAGTATTTAATTTATAATTTGTTACCTTGCTATATTTATTAATATCCTGCATTAGGTTTGGGAGAGACTCGGTGGGTTTGGATAGAAAAACCAGGACGTCGTCCGCATACATTACCAGTTTAGAGTCTCCCCCTAGACTTGGGTGCCCATGTATCTCCAGGTTATCCCTAATTCTAATTGCGAGAGGCTCCAATGTCAAAATGTATAACAGTGGAGACAGGGGGCATCCCTGTCTCGTGCCATTGGTCAAGGGGAACCATTCCGAACATAAATCCATTCCCACCACTCTAGCTCTAGCAGAAGAGTATAGTATCATTATCGCCCCGTGAATCCATCCCTGTATTCCAAATGCCACGAGAACTCTACTGAGTAATCCCCAGCTGACCCTGTCGAACGCCTTCTCGGCGTCCAGTGACAGGGTCAGCAGGGGATCCCCAGTCCTTTCAGACCGTTCGAGAATGTCGATCAGGCGGCGACATTTTTTATTCTCTGCAGTCACACGTTTGGGTGTCAGGGTCCCTTTTAGATTTTTGTACATTTGGAAACAGTGCTCCTTTTCCACTTGATGCTCTCATAGCTCCCGATTGTCCAGCTTTTCGTGGTCTCGCTGTCCTGAATTCTTCTTCCAGTGTTCCAGTATTCTGGGACACACAACTAGACAAAAACAGAGGGGTCTGGTCACTAAAAGGTGAGTTGAAGGGAGATGAACATTTAATCTCTCCAATCTAGCTGTACATCGTGCAGGGACAAACTTGGTGAGTATGCTCAGTGGGGGAAACAATGCATGGTTCAACTGAGCAAATGAAATGCTCATCTCACCTCAACTCACTCCATCTCACCTCAACTCACTCCATCTCACCTCAACTCATTCCATCTCACCTTTAACTCACTCCATCTCACCTCAACTCACTCCATCTCACCTCAACTCACTCCATCTCACCTCAACTAACTCCATCTTACCTCAACTAACTCCATTTCACCTCAACTCACTCCATCTCACCTCAACTCACTCCATCTCCCCTCAACTCACTCCATCTCACCTCAACTAACTTGCAACGCATCTTTTAGTGAATAGCACCGAGAATTTGCCCATGTGCAACTGAAATGCACAAGAGCAGACTAATTGTTGTTTGGTAGTGATTATTCCAACTCAGCTATTGTGGCCTGATATTTGCATTACAATATATACAATCTAAAAGTTCTTCTGTCAGGTTAATGCTACCAAAAGTAAGTAATTGTCTTTCTATTTTACAAATATTGAAGATGCCACAAAGTCTAGTTTGTCAGTCTTTCTTAGCTTGACATGCTGTCCATTTAGGTCAAGGAGCTAAAAAAAATAAATATATATATTTATATATATAATAAAAAAAACATAAGCAAGAAAACATTAAAAAAATAAGACCAACCGCATGATTCTGACACGGTGGTACTGTTACAATTTCATATGTTTAAACCTGTTTTATAGACATTTCCCATGCATTTTAACACAGAAAACTGAACACACATGCTTCTAATATATAACATTGACAAACAAGAACATACATTAACGACTGTAGTATACTGGATGCTTAAATTGGATTAAAGTAATCAACGGAGAACTCAGTGTTAGGCACGCACATACACATACACAAACACACACACACACACACATATATATATATATATATATATATATAGGGTATATGAACTGCAAACCCTATTTAAACATTAGAACACAATTACGTAATTTTAAAACAATGCTCAGCTATTTGCTTTGTGTTTGCAATTTAAGGGTTGACTTAGGTAGCTCCACTTTTTAAAAATGTTTTTTAATCAAATACTCAGGAAGCATCGAAGTGCTTATGAATTGGAGCAAAAATCAACTATACTGAGTAGTCGAATTTGGAAAATTTCCAAAATTTGACTAATTGGACCACTCTGGCACCATTTTTGACCATTTCATTTTTAGTTAAGTGAACTGACTATACATTTGCCTATATATATATATATATATATATATATATATATATATATATATATATATATATATATCATATTTATGAACACAAATACAACGTGAGCGTAGTTACAAATTATAGGCAGCATCCCCCACAACATTCCTGAAAACCAGAGAATACCTGAATGTAACTTTCCTGATTACAAAGCGTTCTTATCATTACATTGGGGGCTATTCACTAACTAGTGGATTGATGTTCAATGAACATTACATGTCACCAATTTAGCGTAGACAACACCAGAGACTTCCTATTGCTAGAAGAGCATAATGCATGTTTGAATGTTCCAATATGGAAAAAATGTTCATCTCACCTCATCTCACCTTTTAGTGAATAGCCCCCATTATTTACCTCCCTGTTTGGTATTTTGTCAAATAACCATTAGACTTGATGCAATGTTTTAATAATTACATTTTTTTGCTGACTGTTGTACCTTTTGCATGATATGAAATCAATGTGAATTATCAAAATTCTAAACACACAGGAAGATATTCACTAACAGGTGAGTTGAGACAGAACTCACTGCACTATATCATGCAGGGACAAACCTGGTGGCTTCCCATGTCCTTGTTTTATGCTGCACAGCTTCAATGTGGGGTTTATCCTGAGAGAGTGAATGCTGTGCACGCGCAGCGTTGTATTCATATGTATTAAACCGTAAGTAGCATGGCTACTGTAACATGTAACTGTCCAAGCAACTTCATCTCTGAGCTGATGAGTTCCTCCTTTAAGAAGAGCAAAGAATTGTTAAAAAAAGGTGAAACTATGCATTAGCTATGATCATGTGAGGCTTTCTAGCAGAAGAACCAAGTGAGGCCCTGCACAATGTATAGATGAGTTGGCGACTTCCTCTGCTATGGAACTCTCTTCTTTGGAGAGAGTTCAGAGAAGGGCTACTAAACCGGTTCATGGGTTGAAGGATAAAACTTACCAGGAAAGGTTAAAGCATCTTAACATGGATAGCTTGGAGGAAAGACGTAACAGGGGGGATATGATAGAAACATTTAAATACATAAAGGGAATCAACACAGTAAAGGAAGAGAGTATATTTAAAAGAAGAAAAACTACCACAACTAGAGGACATAGTCTTAAATTAGAGGGGCAACGATTTAAAAGTAATATCAGGAAGTTTTACTTTACTGACAGGGTAGTGGATGTATGGAATAGCCTGCCAGCAGAAGTGGTAGAGGTAAACACAGTCAAGGATTTTAAGCATGCGTGGGATAGACACAAGGCTATCCTAGATATAAGATAGGGAACTGGGGACTAATAAAAGTATTTAGAACATTGGACAGACTAGATGGACCGAATGGTTCTTATCTGCCGACACATTCTATGTTTCTATGTTTCTAAATGGAGATTCCATGTAGTGTTTTCCTTCAGCCATTATTAAGTGAAATGTGGATTATGTAAGTTGTAGCCCACAAACCTGTCCACATTATGAACCCTTCAATAGAGTTATTTTGCTCCTACTAAATCTGAAATCCGCTGGTTTCCTCTTACTTCAAATCAAGTCAAACACTAAGACTTCCTTCATCGTTACAACCTCTCCTTGTAAAAATTGAATTTTTATATATCTTTTTTTTTAAATAACAATGGTCGCAAAGGCATTTGAAGCAATACAAACAATGAAGGCAACAAACAGAGCTATGTACACGAAACGACTCATTCTAGCTGCTCCCCTTCGCTGGGAACAGCTAATCTTAAGGAAACAAAACCAAGCAAAAGGTACGGACGCGTGATACAAAGTCAACAACTCAAGGAGTCTGTACGGTTAATGTTACACTTTATATTGTTCATATTGTTTTGTTATTGTTTTCTCCATTAGAGACTTATTGTTTCCATTGGCTACTTACATTGTGTATTCAAGAAATCTAATTATTTACATGAAAAGTAATATAAAGGTATAAAGCAAATTAAAAAAAAAAAGGGTAGCAGTACACAATGTATTAAATAATGGCCTTTAATCAACAAGAGAGGACGGTGTCTGGGCATGCATGTTTTGTATCGTAATACAATCAGTACACACTTTATTCTCAAAGTTTAATTACTCAACAGCATCCGTAGAGGCCAACGGCTCATGGTGGTGGGAAATTGCTACCAGGTGCGTTTACAGATTAAAATGGCTGCTGGGGAGAGAGGCTCCAGGGCTTTTAACAACTCCCCCCTTGAAGCCCCTCCCCCAGCCCCCGTCAGTCATCTCTTGCCTCCCCCTCGCCCATACATGTCCTGTACAATTAATTTGCATAATTTCCCAGGGTTCTTGTATGTATGCAGAGGGGATAGATGCCCGATTCCTGAGACATACCATAACCCCACAATCCCCCATAACCATACCAGCCCATGTTCCCCCCAATAATGGACACGAGACTTGTGATGGTACAACAAGGCCACAGCACTTCTTTATTAAACACATATCAGGCTGTATAAACCACCACCATCCTTTAATACTTATATGTATAAAACAGAATACAGCCTGACAAATTGACTAAGCCCTTGCCAGTAAAACCATTTTCCACTTCCACCCATATATTTATATATGGCCACCTTTTTCCAACCAAATCCAGAATCCAGAAGCTCGCCTCCCCTCCTCGTCCCTTGAGATGCCATAACTCCATCTGGCCCATCTCTCCCACAATGCTTACCACTAGCCGACTCACTTAGCTCAGTGGGCACGTCAACTACAAACAACTTCCATGTTGCTTTTAAGGTTAAGGGGAGGACCCGAGCACCATTCTCCTTGTAATAACTCCAACTCCATTTTCCAAAACATATCCCCTACTGGCAAGGACAGCCAACCCCCGCCACAGACCCGCTCGTTTAACACCTTAAATCAGCGGGGACCACCCACCACCACCGCCATGGCCTGTTCCAAACCATCCTGCAACGCCAAGTTAAACAGATCAAGGCCCACCTCAGTTAAGTGAACTCCATCACTCCTGAAATACCTAGCCGCATCGGACTCAAAAACCCTATGGCGTATAGTCACGCCCCCCACACTCAACACAAAACGAGACACTCGTTTATTCAATTTTACCCGGCTCCGTTCCAGCGCCCTCTGATTGAGCGCACACCTCCAATAATTACGTGGTACCACCTCTGACCACACCAGCGACACACCAGGAAAGAGCACCAGCAGCCTCGCCAGATCCCTTTTTATGGTATCCCCCAGGGTCCACACAGGGACCGAACCCAGATCATTGCCCCCCAGATGAATAAGTAAAATATCAGGGGGCCCCAACCGCCGAGACAGCTGAACCACCTCGGGTAACAAGCGTACCCACCGCATACCCCGGAACCCGAACCACCGAACGTCTGCCACGGCTCCCGGAAAGCCCAGGCACTCTCCCCCAGGTCGCACGGCAGCCCGACTCCGTGCCCAGAATATGTACGAGTGGCCTATAAGCCACACCCTCCTAGGCGCAACATCTGTGAATTTAAAGCAGAGGAAACTGAGATCAGACCAGCCGGACGGACATAAGATAGAAACCTGCGGGATTCCCACCGCCCAATCTGCCTGATAGCCCGCTCAGCATAACCCAGCCTTGCGGCCTCAGACGCAGCGCCAATCCTGAACGAGTGACCCCCGAACTCCCGGCTTGGAAGGCCCAGGGCCTCGACTGCCATCCGGAAGACCCTGATAAACTGGAATCTAGACAAAGGAGTCGCATCAGCGTGCACCAGCAATGAATTGGAACCGGCCGGTCGGACCAAACCGTACCGGTCAAAACAAGCCACCGGGCATACCATAGAACCGGGGACTTCCCGCAGGGAGACCCACTTTCCAACCCCAAGTACATCCGTCTTGGAGCGCCTGATCAAAAACCTCACCAGACCAGGTTCCCGCACCATATCAGCCGCCAGTATACCCCCTGGCTTCGTTTTTGCCTGGCTAACCAATTCCCCAATACGCAAAGCTCCAAAAAATGCCATGGAAAAGGCTAACCGAAACAGATCCACCTCAAAAGGCGAGTGGCAAACCACCGGCAGTATGTGGCACAGGCCCAGCAACAAAGCCCCGGACACCGGTTTACGGTAATCCACGGAATGAACGCCCCTCCTCCAACCCTTCAACGCCTGACGCACTAGAAACTCCTTAGTCACGTCCCGTAGCCCAGAAGCTCTGAACCAGAAACTGAGGCCTGACATCCGTGCCGTTACTGCCGCGGGCGACAAGCCAGCCGCGTCCCAATGCCACAACAACCACAGTAAACCTTCCAAGCGAGCCCCATCATCCCTGAAACCCCCACGAGCCGACTCCAGATCCAACCATTCCCCCCAAACTTTACCGTAACGCTTCCATGTGGATCCAGCGACAGACTGGCTAACCCACTGTGCTATTCGCCCAACCCAAGGTCCCACAGCGTCGACGGGCACGGGATACCCTCCGGGTCCGCCCATGGTGCTGCCGCCCGGAACGTTGCCCACTGCGAACAAGAAAGTGCATCCGCAATTACGTTATGCACCCCAGGGATATGAACAGCACGAAAGGTCACATTAAAATCAAGGCAGTTAAGGACCAGAAGCCGCAACAGCCGAACTACCGGCGGGGAAGAAGCCGTCAGGTTATTCACCGCCAACACCACTCCCATGTTGTCACAGTGGAAGACCACCCTGCGATCCCGTAACGTAGTTCCCCAAAGGACCACTGACACCAGAATAGGAAATAGCTCCAAAAAAGCTAAATTCTTTGTCAGGCACCCCGAACCCCAGAACGGGGGCCAAGTCTCGGCAGACCACTGGGACCCCAAAATTGCCCCGTAGCCCACGGATCCTGAGGCATCCGTGTACAGATGGAGATCTGCGTTGGACACCTCCGGAGCCTGCCACAACGACCGTCCATTGTACCTGCTCAAAAAATCACCCACACCGCCAGATCATCCCTTAGGGGCCGAGTGAGCCTGACATAAGGATGCGGCCGGCACACCCCCGCCTTAGCCCCCGCCAGACGTCTGCTAAACACCCTGCCCATTGGCATAATTTTACAGGCAAAGTTGAGCTTCCCCAATAAAGATTGCAACGCCCTGAGCTGAATTTGTCTCAAGCCGCAAGCCTTAGAAATGTCCGCCCTAAGGCCCAACAATTTATCCTGAGGAAGCCGGCATTCCCCGGCCAGGGAGTCAATCTCAATGCCCAGGAATGAAATACAGGTAGTCGGGCCCTCCGTTTTGTCTGCCGCCAATGGGACCCCAAACGAAGCCAGAACCACCTGGGCCGTCCTCAACAAATGGCCACAGACTTGCAAACCCGAGGGACCCACCAGCAGGAAGTCATCCAGGTAGTGCATCACTGAGTTGCACCCAGACTCCTCCCTGATTACCCAATCCAAAAAGGTGCTAAAGCACTCAAAATAAAACAGGAAATAGAACAACCCATGGGAAGGCACAAGTCAACGTAAAACTTCCCTTCAAAATGGCACCCGAGGAGGTGATGACAGTCTGGATGAACCGGAAGAAGCCGGAAGGCCGACTCCACATCGGTTTTGGCCATCAACGCACCAGCCCCTGCCGCCCTCACCATCCGAACCGCCGAATCAAAGGACGCATAAGACACCCGGCACAATTCTGCATCAATGTCATCGTTAACCGACTCCCCATAGGGGTAAGACAGATGCTGGATCAGCCGGAACTTTCCCGGTTCCTTTTTGGGAACCACCCCCAGGGGAGAAACCCGTAAAGCGGCCAACGGGGGCGAATCAAAAGGACCCGCCATACGGCCCAGAGCCACTTCCTTAGCCAACTTATCCCGCACCACCTCGGGGTGCTCAGCCACCGAACGTAAATTACGCAACTGCAAACAAACCTCCCGCTCCTGAAAGGGGATCCTGAAACCAAACTCAAACCCGTGCAACAAAATGTCCGCCGCCCTACGATTCCTATACCGGCTTAGCCATGGGCGCATTGCCCCGACGTCCACCGGCGTCATCCCCCTTTCCGCCCACGTCAGACTTGTCCCCACCTCTCTGACGCTTAAAGCACCGGGTGGCGGGGTGGCTACCCCCGCAACCGGAACACTCATGTTTGAAGCGACAACCGGCGCCAAACTTGCACTGACCCTCATTAAATTGCCAGCACCCTCCCGGTCGTCGTTGGGTCGTGGCCGAGGGAGAGGGCGAACCCAGTCCCCCGACCCCCCCGAGAAAGGACGTCAAACCCCCCTGATGCGAGGCTGGCCGGGTCATAATGGCCAGCCACAGCCCCACGTCCATTTGGTCCCAACCCAAAGTAGGCCGTAAAGCAATCCGTTGCCGGAATTGCTCATCATAGCGCCACCAGCTGAGACCCCCATAAATCCTACACGCATTCCAGATTTGATCCTGGTAACAAAACAAGGAGCAACATTTTTCAGGGGATTTCTCCCCGATGACGCTAGCCAAGATGGAGAAAGCCCGAATCCAATTCCCATAATTCTTTGGGATTTTGCGATAACGGTACTTCTCCTTTTCTTTCTCGGCATCCTTCAACTCCTTCTCAGGAGGAGGAACGTCCTCCATGGGGAGGAGCGAATAAATTTCCACATACTCGCCCTTCCAAATACGCTCCCTTACCTCCGGTTTAAGATGAAGGCCTAAGGGGCCCGACCAACATAAATACGCGGCCCCATGCGCCATCGGTGCAACAGGGTGTGTCAAATCAGCCGCCCCAACCATTGACGCCGACGTACTCGGTGCCGCCGATGTACTAGGCATTGACAAGGGAACCGCAGGGAGCGCCGCAGCAGTGGCCGCCGGCAGCAACAAAGGGGGCGGTAATAAGGGGGACTGTGGGACCCCCGCCGTGCCCGGTAAACCAGAAACCACCCCCGGTGAACCCCCCGTGGAACCCCACACGCTGCCCATCGTACTATCGATGCCCTGCAGGGCCGCACTACCAGAAGGCCCAGCCACCCGGCTCACTTGCTCTATCGCCCCCCGCAAGCATTGCAACAAATCCACCCAAGGCTGACTAGCAGGAGTAACGGTAGACCCCACCCCACCCACCCCAGAAAACCCCGCCAAAGGTTGCCCCGTGGACTCACCAGTGTCTCCCTGAACCGCGCCCAGAGCCGGCGTGGAGGCCCGGGAGGCCGCTGAATCACCCGCAACCTGGGAAGCAGGATGGGGGACGTAGAGTGGCACAGCACTAGTAGCTGGAGCCTGTGAAGGAGAGACAGGTGAATACAACGCCAGATCAGGAGGAGAGAGAAGCCCAGCCAAGGGAACCTGGTAAGTAGTCACAGGGGTAGGAGTAGGGGACGGGGTAGGGGGCAGTAAGAGACCCAGGGCCGGATCCTCATCCCCAGAAGACCCACTGCAGCTGCCCACAGCCTCCCCACTGCCCCCCGCCCGGGAGGGTAATCGAAGGGACCCCCGTTTTCGGCCCTGAGGCCTACTCACCACCCTGGCCTGCCGATCCGTGCTCCTCCTCCTGCTAGGCCCCGCATCCGGACGCGGGGGGGAAGGTAGCAGGGCTGTACCGGACCTGGTCACAGCCCTGGATGTCCTCCGTCCGTCGCGCTCCAAGCCCCGAGGGGAGGGGCGCGGCCTGCGATCCCCGCTCCCACTAGCCACCGGGGACGGTCGCGTGGCTGCACTAGCAGGCCCGCCGCCGGACGCAGCGGGCCGCGCGGCCGACGGGCGAAGGCCGCTCCTTCGCCCAGCTCCGCTCCTGCTCCGATGAGGCTGGATGGAGCCGGCATCCGGGCTCAGTCGAGCGGGCGGGCGGGACACCCGCCGCGCCCCGCCACGAGGACCCGCGGGAGGCGATGCCACCGCGGGCGTAGCAGCCTGCAGCGCTGCAAACTGCTGCCTCAAACGTCTGCCACCATCTGTAAGAGCCTCAGCCCTCAGGGCAGCGAGCATTGCCTCAATCTCCATGCCTGGGCCGTGAATGAAACACCAGAGCTGCAAAAAATTGCTACCAGGTGCGTTTACAGATTAAAATGGCTGCTGGGGAGAGAGGCTCTAGGGCTTTTAACAACTCCCCCCTTGAAGCCCCTCCCCCAGCCCCCGTCAGTCATCTCTTGCCTCCCCCTCGCCCATACATTTCCTGTACAATTAATTTGCATAATTTCCCAGGGTTCTACACAGAGCCTCAGCTCAAGTGGGAAATTGGTTATCAGGAAGTATTACTTTACTGAGAGGGTAGTGGATGTATGGAATAGTCTTCCAGCAGAAGTGGTAGAGGTTAATATAGTGAAGGAGTTTAAGCATGCGTGGGATAGGCACAAGGCTATCCTAGCTATAAGATAGGGAACTTATAAAAGTATTTAGAAAATTGGTCAGCCTAGATAGGACGAATAGTTCTTATCTGCCGACACGTTCTATGTTTCTATGTCGTGTGCCAGGTTTCTTGTTGGACCATCGCCTGCATCGTGGGCAGCTAGTACAAACCCTTACAATTCATTTCCAAGCCCCCATTTAACATGGTTTGCAAACTTTATAAAAACTAGAGTAATTTCCTAGAACCAGCAAATGAAGGAAATGCAAAGGAAATTTGTTAATCCCTTTTTAAACTATACCCCCTTTAAACTTCTGCTTGATTCTGTACTTTGTGGGTTTATCAATCTCAGCATTTAACTTTTAGAGAACAAAAATTAAAAAGGCAAATAAAGTCTGGCCTAATGAATGAGAAAGCCAAGGACACAATAACAGCTAGCCCCTTAATATCAACGTAATGCAAAACTAATCCCCTTAAATTCCATTTCATGTTTTACTATATGGTCTAATTAATTCAAGATGAAAAGAAGGGATTCGCCAAGCCGTGGGATATAGCTAGATGTCACCAAACACAAAGAGAAATTACAATTTCACATAACATTAAAAGCATTTATGGGGTGTTTACAAGCCCATCACTGGCTCCAAAATGGACAAAGTGACTCAAATGTTGCTGCCAGTGGATTTACAGACTCTTTTTTTGCAGGGATTCTCAATCAGACCATGCCAGATGTGTCACCAGCACATAGATACATCTGGTCTGCAAGTGGACAAACAGCCAGGCTTCGTCCTCCGTAAAGCATTGAATTCCCCCACTTCCTACCTGCACCTCTTTCCGAAAATAGAAAATAAAAATACACTACCTGAATACTGATTGTACTGAGATTGTAGCAAATAAAAACGTTAGCAGCATTTAGCAGCATAAAATCAGTTTAGCAGAATTGCATGCAAATGCATAGAGCAAGAGACCAATATGTTTTCAGCATGTTTGTGGGGTGTCCTGTTTATGACATCACACTGTGGCTCGATATGCCATTTTCACATCTCCTGTTGAAAATTGTACTTTTCTCATAATATATGTTAATACAGTATAATGTATTTGCTTGCAATTCTGCTAACACAGGTTATAGATATTTTTTAATCCCTGCACAAACAGTAAATACAATGTGACAAATTCTCTATAAAGTACAACTCTAGCAAAAGATGAACTTATGTTTACTTGAAAGATTGTATAAAGTGTAGGCAGTTTGTATAGAAATGTTTTAATGAAAGAATATAAATAATGTACCTTATTGAGCACTCTTTGCTCTGTTTAGCTCTAACAGGCGGCAGACATATTGTTTAGAATCTTGGGTCAGATCGGTCAGATCTTCCTTCATCTGAACCAAGGTAAATTAAGAACTTCCCTAAGATTCTAAACAACATGTCCGCTCCCTATTACAGCTATACAGAGCAAAGAGGGCTCAATAAGGTACATTATTTATATTAAAACATTTCTATATAAAATGTCTACGCTTGATGCAATCTTTTAATTAAACAATACTTATGTTTTAGTTACAGATGTCCTTTAACACCTTCCTGAGACATCATGAAGTAACTCCTGCACAGGCAGCAATTATCAATCGCTGCCTATGCTTTGACGATGTTGCTAATATGCCTCAATGTTGAGGCATGATGCTACAGCAAACTTTGCCCACCTCCGAGGCACTGCGATCCCCATACGCGGTGATCATGGGCGCTATTTGGAGAGCAGCAAGCTCCTTCAATGTAGCACTGTTCTGTATCAAGCAAGAGCAACGGAAGTGATCAGAAATCACTTTCATCACTCTGTTGCTTTTGCGGCAGTCAGTAATACATTGAATAAAAGGCCAAAATTAATCCTAGCTCTATTAGCCCTAGATCTAGGGTGAGATTTCCACTTAGGGTTACACATGAGTTAGGGTTAGAATTAGATTTAGTCCTAGGATTAGATTCAGGGTTAGGGTTGGTGTCAAAAGAGAAGGGAACTCTCTATCACCTCTACCACTGTCAGCACATAGAAGACCTGATGCTAAGTTCCTACACACACACCTCTGAAGAAGCCTAGGGCGAAACGCGTCAGAGGTTCTTCCACCAGGAGCTTTTTCAAACTTGCATCCTTTTATTTACTGATTGCTGATTTTATTTCTGCTATATTGTTGTTAATTTGACATGTACCATTAAAAGTATTTTATTTATTTTTTACGGTCGTGGGTTCTTCACTCATTCTCAGCGCTAGCACCTAATCTATACTGTATTCCTTTCTACCTTAGGGTCTTGGCAACGGACCTTCAATCATTATCTAGCTGCTCTTTCTTTCCACTTTTCCTAATAAAGGAAAAGAGTATATTTAAAAGAAGAAAAACTACCACAACTAGAGGACATAGTCTAAAATTAGAGGGGCAACGATTTAAAAGTAATATCAGGAAGTATTACTTTACTGAGAGGGTAGTGGATGTATGGCATAGCCTTCTGGCGGAAGTGGTAGAGGTAAACACAGTGATGGAGTTTAAGCATCCTTGGGATAGGCACAAGGCTATCCTAGATATAAGATAGGGAACTGGGGACTAATAAAAGTATTTAGAAAATTGGGCAGACTAGATGGACCGAATGGTTTTTATATATATGCCGACACATTCTATGTTTCCTTTCTTCTCTCATTTTCACCGTATATTTCACTGGCGCAGGTCAATGCTTGTTATTTTTTAAGCTGGAGGTCTGCCTATTGCCCTACCCTACATATAGAAACAACCGTTCTAGAACAAAGACTGCTAACCTGCACAGGGCATAAGCCACATTCTAATATACTCAATAAAAATATTCAGCCAAACAGGAACATCATCTGTCCTACAAACAGCCTTAATACTTGCTCAGATTGAAGGAGAGAAGAAACAAAGCACGTGCCAAGTAAATTGTTTTATAGATGGGATGTACTGTACCATAAGTTGGTAATCAAACTCGTGTGCGATAAATAGATAATAGGCATGTCCTATTTATGTATTATACAATGTCAATAGCTCAGGCCTCGCTGACATCTTTATGGTGCTCAATAAAAACTTTACAGTGTGCGGCTGCCATCTTTTTACTGCTTTTAAGGGTACAGTAAGTCTGGCTCCAGATTACAAATGAATGGCTTTGTTATGATGATAATTTAGAAAGCGTGTCTTTGCACTCTGTACAGAATTTTTTATTCCACACATTGTATAAGGGTTTATGTGTCCTAATCCTGTGTATTCACATTTGTTTTGGGTGATTTTAAAAACATCTGGATGTAGCTGCAGTTAATGTATAATTTGCCTTAAATAAAAAAAATAAAAAAATAACTAGCTGACATATTTATAGGTACCGACAAATCCCAAGAGCCAGGGGGGCCACCGCTCCTAAAAAAATAAAAAAAATAAAAAAACTGCCTTCTGAATATATCTGTGTGATTCCTCAATTCCTTTGTAGAAAGAAAAAAGAACAAAGGTATAAGATACTAAATACATGTGTATACAGACAGATGGACCAACACACATAAAGACAGACAGATAAATTTGTAACCTAACAAATATCAATATTATGAAGTCTCAGTAGCAATATGTCATTAAAAGGGGACTAGACATACCTCCCAACATTTCAAATGTCCAAAGAGGGACACTTTCATTTTTACGGGAGTGGCTGTGGGTGGGGCATTACTGGAACTTTTCCAGCAATTATATGGCCAATGGGTAACTATTTATGTAATTTGATTAGTCATTTTGACTTTGAATAAAGTATTTTACTTGCACAAATGAATATAAAAAACAGTTACTCACTTTATTGTGTGCTTTATTGCTCTGTGATACAGTTATAAAAAGGATTGTAAGAGCTTTATTTGAGTAATATATATATATATATATATATATATATATATATATATATATATAATCTTCAATCTAGTATTAAAAATCCATAATCTAGTATTTTCCAAATTATATTCTGCACATCTATCTATCACTCACCCAACTAACCAACTAATACAAAGACAAATCAAGAGGTCCCAGGCCAAAAAGAAAAAACCTGAGCAGGACAAGGTACTGAACTTAAATTAACATATATAATAAAAAATAAAAAAACTTAAAATGTCATTTTTCAAAAAAATAAATAAGGAAAGTAACATGAGCACCATAAAGCAGGAAGAACATTGATCACAGTTATAAACTGTGATCAGCAAGAGATAAGAAGGGTTAATTTTAGTACATTTTTTACTTTTGTAAAACTAATATGTCTCCTCTGTGTACCTCACAATCAGTCTAAGAGGTACAGACGGGCAAAGTCAATGTTTAAAAACATGTGGTCATCTGTGATGACTGTGATTTGTCCATCACAGGGATAACATGAGTGCCGGACCTCTGGATTGGGTCGAGGAACACTGCCTCAGTTGTGAGGCAGATACATGGAGCTGGGAATCTGCGATCTTTAATGGCAGACAGGTTATCCTGGCATGAGGTTGCAATCAGCACAGCTATCATGACTGGATAGCGCACCATAAGGTGGGGAAGGGGTTAAAGCAGGATGTGTAGAGGAGACAGGAGTATTACACTCTGAAAGATAGGAACCAATTGAAAGTAACTGCAGTGTGACAGGTTCAGTTCCTGATTTCCTACACAGAGTATTATAATCCTTCTTACAAATTGTTTAGGAAACCCATATTTCAACACCACCTTAAATGGATTACAGTCTTTTATGAAGAAGCTCGTGGAAGAAATTCTTTATATAAAGCAAATCCTCGCACAGGATAGTCCTTAGAGGGATAGAAACATGTTCTACCCTGCTTCCCTGTTTGTTTTTTATGGTTTTTTTGGCACCTTGCATGGTTCAGTATTATGTAGTATAATAATTCCCCGGCAGTGATGACAAAGGGCAGCGCACAGAACATACAAGCAAAATCAGCGGGATTTGTTTGTTAACTAATGGGTTATAGGGTCTATTCAATAAACAGAGAGTTGCAGGCAGGGCCGACCTTAGGTGGTCAGGCACCCTGTGTGGGGCACCTTTGTGACGCCCCCCACCAGCACCCAGTTATAGTCTAATCCAGAACTAACAGCTGGCACACCACCTGCTGTTAACTACAGTTCCTATGATGCTCAGTCAGACATAATGCTTCCATGACACTGGATGAGCCTCATGGGAAGTGCAGTCAAAAGTAGAGAAGGATGCAGATGTTAGCTGTGAACTACAATTCCCATGATGCTCAGCCAGGCGCCCACCATGACTAGGTCTCATGGGAGTTGTAGTCCAGAACTAACACCTGTCTCACCATCTCCCGTTAACTACAGTTCCCATAAGACTCAGCCAGACATACTGCTTCCATGATGCTGGCTAAGCATAATGGGAAGTGCAGTCAACTTTATATAAGACTGCAGATGTTAGATGTGGACTACAATTCCCATGATGCTCAGCCAGGTGTCCACCATGATGATGGCTGAGCATCATTGGAAGAGTAGTCCACAGCAGATTTTTTTTTTTTCATAGAAAAGAAATTCTATTATTAGCCTACCTTTCTGGCCTGCGAGGAGGCTCATTTAGTCCCTGGTGGTCTGTGGGGGCATCCTCCTGGGCTGGCTGTTGTGTGGAGGGCGCTGCTGGTCTCCATCTTGCAGAGACCTGCTTCCTCCAATCAGGCTCTCCGCAATCAGGGCTGGGGGCGAGGATATGATGACTCATATCCCTGGCTCCCCTCTTATTGGGGGGATGGGACTCTTCATCGCGGCTGCTTCCGCGCAGCCGCTTCACCGCCGACTCTACACTGCAAGACAGATCGTCGCTGGAGATTTCATCGCGGGACATTTTATCGCTAAAGGTAAGTATTTTAGCTATTTTACTTTGGTTTGAATTAGGGTTTAGGGGGTTAATTTTAGTATTAGGGCTCGGGGGTTAGTATTAGGGTTAGTATTAGGGTTTAGGGGGTTAATTTTAGTATTAGGGCTCGGGGGTTAGTATTAGGGTTTAGGGGGTTAATTTTAGTATTAGGGCTCGGGGGTTAGTATTAAGGGTCGGGGGTTAGTATTAGGGTTAGTATTAGGGTTTAGCGGGTTCATTTTTGTATTGGGGTTAATTTTAGTGTTAGTATTGGGGTTTAGTGTTTAGTGTTAGTATTGGGGTTTGGGAATCATTTATTAGGGGGGGTATTTTCTTTTTACTTGTACATTTGTAAGAGCTGACAGTTCAGCGCTGAACTGTCAGCTCTTACATAGCCGCGGTCGCGATGAAACGGGCGCGTTTTTCTTCATTGCTGACAGTTCAGCGTTCTAACTGCCGCGCTGAACTGTCAGCGATGAAGATGCGGCGAAGAAGTGTCCTAGACCCTCTTATTGGCCCTTTGATGACGGAAGCGGCAGAGACCTGCTGCTTGTTACAGGGCAGGGAGTGAGCATGCAGCTCCCCGTTACTCAATGGCTGCACGCTTCCAGTGATGTCATAGAAAATATTTGTGTTTTTTTTTAACTTGTTGCATGGGGGCAGAAGAGGCGCCAGTAGATAGGTGCCTCCTCTGGCATCCCCTGGGTGTTGCACCCTGTGTGGTCCCCTAAGGCCGGCCCTGATTGCAGGGAACTGCAGAGAATTGAAATGGGAATTTCAAACTTAAAGAGACTGTCTGGTGCTCTTAATGGATGTTCCAAATATTAATCCATATTAATGTGCTTTGAAAGTACTTTAAAATGCATGTATTACATTTCACATTGCTTAATATATATAAAATACTTACAGCAAGATGAAATTGTGAAATTACAGCAGGTTGCATGAAACCAGGACTGCCCACACTAGCTGAGTAAAATCATTTTCCTTCATTCAAATGAATGGAATTTCCTATTTTTCTAGTGATGTCATCAGCCAATTTGTTTCACTGTTAAAAGATCCTAATGTGTACAAGAGCAATGCCACTTAGAGTCCAAACAATGTATTCAATTCCAGGAGCACACAAAGTGACTAAATGAAACAAAAGTTTAAATGCTCAGTGTCTATGTAATCATTGCTGCTGCACCTGCAGTAAACATGCAGAGTAATCACTGGGGGAGGGTTTGAGTCAAAAATGTAAAATGTGGTGTGCAGAATGCCTGCATCAAATCACACAGGGAAAAAAAGTCTGTGCACTATACAAGCAGTAATCTTCAACTTGCACCAGAAGTGAGTTTGGGGACTAGACTGTCCCTTTAAGGTCAAACTAACTGAGTTGGAAAAGTGATCTCATTCAGCTTTTGGCCTAAAGTTTGAAATCACATCACAGCTACATCACAGTTAAGTGATTTATTTGCTTATTTACACTGATAATACTGTGTTTCTTTTTTTTTTTTTACTTTATTGTTTTCATCGTACAAAATTACAAATATTAAACACAGGTATACAAAGTCTTCACAGAAGAGGTCGCCCGACCGCAACCCCCATGCGGCCACACAAGAGGAGTGTCTTCCATAGGAGCCGCCGCCCACCGATCCCTAATACGTTAACGGACTTATAATTGACAGTAACAATATAGCAGCTTAAATAACACCTTGCATTTCCCAAAACATTCGTCTTGTTCTCTGCCAGACATTCGTCCTATATCCGTCCTAATGGGGATCTAGGCATTATGCTTGAAAGATAATACTGTATTTCATGAGTACTGAGAGGCTTTAATATATCTTATTGGTGAAAATGATCTGTTATCCCAATGACCAGATATCCGAAATACTTCTCGTCCCACGCATTTTGGATAAGGGATACTCAACCAGTACATTGCAAAATTAGCAAAGAGCAAAAATATTTCTGCACATTAAATATACTTTTTCAGTACATGCCCCCATATGACTTCAAAATGGAAGCTTCAAACCTTTCCACTCCCTGACCTGGTCAGGGAAAGGGAAAGTCACACAGCACACATATCACAATCACAATGAGCTGTTGGGTATCTTTTTTCTTCTTCTCCTGTTCTGACTTTCCCTATTGACTTTCCACCCCAGGAGTCACTTGGTTACGGTTCATCTACCTTTGCCTCCATTATCGATTTTCCTCATTTGTCTCTGTCAGTTTCACAAATACTCTGAACTTTCTTAGCGCGAAACCGAAGCGAAAAAAAACAGAACCAAATACATTTTTAGACGATCGACTTTCCTCTGACCTCTCACCCTTTAATGAATTGACCAGTTGACCCTTTGTATAAGAATATCCAACAAACGAAAAACTGTAGCTTCCTCAGTGCAGCCCCTTTATTGTGCCTTAGATGTAAATTTAGTTGAATCCAACACTAGAACAAGATCCCAAATGTGTCAGTGTCTCTTAATCTCATCCTAGATATTATTTCGTGTAACGGCTGCACATAGCTATATTGGGTTCATGTCTTGGCCCCTCTTGTAACTTGATCGGCATATTCCCATTCAGTGTGACGGATAGGCAGATTTACTTTTTCTCCGGTTGTTTTCGGAAAGGATTATTTAGCTGTGGAGCGCGGGTTAACTACCAGGACAACTCACCAGTTCAGGACAGATGTTCTCCCTAGTTGATAATGAAAAGCACTGTCTTTCAGCTGTTCATTCTTCGCAAAGCTTATTGCCAATATACAATATGTCAACAGGATGGAGCTTGTAAACAGGTCTGTAAGAGTTTGTTTTAGGGATTTGCTCCAGCTCTGTTTGCAAACAGTACGTGTAATAAGCCTATTATGGCATTCCATAGGAAACCTGTCCCAGAAAGACCCTGTTTTTCCGGAATACCTGCTTTCTCTACAACCGGGGCTCTCTGCAAAGCTCGTAGAGCTAGAATTCTGCAGTACAACTCGATACGTCAATTTATAGCTGCGAGCATTTGCTGGTGCTAAATAAATCATCATAATTTAGTACAAACCACACAGACATATCAGTGCCCAAGCCCCGCAGTCACTAAAGTTACAGATTTCCTTAATGCCCCTGAAAAAAAACCATTTACCATATTTGAAAAAAATTGTAGACATTGACACCATAAGGTGATACGAATTGCTCTACAAAACGAGCTATTATTATTCCACCGAAATCCACGCAAATTGCACCGAATTCGAAGTGACTGTTTACCAAACTGCTCAGCTACCGGGTAGACCCCAAACTGCAAAATGTTACCTTAAACATGCCTGTTTCTATGGGAGAATTGACCCAAATTGTACTTAAAAAGTACCAAAATGTATAAGTAAAACATATAAGTAAAACCATGTACCACTTTAATAAATTCAAAAAGAAGATATTAATTTATATATAAATTATTAAAATGTGGAAATATATACACCAGAATTTTTATATATATATATATATATATATATATATATATATATATATATATATATTATAATATATATATAATTATAGTGTATATATTTCTACATTGTAATAATTTATGTATAAATGAATATCTTCTTTATTAATTAAATAAATGAATAAAGAAGAAATTTAAGTATATATAAATTATTAAAATGTAGACAAATGTACACTATAATTATACACATTAAATAATAATAAATGGAAAATAAAATAATAATAAAAATATAATAATAACAATAAAGTCAATATTGGTTGGTTCTAGTTTCATATTTTTACTTGAATGGAACTCATTCTCTCACACCTGATCCCAGGCCTCCGTGCAGTTTATGTATTTTTCTATGGACACAGTTTATGAAGCACCAGTCATTGGCTTGCTCCAGCAACTGGGACCAGAGAATATACATAAATAGTAGAACGGCCTTTGTGCCCAAGTGATAGAGAACATGAGTTCCATGTGTGTAAAATATAAAGCTAGCACCTACCAATCACACATGATTCATTTTATTTTTCCATGTCCTTCATTAAACCCTGCTCTGCATTCATTTCTTGAGATTAAAGTACAAAGTACATAACCTGGGAAACGAAAAGAGATTCATCATTGCTGTTTTTTCCTGGCCACAGGAAGAACCTACTGTACTCGCTAATAAAATGTTTGTTTTGTGCTTTTAGCTAATAGTGCTGGGCCGTGTTCGACTCAGGTCTTCCCATGGTCCTCCCTGCTAGAGAGATGGAAAATGACTTTATTTGTAATTCATCATTCAGTTCAAACACATGTCACTAAAGTAAGTGTTCTGTATATGATCCTGCTAAAAGTGTTAGGCTCGGAGAGCACAGCTGGGGTGTATTTTTTTCCAAATTTAGAATATCAAATGCCATGTCAGCGACCAAGGGCTGAATTCTCCCCCCTAGATTTCTCATTATTGATTAAAACCATCACTTCTTAACCTGTGTTCCAAAGTTACAATCTCTATCACTATTTTAACTAAATTCTAAGGAGTGAACTTAATCAGTCATTAATTGATGAGCCGGGAATAATCACCACCTTTCTCATACTGTGCAATGTAGATATTAATGCCGGATATTTTGTTAAATAAAAAAAATAGAAAAGTTAAGCTCTTCTAGCAGTTATAGTTATAGTAGCACCGAATTTGTAAGGGAAACACAAATTTCTCTTTAGTTCCTGTCAATTCAATAATACGAATTGCTCTACAAAATTATGCTCTACTAATAATGTACCATCAAAATGCAACCCTGAATGTCACCAAATTACTTTTAATCCACTAATACAGCTACCGGATAGACCTGAAATGGCATATTCCAAAAATAAGGCAAAAAATATAGCCTTAAACATCTCTATATACGTTTGTAGAAATACCACAATATACAAAGTAACCTACGCAAAAAAAATATATACAGCCAAGACCAACCAGGTAGATACACAGACAGATAGGGGTGCTATCGTTCTGTGTATTTACCCTGTTGTTCTTAGCTGTATATATTTTTTGGGGGTAAGTTACTTTGTATAATTGTGTTATCTTCTGCTTTATATTTATTGTGTTATATTTTTTTTCGTATGTATTAATTTCATTCTGACATGGATTATGCCTTACTGATTATGTATTACTATTGCTCATTTTTTCATTATATTATTTCTGTTTGATTAAAAGGTATTTTATTTTTTCTATTTTCAGTGTGCAGTTGTTCTGTTTTATTTACTATGTTTTAGGCAGTTTTGGGACTGCCCTTTTTGGCTTGCACCCATTTGTTGTTTTCTTTCTCTTTTTTTGCTTCTTTATCCAGTTGATCTGCCTTCCTTTTTGCATTTTGTTAAAATATACATATCCCATGATGTCTCTAAGTTACATTTTTTAGAAATCACGGAATTTCGAGATGAGACACACGTTTCATCTCGAAATTCCGGGATTTCTGTAAATGGAACGTTGAGAGTTGGCTACATTTAGCCAGTCCATCTGAGGCCTCTGATCCACAGCTTAGCATGGCGTAAGACGACGTGATACTATGGTTGTTCTATGTAATTACGGACAGCATAGCATGTCCTTCTGCAGGAATTGATTAAAGCTTTCGGCAACTGGTTCACGACTGGTTTTGCTATAAAACTCTCTAAAAATTCAACCTGCTTATAATCAAGGCCAACAGACAAAGGAAGAACAAGAGCACGCACCTGGAGATGTAGATAATTAGCGTTTTAGATGATTTTTATCTTTACAACCTTGCTTCCTGTGTTGCACACCTGCTGACCTATATGTGCCCAAGTAATAATGAGAGCAAAGCAGCAAAGTTACAAATGAACAGGCTCATGAAATAGGCTCCTGAAGGAGCAGGTCTATTTGCAAATATTATGGTTGGCCTATCTCAAGAGGTTGAAAGAGGGAGTGATTCCAAAATGGGAAAACATTTAAAAATGTGCCCTTTTATCTGCTGCTTTAGTGAATTTTTAAATGATCCTTCTAAAGGTTTAAAATAGAAAATATCACTTGTTATGTTGGGTAAAAACCAAGGAGAGTTATGTACTGTATTCTTCAAAAGGAGCACAGTCTGTTGCCACCTGAGATGTCCTAAACCAGGGGTGTCCAAGTTTATTCTGCAAAGGGCCACTTCGCTAGAAATGTATGCGTGCGTGGGCCGCATTCATTTTTCATTCATTCAGAGAATAATATATATAATTATATACATGTGTGTGTATGTATATATATATATTTCACACTAATGTACAGTGGTCACATTAACTACATACATGCATACACAGTCACACTTACCCCCCCCCCCCTTCCCACACACACAGTCACACTTACCCCACACACATATACATTTATACACACATACTCACATACATACACTTACTCCACACCCACTTAACATGCACTCGTATAGACACACATTTATACACACACATACATACATACAGTTACCCCACACACCTTGAATATAAGACGAGGGGTCTTTTTCAGAGCATTTGCTCTGAAAAAACCCTGGTCTTATATTCGAGCAAATAGGGTAATTTTTTCATTTATTTTTGGATTCTATGGTCCATTAGAGACATTTTAATCTAACCACACACATATAAATCTTGACATCTAGCAGATCATGAACTCTGGATATCATAATTACAGCATGAGTCTGAACTAGTACTGGCTACTGTCAATCCCTCTTTATTTAGACATTCTAGGTCTCTAATAGAATATACACCGATCAGCCATAACATTATGTCCACCTGCCTAATATTCTGTAGATTCCCTTTTGATGTTAAAACAGCCCTGACCCATCGAGGCATGGACTCCACTAGACCTCTGAAGGTGTGCTGTGGATCCAAGATGTTAGCAGCAGATCCTTTAAGTCCTGTAAGTTGTGAGGTGGGGACTCCATGGATCGGACTTGTTTGTCCAGCACATCCCACAGATGCTCGATTGGATTGAGATCTGGGCAATTTGGAGCCAAGTCAACACCTTGAACTCGTTGCTGTGTTCCTCAAACCATTCCTGAACCATCATTTTTGCTTTGTGGCAGGGCACATTATCCTGCTGAAAGAGGCCAATGCCGTCAGGGAATACCATTTCCATGAAAGGGTGTGCATGGTCTGTAACAATGCTTAGGTAGGTGGTACGTGTCAAAGTAACATCCACATGAATGGCTGGACCCAAAGTTTCCCAGCAGAACATTCCCTGCAATTCAGTCTTTCTCTGTGGAGTTGGTCTGTTTAAAGCAAACGTTTAGCATGCAAAAATTGCCTGGCGCAACCTCAATGTTTTAAGAGTTAAGAGAGCAGACCTCCTTGCTTATTGTTTTGCATGTTGTCCATGTCTCTAGTATATATGACATGCACTTTTTTTTCCTACTGCAGTTTTTAATAGGACAGCTCAGTTTATTTTCTTTAGCTTACATGATGTATCTGATAATATTATTTCGGACCCAGTAAGTGGAACTGCCACTTTAAATCTAAGTTTAAAAAAAACAAAAAAAAAAAACAGGAATAAAAGGTTTTATAGCATTTCAGACATTCCTAGTAAATGTTATATCAAAATGCAAAGGCTGTCATTTAAACATTCCTTATCCCCAGTCTTCCTGTAAGTGTCTTTTAAAGAATACAGACACTCTTATAAAGCCGGCATTACTTACAATAGATATTGACATGGGTGGCTGATTGCTTAGTAACAGACATTGAGAAAAGCCTAAAAAAAAACCATTCAGAATAAATCGTGTAGATCAATTTAAGTTTTAGAAGGATTTTTAATAGTTAGTGACAATTCTGTAATACAAGAGTATTAGTAAAAAAATAAAAAACTAGGTCCAAAAAATTAAAAAATATAGATGAATCCATAAAACAAAGCAATAAAAGAAAACTATAGGGTCTACTCAATAAAGTGTTGGAAAAATTCTCCAGTGCAGCTGAATGAGAGGATTTTTCCAACATTGGCCATTTCAATTCCCTGCAATACTCTCTTTATTGAGTAGACCCTTAAATGAAACGAAGACTAGATTTAGTTTTGGAAAAATACTATTGCCCCTTTAAGTTCCCACTTTTTTTTTTTTTTTTTTTTTAAAGCATTGAAGGCAGTAAACGTTGATCTATTTTATTGGGAATTATAAAGTATTTTTTTACTTATTGTAGGATCATATTTCAAAAGCACAGATTACAGGCTATTTACTCATTTCAGATAAAATATCCAATAATTCTTTTATTACTTTAGTTATTCATGTTTAGCATTATTTATACTGTCTGTATAAACCTGGCCAGTGGACAGAAACTTACTGAGTTGTTAGAAGCACCAGGTGGAAGACGTTAGACTCAGCCAAGGTCATCCCAGTCATGACAATGGAGGAAAGAACATCTGCTGCATTTATGGTGATGTTTAATGGCATCCTATTTCTCTGTACATAGCACTGAGCAGCTTCTCAGGAAGTCACAGTTATAGGAAGGATATGGAATTTATATACGTAGCAACAGTGGATATTACATTCTCCACCTTGCTCCTCAGGTTTCTGATTTCAGGTGTATTTAATTTATCTTAATATTTTTGGTATGTAGATGCCCTTCTGGGATTGCTAGCATTCAAAGTAGAGAGCTTTAAAATCTGAAAATTACACCTAGGGTGGGCACATACATTGCATAGTTGCCAACATCAGCCATGTTTCCAGGGAAACACATTTGTTCCACATGCTGCAGAAAGAGCATGCAAAGTGCAGCCTGGCAGTATGTAGGATGGCTATACGCACAGGCACAATCCAATGAATTACTCAGGGTGGAGATCTCATAAGGTCTACCATGATTAATTAATTGGATTGTGTCTGGGCGTATATCCATCCAACATACTGCTGGGCTGCACTTTGCACGCTCTTTCTGCAGCATGTGGAACAAATATGTGTCCCTGGAAACATGGCCGATGTTGGCAACTATGACATTGTAACGAACAATATAATGATGTCCGACGGATCCTTCCCAGTGCTTGTCTCGGACAAGGGTGTCCTTGTAAAGTCTTTCCCTGACATAAAGGAAAAAAATACACCCATCTCATCACTATATGATACCACTCCTCAGCTGCTGAAATTGCACAAACTGGTCACTTAAAAAAAAAACCATTAGGTCACTTTGATAAAAAGCACACTCAAGCTGTGAGCACGCTCTGTGAGTCAAACTACGTTCTCTGTAATGACCAACACACGTGAGTGATCTCAAACACCACCCTTAACTAATTGAACACACTTAAATATGTGCAGGGCCAATATAAGGAGCTCTCCAGGGACCTGTTCATTAATAGAAATGTACAAAGAACAAGAGGTCACCCCCTGAGACTGGAAGAGCAAAGATTTCATAGGCAGCAAAGGAAGGGATTCTTTATGGTAAGGACAATAAAATTATGGAACTCACTGCCAAGAGAGGTAGTGCTATCAACCACAATAGATGCATTTAAACATGGTCTGGATGTTTTTTTAGAAAAGCAGAACATACAGGGGTATTAATAATAGAATGAGCATTAATAATAGAGCTTTTTGATCCAAGGAGAAATCTGATTGCCCTTTTGGAGTCAAGAAGGAATTTTTTTCCCCCTAGGAGGCAACATTCGAAAAAACTTCCTTAGGGTTTTTTTTGCCTTCTTTTGGATCAAAACGCTGAAATGATAGGTAGAAGGGTTGAACTTGATGGACTTGTGTCTTTTTTCAACCTAAATTACTATGTTACTATGTTACTTCCCAAACCAAACAGAGAAAAAAAAGCAGAGAAATAAAACTATACCTTTTTTTTTCTTCACTAACCCTTAAACCAAAACCTTCTTACTTCAGGTTAATATGCAAACCCCAAATCCAAAAATGCCCAAACTGGTCACTGTAAAAGACAGCAGGTGACTGAAAAAAGCACACTCAAAACTTTTCTGCGCCTACCCAAGACATACTTGAAAACGAGAGAAAACTCCATGTAACCTGCCTAACAAAATACTTTTTAAATAAATAATGTTAGATGTTATTAAGAGGTACAAATAGAATTAACAGATCAAATGTAAACATATCTTTGCTACTTTTGAAAGAAATTAAGGATAAATTCGGTGGAGCCTAATACATAATACCTGAAAAATGAATTAAATAATGTGTCCTCAATAGAGCTCTGTCTTTGTTTTATGTTGCTTCCAAAACTGTTGAGTGACAATGTTCCCCCATAATACCCTGCATTAATATTTGGCAGATCTCATACAGTATTCATTTTTTGGCAATTTATCTGAAACTTATCACAATCACATGCAACAAAAACAACCAATGCAAACATGAAAAATTGGAAAAACTATGTACTGTTGCTTAATGCATTGTGAATTCCTTTTTAAATATGGACTAATGTACATTCACTTGACACTTTTTGCTGAATGTTTTACTGGTTTACAATAAGTCTATTTGTTTGTTTTCCGTTTTATACGTTTTATACAGTGTATATGCATGACTACCTCCTGAAACTGTATATATTAGTTACGTATCGATTTTCCAGAGGCTTGCAATGGCAAATAAACCAATTCACTCATACAGATTATAGACTACATTACACTTTCTTATATAATGCCAGGTTTTCCTACATTAACCTCTAAGAACTGAAAAGTGATGCCATTTGTCAAATTTTGCCCCAATTGAGGACTTCCCTGGTAGTTTCTTCAATAGTTGTATTTGTTATTCACTAAACAGTGCAACATGGTGGCTGATCAATCAAAAGTGGGATAAAATTAGCCATATAGGTGATTTTTTTTTCCCATTTAAAGTATTCAAATGTTTAGCTTTCCAGTTCACAATAAATGAACCATTTAATACATTCTTGGGTTGTGTTATCCTCCTGATAGAGGTATGCCGAACAGATGAAGGAAGGTCTGACCCATGTGACCAAAGGTTCTAAACAACATGTCCGCCCCCTGATAGAGCAATACCAACAATAAAGTGCTTTAGTTATACTCTTTCATTAAAGCAGTTCTATTTCAAATGCCTACACATGCTGAAATATTTCAGTTAAACATAATTTTTTTTTTGTGACAGTTGTTTAATATATTTTTTTTAAAGGTATCCACTGGATCTACCATCATTGATTTACTTCCCAGTCTACAGGCAAAACTTTCATCCTTTGAAGTTGATGTTTCTTTGTTTGTCTGCATTAGGAACATTTCATTCCATTTTCGCCCCCCTTTTTTTTGCCGCATTCTATGATTCCGCTCTATGGGTTCTATTTAAAAGTCGAGAATAGTGCGAACAGGACGATTTGGGGGAAAAAGTCGACCTCCAAAGTTGACCTCCCCATGTTAGTCACTAAAGCAAAGTCGACCTCCTTCTCCCTCCACCTCACGAAAGTTCATTTCGATCTCCCATCTCGAGCTGTGAAAAGCAATAAAAATTGGTATTCACAAAAATCCGATGGCAGTTTGAATTGGCAAGCGAGTTGGACTTTGCCATCCAACCCTTCTCCCACAACTCACCTCGATTAATAGAGCAGGTGGCATACAAAATAAAATTATAATTAAAAAAAAAATCCCCCTGTTAAAACCAGGTTCTAGGGGCTCCTCAAATGGCCCCTGTGACCTTTAACACTTAATAAGAATTGTGTCGGGATCTGCCGATGCTCCATTGGCAAGTGCCCCGGGCCCCCATTAAAATTGCCAGGATTGAGATCCAGCTTAATTGCTCCCAGCCCCTTTAAAAATGAATGGTTCAGTCAAGCAACAAATCCCAGTTTTTTTTTTTTTATTTTAATTTAAGTTTTTAATTATTGATGGGGACATTGCAATCCCAGTTTATATTATATTTGAAGCAGAATATGTTAATAGGACATTAATAATATCTTTATCTGACAAACATAATTTGGTGTCCATAGGCTTTCCCAATATGTTACATTATTGGATCTACTCAATAAAGAGAGAACTGAGACGGGAATTGGAAAAATTCTCCCATTCGGTGGAATTGGACAATTTTTCCAACTCGGAACTTTGGCTTAAATTTTGAAATTCTCAAATGCCTGCAAATCTCTCTTTATTGAGTAGACACTAATGTGTGTCCATACCCTGAGAACTGTAGGTTTGCAAACTCTGCTTTTTCTTTTCCAATGAAGAAAGAGATCCCCCGGCATCCTTTTTTTTTCTCTTTAATCCTGAATCCTGATGGAGCGTAGACTTGTGTGCTCAGTTCTATGAACCAGTTCTACTTATGAGCACAACTGTTCTGCACCTTCCTGTAAGTCGAGTGTAAAGCCTATTCAAGAGAGAGGAAACTGCAATTACGATCTGCACTTTTTAAAGTTATTGAAGCAGACAGGCCAGCCTTTATGAGATGAAGCTCTTGGAGAGTCACCAACATATGCACTCCATCTGGCACATTATTGGAACGGAGAGCCTATTGCATCACGGTGTTTAGAAGTAGCCAACAGCCAAAAGCACCACAAACTGTGTGTGTATTTTTAGGATTAACAGATCAGCACATTGGTTCCTGTGGTTCTTCCAAAATTGGATTTTTTTTTTAATATATAGGCTGAATTATAATAGATAGATATATAACAGGGCATGTGACGGCTACGACTGTCTCCTGGAGAGGAATTACTGCGCGTGTATAGCTTGCTGTGCTAAGCAGCTTAGGCATATTCCCTGTTGTGTTCACTGCAGATTGCACAATATTAGAGACGAGTTCGGGAGAAGCAATTTCTTTCACCCTATCTACAGCACCTTTGGTGATGGGAATTGCAGTCTGTAACCTGTCTGATGGGAATGGTATTCCATAGTGAAGAGAGTTGTCCTTTATGGTACAGGTTCATTGTATTAAAGAAATTAATTATACCCTGTGTTATTTTGAGAATGACTGCCCCCACTGTTGTCTTAGCATGTTGTGCAAGACAGACGAAGTCTAATTGACACTTATTAGCTTTATCACACATTGCCCTGAATTTTAATTTATTAAATCAGACCTCCTTCTACCCGAAATAAATCTATGAAATGAAATAATGGCGGAATTATATTATAAATATATATTATTATAAAGGCAGTGCCAACATGTACGTTGTGTTAAAGGTGATGGACAAAAATGGAGACCGCTGCATCCCCAACATAATCCCCAACTTACTACAGGTAGAGTATCCCTTACCCAGTAATCCATTACCCAAAACGAAACGTTACTCAAAATATTGTCACATTTTGCCACAAGTTTCTAATTCGACAAACACCTATCAAAAAAACAGTTTATTCAGTGTCCAGCCCCCTTAAGCTGTGATATAGCCTCTCCATGCATGCTCAGGTTCCCCCACCTGACACGCCAACGGCAGGTTGCCAACGATGCCTCACATCATAGCTACATCACAGTAACAGGGATTTATTTGCTCTATACAGTATTTACATTGATATCACTGTATCTCATGAGAGCTGAGAGGATTTAATACATCTTACTGGAGAAAATGATCCATTAGCTGAAATGATCCATCATCCATAATACTTCTGGTCCAAAGCATTTTGGATGAGAGTTACTCAGCCCGTATTGAAAACTATGATTAACATAACATCTAATCATCTCTTGTAACTGTACAATATAACGCAGAGTGCAATATATGGTTTTTATTTTGTACATATGAAACAATTCAACTTGGTGAATGTAAATACGCCTGGGGTTCCTTAGTTCTGGCATAGAGCTGTCATGTTGTTGGTGTGGAAAGGAAGAAGATGCATTGATCTGAGTGCTCACAATACCCAATAGGTGTGTGTGTGTATTATTTATAGATATATAATATCACATATACACTGATTCACATATGCACACACAGTCAAATACATATAAAAAAGAGAAGCTCTGGGTTTTATGTAGATTTCATATGTATTTATTTATATTATAATATACATAAAGTCACATACATAAAATAAATACATTATATATATATATATTTGTATATATATAAATATATATATATATATATATATATATATAGTCCCCAAAGTTTCCCAATAAGTCGTCACAGTCACACATAGTCCCAGACACACACAGTTCCAAACACACAGTCACACAAACACACATGTACAGTCACATTCAGTCACACAGACACACACACACACACACATACACAGTCACAATAGGGAGCTTACTCTTAGCCCAGTGTCAAGGAGGGATTGAACCTTTCAGGAGAGTCTTCTGAACTACCAGCCAATCAGGAGAGTTGAGAGACCTTCTTCACTCAGCCCATTGTGACACTGTGGTGGGCAAACCGGGACATGTGGTAACCATCTTTTCATTGTACATGTGCAAATGTGAGATTGTTTTTTAAAAATACAATTTCTATTTTTTTTTTTATCTATAATTCTGTAAATATCACAGTATGAGCAATATTTAGGCGATGGCGTCCCTTTAAGCAATTGCTTATGTAAAAGAATATAGTCCCGTGTAAAATATGGTTTTGTGCCCTGTATCCTACGGCCACAATCTGTTAAATGATGGAGAATTAAGCGGTGCTTTAACTAAAGTGCATAATGCAATACAGGACTTAGGCCTCTGCTAGATGCTGGGCCAGACCACTCCTTTGTGTCTTTCTTTTTATCTGCTGGTATTTGACACCTGCTGGGGAATGTTGGCAAACAGCCACCAGGGAGCAGCTGAAAGTGGCTTGTCTAATAATTCTGTGGTTTTCATTGAAAGCCTTTTCTTCTCGAAACAATGAACAAAGTACTGTTTCTTCTCCAAAACAAAACAAAAAAAACCCACGTAAACGTTGTTCAATAAAACGGGATGTTCTTACAAATTGAAGCTCTTAGTAGGTAATATTGAGGAGGTGTTAAAACTGTACTAAAAGCATATACTATCTGTTTACAAGATGTACCCAGGGCATGTCATCATGTTCTACAGACCACATTTAATTGTTATTGTTTCTGAACACTAGACTATTATGGTAATGTGTTTTTTTTAGCTCTATTGCCAATATGTTTTGATGTTAACACTGTTATAATTAATTGTACGGTGTGTACCTGAATATTACATGCAATGTGCATGTAGAGAATACCGAAATATAAAACGCTATCTATATATTGTGTTGAATTGCATGGAAATGCATCAAATTAAAGGACAACTGAAGCAAAAACATAAGTAGTATTTAACTGAAATATTACATTGACTGCATACATTTTAAATAGAAATGTTTTAATGAAAGAATGTATATTATGTACCTTATTGAGCCCTCTTTGCTCTGTATAGCTGTAATAGGGAGCGGACATGTTTAGAATCTTAGGGCAGTTCTCCATTCACCTTGGTTCAGATGGAGGAAGATCTGAACTATCTGACCCAAGATTCTAAACAACATGTCTGCCCCCTGTTAGAGCTAAACAGAGCAAAGAGGGCTCAATAAGGTACATTATTTGTATTCTTTAATTAAACCATTTCTATGCAAACTACTTACACATGATGCAATCTTTCAAATAAACACTAGTAAATGTTTTGCTACAGTTGTCCTTTAAGAGAAACATATATTTCTGTTTATGGCATCATTTGTGGCTTGATTTGTAAATTACTGGAATACTAGAATTATTAGAATTTATTAGTCCCCAGTCCCTATCTTAAATCTAGGATAGCCTTGTGCCTATCCCACGCATGCTTAAACTTCTTCACTGTGTTTACCTCTACCACTTCCTCTGTAAGACTATTCCATACATCCACTACAATCTCAGTAAAGTAATACTTCCTGATATTACTGTTAAATTGTTGCCCCTCTAATTTTAGACTATATCCTCTAGTTCTTTTAAATATACTCTCTTCCTTTACTGTGTTGATTCCCTTTCTGTATTTAGAATACATTATTTGTATTCTTTAATTAAAGCATTTATATTCATGATGCCTACACATGATGCAATCTTTCAATTAATTTATAACGAGCATACTAAGGGGCAATATCCTAGCATATTACATGGCATATTGGGGGCAATATCCTGACATATTAAAATGGCATATTGGGGGCAAAATCCTGGCATATTAAATGGCATATTGGGGGCAATATCTTGGCATATTAAATGGCATATTGGGGGCAAAATCCTGGCATATTAAATGGCATATTGGGGGCAATATCCTGACATATTAAAATGGCATATTGGGGGCAAAATCCTGGCATATTAAATGGCATATTGGGGGCAATATCTTGGCATATTAAATGGCATATTGGGGGCAAAATCCTGGCATATTAAATGGCATATTGGGGGCAATATCTTGGCATATTAAATGGCATATTGGGGGCAAAATCCTGGCATATTAAAATAGCATATTGGGGGCAATATCCTGGAATATTAAATGGCATATTGGGGGCAATATCCTAGGCTTATACTCGAGTCAATATTTTTTCCCAGTTCTTTGTGATAAAATTAGGTGCCTCGGCTTATATGCGGGTCGGCTTATACTCGAGTATATACGGTATTTCAATGAACAGGTTCAGACTGATACATGTGATAGAGAGCCCTTACAATCTTTAATAAAATGATGAACTGATGTCTATCCTGTTTACCATCTAAAGCATACTTATTGTCCTTCAACGGGTAATGTTTTCCTTACCCTGTTAATTTACCTTGCTTCTCCAACAAGCTACAAAAAAAAGCAGTAATACGGGCTCTCGACTAAGGTTTGTGTTCCGAAAAAGTGTTGAGGCCTTCCAAATGGCTCCGGGTGCTTCTGCAGGTGTTTGGCTGACACCTAACGAGTATGCAAATAAAAAGCTGAGCAGAAAGGAACACCGCACTCGCGGAGATCATATTCTCATATGATTACGCGCATAGAGAGCGAAACGCGTCATGCTGTGATTTACATCTGATTTGGGGGGTTTTTTAGTCACCAATTGCTGTGATTGACTTTTCACATGTTTTCAAACGAAGATTAGACTTTTCACATGTTTTCAAACGAAGATTAAATCACTTTGCTTTTTTTTTTTTTTCACCGATCTCCGTGAGTGCTGTGTTCCTTTCTGCTCAGCTGTTTATTTGCATTCTCCAACAAGCTCCCTTAGTGTTTGCTTCTGGGTCCATTCTGCGGGCTGTGGCAGAAGTGAGATTAATGAAAGATTAAATCGCTCTGTCCGGAAACCATATCACACAAGGATGTTGTTGTTTTTCCCCCCGTCTTGAAGTCAAACGCTGTGATCTGTGCAACGGAAGGCAGTGTACTTCATTCACAAATGGACTGAACACTTCAGGCAGCTCATTTACTGGCGTCGGTGTAGAGGCCTATTACCCAGTGTTAGCTTGCCATGTCTGAATAAAATGCTAGTTCTGTCTCATCTAATGATTAGGAAGGAGAGAAAGTTGCCTGGGTGACAAAGTGTTGGCTTTTATCGAGTGCGATGCAAGTATCCGCATACAGGAAAATTAAAGAAGCAAAAAGCACTCAAGGAATGATCATTTTTGACCGTGGCATGGTGTTGACTACAAAGCCCAGTATCCCTCTTCAGTGGATACAAGTTTGGTGTTGGCCGCAGATGGAAGAACCCACATTTGCTGGATTCCACTTCATATAACCTAGAGCTCAGTGGGGGGTATACTCTAAAAAGTAAGTTGGAGGTGAGTTGAGAAGAGATGACAATCTCATGGTGAGTTTGCTTAGATGTGGGAACTTATCAGATTTGCCCCTGCACAATGTATAGGTAAGTAGGTGAGATGAAATGTTCTCAACTCATCTTTTTAATGAATAGCCTTCCATTGTGTTATTAATTAAATAGTAAACTATATTAAATAGTTGTATAGTCGGAACCTACAGTATGGTCCCCAAATCTGAGTCCACTACCACTATCTGCTTTTGTTTCTGCAACGTATGTGTTTTACCAAATATCTGAGGGTCTACCCAATATGCGCCGATATTCATATCTGTAATCATGCAAAAAAAACAAAAAATACGACTGCAATCCGGAAATACCAGGCTAATCCCCACCGTTATTTCCCTAGAATTAAAGAAACTGAAACAGTGCACAGAAGGCAAGTGGTAGCCTCAAACTCCCCGTTATATACTATGGGAGCCTTCACACAAAGAAAAAATGGCTCAAAATGACTGAAGTATAATCATATCAAAACCGAAAGAAAATACAGAAATGCACATATTTGCAACAAAAGGTTGAAAACTACACAGAGCCAATAAGTGACAAGAACAGAGTACAACACATACAACAGTATAATACAGTGCTAAATTTAAGAACACAGATCAATTGAGACTTCAGCATTTGCAAAAATGTTGCAAAATGTAAAAGAACAAATGAGCACAAATGTAACTGTTGAGTAAAATGCACCATTAGTCACAGGATAGGCCAACTGTTACCATCAGGTCATAGGGGCCATAGCCAGAAACACCAGCCAGAAGATGAGAAATACCCTTTGGAAAGGGATCCCTGAGCAACAAAGTCGGAATGCATAAGTGATCAATAGCTGTTGTTAAGAAAAGGTAAGAAATATCACAATACTCATATATCATGGGCCACATAACACATTTCCATCCACACATAGCAAACTCACCAGTTGTCAATATCATACGTTTATTACCCGAAGTGTATTTCTTATCATACATTGCTACCCTCTTCACTTGGTGTAACCATTTTCTCATTTGCAGCAACCTTAGCTCTACTTACTTAAAAACTGTATGCAGTGGTTTGTTTAGGAAGAGAACCTTCTGTACGTCCTGTCACACTGGCCAAAACTGCGCTCGCTAATAAATAGGCGTTTTTTCCACCAACTGACCCACATGGGGACGTGACCAATAAAAGGTCAGCCTACCTGTAAGTGCTGCACCTTCAATGCATTCCTCCAGCCTTCCAAAATTCACCTGGAACCCTTACCTCCCCAGCCCTGACTGTCCCATGTAGCTAACTCCCTAATGTTATTCTTCTAGTCCGCTAGCCATGCAAAAAATAAATAGAGGCCTAAGAGGCCGGATTTAGGATTATTAGGCAGGTTCAGATTTTCCTGAATACATATAACTTTAAGCTCTGTTTGTACTGTGCATCTCTTACAAGGTTTGCCTTGTAAACCACTTTGTCAGCGGTAATATAAGATAAAAAGAAACTGTTCAAGAGAATCAGTGAGAACCATTATATTGAAACAGTATTTGAGACATGCCAGTTTATTAAAACAAGCTAAATGTTATATATAGAATCATTTTTGTTGTACTAATGTCTGTGTTGAATCTTGGTTGTTGGCCATTTCCTCCAATATGAGAGCTAAAGCTGGTATTAAAAATACAGCGTGGAGTACCAGTCCTGATCTCATGCCATAATAGATTCCTTCTATCATCCATGTCCCTTTCCTTTGGGTTCACATTTATATACAAAAAAGGCAGTGCAAGATACAATCAGTGTTAATACCCCGGATGGGTAAATAGACAAGTATGCCTAAAAAAATTAATCTTGTAATCCAAGAGTTATATTTGGGATTTTATCCATTTGTTTGAATTTAATAATTATAACAGACATAGGAGCATAAAGTCTTGTAGGCGTCTAACGCGTTTCAAACCGTAAAAAGTTCTTAGGCTTAGACCTACGGTTTAACACTCATTAGGTGCATTTAAGTCCTTATGCATCCACTGCCACCTCCTATATCTGTAATAATTAGATTCAAATAAATGCATTGAATTGTAAATACAATGCGTGGGTTACAAGTGTGTTACATCAGTCATGCTAAAGAGCTTTGCGAATATTTTGTGAAAAATAATTCTTCTTTGCGTGTGAAAATTACACCAGCTTTTAGCGAGCGCCATCAAAAGAGGTAGAAAAAATATTCACAAAATTGCCTGTTTTTATTCTCAGTTATGCCTGTTTTTATTTGCAATTTGCTCGTATGTACAATTGGAGTGTTAAATGTTTAGTACATTGCAATAGGAGCAAAAGAGCAAAAATAGTTTTGCACATAAAATATATTTGTGTTTTTTTTAGTTCATGAACCTCTAACGGTGCTAAAAAAAAATGTATGTTCAGACTTTTTAAAGACCAGTGGTATAGTTATCACCAGTCATATAATCCACTCTTATTTACCTTCAACAGTGACCATTCTGGAGCACCTTGATTTATAACACCCCTGTATTTATTAAACGCCTGTTAAGCATGTAAACGTCTATTAAGCATGTTTCGTTTGCAGCTCACATTTCACTTGACTTAAGTGGTTTTTGATAGCCCAGGAATGATTCTGAACTAATACATTACAGCGATAGATAGCAACGTGTTTCTGGATATCTGAGGTCATCGGGGAGAGAGGCATTTCATACAGCTGGCAGGTCGGCTTTGACTGTTACCTGGACCGGGAAACTATTTTTTTTATTTTTTTTTAGACAAGTCGACACTTTGATTTGTAACATGAAAACGAATCTTGTACAGAACGGTTCTATCTAGACAAGTACATTTTAATTTATGTTTTCAATTGCCAATGGAAATGTTCCTGCCAAACAAGTAACAAAATGAAAAAGAAAAAAAACAAAAAACCCTATTGACCACAACATCCATTGTAACTACTGGAACATGGGGGGGGGGGGGGGGGGCAAAGGAGGAGGAGGGGGGGGAGGGAAATATGCATTTGTCTAATGTTAAAATAACTAATTTATGTACTGCTCAATCTGTTACCGTAAGACATGAATGCTGTACCAGAGTTTATTAAGTGGAGTCAGTATGTCTGACAGCAAGCACAGCAGCTAAGCAAAAGAGACAAGCTTGACAGCAATAAAAGGTACTGTAGGCCCGCTAGTTAAAAATAGCTGCTCAAGTTACAAGACTGTTTGAAACTTTGTACCATGAAAGCGGATTTTGCATACAGATGTAATGGCCTTTGTTTTTTTGCAAAATCTCTACTTAAATCTTATCTCGCCTTCCTTTTACTTGGGCCTCCATCCAAGTATTAGAGACGATTGTATTTCATCGGAGTGACCTCCTGTTAAAAATCATTTTAACCTCTTAATCGCTGATGGGTGCATGCAGCCCCCTTCTTGCCGGCCACAGTGGAGATCTTGAGAAGCGCCCTGACCAAAAATAGGTGACAGTATACGCGTAGCTGATTTCAACGCTTGATTACAGCTACTAACGGTTCATAATGTGTAGGATATGTAGGATCCAGCCGCGTAGAAGGAACATGGTTTGTTCATGGAAGCGATCTCAATCCAGAGAATATGTTAAAAATAAATAAAATAATAATACTTCCATGTTTATTTGCACAAATTAAAACAAAGAACATAGTAGGCAATAGTAACAGAGAAAAGGCACCCAACGGAAAAATGGTCAACCAAGAAAAAAAAGCCTAAGAAAACACAGCCTAAAAGTAGTGTTTGTATTTAGAGAATAGATTGTAAGAAAAACACCAAAGCCAGAAAGTGGAGAAACATGTAAGAATAAATATAAATTGCTTAATTGCACCACATCCATAAAGTAGAGAAATATGTGTCTGTGGTGTCTCCGGTTTTATATGTTTAATTACTGTTAATGAACCCTTTCCTAGCATTGGAAGTACCAGGTACGTCATCAAAAAAATTTCACTTACCTGCTATGTCCTGCGCTAAAACCGGCATGGACAGTGATCAGTGATCACTGCCTATACTTTGCCAGTGTTACCATGATGCCTCGATGTCGAGGCATCATGCAGCACTGAAATTTGGCCCCCTGGGGGACGCAATCACCATACGCAGACTTCATATTGGAGAGGAGCATGCTGCTCCAATATGGCGTTTGCCCATATCCGTCAAGAGCAAAACACTGTGCAAAGATAGGAGATATTGTGGGGTTGCTTATTAAGAGTCATTAAAGTTATGAAGGGGGAATGACCAGCACGATAATTCTATTAGTTTCCATTGTAATTGCTCCATGTTCAGAATGTTTATGCATTCACCTTCATTCACCGCCTGCAATTATCACAACACCCCACCCCCAACTTTTAAGTGGAATAGTCCTGATTCAGGACCACTGTTCTGCCTATCTGAATCATTCTCCTGTGTTTGGAACACTAGAGAACAAAGTTCTGTGCATGCACTATGGCACAAGGCTCTTCCCCTCCCAAACCACACCCCTGCGCATTTTGCATATTGGGACGTTTAAATTATTCTACTTGTAGCACAAGGATTTCCCTGAGAAATAAGGGTTTAAAAAAAAACACACAAAACAGCTTTTACAAGCACTACATAAAAAAACCTATCATCCTATTAATAATCCAGTGCTTTACCTTGGCACCAACAGTAATACGCTATCCTCTGGGATCTTTTAAGTGTAAAAACACAGAGGTAGGAAGAAACGAGACCCCTTAGTTGTACATAAACCTCTGTGTTGCTTCCTATTAGTTCCCCTCAAGCACATTTTAGAAAAAACAAACAAAAAGCAAACATTTAGCTAAAATATTTAACAAATATTGAATAGAAAAACATGATTAAAAGGAATATGTTACAGATGGAGGGCTTTGTGCACTGTTAGAGCTTCAACATTAGCTGTATTCATGAAATGGATTAACCTTTCCAGAAAGTATTGAGGTTAGAAACACATCTCTTGTTTGGTAATGGGTACACAGAATTTGGTTCACGTATAACATTGAAAATTGGCACAACTTGTTCCAAATGACAAATTTCTGTCAAAAAAAAAAAAACTCTGAATGAACTGTCTGAGCATAAATTAAAAGGGGAACATAATATTGACTGTTTCCCAATTGAACAATATATATTTGTTTTTCGCTAGCAAAGCCAGAGCATGTCTAATAAAGACCGCTATAGAAGTAAAATATATCAAAAACATGTGTAAATCCGATCAGAAAGGGTATTTTTCACCCTAAAGTGGTATTAAACTTTTTTTTTTTTAAATCTTTTGCTTCTGTAATAAAAAAAAATCATTCCCATTCTCCAATGGCGATTCGGGTAAACCCATTTCTAGCTCTAGGCATTATAACACGATTCAATGTAGAATGTGGAACACCGATGGCTTCCATGGAACCCTCACTTTAACTTCCGCATTAATGAGAAGTTTAGCGCCTTCTTTGGACTCACACTGTGATCCCGTTAATATCGTGATGTGAGTCCCTGGATTATAGCGGCGTTCAGCTAGACGATTACCTTCAGCTCTGCCTCTTAGATGATGCAGAAATAATCTGGATGTTGAAGCACTTTGACAATACCAGGGCTCACAAAGTCAGTGAGAACATAGGCCCCAACTTGCAACTTTCAGGTTCCAAAAGAGAGAGTCTCTCATTTTTTTTAACCCATTCACGATGGGTGGCGCGTTAGTATGTTTCACACAAAATGGCCGCTGATACTATGTCTTGAGCCTAGCTCTACTAAGACTACTGTCAAGGCCTCCTCCTGTCTATTCAGACGCCGTGGGCTGGGAACCCAGCTACGAACCTTCCACTGATAATTGCCGCCAATGATATAACCCTGGCATGAATACCCTAAATACTCTACAAGCTTCCGCCACACCCTTGACACCTTACGCTGGATGGGCTCCTCCAACCAAAAGAAAAATGGCCTTTTCAATTCCCTCCGTCACGTCCCGATTATGAAAGACCAAACCGAACTCTGAGAGATGCACCCCATCCCAAATAAACAGCTCCAGATGACCCTCTCCCATTGCAAAATGCTGCACGACCAACCCCTGTTGCCTCCTAACAAAATTAGCTAACAGCTTGTTTGTCCTTCCCTGGGTGCACTCCATGGCCTCAGCATCCTGACGTGATGCCAGTTCAGTTCAAGGAATTGTCTCAGACCAAATTAACTTCACCCCAGGGACCAACACAAGCTAACGACCCACATCACGGTTAATCCTCCAAACCAGCTCCCACTGCAGTGTGACCCCCATGTTATTACCCTCCTACACCTAAATGCAAATATTTTAGAACCATAAACACAACACCTTCCTACAACATGCCCCACAAACCACCTCAGATGAACCACATCCACGGGGAAGCCCAGCTGAAGCCCACTAGCTCTAACTGTAGCTCTCCATAGGGACCACTGTATGTGAGAGTGGACGATGATCCATGCCAGATAGGGGATTCTCTAAAGCAGATCAAAAACACAGAGGTGGTATATTCACTAAAAGCTAAGATGCAGGAGTTAAGGTGAGATGGGGTGCGTTCCTGCTTAAAGAGCTAGCAAGTCATTTCTCAGGCCACCAAGCCAAGCACCGCTGCCCCTAAGCTACCAGAGGCATCTGTGAATGATGACATGGACCCATGTTACCCTGATCTGATGTTGTGCCGACTGAACCCCGGCTGTGGCTTTAGACATGGAGCAAGACCTGCTGGAATAATTCTTCCCTCGTGAATAGGGGATCCTCCAATTGTAGCAAATAAAAGTGCTTTATTGCGTGCATAGACAGACAAGGTAAAAATAATAACGAACGGACTGTGCACTGGAGTAAGGGAAGACCAGCTTACGCGTTTCGCATGTTCCCACGCTTAATCCAAGGTAAAAGCCTCTCACTGGATGTGTGAGAACCGGTCCTCCCCCCAGTGAGAATACTGAGCAATTAAGGCTAATAGCTGGGGATGCATTAAGGGGGGAGGGCCCCCTCATGCTAAAGATGAGTGATGAAACTTAGGGGACGTGGAAAGAGTGCGGCTCCGGGAAGGGACAACCTGCGGAGTAACAGCACCCCCCCCCTTTTTTTTTTACTCCCCCTTTGCAGGCTTTCTGTCAGTGGACTGGATGTCACTCTGTGACATGGGGAATAGTCCCCAACTGGATCACAGATATCCCCGCTCCTTCCCCTGTAGTTCTTGATCCGCCACTTCTCTTCACAGCAACGTCATCCAATCCGGAAGAGAGACAAAGGCAAAGCAACAACAACAAAAACCTCAATGTATGTTTACAAAATGGCCCCTGGTGCTTTGTTACTGTATCTCTTCTAGAACTTAATAACCCCGCCCCACAATAACTGACTGACATTTCACAGCCTAGCCCTACTCAGCCCACTGTCAAGACCCCGCTGTTGAGACCCTGTGGACTGCATTCTGATGTATCAAGCATGTTCTAGAAAGAATGCTTAGGTGATGGTGCCACTTTAACATGTATATTTTTTTAAATAACAATCCTAAATTACTCTTTTGTTATATTTCTATATAATTAATTTGGTACAGAGACTGCTTACTCATTAAAGGATTAAAGGGGCAGTTCCACCAACAGTGTCCAATTTTTTCTTTGTCTCAATAAGTGTTGCATCTTGTACAGTAAAGAAAAAGTAACAGATCTGTCTGAACAGTTTTTTAATCAACACCTTCTATTATCTAACGATTTTTGTCTTTACAGCGCTTGAGCAGCACAGCTAAGCAGAAAGGGGCCTTGGCAGGGTTATGAATTAGGGTTAATGCCAGTATGTATGCAATTGATCAGTATAGGTTAAGGGTGGGGCTTTCTCTTCATAAATTGGGACTGCCATCTTAGCAAGGCAGCCATTTTATATTTCACTTCTACCTACCTTCAATCAGCCCCCTTTCTTGCTATATCACAGCACATGGATGAAACTGTATTCCAAACTCTTGAAACAGACAAATTCAAAATGAGGACATTATTGCCACAGTAATAGCTAATGTCCTGTCTCAGACAGGAGCTTGAGAGGAGCAGAGAGAGGCAGTCTTGTGCCTGACAACTCCTCACAATCATGTCAGTGAATTAAGAAGCCCCAATAAAATGATTTTCAAGGTAAAACTACAGGAGAACTGTAACTTGTGAAAATAAGTGTATTTCACGTAAAATAAATTATGAAAGCCCAAAAACACCATGCATTTTTAGCAATACTTTTCTGACTTTTTTTTTTTTTGAGATAACAAGTTGTTTTCTCAATTTAACAACTTCTTATCTCAAGAAAACAACTTGTTATCTCGGAGGGATAAAACAAGTGAGAAAAATATTAAGAATGCATCTCTTCTCTGGACTTCCTATATTAAACACACATAACACATTTAAAAAGTGGGAGACCCCCTGTTAAAAAGCTAGAAATGTTTTCCTGTCACTTCCAATACCGCTTGACATTGGCAGATCTAGAAAATCCAAGGTAAGTGCAAAAAATGAGACCCACCTTAAACTCTTTTTAAGGCAAGGCAGGTAATGAGCTGGAGGTGATTTGGCAGAGCCAGGGTTAAAGCGACTGATATTTAAGTAAACTTAATAATCACCGCAGTGAATGGATAATTCAGCGGACAATGGATATTCCGTTTGGAGTAAATTTATCCCATAGCGTAGTTGATCACACTTGGCATGACATAATAAAGCCGTGTGTTATTCCGCAAGATGAGATCAGAACTAGTACAGCGTGATGAGAGATATCAATGTTCCCTTATCATTATAATCCAATTATCACAAGGATGTGTCTTATAAAGAGATCTTTATACCAGTGTTAGGGATCCGGGCTGATTATCCACCCAGGAAGAATTGATTTAGCAGCTTCCGAATATCCATCAAATAAGACTATTTAACTGTTTATCAGCCGTACCACGTACACAAACTAGTAGTGATTAAAACCACACTTTACCCAAAGTGACCTTGGCAAAGTGAAGTTTCCTGTTTCTGTGCACTGGGGATCTCCTTTGAGAAAAACATCCTATCTTTCCAGCTCCTGTAAAGAGATTAAATGTCCACAAACATATCAATCTGATATGAATCACAAAAGGCCTGAAACCCTGCACTGTGTGGTGGATGCAGCAAGCTCTGATGTTATTTTGGGTCTCCTTCTTATGACATCACCTATGGAACTGTATGCAAATTAACTGCTTTTTCAATGGGAAATGTGTAATTTGCATACAGTGCCACAGGTGATGTCATAAGCAGGAGACTCCACAGACACATTTAAAACACATTTTTCTCTTAAGTTGATATTCCAACTTGTTTAACCCTTGCTTCAAGCAAGCAAGGGTTAAACAAAGCATGTCCCTGGACTTGTAAGTAAACCCGACGTGTTTCTTAGTAGATACACGCGGGTTTACTATCTGCTGTGTCTCACATGCGAGACACAGCAGTTCCTGGTTGTTGCATGCTGGCGCAGCCAATCAGAGCAGGGCCTCGCCCTACTCTGACAGCCGAATGAGAGCCCCTTGTTTTTGCATGGAATCAGCAGGGGGGCCCTGTGCTAGCAGAGAGAGCCAGTCGCAGACCAGACGGCTGCCTGCTTCCTATGGAAACATGGCAGCTGTCGGTCAGAGGATAAACTGGCGTGTACTATCAAAAGTACTATCAAAAATACTATCAAAAGTACAAGCCAGTTTATCCTCATACTAGGGACAACTAACTTTTCACTTTTGCTTCTATATTATTATTATATTATATTAAAAAAAAAACATTTAGTGTCTCTTTAAATTAGGCATTTGCTTGCAATGGTGCTAACACAATGTATAGATTTTTTTAATAGTTTTCTCAGTGGAAAATTGTCGCACACATATTTCAGCTCCATAATAGAGAGAGAATGTCCATGAATATTTCATGCTCTCTAGAAACAAAGTGTAAAACAGTCTGTAAACTGCAGTCTTGTAAAAAAAAAAAAAAACATAATGCAGAAAAATGTATTATTTTAATACTGTCCCACAGCATACATTTTCCTACTTTTGTCCCTGTCCCCCTTTATTTACCCCCCCCTGAATAGAGATGCCACTGGATGAAAGTGATAATTTGACCAGCAATCAGAAGGGGATCACCACTTGAAAGTAATAGGACTGGTTTAAACAGTTTAATGATGTCCTAAGTCCTAATAGTGGAGGATGGTCTAGTGGGTGAGGCATAAAGAGGGTAGGACATTAGGGGTGGAGTCAAGGGGCAGCAAAGTGCAGTTTTGTCCAGGGTTGCAAAAATCCTTGCACCAGCACTCGTTATAGCTCATTTATCTACTGAACTCACAAAGTGACCCCTAGCCAGATCCACCTAGTTGCCACACTCCCTCAGTGCAGTACTACTACAAAGTAACTTCTAGCCACACCCACCTAACTGTCACAGTCCCCCCATGCACTACTACTACAAAGTAACTTCTAGCCACACCCACCTAACTGTCACAGTCCCCCCATGCACTACTACTACAAAGTAACTTCTAGCCACACCCACCTAGCTGTCACAGTCCCCCCATGCACTACTACTACAAAGTAACTTCTAGCCACACCCACCTAGCTGTCACAGTCACCCCATGCACTACTACTACAAAGTAACTTCTAGCCACACCCACCTAACTGTCACAGTCCCCCCATGCACTACTACTACAAAGTAACTTCTAGCCACACCCACCTAACTGTCACAGTCCCTCTATGCACTACTACTATAAAGTAACCTCTAGCCACACACACCTAGCTGTCACAGTCCCCCCATGCACTACTACTACAAAGTAACTTCTAGCCACACCCACCTAGCTGTCACAGTCACCCCATGCACTAATACTACAAAGAAACTTCTAGCCACACCCACCTAGCTGTCACAGTCCCTCATACAGTACTACTACAAAGTAACTCCTAGCCACACCCACCTAACTGTCACAGTCCCCTCATGCACTACTACTACAAAGTAACTCCTAGCCACACCCACTTAACTGTCACAGTCCCCCCATGCACTAATACTACAAAGTAAATTTTAGCCACACCCACCTAGCTGTCACAGTCACCCCATGCACTAATACTACAAAGTAACTTCTAGCCACACTCACCTAACTGTCACAGTCACCCCATGCACTAATACTACAAAGTAAATTTTAGCCACACCCACCTAACTTTCACAGTCACCCCATGCACTAATACTACAAAGTAACTTCTAGCCACACCCACCTAGCTGTCACAGTCCCTCATACAGTACTACTACAAAGTAACTCCTAGCCACACCCACCTAACTGTCACAGTCCCCTCATGCACTACTACTACAAAGTAACTCCTAGCCACACCCACTTAACTGTCACAGTCCCCCCATGCACTAATACTACAAAGTAAATTTTAGCCACACCCACCTAGCTGTCACAGTCACCCCATGCACTAATACTACAAAGTAAATTTTAGCCACACCCACCTATCTGTCACAGTCACCCCATGCACTACTACTACAAAGTAACTTCTAGCCACACTCACCTAGCTGTCACAGTCCCATATACAGTACTACTACAAAGTAACCTCTAGTCACACCCACCTAGCTGTCACACACCCTCCCATGCACTACTGCTACAAAGTAACGTCTAGTCACACCCACCTAACTGTCACAGTCCCCACATTTACTACTATGACAAAATATCCTCTGGCCACACTAACCTTGCTGTCACAGTCCCCACATTTACTACTATGACAAAGTATCCTCTGGCCACACTAACCTTGCAGTCACAGTCCCCAATGCAGTACTTCTGCCACCACTTTATTTTCCTGGCTTTTCCAAACACCTTATGTGTCTCCTGTCCCCCAATTCCTCTATATCGTGAGCTTACAAGCAGTGCTCTCGACCTCGTGTATCTGTCTGTCTCTGATTATCTAAGTGAGTCTGTAACTCCTCTTGATGCCCTGTACCGAGTGATTGGTAAAATGTTGGCTCTATATAAATCAATATTAATGTAATCGAGTCCTATTTAAACAATAGATACTTGTAAATTCACCTACTGAATATTTTTGCTGGAAGTCATTCAGACAAGAAATCCCAACAACCTTTGTTTTGTAAAATAAAAAGAAGACAAGGAATAGATCTGGCTACACCATTAGTTACAGTCACCTGCCTGCCAAGTGTGGTCTCTTGTTGCAATTAGTGGTTGTGGGAAAAGTTAAAGGGTAATAAAAGATACATTTGTTAAGTTACAATAAAGGCTGAAGTCAGAAGAATGCGTTTTTTTTATCATAAAGTATTGAGTTTAGCCAAACATGGAGTGTGCTTGACGAGAGCAATTGTAATTAGGAGATCAGGTTTCTCCCGTCTTTTCATCGTCGATGGCTTAGAACTCGATGCGGGAATATAAGGAATCGTTCCATACTAATCTTTCGAGTAGAATACTGTCATCTACGGTGAAAGTTACATTACGTTATTAATCGTTTTATGTTAAAACAAATGTGTAGGCAAAAATTAGCATGTCGAACTTATATATATATATAGTTGTTTTTCTACACCCTGTATTTTATTTTTCAGCAGTACCGAAGCAATTTAATAACAAAAATGGATGAATACACAGTTTTGAGAATAGTATAACCTATCTTTATATTCCATGGCAACACATCAGGGATGGATTGATATCCTGTATTTATCAAAATGGCTTGGCTTTTGTTATTTAATCAGTGTAATTATTTAAGAGAGATTTACATTTTGGGACTATCTTACCTCAATTCCATGGTATTAATAAGTATTTCCATGTCCTGAACTCACCTCCCTTTCTCGATTCTATGGCTAGCACTGTAGATCTGTTGTATTGCCATTTTCTCTTTGGAGTATGAGTAAAAATCATGCATAGCGTATTTCCTCACCCGCTGTCTAGTAAGTTGAGCACTTACAAGTCTGGTGGTACTCACTTTTCAGTAAGGATACAAACAAACCTGCATGCCACCAAGGCCAGGAACTAATAAAAATATTTTGAAAATTGGGCAGACTAGACGGCCCAAATGCTTCTTATCTGCCGGTGACACGTTCTATGTTTCTATGTTTCTTTCATTAAACCATTTCTATATAAAATGCCTACAATCTTCAATTAAACATAAATTATTTTTTGCGACAGTTGTCATTTAGCTACCCATGTTCTCTTTAGCTCTAATAATAAAATATATATATAGTAAACATTTAGATATGGGTGCTGCAGTGGATGTATATTTAGACTTTGCTCAGGCATTTGATGCAGTTCCACACAAAAGGTTACTGTACAAATTGACTGAAATAGGCTTAGGGTTGTTTGTGGACTGGCAATTGATTGAACGATAGAATGCAAAGGGTGGCGGTAAATGGGAAGTTCTCAAATTGGACAGATGTGATAAGTGGAGTCAACAGGTAAGAGAAATAAGCAGATCGACACTCAGGTGGTTAATAGTCAGCAGTGATTTGTTTAATCCAAAATAGTATTGCAAAAGGGAAGGTGATCACAGCAAAAAAAAATGGAAGTTGAACGGCAAACAGATAATATCCAAGCTTGGAGCGGGGTCACTGGTGGACTAGAGTGGGATATATTCAAGCACTTCACGCTTACCAGAGAGCCCGAACTTTTTCCTTTTCCTGTAGCATGATAAGTGGAGTACCTCAGGGTTCTGTCCTGGGTCTGCTTATTTTCAATTTGTTTATTAATGATCTCCCAGAGGGCATAGGGAGCCATGTCTTAGTGTTTGCCAATGACACAAAATTAAGTCTGAATTAGATGTATCTTTGCTGAAATTGGATTTGGACAAATTGGGTAATTGGGCAGATAAATGGCAAATCAAATTCAATGTAGACAAGTGTAAAATTATGCATTTTGGGTCCAATAATAAAAATGCAACATATAGTTTAAATGGTGTTTCCTTGGGGAACTCTAGCACTAGTGCACAGTGTCAACTGGCAGCTGCAAAGGCCAATAAGATATCGGGTGTATTAAAAGGGGTATTGACTCATGGGAGGAAGATATTATTCTGCCTCTTTATAGGTCCATGGTAGGACCTCACCTTGAACATGCGGTTCAATTCTGGGCACCTTTTTTTTATAAAAAAAATGCATTATGGAACTAGAGAAAGTGCAGAGGAGGGCTACATAACTAATCAGGGGAAAGGAAAGTTTTAATAATGAAGAAAGGCTGGCAAAGTTACATTTGTGTACACTAGAGAAACGGCAGCTTAGAGGGGACATGATAATTTTATATAAATATGAACAAAGTGATTTCTAAAGACCTGTTCATTAACAGAACAGTACGAAGGACAAGAGGTCACCAGATAAGACTTGAAAAAAAAGTAGATTTAGCCTATGACAGTGGAAGGCATTTTTTTTTTACAGTAAGGACAATTAAGATATGCAATTCTCTGCGTGAAGAGGTGGTTCTAGCAAATATATTAGATGCCTTTAAAAGTGGCCTGGATACTATTTAATGCATAGAGTGCTATGCATGTTAGTATAGGCAGTAATATTTGTTTATTTCTTGTTGATCCAAGGAGAAATCTGATTGGCATTTGGAGTCAATTTGATGGAAGCAAGTCTTTTTTCAACCTAAACTACTATCTAGCCTATGTAACTATGTAAAGTTGTAAATAAATAGAATGACAAAACCGGCTACAGGCCAAGGTGAGAGATTGGCAACAAGGAAAATTGATATATTCAAAAATATATTAGGAATATATTAATCACACCTTCAAAATGTATATCTTATTAATGAATGAACAAATATGAAGGTACCCGATACACTAGCCAAAAATAAGTATCTCATGTTAAATATGATATAATGACATACTTCATCTCTAGGCTCCTATGAAAATCTAATGGGTAAATATGCATTGGACTGCTCAATTTAATGTATATATGTGAGGATAACTCCCACACTCACTCACCAGCAACTTATTGGGAGGGACTGTGTTAGCTATGCAATGAGGAGCGTTTGTTACTCAGAATTAGGACGGCAGAACTGTGACTGTCCCACATGTAGCAGCAGGGTCGATTCTGGGCGGGTGCACGGGGTGCACAGCACCCAGGCGCAGTAACCCAGAGGCGCTGCTTGAGGAAGTTCTCTCCCTAACAGCGCCTCACCTTGAGGTGCGGCCCGCAGATGAGCGCCTGTGGTAACCGCACCTAGAAGTGAGCGCAGCACGACGGATGGAAGCTCCTTCCCATCGTGCTGTGTAACTTCCGGATACTCAGAGAGTCGGATGTCAGCTGACATCCGGCATTCTGAAGTAGCCATCAGACAGTGTTCTGCCTCCTAAGAGACAGAACACTGTCTGAAACATCCTCCTCCCTGCAAGTAAAGGTAAATGTGCAGGGAGGGGGACAAGCAGCTTAAATAAATTAAATGTAAGTGTGTATAAGGCTGTCTAAGAGTGTTTGTGTGTGTGTGTAACTGTGTGTGAGTGTGTATGTAAGTGTGGGTTTGTATGTATGTATGTATGTGTGTAAGTGTGACTGTGTGTGCACGGGTGTCTGTGTAAGTGTATGTATTTTAGGCTGTGTAGTGTTAGGCTGACTGTCTGTGTAAGTGTGACTGTGTGTGGATTTATGTGTGACCTTGTGTGTATTTACTGCGAGGGATCCTAGTCAGATACCTAGGGTGGGAAATTTCGGGGGGCTGCAGACCCCCAAACAGTGAAAAAAAAACCAAGAAAAAATGCACAGGCAGCTTGATCGAGATGATCGGGCTGCCCATGTGTTTTTTTCACGTGAGGCGCTCTGACATCAGATGCACGCCGGGTCACATGACCTATCTAGACTAATCGCCGGGAGCCAAACAGGCAGAATGGTAGGACACCCTGCTGCCTGCCACTAGCCACCAAGGATCAGGCTAAGCCCTGGGGTGAGGGGGCATGTAATGGAGGTGATGGGGCATGTAATGGAGGTGATGGAGGCATGCGATGGGGGTTATGGAGGTATGTAAGGGGTATGATGGAGGCATATAATGGGTATGATGGAGGAATGCAATGGGCGTGATGAAGGCATGTAATAGGGTGATGGAGGCACGTGATGGGGCATGTAATGAGAGTGATATAGGTAGTAATGGAGGTGATGGAGGCATGTAATGGGGGTGATGGAGGCATGTAATGGGGTGATATGGGTTATGGGGCATGTCGCGTGTGGGTATGGGGGTGCCCGAATTCTTTCTGCCTAGGTCAGCACAAAACCAAGATACACCACTGTTGTAGCTGAGTAAATGTGGCTATGTAATTGTGGCTGTGTATGTCGATATAGCTCCTTGCCAAAGGCACTGGAGACCGTAGGTACACCTCTGCAAACAGCTGCCCAGGTGCTGCTTAGCTGCCACCAGAGCTGGCTCTGCAGGCCCTCAGACCTCACTCAGAAATTCCTGCTCTTGCCGTGCTCAGTTATGATCAGAGCGTTGGAACATGACACTCTGAGTCACCAATATGCGCGGGGAGATCGGGGCACCGCTGACTGAGTTCTGAGATGAGGTCAGGAGGGGACATGGAAAAGGGACATGGGAAGAGACAAAGACATGGGGGTAGGAGATAGGAGGAGAGACAGACATAGGGAAGGCATGGAGGAGAGAGATAGACATGGGGAGCATGGAGCAAAGACACACATGGGGGTGTGGGAGAGGAGAGATACACAAGGGGGAGACAGATAAATGGGGGTTATGAGGCGTCAGAGACAGACAGGGCTGTATAGGAGGAGGTACAGAGACATGCAGAAAAACAGACCACCATGGGAAACAGAAATACAGATATAGAGAAATACATGGGGCATGAGGGGAGAGAGATAGACATGGGGTATGAGAAGAGAGAGATATATATATACATGGGGGTATGGGAAGAGACAGGCGTGAAGATATGGGGGAGAGAGAGACAGACATGAGGGTATGGGAGAGAGAGATAGACATGGGGGTATGGGGGAGAGAGACATGGGGGTATGGGGGAGAGAGACGTGGGGGTATGGGAAGAGAGACAGACCTGAGGGTGTGTGGAGAGAGACAGACATGAGGATATGGGTAGAGAGAGACACAGAGATGAGGGTATGGGGAGAGAGATAGACATGAGGGTATGGGGAGAGAGATATAGACATGAGGGTATGGGGAGAGAAATAGTCATGAGGGTATGGGGAGAGAGCTAGACATGAGGGTATTGGGGGAGAGAAGGAGACAGACACCAGGGTACGGGGGAGAGAGAGAGAGACTGTATACTTATTTTCCAATGATGCTCAGCCAGACTAATTGGAGACTTTGGCTGGTTGGGCATCATGGGAACGGTAGTTAAAACATATTCTGCTAGCCAGCCCAAAGTCTCCCATGTTGCAGGCTGAGCATCATGGAAATGGTAGTATACTACATAAATAAATAAAAGCACTACACAGTATTATGGCCAAATATTTATCTTTATTCAAAAGAAAAGTTTGTGTGGGTCCTTCAAAATAAAGTTTGTTCTATTGTCGTCGCCACTCCCCTCCCATTTGAAATGGGACAGACATGTACAAAGGGGAGGAGTTAGTGATTTAGCCACACCCACCTGGGGGGGGGGCACCCGAAAAAAACCGCCACCCAGGCGCCCATGACCCTAGGATCTGCCCTGTGTAGCAGGACAGTTGAGAGGTATGTGTGCGCATAGATATATTATACACACATGTAGGAAACAGACAACAGTCTGCAGGAGAAGATCAAATTACCAGCCATCACTTATCAACAGAGGGAATATTTTGAAACACTGATAAATCTAAGATTTCAACAGATGATTTCACAAGCTAAGTCCCAGAGTCAACAAGTGTCATTTTTCAATGAATACACTCATTACCTCAGTGACCTGCCATTTCTCTTTCATGTCGACAAGCGAGTGTATTATATTCATAATGGTTTATGTAAGCAAGGATACGTGACTTAAGGTGTACCGATACAAGCCCTAACAAAATATCTGGGTGTGCTAAGAGACATGAAGCCAGACTACATACCATGTCACAATGCCAAAACGTGCTCTGTAATATCAGGTAAAGGGTTAGCTCATGGAAAAAAAAGAGTTTTGGAAGCAATGTGGATGTAATTTTTTTTTTTTATATACTATTATTTATTTTTTTTTATACTATTTTTTTTCCCCCAATTGCGTAAAGAGCAGAATGTTCAACGATAAAAAAGTAAAGGAAGATGTTGCTTCAGGGTTATTCTACAGAAGGGAGGCAGTATTTAATTATTACTTCTGTGGCTGCTTAATCTTCATTAGGTACCTGTAGAGATGACTGTCTGCCAGCGGAGATTTTTTTTGTGTGTTGTTTAAATAGATAGAATGGATTTGCTGCCACGATCTACATTTTATTATTATTATATATATTTTTTTTTTTGTTATCAGATGTCGGCAAGCTCAGGGTTTCAACATGTCAGGGTTGGAATTTCTGCCCATAGAAAAATCAGGAGATCAATTGGGTTTAACTGTTTTAGTGTTAGGGGGCAAAAGCACAGATGTTGTGATCAAGGTACAATGAGGACTTAAATATGGATTCTGCAGTTTCTGCCTTGAATGCATTATTTTTTTTCAGGTCGCTGATTTCTACACGCAAGACAATTACAGGTTGAGTATCCCTTATCTGAAGATCCAAAAACAGAAATTACCCAAAATCCGGAAGAAAAAAAATTCGGATGTGGGTCAATTCGGATAAGGGATACTCAACTTCCTGGCATCCAGCAGTGAAGCTCCATGGCTTCACCTTTCTGGGTGCCATAAATCGGAATCCAGCGCTCATGGAAAACTTAGTTCCCAGAGCGATGCAACGGGAGGGAGGGACTACATGCGACGGACAGAAATGATCTGTTATCTGTAAGTATCCATTATCCAAAATGCTGCCACCCCTGAACATTTCTGAAAAAGGGGAACCCAACCTGTCCTAACATTTCTGGTCTTGAATGCTTGCAATCAAACTCTCAGTTAGCCAATAAACTGTATCATTTTAACTAGTTTTTAACTTCCTGTTTTTCCATGGCTAGCATGATACTAATCTTTTATTCTTTTAACTTTTTTTGAGGCACTGGGTTACATAGAAACATAGAATGTGTCGGCAGATAAGAACCATTCGGTCCATCTAGTCTGCCCAAATTTTTTTTTTTTTGAGTACTTTTATTAGTCCCCCTTTTCAGGTCTAATAGCTAGGATAGCCTTGTGTCTATCCCACGCATGCTTAAAATCCTTGACTGTGTTTACCTCTACCACTTCTGCTGGCAGGCTATTCCATACATCCACTACCCTCTCAGTAAAGTAATACTTCCTGATATTACTTTTAAATCGTTGCCCCTCTAATTTAAGACTATGTCCTCTAGTTGTGGTAGTTTTTCTTCTTTTAAATATACTCTCTTCCTTTACTGTGTTGATTCCCTTTATGTATTTAAATGTTTCTATCATATCCCCCCTGTTGCGTCTTTCCTCCAAGCTATACATTAGAGTACGTTTTTGGGGCTGTTCTATGTTTCTATTGATAGAAGCTGGGACATAAAAGGCACCACTTTTAGGACACCACAAAGGACAAGAAGTCACCCGCTTAGACTCGAAGAAAAGAAATGTAGTCTACGACAGTGGAAGGGATTAGTTCCAGTAAGTTAAAGTTATGTTAGTATAGGCATTAATATTTATTTAGTGCGTGTTTGCGATCCAAGGAGAAATCTGATATCATGTTTATCCGCATCCTACCCCTTAAGTATGATTAGGGTGTTAGAGTGGGCGTTCAAGTCTAGCCCTTGTGCCCAGTTTTTACATAGGGCTTGAGGCTGGTCATCTGATTTCAGTATTAATATAGCTGGCACTGTGGCTATTTGGTGTACAGAATGTACCCAGTGGAGAGCCAGTTCCATTAACAGCACTTTTGACAGTCGTTAATGTGATCTTTACTGAAGGTGCGGCAGCACCAAATTTATAGACACTAAGGATATAAAGTTGTGTTTCATTTAGTCACTTCCTGTGCTGCTGGAATAGAATACACTGTGTGGACTGTAATAGACTTGCTCTTCTACACAGTAGGAGCTCTTAATAGTGCAACACATTGTCTGGTAACATCACTAGACAGACAGGAAATTCTATTAATTTGATTGAAATTATTCTCATTGGTTCCTGCAGAAAAAAAGGGAAATGGATTTTTACTCAGCTAGAGTGGCCAGTCCTGGTTTCTTGCAAACTGCTGTAATTTCACAAATTCATCTAGCTGTAAGTATTTTAAATTTTAAGCAATGCAAAAAAGTAAAACATGCATTTTAAAGTATTTTGAAAGCACAATAATACGCACCAATATTTGGAAAATGCATTTTGGGCACCAGACAGCCCATTTAACTAAAAAAAAATTTAAAAAAATAGTAATAATAACCATATGTATTTAAAGAAAGCTTTTATGAGGATCATCGTTCATGTCACACATGTTGGAACAATAGTATAATGATAGATTCCGCCCTGGAACAAGATGTGCACTTGAAGGAGCAGACTTGTAAATGCCAAATAAAGTAAATACATGATGGGTTTTACAAGAAAATAGAAAACGATGTTTACAATACGCAGATATTTTATTATAGGTACTCTGGGCCAGCAATGTCTTAGGGCCAATTGTGAGAGCTACAGCTGTGCCTCCATGGCATAGATCACTAAAAACTGATCTAGCGCCTTCGCTGCAGGCTGCTTCCTGCTCCGTTGCCACAGCAACCTTAAATGCCAAAGGGATGTCATGCGCTTGTCAGGTGAAAGCTGACAACATAAGTAGAGCAAGCAATTCATGTCCCAGGCTAGAGCTTGTACCACTGCTCTGCTTGAACCCCGTGAGCTGGGAGCCCCACTCAGTGGCCCTGCCTTCTCCTGTTACCACTCAGCTTCATGTTGTGCTGTGCCCACTCAGTTTCCCAGTCTTCCCCTGTCCCCATTTATCGTCCTGGACCATTCTGCGTATCTTCTCCCATTGCTGCATAGAGGTCCAAAAAGGTCACTTTGTACGGTCTGTCTTCTCTCTTTCCTTACATTGTCCCTCACAAAACAGAAGAAATAAAAACAAACAAATAAGTGCAAGCTTGAGGGAAGAACAAAACTACAAAATGTGGACTTGCAATGGTTAATAAGATGGGGAGCCTAAGATAATTTAAAAAAAAAATGCAACTTGGACTAAAATAATAATTTATATATAGTAATATTTCCTGTTCTAGTAATTTAAGACTTTTAATATCCATCATCTCAATATTTTCCTAGCCGTAGTTTTGATTTCTAGCTCATTTGAAAATCACTAGATTGTTAATGGAATATTCTGAGAAATTCTGTAACCTGCCTAACAGGAAGATGTTCAGCACAAAATGTTGAAAAAGATTCCAAACTTTCCTGCTCCAGACTTCCTTGCTGTTGTTTACATTACAAGAGGATCTGTTCGGATCAATGGGTTCTCCTCAACTGAGCACAAGGGAAGAGTCCAGAGATCAGTCTGATTTGGAAGCTGAAAGCAATGATTGGTAACATCACTCACAACCTGCACATGAGGAAATGTGAGGACATTCCTATGACTGACTGCCAGTAGATGCTAAAGATACCCAATTTTTTTTGCAGAGAGCAATGAGGTATGAGGGTCTAAAGAGAGAATTTCAGGGAATTGACACAGGAATTTCAAACTTAAGGCCAAAGTAGTTGAGTTGAAAAAACCCAGCTGCATTGGAGAAAAGTTGGCTACACTGGCCTCCTGGCTCCTGAATACATATCTGTCAGCTTTAATATGCACGTGTATGTCCAGCTTTTCATTACTGAATTGATAGTATAAAGCATATTTTATATTTCAGAGCCTATTCACCATTAACTCATGACAAATATTTTTTTTTTCTAAACCGATGCTGGCTTGTCCGCTCATGAATTTATATCTTAAGGAGTCTTTTGACGTTTCTACATCTTGTCTAATGCGCTTGCAATCAATCTTTGCAAATCAGCGCAAGGTCACCCTCAAGGTCATTGGCAGAAGCCTTGGTCAAACACCACAGCAATTCATCTCTAGATATATAGCTATCTTTGTGACTTTAACCCAACCGCAGGTTTGTTTACTATCTAAATGGTATTAAGGCTTCTGGTATATGAATGTGAAGTGCTTATTAAGCGAAATAATATTTTCCTTTTCAACACTACCTGTATTCAGAGGCACCATTTTTGCTCGTGAATCAGTTTCTATAGATTGTGAATGCTGCCTTGTCTGTTCTTTGTGTATTCATTTTTTTTTGGGGGGGGGGGGGGGGAATTTCTTCTGCCATGAATTTTGTAAACTACTAATGTAAACTAGTTGTATGTTCAGTTACTCGTTCAATTTAGAAATTTGACCAGAAAATCCTTGCTTTGTTTCCATTTCTAGATTTCAAGAGAATTCATGTAAAATATTTTTGTTCATCCACAGCATGCCTTTATTTCCCATTAATCTAAGAAGCCTACATGTATTCGGCAGTGATTTAATTTGATACAGTTTGTACGGCGGTTACAAAAATAATTAGCTCTCCCGCACTACAGAAAAATGTAATCGAGTATTATTCTTTTGAGTGAATGGACCCTGTTTGTTATGTTTATATATGTTTAATAGCTAGTGTTAGAACATCCAAAGATTGAATCATCAAAGAGGATACTTGTCTAAGCATTAAAAGTACATGCACACATAAGTGAGTAAAAAAGATAGTCCAGTGAATAAACTACATTTCAAAAGTGCATCAGTACTAATGTAAATAAAATGTGCGACACTAGTGACCTCCTGCAGTGAAAAAGGGAATAGACTTAATGTATATACGAAAAGTGAATGGTAGAAACATGGTATAAAGGAAATAAAAACAAAATAATCAAAAACGAATATGAAAAATATAATGTAAAGTTTGCATACGCTGGCAGAAATTGCGAAATTCTGGCATTGATTTTGAAAATATGACTGATCTTGCTAAAAAAGGGTATTTTATAGAAGGATAATGATCATATCAAGCCATTTATTATTACAAAGTTGTTTGGCTTCTTTTTAAATCATAATAATAACATAAATCACCCAAATGGCCCTGATCAAAAGTTTACATACCCTTGAATGTTTGGACTTGTTACAGATACACAAGGTGACACATACAGGTTAAAGTGGCAATTTAAAGGTTAATTTCCCACACCTGTGGCTTTTAAAATTGCACTTTTTTTGTGTCTGTGTATAAATAGTCAATGAGTTTGTTAACCTCACATGGATGCACTGAGCAAGCTAGATACTGAGCCGTGGGGAGCAGAAAAGAACTGTCAAAACAACTGCTTAAAAAGGTAATGGAACTTTATAAAGATGGAAAAGGATATAAAAAGATATCCAAAACCTTGAAAATGCCAGTCAAAACTATTCAATCCATTATTAAGAAGTGGAAAATTCGGAGATCTCATGATACCAAGTCAAGGTCAGTGTCAGGGTCTGAGACCCACTCTGCCGCCGCCAGGTGGCCCTTACCTGATCCTGCAGCTCCCCAGTCCTCCTCTGCCTGCCGAATGAGCACTCCAGGATTCGATAGACTGCATTGCCAGCCTCTAGTAACATAGACACCGCAAATTGCGGGTGCCTGTGTCTTGCGGCCATCGAGAGGGTGTGGCCTAGTTCTATCTGCCGCGACCTCATTGGTGGATGGGGGAGAGGCGGGGGAGAAGGCTGGAAATCTTCATAGAGTACCAGAAAGTAGGCGGAGTTAAGGGGTCACTCTAAACTGGTGGGAGGGGTTTTGGTCCTTCAGCCCTATAAAAACCCAGCAATGCCTTCAATCAATGCTTGGTTGTCAAGCTGTTCATAGCTCTGCTCTGCTCAGCCCCTGTTACCCACTTGTGGATATCCATATTGACTATTACTGATTTCCTTGGCTATTGACCCCGGCTTGTCTACAGATTTCCCTGCTTGTACCTTGCCTCGATTATTACACCGTTTTGCCTTTACGCTGCCTGTCCCGACCCTGGATTGTTATAAATGTTTTCCCTTACTGTACCTACTTAGACTCCGAGCTGTGTGTGGTCGTTTATCCTTTGGGCCCACTTTATCTTTAAGTAGCTCCCTTCACGAGCCCGGCAGTCAGGTAGACTAAGAAACATTCCAACCAGAAGAATTGTTCATACAAATAAAAACCCACAGGTAACTTCAGGAGAAATACAGGCTGCTTTGGAAAAAGATGGTGTGGTTGTTTCAAGGAGCACAATACGATGAGATTTGAACAAAAATTAGCTGCTTGGTCAAGTTGCCAGAAAGAAGCCCTTACTGCCACAATAAAGCCCAGATACAATTTGCCCAACAACACCTTGACACCCCTCATGGCTTCTGGCACACTGTCATTTGGAGTGACGAGACCAAAATAGAGCTCTATGGTCACAACCATAAGCGCTATGTTTGAAGAGGGGTCAACATGGCCTATAGTGAAAAGAATACATTCCCCACTGTGAAGCGTGGTGCTAGCTCACTAATGTGAGTTCTAAATGCACGGGAAAATTGTGAAAATTTATGGCAAGGTGAATGCGGCATTTTTTCAGAAAATACTGGCAGATAATTTGTATTCTTTGCATATGAGTCCCATAAGAAATAAAATACATGTGTTTTGCCTGCTCACTTGTGTTTTATTTAAAAATGGTGCATATATTACCAGTTCTCCAAAATTCACCAATTTTTGAGCACAGCTGTTTAGATAAATATACACACAAATCAGCCATAACATTATGACCACCTGCCTCATATTGTGTAGATGCCAAACAGCCCTGACCCGTCGAGGCATGGACTCCACTAGACCTCTGAAGGTGTGCTGGGGTATCTGGCACCAAAACGTTAGCAGCGGATCCTTTAAGTCCTGTAAGTTGTGAGGTGGGGCCTCCATGGATCGGACTTGTTTGTCCAGCACATCCCACAGATGCTCAATTGGATTGAGAGCTGGGGAATTTGGAGGCCAAGTCAACACCTTGAACTCATCGTTGTGTTCCTCAAACCATTCCTGAACCATTTTTGCTTTGTGGCCGGGAGCATTATCCTTCTGAAAGAGGCCAATGCCATTAGGTAATACCGTTTCCATGAAAGGGTGTACATGGTCTGCAACAATGCTTAGGTAGGTGGTACATGTCACAGTATCATCCACATGAATGGCAGGAGCCAAGGATCCCCAGCAGAACATTACCCAAAGCATCACACTTGCAACCTGTCAGAAATCATAATGTTATAGCTGATCAGTGTATAGTGCCACTGTATAGTGAAAACTTCAAGTGAACCAATAATCACAATGTGGTGATAATGTATTTGATTTGATGTCTAAAGCACATATTGTGGAACAAATACAAATATATATAAAATAATGGGTTCCAGATCACATCGTAATCAGGAAATTCCATGAACTAGATCCTAAAAAGTGAAAAATATGTTGCAGTATGTACAAACAAGTATACACATAATGAAATGTATCAAGTGCAATGGATAGATTAGCACACTCACAGAATCAGCTCCTATAAACCTAGGAGTTGAAGGAAAAGTCACCTCTCGTCAGTTTTCTGATATAGATGAAAAAACACTGATTTATTTAGCACATGGGTAACCAAGTTTACTGCCGTGACATCTGTTTACTGCCTTTCTGGGTACGGTGGCTCCCATGGTACAAAACGTGATCTCTTCGTAGATGTGGTGGCTGCAGTAAGCCAAACAATTCAGCGTGTTTTGTTTTTACCAAGACTTCATCAGGGTAGGATCTTAGTGGTGCCGATTTGGTCCTTAGAGGGATGCTACCACTTACATGAGATGTAACTAGATAACCTGGTCATTTAAAACAGACAGATATATAAATCATATGTCACTGTTTTTTTAATATGATATAATGAATTGCTCGTGGCTCCATTTTGTGAATATTTCCCATGATGCAACATCGTCCAAAATCTTCCAGCCAGTCTCGCTTTATAACTGTGGTTAAAGCCTGCATGATGATGTCATAAGATACTCCCCTGCTCTCTTACTGGCTCCTGGGTATCATAGTGGGCAGGACTAGGTGTCTGTGTACAACTTTTTTTTTTTACCTGCCTTGCAACACAGAGAGGAGATTAATCTGATCAAATCTGATTTGGTGAAGGTTCACAATGACTGGTTTGATACTGATGGATGGACAGCACCAGCAGCTGGGTTATGATGGTTAAGCCCCTGAGATATGAATGATAGTCTGGTCTTACAGATAGCAACAGCAGCATGGCTGAGGGGCTCAGACCAACCTATGTAACAAAGACTTACTCTAACAAGACAAAGTCAGTGGTACGGAGAAGGCAGCAGGAATCAAAATTGAGGCTCTCTCACCTCCAGGGCCGTCTTTAACGCGTGGCAAACGGGGCAGCTGCCCTGGGCCCATTTACTCCTGGGGGGCCCCAAGGCAGCTGTCCCGTGGGCCCCCAGCCCCTGCTGTCGCGTTCACAGCGCATTGCGCTTGTGAACGCTTTTTTCCGGCAAGCCGCATCCGATGGATGCGACGGCCGAAAAAAAAAAAAAACTGACGCCGGATGTGACGTCGCGTCACATCCGGTGTCTGTTTCCCTCCTCCGTGCAAGAGGGAAGACTGCACGGAGGAGACATCCGGCGGGGGACACGGAGCCGCTTCATGTAAGTACGGGGGGGGGGGGCTGGCTGGCACAATATTCCTGGTATCTGATTGGCACAATATTACTGGGCATCTGTTTGGCACAATATTACTGGGTATCTGATTGGCACTATATTACTGGGTATCTGACTGGCACTATATTACTTGGCATCTGATTGGCACTATATTACTGGGCATCTGATTGGCACTATATTACTGGGTATTTGGCACTATATTACTGGGCATCTGATTGGCACTATATTACTGGGCATCTGATTGGCACTATATTACTGGGTATCTGGCACTATATTACTGGGTATCTGACTGGCACTATATTACTGGGTATCTGATTGGCACTATATTACTTGGCATCTGATTGGCACTATATTACTGGGCATCTGACTGGCACTATATTACTGGGCATCTGATTGGCACTATATTACTTGGCATCTGACTGGCACTATATTACTGGGCATCTGATTGGCACTATATTACTGGGTATCTGACTGGCACTATATTAATTGGCATCTGATTGGCACTATATTACTGGGTATCTGATTGGCACTATATTACTGGGTATCTGACTGGCACTATATTACTTGGCATCTGATTGGCACAATATTACTGGGCATCTGATTGGCACTATATTACTGGGCATCTGATTGGCACTATATTACTTGGCATCTGACTGGCACTATATTACTGGGTATCTGATTGGCACTATATTACTGGGTATCTGACTGGCACTATATTACTTGGCATCTGACTGGCACTATATTACTGGGCATCTGATTGGCACTATATTACTGGGTATCTGATTGGCTCTATATCACTGGGCATCTGATTGGCACTATATTACTGGGTATCTGATTGGCACTATTTTACTGGGCATCTGACTGGCACAATATTACTGGGCATCTGGCTGGCACAATATTACTGGGCTCTGACTTGCACAATATTACAGGCATCTGACTGGCACAATATTACAGGCATCTGACTGGCATAATATTACAGGCATCTGACTGGCACAATATTACAGGCATCTGACTGGCACAATATTCCTGGCCTCTGACTGGCACACTATTACAAGCATCTGACTGGCATAATATTACAGGCATCTGACTGGCACAATATTACAGGCATCTGACTGGCACAATATTCCTGGCCTCTGACTGCACACTATTACAGGCATCTGACGGGCATAATATTACAGGCATCTGACAGGCACCATATTCCTGGGCTCTGACAGGCACAATATTCCTGGGCTCTGACAGGCACAATATTCCTGGTATCTGACTGGCACAATATTATTGGTATCTGACTGGCACAATATTACTGGTATCTGACTGGCACATTATTACTGGGCTCTGACTGGCACAATATTCCTGGGCTCTGACAGGCACAATATTCCTGGTATCTGACTGGCACAATATTATTGGTATCTGACTGGCACAATATTACTGGTATCTGACTGGCACAATATTACTGGTATCTGACTGGCACATTATTACTGGGCTCTGACTGGCACAATATTGCAGGCATCTGACTGGCACAATATTACTAGGCTCTGACTGGCACAATATTACTGGGCTCTGACTGGCACAATATTACTGGCATCCGAAAGTTACAATATTACTGGCATCTGAATGGCACAACAATTATGGCATATGTGTGTGTGTGTGAGGGGGGGGGGGGGTAACATTGTGATGGATGGCGGGATTGCATGCAGGGGAGGGGGCAGGGTCCAGGGGGCCCAAGCAAATGCTTGCCCAGGGTCCAATCCCTATTAAAGACGGCCCTGCTCACCTCCGTGCTGCACTGCCGTCTGCCGCCCGAGTTTGTCTCCTAATCCGATCCTTCACTATGCGAGCGGAAGCGCCGCATAGTGAAGGACGGACTTTCTCCTCCCTCAGACCTCCCCTGTAATGTACGCGTTCGCGTACACGCGTTCCGTGACGTCACGCAGAGGCGGAGTCACGGCAACGCAAGGGTGAGGCCCAGCCGCAGTGCCAGAGGAGAGGGTGCAGAGCGGAGCACAGGCACATCGTTTTTCCCAGGAGGGGTTCTGGGGCGGCCGGCTGGCTGGTAAACTTTAAGTAAGTTTAAATTTGATTGATTGATTTCTGAGGCTGCAGGTTTGATTTCGTGTTTGAGGTCCGGCTATATTATTTATAGTTCTGAGATTGAGAATTAAATAGACACACACCTGCATAAAAAATGTGAAATGTTTGTTTACATTGCTAAATGCTTAATTAATAAAAAAAAAAGTTTTAATACAGTTTTTAAATGTTTGTTTATATTGATAATTATATGAATGCGGGTCTGTATGTAAGTATGCAGGGTGCATTTGTGTATGTGTGTGTATAGATATATAGATAGATTTATATCTATCTATATATCTATACACACACACGTGTGCGGCGTGTGTGTTTGTGCTTTAGGGTGCACACCCTAATGCAATAGGCTGCGCACGCCTATGCACTGATGCCTACTTGGTTGTGTTTAATCATGCCTCTTCTGCCCATCCTATTTTTTCCTTCCCTCTATCTTTCTTTTTTCTTTATTGCTTGCATTTGTTTCCCCAAAATGTACAATCCATTTTGGTTTTCCTACCTCATTGAAAAATGTACTATTAAACAATAAGAAAATATTATAATATACAACATGAGAAAAGAAGAAGGTGCAAGGTGTATATTCTCATTATACTTTCATATTAACAAAGTCAGATACATTTATAACAAATAAAACAACAGAAAATGTTCTAATGTGTTAATCATATCAATGGAGCAATGTTATTCGTCGTATGACGTCGTTGACGCATTTCACCGGACAAAGTACTTTCTCACACATACGTGAGCTTATGCAAAGGAAAAACCTTTAGGAACATTTATTTATTTCTGACTTGAAGATAAGTGTATCAATATATATTATTTTAATAAGGAAGTGTGAGAACTGTGAGAACTTTTCCTCCACGAACAATGCTTTTGCGAAACTTGCACAGCTGACTCTTGACCACAGTGCAGTAACCGTTTTCGACGTCTTTTTCTACCAGTCTGAATTCCTTGCTTTGCCAAATATGGGAATGCATAGTATGGGCAGATACGATTACAAGTGTTTGCTTCCGAAATTAAACCCTAGGATATTCTGCAAGTCTCATCATATTTACATTAGCATTGTTACCATTCTAATCTTTAATTATTTTAAAGCTTCAGGTTTCTATGGGAATCATTTAACAAGAAAAAAAAATATTTGCATTTGCCTGAGCTAGGATTTACACAAAATACACTTTCCCTTTGAAATCTTCTTTGTCGTGCATCAGCAGAAAAGTGTCTACTTCAAAGTTCTGAAAAACAACACAGTGATAGTGTTTAGTTGGAGGTCATCATTGCTTTCCCAGTATTCTCTGGCTCTGTAGTCTGGATCCTGCTCATGAACCTTACTTACCATTCCACTTCGCCTTATAAGACGCACCTGACCATAAGACGCACCCAGTTTTTAGAGGAGGAAAACAAGAAAAAAAACCTCAATATGCCAGGATTTAGCCAATCAATATGCCAGGATTTTTCCCCTCACTATGCCAGGATTTAGCCATTAAATATGCCGGGATTATGCCCCCCACTATGCCAGGATTTTGCCCCTCACTGTGCCAGGATATTTCCCCTCACTGTGCCAGGATATTGCCCTTCACTGTGCCAGGATGTCTTTTGCCCCTCACTGTGCCCGGATGTTGCCCCTCACTTTGCCAGTCTTTTTCCCCTCACTGTTATGCTCGTTTTTGCCACCCTCCTCCCCCCCTTCCCTAGCACTTACCTCTCCGTTGAATTTCATACTTACCTCCATGCTGCTCTCCGTTGCTTCCTCCGTGCAGTCTAACCTCCTGCACGGTGGAAGGAAGCTCCTGGCGCTTTTTTCCCCCCCCTTCTTAACTCTATTGACGTCGCGCGACATCAATAAAGTTAAGAAGAAAAAGAAAAAAAAAAGTGACCGGAGCTTCCTTCCTCCGTGCAGGAGGTTAGACTGCACGGAGGAAGCGACGGAGAGCACACAACGGAGAGCAGCATGGAGGTAAGTATGATATTCACCTCATAAAACGCACAGACATTTCCCCTCACTTTTGAGGAGGAAAAAAGTGCGTCTTATGAGGCGAAAAATACGGTAGGTGGTGGGTCTATACTTACAGAGCACCTCAAATGCAGAATTGTCTTCCAGATAACAACAAGTCTTATAAACTCAGAAAGTACCAATGTTAATGAGCTATAACCGTTGATATATATACAATCACCGCATTTGCTCGATTATAAGAGGAGATTTTTTTCAGAAAAAAAGTTCTGGAAAAACAACCTCGTCGAGGTTCGTCTTTTTTAACTCTGTTCCCGACAATGGACGTGCCTGGCACGTCCTGCGATGAATCAAGTGGTTTTCGCGAATAAATTAAATTAAAATTAAAACATATTAAGGGATAGCATAAGGGTTAGAGTTGGGGTTAAATTTAGTGTTAGGGTTAAATTTTGGGTTCGGTTTGGGGTCAAAAGGTCACTATAGGAAAAAAACAAAAAACACTATTTTTGTAGTGTAGTATTTCTGAACTTGGGACAACATTTAGAAACTATTTAGATGGGCTCTTTTTTAATGATTTTATTTGTGTAAATTATATTTTAGGTCAAAGTTCGAAAAAGTGGGTTTTTTTTAAATTTTTCATCATATTTTATGATAATTTGTTGTAGTAAATTATAAGATATGATGAACATAATGGTATCTAATGAAAGCCCTTCTTATGACGATAAAAACAACATATAATCTGTGTGGGTACAGTATGTGAGAAAGAAGAAAATAACAGCTAAACACAAACACCCCAGAAATGTCAAAACAGCCATTGTCACCAAGGGAAAGTCAAGGTGAAAATGTCTTGTCACTAAGGAGTTAATCAGACCGTTAGATCCGCCGGTAGATACCTCAATGCTGCAGTTCGCCAACACATAACAGCAACAGCCGCCAGCGCCAACTGATATCGTGTGCTTCCGTCGCTAGCCATCCGGTCAATATAACATCCTCCGTGCTGTATGATCCCCTGTGGGCCATCCACTGGAAACAGCAGTAACGTGGATCATGTGACACACGCAATTGTGTCTGAAAAACTTCATGCAGCATGTTGTGCCATACGCCCTGCCTATCTGCCTGTGGCACTATGATGTGCCCTTTTTATACCATCTTCTCTTCACAATTTGTGAAGAGGAGATGGTTTAAAAAGAGCACATCACAGTGAACTACATTTACCATGATTCAGAGGTTCCTTAAAGGTGACTGAGGATCATGGGACGTGTTATTCCTACAGATGTGATATTCTCTGAGGCACTGAGTGATAGGAAGGTTAGTAAAAACTGTAAAAAAAAAAAAAAACACTCTACACATGTAATAAAATGTACCACTCCACATACTTCCCCCAGTCCTATACCCTCACCAGTGCTGTATTTACCGCGAGGAATCCTTAAAAAAAAAAACGCGGCCCTTTAAAAAAAAAAGACCGCGCTTGCAGGCAGAGAAGATCGGAAGATCCCCCCTCACCAACGCTCTGCCTGCCAGGCTGCACGGGGAGCCGAACAGGCAGCACAGAGAAACCTCCGTGCTGCCTGTTCGGCTCCCCGTGCAGTGTGCCGACACGGAAGTGCCGACAGTCACGTGACGGGCGCGCTGACGTCATACGCGCGCCCGGTCACGTGACCTGTCGGCACAATCGCCGGGAAGCCGAACAGGCAGCATGGAGGGTCCATGCTGCCTGCCTGCCAGGGAAAGGTAAGTGCTGATGGGAGACTGTGTGTGTGTGTGTGTGTGTGTGTGTGTGTGACTGAGTGTGATGGGAGTCGGAGTGTGTGTGATGGGAGACAGTGTGTGTGACTGAGTGTGATGGGAGTCAGAGTGTGTGTGATGGGAGACAGTGTGTGTGACTGAGTGTGATGGGAGTCAGAGTGTGTGTGATGGGAGTAGGAGTGTGTGACTGAGTGTGATGGGAGTCAGAGTGTGTGATGGGAGACAGTGTGTGTGACTGAGTGTGATGGGAGTCAGAGTGTGTGATGGGAGTAGGAATGTGTGACTGAGTGTGATGGGAGTCAGAGTGTGTGTGATGGGAGACAGTGTGTGTGACTGAGTGTGATGGGAGACAGTGTGTGTGATGGGAGACAGTGTGTGTGATGGGAGACAGTGTGTGTGGCTGAGTGCGATGGGAGTCAGAGTGTGTGTGATGGGAGACAGTGTGTGTGACTGAGTGTGATGGGAGTCGGAGTGTGTGTGATGGGAGTAGGAGTGTGTGACTGAGTGTGATGGGAGTAGGAGTGTGTGACTGAGTGTGATGGGAGTGTGAGCTTGATGTGAGTCTGAATGATGGGGCATGTCTTAAGTGTGTAACGTGGGTGTGCAGCTTGGGTAGGGGGGTGCCCAGATTTTGTCTGCCTAGGGCAGCACAAAATCAAGATACACCACTGGCCCTCACTACTGTACATACATGTGTATGAGTGAGTATCATATTTTTAATGTGCATATGAGTGTCAGAGTGTACATTAAGTGTGCATATGAGTGAGCAGCAGATTTTAAGATATTATACTTCTAACCAGAAAATCTGGTTGTTATGTGTTTTAATAATTAAAAAATGTTTTATTGCAAAAACAGTGAATTAGATTTTTTTCCCCATAGGGTAGTCTTATATTCAGGCCTTTTCTTTTTTTTTTCAACAAGATCCAAAATTAGGGGGGGATCTTCTTATAATCAGGGTCGTCTTATAATCGACCAAATACGGCATTTTAATGCATAAGTTCTGGCCTGGAATAATGCAATATATGTAAGGCCATCATGACAAAGGTTTCCTGTCATTTCCCTCACCTGTCAGTTAAGCCAAGAGCACGGCCAAGGGCACGGCAGGGGGGTGGCAGTGAGTGGATAGAGGGGATGGCCTTAGGCTATATATTGCAGGATTTACAGGAATGATTTCCTGTTTAAAGTAAAATGACAAGTTCCCTCCCTCCCATCCCTAGGTGACGAAGAAGGAAGTGGCAGCGGGGGTCCCAGAGGTTTGGCGCTTGTGCAGGGGGTTGGTCATCTGAGGTATGGCCAACCCGGTTGGGCAGTAGCTGTGGGAAGCTAGCTGCACGGGCTCCCCATGGGCTTGTCCCTGGGGAGTGAGGCATGGCTACTGTGCAAACAGGGACGTCAGTAGCCGTGAGTCATGTGGTACGCCTGCGCCAGATTCTCGGGGTCCTGATCCTAGATGGTCTAGGATAAGGCACACGCTACCGCTAAGGTTCAGTAGTATTGTTTCATGTTGTTTATATTTATGGTTATAAAAGCATGTGTTGGTTGGTATATATGTATATGTATATAATGTTTGTATATATATATAATTGTATATGCCCGGTTATTTATTTATTTATAAAGTTTTAACCATATTTGGTTTACAGTAATATTTGTTACTTATTTCAGCTATGTATTTAGCTGTCAATTTATGTTGCAGCATTTCAATAAAGACTGCGACCTTTCTAGCCACTCAGTTGTCTGTCTCTTTATTGGTGGGGGGAATGTATTATCAGGTATACCTTGGTCATGTCTAAATCAGATGCATTTTGATTAATTAAACAGTGCGCTGTGAAAAGGGACATGGGAATTGCAAAAACCAGGTCAGTATATCTCATCTGGAAAAATGATCCAGCTTTGCTACTCTTTCAGACTGTCTCACTGTTTTAGCGATTTGACCTCAAAGTGTAGTTGTTCCAAATCTAGCCCATTGCTCCAGGAATTCTGACAGAATTCCTCCGGTACGGCCTATTTGGTCTCGGAGAAACTTGATGGTGTGCAACAACCAAAACCTTCTTGTGGAAAATAGAGATTTCTTCTACCCTTCCCCCCTTCCCCCCCCCCCCCCCCCCCCCAAACGCTTTGTCCAATTCTCTTTTTCCCACATCTTTTGAAGTTGAAAAAATATAAACCACATCCAGTTCGATAGATAGGCAGTGAAAGTGACAGTAAAATGAACAGACACGTGGAATGCTATACTTTAAAAAAAAAAAAAAAAAGTTTTCCATGTTGTATAAATATACAGTGTTAATTCAAACATGCCTTCCCTGTGGGTTATGGAGTTTTATAAGCAGGAAGTAACTGTAACACAGAATGTGTTGAAATGAACTCAGACTAATGAAGATTGTCTCCAAAGAGTATTATTCCCCCCAAGATGACCCACGAACATGGTGTGATCTCAAGGCCACAGTAATAATTCCAGCATGAAACTGGATCCAGTTCCAACTTCCTATCCGTCTTCCGACTCCATCTGGAATGTGCATGTGTTGAAACCCACATGTAAAGTCATCTCCTCGGAGACCTACATCTCTGTGATGGGAGAGAGACAAATTAGGTGGACGTTTGAAATGAGCTCTGTTTAATTTTTGTAGGGGATTGTTGTATATGTATGCTGTCAGTCGACCATGGCAAGCTTCCCTCTGATCTGTGTTAATTAACACTGCTTTTCAACATACACACGTGATTATTGTTACAATTTCGTCTAGTGCAACTATTTCAGTACTAACTAGAGAGTTAGTATTGTATTGTAAAGAGGCAGTAAACCCAAAAAAGGCAATTTTTCCCCCCCTGTTTTATAATTATGTTGTGAAGATGCTGCTATACTGAGACTGTCTGGTGACTGTTTATTGCTGCTAGTGCTGTGTCTGTGTGTCGATTGGCTGGTAGGGTGGAAAGTAAGTGTGAATCAATGGCGGATCCAGAGGGGGCAATTGCCCCCCCCCCCCCCCCCGAGCAGATCTGGGCGAGGGGGGTGGAACGCACTGGGTGCGGAGGTGAAGGTCTGCCCCCACCCTGTAGAGGAGTGCGGTGCGGATCACTGATGGGGAGGCACAGGCAGCATTGGCTCTGTGTGTGTGTTAAGCACACTCCGAGCTCAATCACTGCTGCGGTCATGGTTCAGAGCATCGCAGTGCTTTGCGTCATCACTACGCGAGTGGAGCGCGAGGCAGCAATGTTTAAGCTCTGAGTGCGTTTAGCACATGTCCTACATGAACATAGAACTATGACACTATAGTAGTAGGGAGCATGCAGACGGTGAGACAGACACAAGATGTCAGCACTGTAATATGAGAAGGCGCACAGAACATGCTGAAGATATATAAGTAAGCTGTTTGTTCCAGCAGATAAGACCAGATAAAAGGGAATAATTAAGGGAATGCTTTTATATGGAAAATGTTTAGCTCTCTTTAAATGAGTAAAGTAAGGAAGGAAGCAAAAAAAAGGTACAAATATTTCTTTATGTTACTGCACTTTTGTGTATATTATTGTAAAAGTTGTGCAGATTGCAATGGAGTGTTCTAGCAGTATTATTAATAAATAGTTATAAAAGCTCAAATACCCTCTGGGGCACTATGCAATGTGTAGATAAGGCGCATGTAGTTGATGATATTACATGTTTGGACATGTATTAAGATAAACGTTAAAGAGCAGGGAAATAATAACACATTTTTTTGACAAGTAAAATATAAATAAGTACAAATTCCATATTGCGTATAGCCTGAATAGTTTTGAAATACCTTTAAATTACATATACTTATAAAGTACACAACAGTTATATGATATAACATCACATACAATAATTGGAAGATATTGAGGCAGCAAATTATTGTGCCCTTGGGGTCCCACATTAGGATAGTTTGTTACCTTTATAATAGCTTATTATGTGTATATCCTATTATCTATTCATAATTTTGGTAAAGCTTAATTATTCTAAAGCATAGTCCTAGGTAGCCAAATCTTTTTGTATAAGTCAAATAGGCCACTACTTACGTAGAAACCCCTCGGCAAAATAGGGGTCTCGAGTACTGCAGCTCCATGTCCTTGGCTTTATCCGGCTGGAAAAAAAAACACACAAAAAAACAGCTTGCCGCAGAGGCACTGGCTGGGGAGATCAGAAGATCTCCCCAGCACCCTGTCGGCAAGCAAGTTTCCATTCTGCCACTCTCGCGCTCCCCGCCGCTGTCTTCACGGCGGGTCACTTGAAACCCTTCTCCATTATATACTGAAAGTAGATCTGGTCCATAATCTCAGGTCAGGGAATCGGACCCGAAGATCTGCAATTTCTGACTAAACTGAGTTTTGCAGCCATGGTATGGTTGCAGTGGGTAATACAAGTTGTACAGTGATTTTAATTCTGTAACAATGAGCCAGGGTTTTTTTTAAAGTGCTCAGAATTAAACACACTCAAAAACTAGCCTCAAAATGAAGAGATCAGCATCAGCCACAGAAAGCTTCCACTGCTGCCACGGAGTGAGGTCTCCTGTCTCTTTAATAAGAATGTCATGGCTCCGGGCCGGCACCCTCCCTGGGCGACATGTCGGTTTTCTTCTCTCCCCTTTTTTTTTTTTTTTTTTCTCTCTCCTTTGCTTTCTTCTTTTTCTCTTCTTTTCTTTTTTTTCTGTTTGGTATATATGAATGCGCTAAATATGTGTAATTGCTGCACTTCTCTTTACATCTGAATACATACGCGATATTTATACTCTCCGCTCTGGATCTGGAACTAATGTTGTTTCTTATGTTTTGATTTATATAATATATAACAAATGATTACAGATTTTGGATAAGGACACAAGGATGATCCGCAACACAAATAAATCAAGCATACAATTTATAATTGAAATGTGTGGCAGAGTCTGAGTGTTTAATAAAAAAAAAAGAGAAAGAAAAGAGAAAAAAAAAAAAAAAGAATGTCATGGATTAATCATTCTTTATACAGAGGTTAAATGAAACAAATATATATGGATCAGTTTGGAATGTGATGACACTAAAACAGTATTAGTGAATGGAATGCATATGAGAAGAAAAGGATGAAATTGTACAGTGTTCACTTAAATAGGTCAAAATTTAAAGGCCACTTTGTAATGAAAAGGGGATTTAAACTAAAAGGGGGTCGATTCATTGAAAGGGGATTTGCAGGTGAGCTGAGGGGAGTTTAAATGAGATGAACATTTCATCTCACCAATTTAGCTATACATTGTGCAGGGACAAACCTGGTGAGTTTGTTAACAGGAGACACTCACTGGGTTTGTATAGGTAAAGTGGTGAGATGTTAATCTCATTTAAACCCCTCATCTCAACTCAACTCACCTTTTTCGTGAATAGCCTCAAGAGTGTTAAGATCAAGCAAAGCTATCGCCAGAAAGAAAATACAGGGTAGATACAATGTAAAATAAGACAATATTAATTGATTTCCATACTCGTAAAGCATATATATATATATATATATATATATATATATATATATGTAAATAAATATAATAAAGACATGTTTTACCCCTATTATCCTTCGAGAGATCTTTTGTTATTTCTAGATTTATAATGGAAGCATAAAAACAGTAGGGTTCATGGCCGGTATCTGAGACAATTGGTGTCAGGCAGCATTTTTTTGCACAACTTTCCTGTAAGGGCAATACATATCAAGTCCTACTGTGCCATTGGTGACTTTGTTTTATCTTTTTAGCACTGAAGATTTATATATGATGTACCTCACTGAATTTTCAAATCTGTGAGAGCACTGGTGAGACCGGATCTCCAGAAGGATAATGATACTTTGGAGAGAGTTCAGAGAAGGGCTACTAAACTGGTTCATGGGTTGAAGGATAAAACTTACCAGGAAAGGTTAAAGCATCTTAACATGTATAGCTTGGAGGAAAGACGTAACAGGGGGGATATGATAGAAACATTTAAATACAGAAAGGGACTCAACACAATAAAGGAGGAGAGTATATTTAAAAGAAGAAAAACTACCATAACTAGAGGACATAGTCTTAAATTAGAGGGGCAACGATTTAAAATTAATATCAGGAAGTATAGTGGATATATGGAATAGCCTTTCAGCGAAGTGGTAGAGGGTAAACACAGTGAAGGACTTTAAGCATGCGTGGGATAGGCACAAGGCTATCCTAGATATAAGATAGGGAACTGGGGACTAATAAAAGTATTTAGAAAATTGGGCAGACTAGATGGGCCGAATGGTTCTTATCTGCCAACACATTCTATGATTCTATGTTTCAATAATTCCCCCCCCCACCACATAGTGTATTATACTCAGAGATACACTATGTATATGTTATTTTGTACATGCGCCCCTCCATGGTATTGTCAGGATGGTGGAAGTACCAGTATCTCTTCCTCCACCATGACAGCGATGGACACAACTGGTTGATATGCAAAGTGCCGAAACATACACAATCCTGATCATCTCCGTACATTCCAGTTCAAGCATTCTAGAACCGTGTTCCTTGGATACACTACGCATATGCTTTGGGGTCAAGCTAGTAAAAGGTATATGTGGTTTGAGTTCATTGTACTTTGGTCGCATGCAGCCGTGTTCAATGTCAGAGCAGCGTGGTATAATTAATATTCCTTCTGACTCCCCATATAAACATCAAGGCAATGACACAAGCCATGTTACCTGCAGGAACACATAGTTTAATCCTGGAACCATTTCAAGGCAATACGACACACTGCAGAGTCTTTTTCCTGCAGCAAAACATGTCATGATTAGTATTTGCTAAACTATTTTAGAAATTTCAGCTCAGGCTTCTCCCTGCTGTGATTATTATGAACTGGATGGTTTATCCTGACTGCTTTGGCTCAGGTTAGATGTTATTTATTTACCCTGCCTGCTTCTTCAAAGCTGACAGGGGCTGCTTAGTGTACTGCTGGAGTGGTTTAGAGGGTTAGTGTTCAGATAGACTTACAGAAACGGTTATCACTCAGCATTCTTATCAGATGAAAGAACTTATTGCGGGGGGGGGGGGCTGAAGTTATTAAAGGGGCACTCCCGCCAAAAATGAAAACGGTTTATTTTTTGCATTTTTGATTTCAGATATGTGTTTTGTTTTTTGTTATGTGAGTTTATTTTATGAAATATTTTACTAAACTAGTGTGACTGGGTGCCACCATTTTGTGAAATGTAGTGTTTTTGGGTGCCATCGACAGATTTGCAATCCGCCTGAGTGTTCCAGGGATATCTATACACAGCAGTCCTCAACTTACATATCTAATAGCGCTGCTGTTAGCTTTTAGCTACTAGTCTTGAAACTTGTGTAAGTATGCTATATCTGTGCTGAAAAGAAAACCTCGGATTCCAGTCACCTTACAAAATGCATCGTGACAGTCTATTCTATTTGCTCTTCCAGAAGATTCAGTTACATACTCTATCTTTATCACAAGCGCTTATGTGACCCTGTTGCAAGAGTTCATCATCATTAAAGGACAACTAAACGTTACTCAATTTACCTACCATGGAAGGATGAAGGAGTGAGGTCAACCCTGCCAGGAATGAAACCTGCAACCCCAAGAATTGAGCTTATACTACAGTTAGTGCATTAGCCTACTCTGCCATTCCACTGGCTATAGAAGGGCAGTCATTTTCTCTCTTTTTTCTTTGATAGCAGACTGTCTTCTGTACATAAATCCATGGGTCATCAGGGCTTGGAATTTTCTGCCACGCCAATGCTTGGGACAGTCACCCAAAGCTCCCAGTGATCCCCATCTTGATCACACAGCAGGACCTTTTGTGGGGGCCAGTGGTGTATCTTGGTTTTGTGCTGCCCTAGGCAGACAAAATTTGGGCACCCCCCCCCCCCCACATTGCACACATAAGACATGCCCCATCACCCACATTGCACACCCACGACATGCCTCATCATCCACATTGCACACACACTAAATCACCCCATTACATGCCCCAATCTCCCGCACTGCATACACACTAAATGCCCCATCACCCCCATTACATGCCACCATCACCCTCATTTCATGCCCCCACCACGTCCATTACATTCCCTCATCACCCCGATTAACTGGAAGGAGCTAAATCTTGCTAAACAGTGGGGGAGGGAATGAAAATGTTTGAAGCACCAGAAGTGTGCTTTAACACCCTCTGGCAAAGTGCCGCCCTAGGTTTGCCTTGTATAAGATACACTACTGGTGGGGGCCAGTACTGTCTAACCTGTATAAACGTCAGTTAACTAATAAAATTGCTTGACGTGTGTCATCAGAGACTCAGGTAGATGGTTTCATGGGATTCATGCTGTGGAATTGGGCTTAAAGCCCTGTCTACATTTCTCCCAAAATCTTGAGTTGTTTTTATTTTTTGTATCTTTTTGTAAAGAGAGTGTGTTTGTGTGACACCAGTCGAAGGAAATAGATAAAACAGAAGGAAACATACACAATGTCACATTCTATATAAAATATTTAAAGAGCCAGCCAGCTCTGTGGATCGTCTCTTGTTGACAGCAAAGAGAGAATAAGACCTGTATATCTCTCTTACCACTCCAAAGCCAGACGCTTTCTTCACATGTGATGCGGATAAACCTGTTAAAGGTCTGTGTCTGGGAAAACAATATAAGTTGAGCTTTTCAGGCTCGGCTGCCAGTCATTTGATCTCTCTGAATGCTGATATATCATTTTTTTACAGCAGCCATATTTCTACAGTGTTAATGCTTTCTGCACATCATTTATCTGATCCGCAGTATAAAGCACATATATCCTGCGCTCCTTGCAAATCTCAAGAGGAAAGGTTTTCCAGTTGCCGTCACGCACGAGACTGCGACCTCTAGTTAAATATTAGCGCTCTTTTATTTTGGTTTTGGTTATATTCAGAGCTTGAAACTGAAATGTAGCTGTAGTGACGGTAATCCGACATTTTACTTGATTCGTTTTGTAAAAGGGTCTAACGGTTGTCCACTTTGCTCTGAAATGCTCTGAAAAATACCCCTCATCTTATATTCGAGGTCGTCTTATAATCTGACCTCAAATTGAGACTGGATCCCCCTCGCTAACAACCGGTGGATGTCTGCGCCATGCGCACAGACATCCCTTGCTGCTGCCCGGCACAACCGCCGGGACTTCTATGATGAAGCCGGGTGCAGACACCCCCCGGCTGCCCCCACTACCCACAAGGGATATCTGGGCAGCCGGGGGATGTCTGCACCGGCTGTCCGTCATAATAGACGGAAGTGTCGGGCAGCATGGAGGATGTCTGCACATATCGTGCAGACATTCCCCAGCTGCCCCCACTAGCCACCAGGGAGAGACAAGGTGAGGTGGGGGAGAGGGAGGGTGGAAGAGAGAGACGGGGCAGATAGAGACAAGGGGAGGGAGTGGGGCAGATAGAGACAAGGGGAGGGAGTGGGGCAGATAGAGACAAAGGGAGGGAGGGGGTGACAGAGACAAGGGGATGGAGAGAGAGACAGAGACAAGGAGGGGAGAGAGACAGAGAAAAGAGGAGGGAGAGAGACAGAGACAAGGGGGGGAGAGAGACAAGGGGAGGGGGGGAAGATATGAGGTGGAGGAGGTGGAGAGAGAGAGAAAAGTTTGGGGGTAGGGAGAGACCGATAACACGGGGGGAGAGAGAGACAACGCTGGGGGAGAGAGAGGCAGCATTGGAACATAAAAGGAAATAAAAACAAGAAATGCATTTGTTTAATATCATATTTTTTTATTAAATATTAAAAAGCAATTTACATGTGAATATATACAAGTTGAACTTTTTTCCTATAGGGTAGTCTTATATTCAGGCTTTTAGTTTTTTTCCTAAATGAATATCCAAAGTTTGGGGGGTCGTCTTATAATCAGGGTCGTCTTATAATCAGGGTCGTCTTCTATTCGAGCAAATACGGTATTTTACAAACATGGAAAATGCATGCAGGGAATTATATGAAAAGTGGTATAATTTGAAGTTAAAAGCCTGACACATTACACCAGTATGCATTCAATGAAACCACTTTGTCTCTCCACTTAAGGGTTCATTAAACATAACAAAAACCTTTGGTTCACGGTTTAGAGTGGAGGAAGTAGGGAGGTTGGGGAACAGTGATGGTAATATGCTGACTTACTTATACAAACAGATCAGTTTTGCAGGAGGTCATATACACATTATTTCGGGATGTGCGTTTAATCAGCATCTCTCAAGAAAAATCCAGATCTATTCACCTTCCCTGATTTCTTCCAAGAAATAAAATGTTACTTTTTCAAGTGTTTAGTTGTATTACAGTCTCAGCAAATAAAAGTTTAAACATATTTTACCGTCTCTTTTTCTTTTTTATATATAGGTTTGGAGTGGCCTGCAGCAATACATCCAGTGAGCTTTCTTATTGAGATGCTGTAACTTGTCCATTATTTACAGATGATGGCTGAATTGGAAGTAAAGGAGTAGATGGCGATTAGAGTTGAGAGGACACCTGGATGTCCGGGTTCGGCAGGTTAGGCCGAACTTCGAAAAAATGTCCCGGTCCGTGCTCGAACTTGACCCCTATCCCCATTGAAGTCAATGGGGACACGAACTTTTGGCCACTAAAATGCCTCTAAAAAAGTCCTGGGAAGGGCTAGAGGGCTGCAAAATGAAGTAAAATGTGGGTAAGAGTGTCCTCAATTGACCTATTCGTATGAATGGGGACTCTATTTCGGTTTATAGAATAGCAATAGCATTAAATGTATTACATAAACCGAAAGTCTATAAACTGAAAGACATTCGGTTTATAGACTTTCGGTTTATGGAATACATGTAATGCTATGGGCTTTCCATAAACCGAAATAGAGTCCCCATTCATACGAATAGGTCAATTGACCTATTCTTTGAGCCTCTGGCAAAAATCTCTAATGAGACAGAAAGGGGTGTTTTTTATATACACCCCTATACATTATTAACCCTTAATAGGGAACACATGGGATGGGCGGCTGCATTGTAACAAGGCTGAGTAATACAAAAAATGGATACAAATGCAGAAAGAAAAGTCCTGCGCTCACTCCCATCACTGGGCAGCTGCAATGACTACAGTACACATCAGCCCCAATATATAGTAAAAACCAAAGAAAAACAAGTTACCTGCGCTCTCTCCTTTATCCCTATGTATTTTTAAAAACAAATGGAGGTTTTTTAGTTACCTCCAATGGCCATGAGAGGATGAGCCCACCTGTCAATGTCAAGGCAGACTTCCCTAGGTGGGTCCTAACTCTAACCATTCACCTTGCTTCTTTGAGCCTCTGGCAAAAATCTCTAATGAGACAGAAAGGGGTGTTTTTTATATACACCCCTATACATTATTAACCCTTAATAGGGAACACATGGGATGGGCGGCTGCATTGTAACAAGGCTGAGTAATACAAGGTAAATGGTTAGAGTTAGGACCCACCTAGGGGGGTCTGCCTTGACGTTGGCAGGTGGGCTCATCCTCTCATGGCCATTGGAGGTAACTAAAAAAACTCCATTTGTTTTTAAAAATACATAGGGATAAAGGAGAGAGCCCAGGTAACTTGTTTTTCTTTGGTTTTTACTATATATTGGGGCTGATGTGTACTGTAGTCATTGCAGCCGCCCAGTAATGGGAGTGAGCGCAGGACTTTTCTTTCTGCATTTGTATCCAATTGACCTATTCGTATGAATGGGGACTCTATTTCGTTTATAGAAAGCCCATAGCATTATATACAATGTAATCGCCGGACTCCAACCCGATCATAGAGTGAAATGTCCGTGTTCGGGTGCGGGGTCCAAAAACTGTACGTTTCGGTACAAACCCGAACAGTGTGGTTCGGGTTTGCTCAACACTAATGGCGATACAACATGACTGTGCTGTCTCCAGTATATGACATCACTGTAATGTTCTGTATGCAAATTAACTAATAGAATGTGTCCTGTGCATATAATGCCGCATGGGGATGTCAAGATACATAGACCATTTTGCTATCTATTTCCCCATGTTTATGATTATGCACTTCTCTTTACAAAGGAACTTTGGCTAAGCATTATTTAGCTGGAGGGCTCAGTATTGATCAATATGAAGTTGGCTATTTAAGAACAGTGGAGAGGGGTAGGAGTTGGCTGCTAAAGAACACAGGGAAAAATACAAAGGATAAACATAAATACAGGAACTAGCCTAACACTAGTGATGGTAAATACAGTAGTAGGGGTTTAAATATACCAATTGGCCAAATGATGATTAAGTTTGCCAACCATGTTGTAACGAAGATGATTGTAACGGGGGGGGGGGGGGTAAAGTCCTGTTGTACAGATTTCAAACAGCAAGATGGCACCATCGTATGAAATAGATATTCGCCAATGGGGATGCCCACATAGGATATCCATGAAAGGGACCCAGAGGTAACCCTTACAAATGTCAAGGTACCCACAATTAAGCAAGTCCCTAACTATGACAGAATCTAAAGATTTACATTGCACATACACACAGACAAACCCGAAGACTGAGCTGCACAGACTGAAGATTGGAGACTGCAGGACAGTACAATCTGGAAATTAAACTACTGACCAGAAATGGGTGTGGTTGTATAGAAGCAGGGAGACAAAGGTGGAGACAAAGAAAACCTGGAATGAAGCAACAGATAGCTAAGAAGCAGAGAACAATAGGGCTCTAAGACAGGACATAACTAAAACAGGACTCTAAGAAAGAGCTATACTATGACAGGACTGAAATTCTAGACAGGACTTGAACACTAAAACAGGGCAGCAACTGGACTGTAGCCAGATTACGCAGGTGCCAGACTAGGATCAACTGGGCAGGTGCCACTGTGGGGCCAACTGTGCAGGTGCCATTCTGGACAGTAGCTGGACAGTATCTAGGCTAGGCAGATGTCACTCTCTGACTGGACAGGACAGGAAAAAAAGATACAAAGAACATAAAGGAATGAGCATCAAATATTAAACTGAAATGCCTGGATACAGCTTGGATGAGCCTGCACATGTATGAACGGTTCCAATTAGTGCATTATATTTTAGTGATGAGTTACCTATTTTTACATCATGCGTAGTAATAATCTTAAACAGAAAACAATTATAGAGTCTCCGCTGATCTGTCATCATTGTGTCCTTCACATGACATCCTGTAAATTAGTGATGCCTGTCACATAGTTGCCAACAGTCACCATTCAAAGAGAGTAATAAAACATATCATAGTGTTAACTGCACAGCCAGTGGATATATATCTTTACCCCCGAGCTATTATAATCACTGAGTGTTGCGCAATCCAGTCTGCTGAAACTATCAGACTCTCTAAGGAGAAAAAAACTAAAAATCGATGGTATGTTTCACGCTTACCAGCTAAGAATTTGAATCTCAATTTTTTCCTCTGTTAACGATTCACCCATAGAATCACAGCAGCATATGTATAAAAACAGACAGGTGGAGAGGTAGGATGGGAGAATAAATATAGTGGCTTTAATTAATTTTTAAAAATGCAATGTGCTTATGTATAGTAAAATCGCTCACTCTTCACAATCAGGCACATCCGTCCAACATTACTTCCGGGTAGGCTTGATGATGTCGGCACACACAGCGCTCCCCCCCCCCCCCCCTCCCCATTTAGGTTTCCTAGGATGCAGACGACTACTCCTCTCCACCATCTGTAAATAGCCATCTTCATGTTGATCGATAGTGAGTCCTCCAGTAATGCTTTGCCAAAGTTCAGGTGCATAATCATAAACATGGGGAAATAGACAGTTCCATTCAAAACATACAAGAAAAAGTAGCTTCCTTTGCTCTGGGGGCGTTATTTGATTGCCTCATCAGAAAGGGAATCACTAGCAGCCAATGAAAGCAAAAGGTGGTTTGGTGATCGCTCAGATGAGCATCACCATTCGCCTGGTCAGGTCAATATTTGTACATTTGGATCTGCCTACCTCTCCCCACTTACGTTTTAGGGAGTGACAGACATAGGTCAGTATTGTGAAAGTTAGTCAGTTAGTTTTAATAAAATGTAATAAAATTGTGAGACCCTAGGGCTTTTATCAAAGCCATTTCCTGTCTTTAATGAATGGGCAAGCAGTGATCTTGCCCAGCCGCATATATTTTGCTGTCTGTGCATTTTTGTAGGGGTTATTTTTTTTTTTTTACTGTCACTTATTACAGTATAAAAAAGGCTCTTCTAAGCACTACTAACTCCATCCTTGCCGTTGATCACTGCTTAGGGATAGATCGCTAATTTAGAAAAAAGTGGTTTTAAAATAGCATTGCACTACTTGTACTTATTACCCTGTAACGTGGACCAAAAAAGCATAAAAAAATGGGCTATTTCTAAACTCAGGACAAATTGTAGAATCTATTTAGCAGGTTTGTTTTATTATTGTTTGTAGCTGAGTATGAGGGTTTTCAAAATAAAGTATTTATATTATTGATATGATCATATGAACATATTATATGATGTGATCAACATAATGGTATCAAAAGAAAGCCCTTCATATGCTGATAAAAAACAATATATAATTGCAGCTAAACACAAACACCACAGAAATGTTTAAACAGCCCATGTCACTAAGGGGAAAACATGCCCAAAATGTCATGTCATAAATAATTTAGCCGACACTCGGTTCTTCACAGCCGAGTTTTACATGTATTTTGCCGGTGAGAGTGGAGCCCTTCTTTTCTTTTCTATGAACACTGGTGCCCAGGTCTAAATGATTAAATTATGCGCCCAACAGAGACACAAAACATATTGAGTAAATATTATTCTAGTTGTTATCATTTTTCCAGGAACTGGGATTGTAGCAAGCCCAAATTTTTTTTTTTTATGTCCACTGGAAAAAAAAAATGCTGCTCAAAATACTGTTACACCTGCCCTGTATTTTCGGAAAACCCTCTTCAGGTTTCTATTTTTAAAGCACAAATATTTGGCAATTCTTGTGGCACCCTGCATCCTTTTGAAATTCTCTGCCAACGCACGCTACGAGTTTTACTGTTTCTAAATACAATAAATGTAATCCTGTGATATGTTAAGCGGTGAGAGGTTTGGGAATCAGGTGGGACAGAGAGTTAGCTCTTTCCATGTCATCTGCAGGTCTAAAGATAAAGGCTATGCAGGATGGGGGGCTTGACCTATCGGTAGATCCCACCATCAGTAACCAGAAAGAGAGAAACCCTAGCACTGAACAGTGAGCTATAGGCAAAAACCAATAGCCTGAGCTTCAATAAAGTCTTATATTTAATTTGATTTGACTAATCTGGGCAGTATTCGGTCTCAAATCACCAGGATAATATCATAAACATTCTTGGGGGGAAATACTACATTTTGGTCAAGTATACTCAGTTTCTGGACACAGAAATACCACTGTTTGCTTTGTCGTAAAATATGACTGCATGGCTCATCATCTATCCGTGTTAAAATATTTAACACGGTAGTATCCTCTCTATTTCCTACTTAAAAGGGATAGTCCCTGTGGCGGAACCAACCTCGCCACTATGTTCTGGAGAAGCCTGGTTGCTCGCCTGCTGATTCTGGACTATGGCTGGCACCAGGGCAGAGTACCGCTGGTCTCTGCCCACTCAGCAACCCACTGAGGCAGCCTACCAGTCCCCCATACAGCCGTGGTGAGGCACCTGGACATGGACAAGTTTCTCCCTTACTCGGGTGTAGTAACCATTTATTGTGGGTGGGCTGTACTGCTGTTTCTGTTTTGTGGGTGGGCTGCTGGACTAACCAGGGCACTGACCGGCAGGAGGTCAGATACCCTGTTAGTCTGTTTGGAAAAGGGGAGAGATGTGGCGGAACCAACCTCGCCACTATGTTCTGGAGAAGCCTGGTTGCTCGCCTGCTGCCTCTGGACTATGGCCCCATGGTAAAAGCCTGCATTTTCCCCTGCAGAAAGGCTTGTTCGTGCCTTTCTGCCTGGGTGTTCGGTAGATTAAATCACCGAACCAACTCACAAATGAATGGACTACCTGGGCAAGGGATGTGCCATAGCACTATACGTTAATATTGTTAGTTAGTTATATTCTGTTAGTGTATTGGTTTATGTGTAACGTTTAATTCTGTGAGTAGACCACTCTGAAGGTTTATAATGTGACAGTGACTCCAATAGTTTACCCCAACATCCATTGTTCTGTTTTAACTGGATTAACTGGTAAACTGATTATGTTGTGTACATTATGTTTCTTACTGTGTGTCTACTCACTGTATGGTAATTTGGTTTGCAGACTGAATGTCTAATCTTTTCCTAGCCCCAGTTAGTTGGAGGACTATGTTTAGTTCCTTCCCCCCATTGTATACTAATGTCATGTGTATGTCTTTTAAAAGTCGGTTTTGTTTGTCAAATAAAGTAGTTCAATCTTGCTGTACCTAACTGCTAGATGTCCTGTCTATTTGGGTCCAGGAAAGACTTGCTGGGTGTGACGGTCCGTTACAGTCCCCAAACTCACTTTGGTGCAAGATGAAGATTACTTCTTATATAGTGCACAGGCTTTTTTTCCCAGTGTGATTTGATACAGGCATTCTGCATAAATCACATTTTTAATATTTGACTCAAGCCCTCCCCTAGTGTTTACTCTGCATGTTTACTTCAGGTGCCGCAGCACTGTTTATATAGACACCACTGAGGATATGAAGTTTTGTTTCATTTAGTCACTTCCTGTGCTGCTTGAATAGAATACATTGTGTGGACTGTGATGAACTTGCTCTTATACATAGTAGGATCTCTTAAGGAGTGCAACACATTATCTGATGATATCACTAGAGAGACAGGAAATTTCATTCATTTGAATGAATGAATTCTCATTGGTTCCTGCAGCAAACAAAAAAAAAGAAAATTACTTTTACTTAGCTCGCGTGGGCAGTCTTAGCTTCCTGCAAACGGCTGTAATTTTACAGTTTCCGCTAGCTGTGAGTATTTTATATTTCAAGCAAAGCAAAATGTAAAACATGCATTTTAAAGTACTTTGAAAGCACATTAATATGCATTAATATTTGGGAGATGCATTTTGGACACTAGACAGTGGCTCTCTGCTGATCCCATGCACTATGTTTCCCGGGGAAGCTGTTCAAAACACAAATATAGAAGCTCTGCCACCCAACCAAGCACATAATAATCTGCACGTTCTGGTACCAGCCTTTCTTTTAATTATTACATCAGTTATCATTACAAAACAAGCCAGATAAACATCTCCAGTTACTATATAATTAGTGTGTTTTATACAATGCATGAAAGCAGTAAAACAATGCCACAATAAATCCTACAAAATGAAACACATTCTGCTATAGATATTGTTGCTATAGACATTGTTTTATCTCATTTGAGAAACAGACGTGACAGTATATCCTTAATGATATTTATTAAATGGTAAAGGGAGATTTGTGAGTTTCATCTTTTTTATTCAAGCACTAACTCAGATTCACATGTCCTATTATTAAAGCCAGGGAGTCTACTAGAGGTAATTTTGCACCAGGAAATCCTTGTTAAAACTTTTTAAACCTAACTTTACACAATGCTCGGGGTTCATACCAAGGGTTCATGGCCGGAATTTCCATTGATAATTTAGAATGTTACTTACAAACCCATTTCTGTACCCTGGCGATGGCATTATAACAGGTAGTAGCTAAAAGCTCTAAGGTCCAGGTTCAAGAATAGAGTCCAGATAGAAGAGATGAGCCAAACACTCCTGTAGAATAAAGGTTCCGACCAGGTTCAGACCAAATAGAGAGTAATAGTCCACATGAGCAGTAATAATGAGTGTGCAGGGTTTGAAACCAAATACAGGTGGGGCTATTCACTAAAAGGTGAGTTGAAGTGAATAGCAAGTGAGTTAAATAGAATAGCAGGTGAGTTGAGGTGAGATGAACATTCCATCTCACCAATTCAGCTATACACTGTGCAGGAACAAACCTGGTTGGTTCCCTCGCTAAGTGATCTCATCCAGGTTTATTCCAATGCACAATGTATAGATGAATTGGTGAGATGGAATGTTCATCTCACCTGAACTCACCTGCTATTCACCGCAACTCACCTGTGATTCACTTTAACTCACCTGCTATTCACTCTAACTCACCTGTTATTCACTTATACTCACCTGCTCTTCACTCTAACTCACCTGTTATTCACTTATACTCACCTGCTATTCACTCTAACTTACCTGTTATTCACTTATACTCACCTGCTATTCACTTGAACTCACCTTTTAGCGAAAAGCGTATAATAAAAAAAAAACAGATCCAAATATACGGTGTAAAAGTCAAAGAGCGTAGAGCTGATTAACAGTCCCAAATGATAGGTTAAATAAAATCATACTTGGTATACAGAACCACAGGAGTGGAATGATCCATCACCAAGAACACAGTAAGGGAACTCCAAAATAACTGAGCACTGGTTCTAACGAAATGTGACATTTTGTAGGTAGATCCTGTGAACTGACCCATAATGCATGAGAGCTGACGCCTTTCCCATGTGTCGATATTAGGGTTTGGGGATTATGTCAATACGGCAAGAGGTACATATCTGTCAATGAATTCACTGTGGTTTGAATATTTACTTTTTTTTTTTTTTTTTTTAACTACCTGGATGTTAGGTTTTGTTAGTCTAGGGTTAGTCATGGAATGACGCAAGTTAAGGTGAGTATGATGCATCAACTCCTTTGGGTATGGGCTGGGATCAGCAAAGCAAATCTGTACCAATGTTCTCTACCAGGTTTGCGAAGGTTCCATAGGAGATCATTAAATTGCCCATTACAGACCCCAGTAAATGTCCACCACGAGCAATGTTGGCGCCGACCCCTGGATATGGGGCCGTGGGGGAATACGTTTATTTAAAGGAACTGTCTCACCTGAACATTTTGTTTCCTGTGCATATAGAGCGTAAACAATGATTGAAATAATCTGTACATTGTATTAGCAAGACTGCAAGCAAATGTCTAAATTAAGTTTTAAATGTGTCTGTGGAGTCTCCTGTCTATGACATCACCTGTGGCACGGTATGCAAAATACACATTTCCCATTGAAAAGCAGTTCATTTGCATACCTTGCCACAGGTGATGTCATAAGAAGGAGACTTGACAATTTTCAATAATTTTGAATGCTCTTCATTCACAGTAAGAGCAATGTTTAGGTGATAGAGTGCCTTTAGTAATAGAAAAATGTAGGTTTAAATAAACTCAGTCTGAATGGTTACTTTGCGCCTCTGCCAGTAGAAATATACAGTGAAATACATTCAGAATCCCCACCCCTTCGATAAACATATGTATTTACTCTCAGCAATATTCGGAATGCAAAGCAGATAATATCGCCATGGATAGCAAACACAACACAAACAATACAATGCAGTCTGTATCTGAACAATCAAAGAAAGAAAGGAAGACAAAGATAAAAATCTATATTATAACAATTAAAAGAACAGCTAAACACACACATAGTGAGGCACCTAACAAGTCGGAACACAGTACTTTATCATAGTTGGGACTGCTCTGGCCAGAATATCCCTATAAAAACTAAAGTAAAAAGCTATAATCACCTGTTAAAACTATTGATAGTAAAAGAACCTTCAAAGAGAATACATCTTTTTACCAGTAGTAATGCCATTGTGCGGAACTATAAAGCAATGTACACTATAGGTAGGATAGGCACATTTAGAAAGGTGCAGAATATATATAAGAATCTTCCCCTCTTATCTTCCCCCCTCCTTGTGAAGGTTGCCTTGCATGAGGACCTGGGATTTGTGATAGTTACTCCCGGCACTGCAGAAGTTTAGGAACTTCTTTTGTCATGATGCTCTGTCATCCATAGAGCATCATGAGACATGTAGTTCTCAAGCACCTGCAGTGCCGAGGTTAGCCATCACTGAGATAATGTGTTCAAGGGACTGGATCACCTGAACATTGTTGGTACTGTGCACGTATATCTGCTTCCATACATTCAGAAAACTGTTTTTCAAATGTGTCTGTGCAGTCTCCCGCTTATGACATCACCTGTGGCACGGTATGCAAATGACACATTTCCCATTGAAAAGCAGTTCATTTGCATACCGTGCCACAGGTGATGTCATAAGCAGGAGACTCCACAGGTACATTTAAAAAAAAAATTCTCCTAATTAAGGCATTTGCTTGCAATTTTTCCAATACAATGTATAGATCATTTTTATGCTCTAGATTCACAGTCAAAACAATGTTTAGGTGATCCAGTCCCTTTAATTTGATACTAGTATTTAAAAAAAAAAATACACTCTTATCTCTTTTCTGTACAATTTAATAAACCCCATCATCACCACGGTGAATGTCTGAGTTCATTTATTTCCTTTTTGTTCATCGTGCACTGCTTGCACCTGCCATCTTTTATTTTCTAACCTTGGAGAAACATATGTAATTATGAACGCATTTATACTAAACAAGCAGGTTACAGCTGGGATGTGGAAAGCATTCTTACATAATACACAAGATGTGTTTTCCTGCCTTTTTTCCCCACTTTTTCCTGCTCTTGCTTCTTTTTCCAACACAAAAGACACTACTTTTTCTAAAGCAATATTATATTCCAGCTGCCAGGGGATTGTACAGAAGATGTAAACAAGTATTTCTCCTGGGCCATTTTACTACCAGTCACATATCACTTTTATCTCATTAAAAAGATCATCATTTAAAGGGACATATTGTTTAAATGTGCATATAGGGAATGAACAATGATTGAAATTTGGTGTTTGCAGTATTCCATACAAATCCATGGATACAAATTTGTTTTAAATGGGTCTGTGGAGTCTCCTGCTTATGACATCACCTGTGGCTTCAAATGCAAATGAACTGGTTTTCAGTGGGAAATGTGTAATTTGCATACAGGGCCACAGGTGATGTCATAAGCGGGAGACTCAGCAGACACATTTGAAACACACTTTTCTGAATGTGTGGAAGCCGATATTTTTATATGCTACATGAAAAAAAAAAAACACCCGCTGTTTAAATGACATGGTACAGGCAACATTTTGTAATGTATATATTTTTTTATAAGTAAAGGGTCTACTCAATTAAGAGAGAATTGCAGATAATTGAGATGGGAATTTTGAACCTATGGCCAAGTGGGAAAAATTATACATTACCCACAGATAGTGCTAAGAGGGAGAGATCCTGTGTTTTACTGATAGGCTCTGGTCAGTGATGTGAGTTAGCACTAATCTCTGTCTTTTAACTCACAATGTTCTATTACAGTCTATCGTATTCAGTGACCTAGGATAAAATAACACAGTAAATCCAAAGAACTCCTTGATAGGTGTTGCTTATAACTGTAATTTTCCTTGTAGTGGCAGGTAAACCCCACTGATGATAGACACACATGAGTAATTTGTTTCTTCAACAGAGGCTCGCTAGGTTGCTTCAAGAGAATTTTGAGAGTTGGATTTTTTTCTCCTTGCCAGTGATATATACGTAAATTATCAAATGTTAACCAAAAACTGGGAAAACCAAACCTTACTTAGAAACATAGAACCATAGAATGTGTCGGCAGATAAGAACCATTAGGTCCATCTAGTCTGCCCATTTATTTATTTTAAATATATTTATTTGTTTATTATTTTTTTTGGCAATATAAAACATAAAACATTAGTAGACAAAAATATCGATGGTACATCTATGGCTAGTTGTATAACTTCATTTATAGGTAGTTAAATGAGTATATATTGGTACAACTGCCTTAAAAAAAGAAAAAGAATAGCTACATACATCAAACATCAAACAGGTGTGCAGAGACCCCCAGGAGCATAGACAGCAGCAATAATGATTTAGGCTAATCAGGTAGACGGGTGATCGGGCGTCTACCTGATTCACCCGTCTAGTCTGCCCAATTTTCTAAATACTTTTCAGGCTTAGGTGCCAGTCTAGATCTGGATGAAGATCACACAATGTTATATAATGTAATACATTCAGGCAGAACATCACGCCATGAGAGAGCACATTCATCTATATTGCTTAATATGATAAATATATTTAATTATAACACACTCCACAAAATATTAATGCAGTAGATAGAGTAGAGCGCCAAAACTAGACCTTCTTAAAGCTCTTTGCACGTTGATAAATCATCCTGCGATTATGAGCTTTTAATGTACAGAGGTTTGAACATAGCCTTCTCCAGGAACCGGAAGCTATTTATCAAAGTAAAGTGGATCCTTGAATTGCCTTTGTAAGCTGAACGCTACGACTGCCTACAGATGGGTCATCTCCTGAGACGCGTAGGAGGCGGATTGACTTAACGCTAGAAATGTATTAACATTCAAGGCAATGCCAGAAAAAACAGGTGAACTATCAAGATGTTCTCCTCTGCGTTACAGATATGTTAGCAAAATTGTATGCCAATGCATAAAATAAGATATATTTATGTTTTAATTGTGTCTGGGGTATCTCCTGCTTATAATTCCACCGTGTGACTTTATATGCAAATTACACATTTCATGCTGATAATTAATTTATTTGCATATCAGGTGGATGTCAAGAACAGGAGACTCCTCCTTTTTTATATAACCCCCTTTGTTTCTTTCTTGAACGCTTTTTCTAACTATAAGTCATTAAAACTCCTTCTACCCACCAAAATTAAAACCCACCCAGCAGTGTATACCCCAACATTGCTAATATTATTTTCACAGCAGAAATAATTAGACCAATTTAAAAAAAAACAACGTTTCCCATGTTTAAACATGTAAATGACTATAGAGTTAATGCTCTAATGTTCTCCACCAACCATTTATTATAATTGATTTTAATGAATCATCTAAAAGATTAAATCAGGCCTCCCGAGCTGGTTATTGTCCATTCAGACTTTCAACAGTAATTTTGCTTTATTTCTCAAGGTTTCAGGGGATGATAATATGCCAGTGACATATTGTACAAGGTGTTTACTGGTGTAAGCCAAGTAAAACACTATCCGGCACACAATAGCAATCAATATTATTGATCAGTTGCTTAGGACAGTCAGGACAGTAGATATACTGGCTAGCTAGTCAATCAATTACCACTTTTGTGTAACGTTAATGTAATTGTTCCATACTTTGGAAATTAGTCAGAGGCCAAGCAAAACATTAACTAAGCAGAACAAATCCTCTTACAAAAAATGCCTCTCATTTGCATGAGCTATTCCCCAGAATGTTATTGGCCATAGACACCATCATAATAGATACAGTGAGAAAAAAAAAGATCTAGTTAGGGAACATTAAAATAGCAACAGAAGATTCTTAATTCCAGAACAGATCTAACATCATGAGCATGGAACCATCCAACTGGATCCATCAGTCAGAAAACAGAAACATCAGAGTGGATCCATCAGTCAGAAAACAGAAACGTCAGAGTGGATCCATCAGTCAGAAAACAGAAACGTCAGAGTGGATCCATCAGTCAGAAAACAGAAACGTCAGAGTGGATCCATCAGTCAGAAAACAGAAACGTCAGAGTGGATCCATCAGTCAAAAAACAGAAACGTCAGAGTGGATCCATCAGTCAGAAAACAGAAACGTCAGAGTGGATCCATCAGTCAGAAAACAGAAACATCAGAGTGGATCCATCAGTCAGAAAACAGAAACGTCAGAGTGGATCCATCAGTCAGAAAACAGAAACGTCAGAGTGGATCCATCAGTCAGAAAACAGAAACATCAGAGTGGATCCATCAGTCAGAAAACAGAAACGTCAGAGTGGATCCATCAGTCAGAAAACAGAAACATCAGAGTGGATCCATCAGTCAGAAAACAGAAACGTCAGAGTGGATCCATCAGTTAGAAAACAGAAACATCAGAGTGCATCAGTCAGAAAACAGAAACGTCAGAGTGGATCCATCAGTCAGAAAACAGAAACGTCAGAGTGGATCCATCAGTCAGAAAACAGAAACGTCAGAGTGGATCCATCAGTCAGAAAACAGAAACGTCAGAGTGGATCCATCAGTCAGAAAACAGAAACGTCAGAGTGGATCCATCAGTCAGAAAACAGAAACGTCAGAGTGGATCCATCAGTCAGAAAACAGAAACGTCAGAGTGGATCCATCAGTCAGAAAACAGAAACGTCAGAGTGGATCCATCAGTCAGAAAACAGAAACGTCAGAGTGGATCCATCAGTCAGAAAACAGAAACATCAGAGTGGATCCATCAGTCAGAAAACAGAAACGTCAGAGTGGATCCATCAGTCAGAAAACAGAAACATCAGAGTGGATCCATCAGTCAGAAAACAGAAACATCAGAGTGGATCCATCAGTCAGAAAACAGAAACATCAGATTGGATCCATCAGTCAGAAAACAGAAACATCAGAGTGGATCCATCAGTCAGAAAACAGAAACGTCAGAGTGGATCCATCAGTCAGAAAACAGAAACATCAGAGTGGATCCATCAGTCAGAAAACAGAAACATCAGAGTGGATCCATCAGTCAGAAAACAGAAACGTCAGAGTGGATCCATCAGTCAGAAAACAGAAACATCAGAGTGGATCCATCAGTCAGAAAACAGAAACATCAGAGTGGATCCATCAGTCAGAAAACAGAAACATCAGATTGGATCCATCAGTCAGAAAACAGAAACATCAGAGTGGATCCATCAGTCAGAAAACAGAAACGTCAGAGTGGATCCATCAGTCAGAAAACAGAAACATCAGAGTGGATCCATCAGTCAGAAAACAGAAACATCAGAGTGGATCCATCAGTCAGAAAACAGAAACATCAGAGAGGATCCATCATTAGGAATATGGAAGCATCGATATCCATCAATTCAATGTCAATTTCCATGGGCTCTATTCACCATTTATCATCTGTTGAAACGGAGGGACATCTCCAGATCCCAACCCTTAATTAAACGGTAGTTATCCATAGGCACTCAAGTTGCAGATTGGTATCTGGTAAAAAAAAAAAAAAATCCATAGACCATTAAAATCATTCAAATAGTAGAAAAATATGAACATAAAGGTACAAAAAACATTATTGGCATTTGAGATAGAAAAATTACCTGTAGGCAAACGCTTAAAGTAGATCCACCAACAAGAGAAAGCAAACATCAGAGTAGATCCTCCAATAAGAGAATGGTAAGATCAGACTAGATCCATCATCATGAGTAGATCCATAAATTAGAGACTGAAAACATCAGAGTAGAAACATCAGATAAGATCCATGAATGGGAGAATGGAAACATCAGTGTATCTCCATCAACAGGAGAATGGAAACATCAGAGTAGATCTATCAAATGGAGAAAGGAAACAGAGCAGATCCATCAACAATAAAATGAAAACATAAGAGTAGATCCATCAACAAGACACTGGAAACATAAGAGTAGATCCATCAACGGGAGAAACGAAAGATCAGAGTAGATACATGTCAGAATAGCTCAAGGTGCAAACAGAAGTTTTTAACACCCGGCTAGATTGAGCAATACTATATGTGCAGTAACATTATGGTGCATTTGTGCCTGCAGGGCAGAAACAGGGGATGGGTTGGTGCCTCAACCTGTATAACAATAGTCAAATTTGGCAATCTTAAACTGGGGTAATGTGAATCTCTGGAACTCAATGTCATCAGGTCTCCCACCTGATGACATTTTTGCACTGTCTACTACTTTATATATTGCACCACAACTCCCTGTCCAAACTCCATGTCCAACTCCCTGTCCAAACTCCCTGTCCAACTCCCTGTCCAACTCCATGTCCAACTCCCTGTCCAACTCCATGTCCAACTCCCTGTCCAACTCCCTGTCCAAACTCCCTGTCCAACTCCCTGTCCAACTCCATGTCCAACTCCCTGTCCAACTCCATGTCCAACTCCCTGTCCAAGCTCCCTGTTCAAACTCCCTATCCAAGCTCCCTGTCCAGGAGATAAAATATCTTCCCCCCCAGTTATTCAAACCACTTTCACTGCAGCTTCTTGTAACAGGCTAAGCATGGCAGAAGGGGGGTACAGTAATACTTATCTACTATTAAATTGTTGTTGCTGTTCGAAGATTAAATACAGGTGGTAACCATGACTGCCATTATTCCCCCCCCCCCCCCCCCCCCCGAAATAGCAGCAGTAAAACTGCAAGTAAATATGTACCTGACAAATTTAAGCTGATTAGTAAATAACAAAATTGCATTTTCATTGATGAAACAATGACGGTATACATCGCATCCTGCACAATTCAACACAGCATTAATAGTAAGGATAATTCTGTAATAGACATAATGTCATAAAAAGGAACGTAGTAGAAAACCATGACTATATTATGTCATTTTGTAATCATATTACTGCTAAACAGACTTTTTGCAATCCAATTATTATCTAAATATATATATATATAAATCTTAGTATGCGCTAAGTACTACCAGTGTTTAAAGGTAGCATGCAACCTGGGCTCAATTAATCAGGGGGTGCTGCCCCCCCCCCCCCCCCAGTGACACACTTGTTGCTCCCCTATTTTTCTGGGCGTGCTTGTATTTGAACATCCTGGATTTGTAGCTGTAGGGGAGAGATGAATCAGGATAAGTTGCTAATGTATAATCGGATTTGTCTAGGTTATATTGGTACCTAATACTCCGTTATGATAATATAAACAGCTATAAGCACATCTATTGGCATGCAAGCGAGATGATGGTTTGTGAAGTCCAAATGAACCAAGCTCAACTACTTTTGACTATTTAGAGAGAAGTTTGTAGAGGAGAGCAGCAGGTACTCTGGAGATACAAGACGCCCAGTCACCTTCACTTTCTTCAGTGTTTAAATTTAGCCTGTCCAAACAGCACTGGAGCAATGATATCAATGAACATCAGCCTCAACAGCAAGTGGCCTCTTTGTGTGGTCACAAATGTGTCAACATAGTACTATCCTTAGCAGGCTCTCTCACTCTTCCCTCCGGCCCACACAGTGAAGAGATTGTTGAAAAAATTACAGTTTTAAAGGTCTTGGTTTGAAGAATGACTAATCCTTCCACAGCAAGGCAGAATTAAATGGCTTTTTGACGGACATTCCTAGACAGGCACCATTGATTGGCGTGGAGAGTCTGCCACACCAAACAGGAGCCGGGCTTATCCTCCATAATTGTTTCTTCCTACGTCATTTCTTTTTTTTTTTTTTTTAAATAGAAGCTTTAGGATGGTGCATCATGCATATGGCACCTTAAGCTAGGAAGAAGTGACACCTTTACAAATTAATTTTAAGGGTGTGTCTCCTGTTTATGACATCACCTTGTGGCTTAATATGCAAATGACACTTTTCCCATAGAAAGTAGTTCATTTCCCTATCATGCCACCGATGATGTCATAAACATGAGACACCACAGACACATTTTGAGAAAAAAAATGTTTTTTACATTTATTTATGTGACACAATGTTGAGATCATATCTGATCATTTTTTTTCACTCTACAGTCACAGTATGAACAGTGTTAATGTGACAGAGTCCCTTTAAGAAAACCCCAAATAATTCTGTACTTCTGTGTTACAAAGCAGCTAGTGACACTGATAAATGGGTTAAACCAGCAGTACCATAGCAGGTACACACAATCTGTTATGTAAGTAGGCTGGCAATGTCTGGAACATGAAAGCTTGACTCTGTTTAACTGACCTTAACACTATCTTATCTCTTTCTCTCTTTACTTTGTGGGTGATTGGCAGTGTCAACAAGATTAGCCTACCCCTCAACCTTAAAGCTGTAGGTAAATGTGAGCAAAGGAAAGTTCTGAAACTTTTATACTTTTTTTATCCTAATTAAGTCTCTTTTCTGTTCATGATACAAAAAGCCTACGTTTGTTTTATTTAAAGGGACTCTGTTAACCTAAACAGTATTTATACTGTGAATGCAGAGAATTAAAAAAAAAAATGATGAAAAATGATCTGTACATTGTTTTAGCAGATTGCATGCCAATGGATAAGACCAGGGAATTTAATGTTTTAAATGCTTCTGTTAGGGTTGCCACCTTTACTTAAAAAAATATTTACTTTTGCTTTTACCCCATTGTCTTAACAATATCTCTTCCCCCTTCAGACACCCCTGGCTGGGAGGTGTGTTCTAGGTGGGAGCTTTATTACATGCTGACATCATAAAGCAGGGTATATTTGAGGAATGGGGTCTATCAGGCTCTGGTTAGAGTACCCTCTGGCTTTTTTTTTTTTTAACTATATGCAAGCAGGGATCTCTACCTCTTGTACCAGTCTGTTCTTGTCCGTCTAGCTTAGTATGCACTCCCCTCCACTCACACCTCCATTTGTTTTAAAAATACATAGGGATAAAGGAGAGAGCGCAGGTAACTTGTTTTTCTTTTGTTTTTACTAAATATTGGGGCTGATGTGTACTGTAGTCATTGCAGCCGCCCAGTGATGGGAGTGAGCGCAGGACTTTTCTTTCTGTATTTGTATCCATTTTTTGTATTACTCAGCCTTGTTACAATGCAGCTGCCCATCCCATGTGTTCCCTATTAAGGGTTAATAATGTATAGGGGTGTAAATAAAAAACACCCCTTTCTGTCTCATTAGAGATTTTTGCCAGAGGCTCAAAGAAGCAAGGTGAATGGTTAGAGTTAGGACCCACCTAGGGGGGTCTGCCTTGACGTTGGCAGGTGGGCTCATCCTCTCATGGCCATTGGAGGTAACTAAAAAACCTCCATTTTTTTAAAAAAATACATAGGGATAAAGGGAGAGCGCAGGTAACTTGTTTTTCTTTTGTTTTTACTATATATTGGGGCTGATGTGTACTGTAGTCATTGCAGCCGCCCAGTGATAGGAGTGAGCGCAGGACTTTTCTTTCTGTACTCCCCTTCTATGCTCTGTACCTAGCGCTACGTAAATTGCTAGCGCTATATATAAATAAATGGTAATGTAATGTAGATAGGGACATCAGTATCCCAAAACTTGACAGTCCCACTGACCCCGGCACACTTGGGAGGTATGCTCCTGGGATCACACACTGTTTTGTCCATACTATAGATAAAAAGAAGATGTCTTTGATTTGATACACAGATATACATGCTGGCACAGTATTGAACTTTTTGATGCACATTTTTTTATATAATGGAAGCCATAAGAGCTTTTTAGTTATTTCCCTTTAATGTCTGTCTAATCCCCCTAATACAAGGTGGTTTATGATCAAAGGCTGGAATGAACTATAGTCAAATTTGCCACAGCCTGGCTCAAGATGCCTTGTGATTAATTCCTGTTTATTTGTTTAACCTTACATCTTGTAAATAAACCCGGCTTTAGTCATGGGAGGAGATAAAAAAAAAAAAAAGTGGAAAGACAGAGGGAGAGATGCCAATTTTTGGTAGGAGCAAGTTATGTCTTCTTGTTCCTGCTTGTTGAAAATTAGATCAAATCTGTTTGCTCGGCTATTAATGAGGGTTACCCTAAGGGAGAAATAAATAATACTCCTGTGCCACATTACCAGGTACAGTCATCCTTAAAATGTAGATCAGGGCTGTGTCAGCGTGTTTTTAGGAGTGGGCTACACATCTTTACGATGCATCATATCCCGTAGAGGAGAACAATGATGTTGGACCATTGAGTAATGATTGGCATGATGGGAGAGTTCCATCCTCCATAATCTCAACAGTAAGATCTAAATAGATGAGCAATAGCAAACCTACCCAACCCCTATGTTTAAATTATTTCCAACCAAAGAATAGCACAGATCTTGCCTACTTAATAGCCAACATTCTGGTACAATGACTGAGGGCACCAAGGTATGATGTCTACCCCTGCTCTTTTACTGTGTATCATAGTGGGCAGGACTCGGTAGCTATGTACAATAGTGTTTTACCTGCCTTCTAACACAAAGAGAGGAGATTGACCTGATCAAACAGGATCATAACTCCACCCCCTTGTGATGTAATAGTTACATTACCCACCCATTCAATGCAAGTCTATGGTCAGAATTCTGACTCATAGACTGCATTCTGTGTCCCCAGCACCAAAGTGAGATACTAGTGCTGTAAATTCTCTGGGGGGTGGCACCCACAAACACTATATTTCACAAAATGGCGGCGCCCAGTCATTCTTGTTTAGTAAAATATTTCATAAAATAAACTCACGTAACAAAAACAAAAGACATATCTGAAATCAACAATGCAAAATAAAAATATAAAACCCTTTTCATGTTTTGGTGGGAGTGTCCCTTTAAAATAAAATATACATCAGGGAGGGGGGGGGAATAGAGGGGCCAGGAATATGTATTTTTAGATCTCAGTGCTTTCAAAACATTGCATTTTGTATTCCCAAACAAACAGCCCCGTATAAGTGAAACATTTGCTACAGGCAAATAACATTAAAACTAAACTGGGAATATTTTACTCAAAGTGATGTACAAATGATCTGTTAAATACAGTGTTTAAACCACATAAAATATTGGAACGTTTTAAGCCGCTATCATCTTTACTTTTTTCTTTTTCTTTTTTGAGCCTTCAATTTGAACCATGCTGCCGAGCTAAGCAGATTTTACTCACACACCCACACGTCAACCAACAAGGCTCTGGAATAAGCTCAGGAGTTTAAACGAGGTCAGGATCCGACTGAATGCGATTTGGGGCAAATGCAACAGGCAAAAAAAGTGTTAGAAGAAAGAGTGGAAGTGACTCCTATTCTTTAGCCAGTGTGACCAAGTTCTGAGACTTTGACACACTTGAATGCTTCTCTCTCTCTGCTCCTGGCTGGGGTTCAGCTCTGATCCAGCTTTCTGGAGCTAATGAAGACATCACATCTCCTCAAATAAATAGAACTAAGAGAAATGGTTGTATGATAAGTAAAATAAGCCATTATTAAGATTTAAAGTGTAAAAGAAGGGTTAAGGGGCACTTAGGTTACCAAAACATGTGTGCATACACTTCAGTATATAATTACAATCTGGTTTTATGGCACTATATCATAAATGGTACAATTTTTAGACATGTGCATTCGTTTTCGGACAAATGCATTTTCGTCCATTCGTCTGAAAAACGAAAGCCGAATGAACGAATGGTTAATAAACGAAAATCATTCGTCCATTCGTGCTATTGGCATTCTTTAAACCGAAATAGAGTCGGTTTATAGAATACCAATATCATTACATACATTCCATAAACCGACATAATGAACGACTTTCGGTTTATGGAATGCATGTAATGCTATGCTATTGCTATTCTATAAACCGAAATTGACCTATTCGTATGAATGGGGACTCTATTTCGGTTTATAGAAAGCCAATAGTATTACATGTATTCCATAAGCCAAAAATCTATAAACCGAATGACATTCGGTTTATAGACTTTCGGCTTATAGAATACATGTAATACTTTTGGCTTTCTATAAACCGAACGAGAGCCCCATTCATAAGAAATTCTTATAAATGGGGTCCCCATTCATAAGAATTTCTTATGAATGGGGACTCTAGTTCAGTTTATAGCAAGCCAATAGCATTACATGTGTAGGTCAATTGATTCGTACGAACGAATAAAACGAAACAAAAATAATGAACGAATTTCGTCTGAAACGAATGCAGTAATGATTGAAATTAGTTTTAGACTAAATAAATAACATTTTCGTCCGAATGGACGAAAACGAAACCAAAATTTTAGTTTTCCACATGTCTGTTCTTATTGTTCTTATAATCCACATGACAATGATATATGTAAAAGAACGAGGACGCAGACTACCATAATATAAGTGTCTTCTGTTTTAAAGATAGAATCTGTTGTAAATGATTGCACTCAGGCGGTGAACCGCCTAGAGAAAGCCCCCTCTAATGGGCACAACTCGTATTTAACACCTCGGGACTGTGCTCAAGGCCCACCACCAGTGTGTTAAAGCAGCCATGTCCTTGGCCAGTTGATGCAGATAGAGAATATCCGAAGTTAATAAATTATATCCACAATTAAGTTGTGTGAAATCTTTTCATTGTCCTTTTAGGTATAGAAATGAAATATTTTTGCAGGATTTTAGATGCATGTTAGGTAGACATGAAAAACTAAGATTGTTCGAGGCTTCTAGGGGAAGGCACCCAACTGTGGGGGTGGGGTGGGGGGGGCACAATAGACAGTGTAAGTTTTGTTAGTTCTAAAGTGTTTTCTCCTCTTATAGGACAGTGAAACCTATGTACCCATCAATAAAGGCCTGATTATGAGAGAAGAAGAAAAAAAACAGCAAATTAGATTTTATGATTCATCGTCTAGACGTAACCTTTGTCTTGGACCTTTTCTATCACTGACCTTTCAACATTACATTGCTTTTGTTTATGTTGTATTTATCTATTGCACACAAGAGATAGGTAAAGTAAGCTCAAAACATTGCAAGAAAGGAGAAAACCAACAAAAGCACAAAACACACTGCATACAGGAATTACCTGTAATAATATATAATATTAGATCTATTTACTAATGTGCAGGGAGTGGTAGTATACACTGTCAGAGTCTAATATGCACTTTGATAACTACACTTTGAACCTTCTTCATTTTCGTGGAGATCCCTGAGCATTTTAACTTAAAAGAAGCTCCTAGACCAGTGATAGCTAACCTTGGGAGTGCAGATGTTGTGGAAACTACATATCCCATGGTGCTCACTCAGCCCTGTGACTGACTGAGCTTCATGGGATATGTAGTTCCCAAATATCTGTACTGCAAAAGTCAATCAATTTACATATTAAAACACAGATTTCTTAAAAAAGACTTTGGGAAACATAAGGGTGAGCTTAATAAAGAGAGAATGGGAATTTCTAACTTTCTGCCAAAGTAGCAAAATTGGTAAAAAAAAAAATAAATCTCCAACGCAGCTGAATTAAGTTTAAAATTCCTGTCCGCTATAGTATTATTGTATTAATGGGTCTTCTGTTATTAACCCTTAATGGGAACACCCCTTCACTTCTGATGTTCTATGCCAGTTGATGGTAAAGTAATGAAAGGTCATAGGCACACAAAGAGTTACAAAGCAGCACAGAGAAGAACTCAACATGTCTGGTATCCCGTGTGAACAGCAAACTGTAACTTACACAACAAACAAACATACAGTAAAGCCAAAGAAACCTTGAGAACTAACTGGGGAGACTTCTGTACCATGTTCCACATTAATTCAAATAAGTTATTTGTTTATGAGAAAGAATCATTTCCAATCATTTCTCAGTTTGTGAATATTTATTGTCCTGACAGTTCTGTACTAATCAATCAAGTAATTGCACACACACAGTGGAACATTATGCTCCAAATGTGTCTGTACAGCTAAATACAGCTTTATCTTGCTTTTGTATATATATTTTTTAAAAAATCTTCAGCTACTTTTTTTTTATTTCTTTCTGCACCTCCGTCTGATCATACTATAATGCCAAGGATGCCTATCCGTGGCTGTAAACTCATCGTTTAGCCTATCTTATCATTAGTGAATTTTTATTCCACAATGAAGAAACTCGAAATTTCATCTTTCTTGATCTAGAAACATAAAACGTGTCGGCAGATAGGAACACGTTCACTGTGTTTACCTCTACCACTTCCGCTGGAAGGCTAATCCATGCACCCACTACCCTCTCAGTAACATGTTCCTGATATTACTTTTAAATCGTTGCCCCTCTAATTTAAGACTATGTCCTCTAGTTGTGGTAGTTTTTCGTCTTTTAAATACACTCTCCTCCTTTACTGTGTTGATTCATTCTATGTATTTAAATGTTTCTATCACACACATCCCTCTTTTCAAATAATCATATAGGGAAATCACATTAAAAAAAGAGCTTTTCTTCAGCTATTTTTCTTGTTCCCCCCCCAAATTGCTTAAAACAATATAATTGTTCCCATATTTAGAAAGTTTTCTTTCTTTCCTATACTTTTGGATAATTGCGACATATTATCAGCTCTAGAGACAAACAGTCCCCATGCTCTTTGTTATTTGAAATATTTCTTCAAAATGCTCAGGGATTTTTTTGAGTACATAAAATGGTTCAGTGCTAGACTGAAATGGTGGTTCTTCCATGTCCTGTAAGATACATTGAGAAACTGAAGGAAAGGTCACCTGTAATAGAGGAAAGGTCATTCAGATATCATGTAATAACAATTCCTGGTTATTAGCTGACGTGTGTAATAAATCCTGATGTAAGCTGTTCAAATCATGAGGTCCTTAATCCCTTCGCTATAACTGACAGTCACAAAAGCACATGTAATTAGTGAAAAATGACATGTCTGGCAGATTATGTGGTGAAATGAACATAGAAAGTGATCACTTCCAATTCTCAGCCAGTGTTGCTGCCTCAATAGCGAGGCATTGCAGTAACACTTAATGTGGGCCCAGGACAGAAAGCGATCGCTTCTTTTCAATATGGCGCTGCCTAGTTGTGAGCAAGAGCTTCTGAAATGATCAATGATCCCTTCTGTCACTCAGGGAGTATTGCTAGACTGCCTCTAGAAGTCAGCAGCATCACTGTTGAAAATATTTATATATATAGATATATTATATTATATATATGTTTAGCCTGCAACCTAGAGTAAGGGTTAGCATTAGGTTTAGGGTTACAATTGGGTTAGGGATAGGATTATATTTAGGATTAGGGTTAGGGTTTGATGTTAAAAGGTCACTGTACGAGCACATGGATAGAAAAAATCAATACACTTATTTCAGTTATTACCTTATAACTTGCCAAAAACAACAGAAAAACACGTAAACATTGAATATTTCTAAACCAGGACAAATAAAGGGATATGTTTAGTAGGTTTGCTTTAAGTATTTGTGTAAAAGGGTGTTCATGTCAAAATTTGAAAATGTTTCCTTATATTTTTCATCATATTTTATTAGTTTTTTATTTTATTTTATATAATAAATTATATGATAGGATAAAATTAATGGCATGTAAAGAAAGTTCTTCTTATTCCAAAAAATATATATTTTTTTTAATTTTGTGTGGGTACAATAAATGAGAAAGAGGAAAATTAAAAGTCTTAAATAAAAGTGTTCTAAAAGCCTGCTCACTAAGGGGTTAAGCAACTTAATAATTATGAAATACCTCTACTAAATTACTAGCTGTGCAGAAACAGTACCTGGAAGTTCCTCCCAGTGAAAGCAGTGAAGACAAAGCTTTGCAAAAAAAAAAGACTATCATTCTAATAATATCAAAGTGTCTAAAAAGGGAAGGTACATTTAAATATTATCTGGTTTTCAAGTACGTCCTGGGGGTGTAACTTTTTAGCCAACATCCAGGGAATGTCATCCAAGTTAATGGCATTTTATCGCCTTCCGAAGGATAAAGTTAATCCTGACAGGAATTGAACCTGCAACAGATTCAGATGTATTCCTTCTTCGGGTGTACAAATCTAATAGTAGTTTAAATTTTTTCATAGTATTTATGGTCCCTTAAATTAATTAAACAATTGATGACACACTGGTATTTAATAAAAGGAAAGAAAAAACTGTTGTGATTTTTTTTATTTTCCCTTTTTTTTTTTTTATCAGTCGATTTAATCAGTGGTATTAATAATAATCAAGTTTCCTTGTTGGCTCTTCTCATTTAGAGAGATAATGCTACCCATCGCTTGGGACCGGACCCTTGCTGAGTGGGAGGGCCAGCAAGTAAAGAAGTTGTAATTTCTATTTTGTCAACAAAAGCTGATTAATCCTACAGAGAGGCATCATTCAGAGAATCAAGCCTTTGTCCTTGGGGTTTCAGAGTGCGCTAAGTAGAGGGGGTGGAAGGATTTGAGCGCTACATGCATTTTACGGCTGAAAAGGTCTATGTAAAGGTGCCAAACAGTTGTAGGATCAGGGGGAGATCCCATCTCCTTATCTGCTTTTCAAGTCAGCTATCAAAGCTAGAAGAAAGCAAGGTTCAAGCATTGTTGAGTTAAGAACCATTTCCTTCACTTTTTCTATAGATAGGATTTTTTTTTGTTTTATAAACAAAAATACAAAACATAAATATCAATAAATTGAAGTATAATAAGAATTATTAAAACACTGCGTTGAGAACTTGAGGCTCTTTTGGCACTGGTAGGATTGAACTAAATGATATAGTTTTATGTTATTTCAGCTCCTTTGGCAGCTAAATGCGTAAACTTTGCTAAATATACTGTGGTTACTATTTAATGGGTAGCTTTCTTTGTGATGGGCTGAACTTTTGAACTGGCTGTCCACTGGTATTGCCTTTTAATGGCATGTATATGAGACCAACTAAATTGTCTTTTATCCCCAGCAAACTACGAGGGGCATCTACTAATAAAAAACACAAATATATTTTATGTGCAAAACTATTTTTGTGCTTTGCTCCTTTTGCAACGTACTAAACATTTAACACTCCGATAGTACATACAAGCAAATTGCGAATAAAAACAGGCATTATTGAGAATAAAAACAGGCAATTTTGCGAATATTTTTCCTACCTCTTTTGATGGCACTCGCTAAAAGCTGGCTAATTTTGTTCACAAAATATTCGCAAAGCTCTTTAGCGTGTGCAAATCTAATCGAAATTAGCACAACTGGGGGGAAAAAACGGAAGAGACGCAATTCAGGAAAAAAAGCGCAGAATTTTAAAAATAAGTGCATTTTGCTCCATGTTTCACCTACTTTTTTTTCCATTGCACTTGTTTAGTACATGACCCCCTAATTGAGGTGTTATTAATAACTGCGTTGGCAAAAAATACTATAACTTACTCTTCTTTCCCATTTAGCTATTGATGCCTAATTTTGTAGTTGACCACAATGCCCGTTGCATCCTGATGCCACTTACATGATTAGCTTCGACCATCAGGGTATGTATTCACCTAGAAATAACTTATCATTTAAAACCAGACTGTGAGGTAGAAAAACGGCCACAGCACTTTATTTAATTAGTCATTGCATTACATTTATACCATTGCACAACATATTCCAGCATTACACAATGACTAACAGAACACCATCCAAGCATGCATGAGTATCCAGGTGGCTGCCGAATGACTTCTGTGTTCCGGTCATATACCAATTCCAGGCCATATCCTGATTTTCGAGGTACCCCTTGAACCTCCCACCAGAGTCTTCATTGACTCCCCCCCATTCTGTTCCTCCATTAACCCTCCTGGATACTCCGCAAGCTTCCGATTATGCTGTGAAGCTTCCGATTATGCTGTGAGGTACATAAATTATAAACCAGCTCAAAGAAGGGGAGGTTAGGTGAGACAAAAGGTAGGGAAAACCTCTTCATTAAAATGGCTGCCTAATTTCCTGGTACCTAACTTTTTATACATCACAAAACTACAATGCCAACTCAACTCAGTGTCCCTTGTAGTGTCTTTGACCACACAGCTTAGTTCAAAGGCTTTTCTCTCCAGTAAGAAAAACCTTTCCAGACGCTTGTGTTATTCTGCAAATCCATTTAAATAATGTGTGCAATTCTTTCAAAGGTCAAGAAATAAGTTCTGATGCAGACCTCATGTAAGAAAATGTAGATGGAACAGCAGATAATGTTTTATATCTCACTGTTTTATGACTCACTTAATATAAATATATATAGGTCTGAAATGCATATAATAGTGGTAGTACATAAAAGTGGCATTTCAACAATGACTCTTCTTGGCCCATACGGGTTTGGACATAAGACATCCATAGTGGTCTGTGTTGTATCCTTGCATGTGTAGAGAAATCTCTATAATATAAGTGAAGGGACAATGTTGAGATCAAAGTTAGGCACTTATAGTCACAGGGGGGAGATAATTTTATTAAAATAGGTATATTAGATCCTTTTCAATAATACAAAGGACAAACAGAAAATACGTTTTAAAGGGACACTCCCACCAAAGAATGAAAAGGTTTTATTTATTTTTTTATATTGCATTGTAGATATGTGTTATGTTTTATTATATAAGTTTACTTAATCAAACATTTTACTAAACATGTGTGACTGGGCACCACCATTTTGTGTAATATAGTGTTTTCGGGTAGCCCCTCCCAGAAAAGACTTTACAGCAGTAAAATCTTACTTTGGAGTTTGGTACACACAATGCAGTAATGCAGTCTATAAGTCAGAAATTCTGATCATAGACTTGCATTGAGGGCGAGGGTGAGGGCAGGCCAGAGCTCCAACTTCAAATCGGTTAGGAGCCATGTTGGTGAGGGAGCAGGGCAGAGGAAAGTGCTGCCAGGTTTGTATTCCCCAAGCTGCTCCCCTTTTCTCTGCCCTGCACTCACCCTGCATCTGCCCCCTCTCCTATGTCCTGCATTACCTCAGACACCCTCTCTTTTGGCTAAATAGTCCATATCCCTGCCAAAAAAGAGGGTGTCTGGGGGTTAGGATTTTACTGCCTGTGTTAGTTCATGTAGGTAGACACCAGATAACGTCCCTGCACCTGCCCCTTACATTCAGTGCCTTTCCACAGTGCCCTGTCTCCCACCCTTCCCTCAGATGCAGTGCCCTGTCATGCACCTCTCCCCCCGCAACCCCCTCCCCTCCGATGCAGTGCCCTGTCGCGTGTCCCCCCGCGATCGCCCTCCCCCGTGATCCCCCTCAGATGCAGTGCCCTGTCGTTTACTGAAATGTATTGAAACAGACACAAGAAACATCTTGCCATCTATTCTACACATATTTTTACTTTAAATGCACAGATAATATAGTTACAGCTTATGTAAGTGGCAGTGTCCCTTTAACCCCATTGCGACAATGGACATGCCTAACACGCCCTGCAGTGAAACGAGCAGTTTTCGAGATGAACGGTCGCAAAAGCTGCTCTGACGGTGCTGGTCTATTGCCTCGATGTCGAGGCAATAGCCAGCACTGAAATTCGGTCTCTGGGGCACCCACGATCGCTCCACGGAGTGATCACGGGTGCCATATTGCCGGAGCAGCAGAAGTGAAAAAAAATTTAACTTCCGTCGCTCTGAATATGTTGAGGCAGTCAGCAACATTGCAATGAAAAAAAGACTTAATTAGCTAAAATCTAGGATTAGGGTTAGATTATCCATTAGGGTTAAAACTAAATTAGGGTTAGCATGAGGGATGGGGTTAAAATTAAATTAAAATTAAAATATATTAAGGGTTAGCATAAGGGTTAGAGTTGGGGTTACATTTAGTTTTAGGATTAAATTTAGGGTTCAGGGTCAAAATGTCAATATAGGAAAAAAACACTACTTTTGGTTTTTGCCCTATAACTCCCAAAAAACTGCAGAAAAACATGGAAACCTGCATATTTCTGAACTCGGGACAACATTTAAAAACTATTTAGATGGGGTCTTTTTTAATGATTGTATTTGTGTAAATTATATTTTAGGTCAAAGTTAGAAAAAGTGTTTTGTTTGTTTTTTAATCATATTTTATGATTTTTTAGTAGTACATTATAAGATATGATGAACATAATGGTATCTAATGAAAACCCTTCTTATGATGATAAAAACAACATGTCTTTTGTGTGGGTACAGTATGTGAGAGAGAAGAAAATTACAGCTAAACACAAACACCCCAGAAATGTAAAAACTCAAATTCAAGGTCAAAATCTCTTGTGACTAATGGGTTAAGGTAGTTTCCACTTTTCACATAAAGAGATCTGGTCAATTTTGATCAATAGAGGCTGATTCCACCCTTTCAAAGGATTGATGCGCTGTGAGAGCCATACTAGCAATATGTTATTTACGCATGTTTGTGTTGTTGTACAATGGATGCAGTGTACATGAATGACTATCTGATTCATATTCCAGTCCTAATGTATAGAACCACATTATTACACAACCAATAATAAAGTGACTGCCTTGTGACTTTTAATGGATTTTTCTTTTCAAGAAAGAAGAATCATGTTATGTATTACCAAATCAGAATAAGTCCATGACAAAGGCATTGTCGGATTTTGGGCCCCGTAAAAGGCCTACGTTATCCCACCATATCCCACCCATACCGAGATGCCCCTATAACCCCCGGGTTAAGAGCCACAGGCCAGCTCTAACCCACCAACCATAACATGACCACCAGCCTAGGTTCCTGATCACACCCTTCCTAGAACCTAACAATGATCCTACACCCCCCATTACCTCCCAACCCCTGCTGTGACAAAACTTAAAAAAATACCATTAATTAGAACTGTGATCAAAAACTGTGATCAGCAATGAAAGGATTTTTTTTTTTTAATTTTTTTTTATTACCTCTGTGTATGTAATTAATTTCTTTTTACTTACAGGTCACTCTCTGTGCTTCACTATAAGAATGTGAAGCACAGGGAGTGAATTAGAGGCAAAGTCAGTGAACACACTGACTTTGCCATCTAATTTGCATGTTATCGCGGTGATTGAGCAATCACCGCGATCACATGCCCGGAAACTGACCGATCAGGTCCAGGAGCTTTGCCTCGGGTGCGAGGCTTAGTCCTGGACCCGTTGCAGACTAGCTGGCGGTGCCCACGGAGCGCACCGCCGGCTAGACTGCATGACGAGTTAACTCGTCATAAGGTCGCTAATGCGGTGGCTCTTATGACGAGTTAACTCGTCATAAGGTCGGGAAGGGGTTAAATACCCCCTACGTGACATCACATAAACATAACCCTTTCCTGGCCCACCTCCCAGCCCAGTCAAGGCCCATTGCGTTTAGGCAACTACATGGGCCTCATTCTTCACCCACACTGCTGTTTGATGCTCTGTGTGTCATATTACAGCAAGGATGACCATCTTTTGGTCACTGGCCACTTTCTGAAGCCACACGGACTTTTACCACCAAGGTGATACAGGACTTGAACACCATGAGTGTGGCATGTTCAAAAAATGAATTGGGATCATCATCTCATGTCTATGTATCCATCAAAGAAGAAACAAATTGTGTGATTGATATAACAATAGCTATTGAAATATTGACTGGTTGTGTAGATTAGGAGATCATGGAACCCTACATGATGTGTGTTACCTGGGGCACTAGTGCTAAAAACTAGTCTTTGATAAAGTGGGCTATTAAAGGGACAGGGTTTTTTTTTGTTTGTTTCTAATATAGAAGCACAAGTGAAAAGTTAGTTGCCCCTAGTATGAGGATGAACTGGCATGTACTTTTGATAGTACACGCCAGTTTATCCTCTGACTGGCAGCTGCCATGTTTCCATAGGAAGCAGGCAGCCGTCTGGTCGGCGACCGGCTCTTTCTGCTTGCGCAGAGAGAGACCCTAATTTTTGCATGGGATCAGCAGGGAGGATCTTAACTAGGTCCCCCCTGCTGATTCAATGCAAAACCGACGGTCTCTCTCTTCAAGGAAGCAAGGATTCAACAATGTTTAATGCTCCTTTAAGCAGATACCTTTTTCTTAGTGTTATAGCCAGAAAAAAAAAAAAAAAATGTAGCCACACAGACCTAGAAATGACCTACCTATTTTAATGTATATTAAAATTCAATAGTTATTAAAATGTATATGCATTTATTCATTAAAATGTGAATAGATGTATTCTAGATATGTCAGATTTACCTAACAAGTATTGAGTTTGCAGCGTCTGCTAATTCTCCCACTTCAGTGTTTGTTTGAAGCCTGGGAGCAAAAAAAATACAATAATTATTAATCAGAATAATCCTTTACTAAACTAATTAATCATAAGTTATTGAAGGAAGCAGTGCCTATTAAGCACATATAATGTATTTTGTGACTTAAATTTGTTGGGAAATTAAACTAGATATAAATAATTTAGTAGTTAAGGAACCTAAATCAAAAAAAAACACCATTCATTGAACATGGACATGTATGTACAACACATCTGACATTAAGGTGAGGCCTAACTGAGTTAACTACACAGCTATCTGTAGTTTTATAGCTTTGTATCTTTGCTTGAATAAACCTGATTTAAAACTGTTGTTGCACTGATTTTGTATTAGTGTTAAATATTAGTGCTACATAAAACTAACCTTCATCTACAAGCATTTTTTTCACCAATACAGTAAGTAAAAAAATATTTCATGGGGCCCCTACAAACACGCACTTCTGATCAGGTGACCCCTTTATTTCCGATCATGTGACCCATGTCAAAAAAAACATGGATGCCCCTGACATAAATAAGTTGTGAGGAGATAGAGGTTTCCATTAAGAGAAGCCGAGGTTTTTAAAAGTTTGTTACGCGCTCCAAGGTTTGTTATAAAAATGCCTGTCCATGTGCACATGTTTTTTAAGATGTTGTGAAATGTGAATGACACAGTGCTGTATTTACCGCGAGGAAACCTAGGCGGATGCCTAGGGCGGCAAGTTTTGGGGGGCGGCAGCGCCCCCCAGCACTAAAAAAAATAAATAAAAAAAAAATAAACCCGCCCTTTAAAAAAAATAAAAAAAAGATCGCGCTTGCAGGCAGAGACGGAGGTGAGAGGGGATCGGAAGATCCCCCCTCACCATCGCTCTGCCTGCCAGGCTGCACGGGGAGCCGAACAGGCAGCACAGAGAAACCTCCGTGCTGCCTGTTCGGCTCCCCGTGCAGTGTGACACGGAAGTGCCTACAGTCAAGTGACGGGCGCACTGACGTCATACGCGGGCCCGGTCACGTGACCTGTCGGCACAATCGCCGGGGAGCCGAACAGGCAGCATGGAGGGACCATGCTGCCTGCCACTAGCCACCAGGAAAAGGTAAGTGCTGATGGGAGTCAGAGTGTGTGTGATGGGAGTCAGAGTGTGTGTGACTGAGTGTGATGGGAGTCAGAGTGTGTGTGATGGGAGACAGTGTGTGTGACTGAGTGTGATGGGAGTCAGAGTGTGTGTGATGGGAGACAGTGTGTGACTGAGTGTGATGGGAGTCAGAGTGTGTGTGATGGGAGACAGTGTGTGTGACTGAGTGTGATGGGAGTAGGAGTGTGTGACTGAGTGTGATGGGAGTAGAAGTGTGTGTGTGATGGGAGTATGAGCTTGATGTGAGTCTGAATGTTATGTGTGATGTGGGGTCATGAAATGGAGGTGATGGGGCATGTCTTAGGTGTGTAACGTGGGTGTGCAGCTTGGGTAGGGGGGTGCCCGGATTTTGTCTGCCTAGGGCAGCACAAAATCAAGATACACCACTGGAATGACACAGAGTTGGTGGCTCCGAGTCTGGGAAAATAGAGAAGAAAAATGTAGTGAAAGTATCTGTTTTCTACCATGCGTCAAAAAAGCTCAATAAATATGGATGGGTCTTAGTGAACCTGTGTGTGTGTGTGTGTGTGTGTGTGTATGTGTGTTTGTGTGTGTGTGTGTGTGTGTTTGTGTGTGTGTGTGTGTGTGTGTGTGTGTGTATGTGTGTGTGTGTGTGTGTGTGTGTTTGTGTGTGTGTGTGTGTGTGTGTGTTTACGTCAGGAGAATCACAAGTGAAACATCAGTTTCTTCATGAATAGTTTTCCCCCCTCCTCTTTTGGCTATACAAAGAGTCTTTGAATGTTTTATGTGAAAAGATGAGGTCTCACAAAGAATCTGATTGATCTTTTCTGTGCTGTGTATCGTAGTGTGTCAATATGGTTAAAGAGGGGAAAGTGTCAGGAGGGCAATGATCGACTGAGGGGGGGGAATAATGGGGCACTGATGGTTTCATCTATTGAGAAATAATAGTGTATGATAACCCAAAAACTGATTAGAGAGTGTGTGTCTAATAAGACGTCAAAAGAAAAATAGTTATATTCTTAATTTTTCTTTGTAAATCCCATTGCAGTGGTATAAAAATGCGTGGGGTTTCTTAATGTCTGAAGGAATGTTTTGTGCTAGAAAAGGTTAAAATTAAAGGACATCTGTAGACAAAAATATTCTTATGTTTAAATGGTAAGTTGCATTAAGTTTAGACATTTTAAATCGAAATGGTTTAATGGAAGAAAACAAATAAAATACCTCTTTCCTACCAGCGGGCAGACATGTTTAGAATCTTGAGTTAGACAAAGGAAGATCTGAAACATATTCTGAAAAACATGTCTGCCCCCTGACAGAGCTTTTATGAATTTCTATTCAAAATATCTATACTTTCAGTTAAACCTAAGTTCCATTTTTGCTTAACATTGTCCTTTAATAAATCCACATTGGGGGTGGAGTGGAATAACTAATAAGGACCTTCATTTCAAGTTTATTTTAGAGTTGGTTGCCACCACAGAAATCTTAATTTGCTGGTTTCAGAGGCAACTGGGTGACCAAGAACTGGTTGGAGTGAATCATTTTTAATAGAAAATTTTGGGCACAAGTGTGACTCATTCACTGATATTTCTGTTGTGTCTCCACAATGTGGTTATGTGGGCTTGACTCCACAATGGAGTTATGTAGGCCTGACTCTTGGACTCCGCCATGTGGTCAAGTAGGCTTGGCTGCACAAAGTCTTTAAAATGATCTAGATTGGCACTTGCCGTCACAAAGTTGAAAGCACACGTCTCACACTCTGCTGACATGCTTTCCTGACACACAAATTTATTTACACTACCGACAGCAGCACATTTTCTGGGTTCCCCTCCACTGATACACTATTTTGGCATCCTATGGGCTCATCTCTCTCTCTACAGTGCTCTTTTAGATTATACATGCTCTTCGAACTAACTGTACTGTATGGAAAATCCGACACCTCATTGACTGTCGCTGTGCAGTGTCCACTGGACCATGGAGATCACAGTGGCAGTGAGACATGAGATATTTCTGATAGTAGAATTTCAAGGAGCCACGCCTCATGCTGAGAATGTACAGTGCCGAAAGATCCTGCCCTATAGGATGGCACTTACTTGGGAGAGGCATTCCCATATTTTTCCTTGAACTTGTCATTTGTACATTTGATGTGATAAAATGTATCAGGTATTAACAGATGCTCTATGTTCCTTGTCTCATTCTAACATATACTGTGAGAGGTGTAGTCAGCGGACTGAAACATTCTATTAGAAAAACCCAAACAGCGTCACCGAGTCTGGTTACATATTCTGGATAAGAATTGATCACGTAAGGTTTCGACACATTTAACCGTGGTGGCAGTATTTATACTAATTTTGCTGGCTTGTAAGAGCAGATACAGATGTTTAAAACCAATCATGATAACGCTTTGTTTCTGCTAGTTGCATGTGACAGATACAACATGTGTTAGAAGTGGTGCAAAACAAGCAAAAGGATTGGCAGATTACAGAGCAAGTGCTGGTTTCTGTTCCATTTTTTCACAGCCTTTCATCTGTGAAATGCTCCAAGATACTGATGGGGGTACATCATCCAAAAGAAAATTCAGTACCATCTGGCATGCTTACAACAAAGCAGGGTACCAGATTGTACAACAACCTTTAGCATCCCTCAGGGCTAAAAGTACTAAGGCAGGTCAGAAACAAGACATGAATAACATGGTAGATGATACAAGGATCACACTTTAAAAACTGTTGCTTCTCAGTCCTAATGAAGAAAAGAACCAGCATGGCCCCATTTGTTAGAAGGGGTATGGAATATCCCTTTTATTGAATCCCAGCTGAATTAAACTTTGAATATTTATTAATATCTTTAGTACATTTTATTCTGAGTAATGTAAGAATACTCTGGGACTCATCAGTGCTAGAAATAGTTGTTTGGAGGGTCCCTGTATACAAATTAGGTACTCCAATGAAGAAAAATAATTTGTGCAATGGGGCAAATTTCCCATTTCTCATTTTTAAAAATGGTGGGCTAGCAGCTGTAAATGTTCTACTCCTTGTCTTATTTCATAGTCATGAGTGTGATAAACAGGACTTATTAGTTTGTAATGAGATTGTTGGTGCTGTCTATTGTGTCTATTCACTAATATTTGAGAATAGCTCGAGGAGGTCAACTTTCATTTTCGCTCAACTTTTAAAATTCGGCACCCAAGTTTGACATTGAAAATGAAAAGGTATTTTTTAAACATACAGGGGCGTGTACTTAAAATACGCAAATATATTTCATGTGCAAAACTATTTTTGCTCTTTGCTCCTTTTGCAATGTACTAAACATTTAGTAAATATGAGCAAATTGTGAATAAAAACTTGAATAATTGGGAATAAAAACAGGCAAGTTTGCGAATATTTTTTCTACCTCTTTTGATAGCGCTCGCTAAAGCTGGTGTAATTTTCACACGCAAAATAAGGATTATTTTTCACAAAATATTTGCAAACGTTTTTAGCATGCGCAAATATAATCACAATATATTAGCGCAACCGGAAAAATGCACGCTAAATAAAAATAAACAGAAGAGGCGCAAATTAGGGAAAACAAGTGCAAAATGTTACAAATATTCGCAAATTGCTCCTTACTCAGGTTTTACCCACTTTTTTCCCCATTGCACATAAAAATCAGGTGCCAAATTTGACTCAAAATGAAAGTCAACCTCCAAAGTTCAACTCCTCGAACTATTCTCGAATTTTAATGAATAGACCCATCTGTTTCCTCCAAGATTCTGGTAAAGAAAAATATATTTGAAACATTGGTTGTGGTTTCTTATAAACATTTACACACGTCATGTTGTGAATGACCATTACTTTTTCGTGTGAGGGCAGTAATTATAATTCTGTATAATTATTTAAACGACTGTAATCTTAAATAGACTCCATCCCCCAGTGTGCATTAGCAGCGTGACTATGATATAAAATGGATATTACACAGGGTTTGCAGAATTGAATGAAAAATGTATAGAGCAAGAGAGAAAAAAAAGTGCATTCAAGATATCTATCCTGTCTCCATTTTATGATGTGAGCGTGGCATGATATGCAAATTACATATTTTCCAATCTAATAGTTCATTTGCATACGGTGCAACAAGATGATGTCATCAACACAACTGGCTTCTTAACTGGCGGTCTTGCCTGTTCAAGGCATTTGAATGGTACACAGATGAGGTCAGTAATAAAAAGATTAAATGATACAGTGAGAAAAGACTCTATTATAATAGGAATGGAGCAATTAGCGAGCGTGACCATGAGAGTCCAGGTGTGAGCATCTCATGCATAGGGAATGTGATGTAATATCCTATATACTACACGATTGCTACACACCTTAAACATAAAACATCACACCCATAGAGTTCATGGCATGGCAGTTATTAAATTAGCAAGTCCATGCCAGGGAACATCATGTATGTCCTGCATAAACAATAACCTGCTATCAAACGTGTACTGTCATAATGTGCCGTGAATCTATGGAGTGCTGCCAAAGGTTTGTTTGCTATTACTGAATGGGATTTGGTGGGTGCAGGGTTCACTCAGTGTTAAGCTTTTTATTTGGTCTCATTTGCTCTTAATTGCTAGGGTCTGACTTCTAGTATATCAAGTAAAGGATGCCAAGTGGAGGTGTACTCACAGTGGGGTGAGACCCACTGGTCAGGAATACAAACAGGATACAAATAGAGGTGGAAGCCAGTACAGGTAGAGATAATAGGAATATCCAATAGTCAGTCCATAGGTCACAATGGCAGGCAGAGGTCAGGAAGAAGGGAAAGTAAGGGGCACAGGCAAATAGAAAAAGCCAATAAATAGTCCAGAGGTCAGCATGGCAGGCAGCGGTCAGAAGTATATCCAAGAAGAAGGCAGTGGTCAGAAATCAGAACGGACACTGGAAAGCACAGAGATAGGTACATAGTGCAACAAGCAGATAGCCTCAGAATACCTGAGCGCCATAGAGAGGGAGCCTGGAGCTTTTAAAGGGCTGCTGGACATGATTTCACACACGATGTAGCAAACCCTGCCCCCTGTGAACACCCTGCCGATTTAGAAAGGGGGCCACAAGCCCAGCCCCTCATGCAGATTCCAACACCCCCCTTCATGTTGTCTGGTCTGCTTCCGCACAAAGATGCAGGGAACGAAGATGGTGATGGAGGCCTATTCAGACCCCACCACATACCCTCACCCCCTTCTTCAAGATGGCGTACCGTGGCCAGGATGTGGCTGCAAGGTATCATGCCTCACAACTGAAGATTCAATTTATGGTCATCAACATTTTAATGACAGAAAAATGTGTATATCACAAACCAATCTGCACATGTTCTAGGCAAGCCTCACTGCAGGATACCTTTTTATGTATTTACGGTCTTTCACTCATTGCAAGAATCAGCTGTGATTTGTGATATGAACCAGAATCCTGATAGGTCAAAGCATCCCAATGAAGCTTTGGGACCATCTGTCAGGTGAACACCAAGGCAGGGTACCAGATTGGACAGTATCCTTCAAACTCACACACATGAAGATGAAAGGGGGATGGGACACTTCATCGCGGCTGCATCTGTTCAGCCGCTTCACTGCCGTCACTTCACCACATGACAGCTCGTCGCTGGAGATTTCATCGCGGGACATTTCATCGCTAAAGGTAACTTTTAATGTGTTAGTGTTAGAATTAGAATTTTAGTATTGGGGTTTAGGTGGTTAGAATTATGGTTTAGGGGGTTAGAATTAGTTTTTAGGGTTTGGGGGTTAGTATTAGGGTTTAGGGGGTTAGTATTAGGGTTCGGGGGTTAGTATTAGGGTTTAGGGGGTTAGTATCAGGGTTTAGAGGTTAATTTTAGTATTAGGGTTAGGGAGTTAGTATTAGGGTTTGGTGGTTAGTATTAAGGTTTAGGGGGTTAGTATTAGGGGGTTAGTATTAGGGTTTAGGGGGTTAGTATTAGGGTTCGGGGGTTAGTATTAGGGTTTAGGGGGTTAGTATTAGGGTTCGGTGGTTAGTATTAAGGTTTAGGGGGTTAGTATAAGGGGGTTAGTATTAGGGTTTAGGGGGTTAGTATTAGGGTTCTGGGGTTAGTATTAGGGTTCGGGGGTTAATTTTAGTATTGGAGTTTTGGGGTTAATTTTAGTATTGGGTTTTGGGGTTAATTTTAGTATTGGAGTTTGGGGGGGCACTTTGGGGGGGGAATCATTTATTAGGGGGGGTATTTTATTTTAACTTGTACGTTTGTAAGAACTGACAATTCAGCGCTGAACTGTCAGCTCTTACATAGCCGCGCCGCGATGAAACGGCCGCGTTATTCTTCATTGCTGACAGTTCAGCGTTCTAAGTGCCGCGCTGAACTGTCAGTGATGAAGTCGCCGGGCTGAAGTGTCCTAGACCCAATGACAGAAGGATCTGCACATTAAAACCTGTAGACATACTGTGTGTAGTCAACATGGTACTACCTGAGAAAAATCATGGTTTCATATTACAGTAGAAGATGGGAGGTTTGCAGATTGCAGTTCATAGCCTTATCCAATCCCACAGTCTATAATATTATTATTTGCACCATGGCCCTTTTTATCACAGCATTATCTCCTTCCATCAATCCTGGAGCCATGTATGATGTAAAGGGGAATGTTCCTTAATTACCTACAAAATCCCCATACCCTTCCCAATAAAGACACAAGACATGTATGGAGTTAAATAGGCCACAGCTTTTTATTTAACAAAACCAAGAAGAACTGTATGCCAAAAACTTTCTCCATTTATTCTTATATTTCTCATAACTTAATAAAACTCTGTAAATATAAATATAAATACTTTATTTAAACATACTGTTAACATACAGCTCCAACTAGTCCTTGCCAATCTGTAAACATTAAATCACCATAACCTTTAAACTAGAGTCCCTAGAGTGAAAACCCCTCTCCCCTCGTCCGTACTAATTCTGCATTTGTTTCAAACCTGATGCTAACCACCAGCCGACAGTTAGCTCGGTGGGCACGGCCATTATCCGTTCTTCCAATATCTGAGAGGTTAGGATAGGGTCCACCCTGTCCATCCCTTTTTGACTCGATCACCTCCGTCCTTAACTACTGTATTGGCAAGGACCACCCGGCCTGCTGTGACAGAGAAAAATGTTAATACAACATAAAACAACATAATTAAAAAAAATAGGGAGGGTGGGGGGGAAACTTTCCCTGCTGTGTCCGTCAGTAACCAAAATGGCTGCTGATTCCAAGATGGAGGGGTCCTTAAGTACCCCCACCCCAAAGCCACTCCCCCATAGCATTGTCATAGGTTCCACTCACACCCCTCACTCATACATGCCCCCTCCCACCTAGGCTTTGCCTGTTTCCCGGGGAACTCATCATATGGCTGGGGTCCGTTTTTTCCTCTCGTTTTTTGTTCTTAAAAAAAAAAAAAAACAGATAAAAGCAGAAACTTTTGGAAATCTCAGCCTTGACAAATTCTAGTTCACCTACTGATTCTTAACGGATAATTCCTGCTAAATACAAGTATCTTAAAGACCTGCCTGACTAAGTTCCATGTCGTAACAGGGACACACTCATCTGTATATTTAGCTTTGCACTTTCATGATCCGGTGATAAGATTTGGACCAAGGCTACTTGAAACTCGTCTTGTAAAATCGTACGATCAGTTATTTCAGTGCCATTATTCATGGGTCGCCAAGGTCGGAAGTACTACTAATTCTACGTAGGAAAATAGAGGAAAGAGTCGGCAAGAAATGGGATTTTTTGTTTTTTCTCTTGGCACATCTGGCCCTGCTTTGTTGGTTCAGATTTGCTTAACTTTTGTTTTACTTTGTAGACTCCCTGTGGAGGTCATTTATCAAAGTGTTTTGACTACATAAACAGGACTACACAGATGCCAAAATACAGTACAAGAAACAGCAAACCCATTAGCATGTAGGTACAATTATTGTTCTGTAATGCACACAGTGCTCACATACCAGGAATGTATCTAATTAATGTCTGCACACTGTGATCAGGCTGCGATGAAAAATAAAATCATAAATAAATTAATTAAAAGTTTTTGGGAGTTAAGTGCCTAGGCTGTATTTAATTGTTGGCATAATGTTATTTAATATGCTACTATTTTTATGTTTTATTTTTGGTGGTTTATGATTTTTTTTTTTATTTACTTTTTTTTTATACATTATGATTGTTAAAATATAAATTATAAATGTGTATATAGTTTGTTTGTGATTAATAAAGTTGTTTTTCTGCTCCCACCCCCCTCCCCCCTCCCCCCCATAGTACAGGAGAGAGGTTAAAAAGATAGGTTTGTGTTCCCGATTAAATCTCCTGGAAAATGTCATATTTTTTCTATAACACTTAAGTAAATATGAAAGAAAATTGGAAAAATTATAAAAAAAACCTGAAAAATAAACTAAAATTGTCATAAATAAATTCACACTATGATTCCTCTGTTATAGTGTATTAACAATGGTATTATTCTTGTTGGTTATAAAGATATCATATAATTTAGCTCTCTAATTTAATATATAATTTAATATACAACAATATGTGGTATCAATTCTATTAAATATATTTGTATAATCGAAATCATAGATGAAGTCGGCCATGTAGCAGATGCTTTCTCAAAGCAGGATTAGCAGACTCCATGCAGTGAAAAATAGTCATTAACATGATGTCAAATAAGATAGAATAGGTGAACTGTAGGTATTTATTTATATAAAGTAACATGTGCAGGTGTTTTTAGAAATGAATTAATTAGAGGTATGCACCTGCACAAATCATACCCACAAGCAGACACTGGATATATATTGTAGACAGAGGAGGCATGGGGGTCTGCAGGATTTTTTCCAGGTGGGGGTGCAAAAAATCCTTCCTACTTTTCCCATCTACCACCCTAACTCCTCCCCACTGGCTATGTTTGTTGTTTCAGGAGTGGGGTTTCCTGGTGGAAGGCAAATATTTGTAACCCATTAATAGGAATAATGCTATTACCGGGGTAGTAGTAGCTAACAGACCAGCATGCACCTGTTAAACATGGGAACATTAGTTTACAGTAGCTGGGGGGGGGGGGGGGGTAATGCCTAATCACAACTACCCCAGACTGCAATTCCTATGGTGCTCAGCCAGTAATGTCTGGCTAAGGGAGCTGCAATCAACAACAGCAAAGTTAGTGTGTAGTGTAGTGTACTTTAACCCCAGTCTATAACTACCATTCCCATGAAGTCCCTCTAGCAATATTTCTGACAGAACATTATTCCTTATATTATAATATAGATTTCTTCAATGAATTAGGAAATTGCAGGAAGTTGAGATGGGAACTTCTAATGTAAGGCCAAAGTAGCCGATTTAGTAAAATTCTCCCATTCAGCTAAATGTGGCTCTAATTTTTAAAATCTGATTGCAGTTGCCTGTAATTCTCTCATTCACTTAGTGTTTGGACTATAATCCACCCCCACCCCCCATCAACAGTTAGCAACCATTCCCATAATAATCAGCTAGCCATGCTGAGCACTCACAGCAACAAACCCTAGCTGCAATGCATGTATGTATGCAGAGGGGATAGATGCCCGATTCCTGAGACATACCATAACCCCACAATCCCCCATAACCATACCAGCCCATGTTCCCCCCAATAATGGACACGAGACTTGTGATGGTACAACAAGGCCACAGCACTTCTTTATTAGACACATATCAGGCTGTATAAACCACCACCATCCTTTAATACTTATATGTATAAAACAGAATACAGCCTGACAAATTGACTAAGCCCTTGCCAGTAAAACCATTTTCCACTTCCACCCATATATTTATATATGGCCACCTTTTCCAACCAAATCCAGAATCCAGAAGCTCGCCTCCCCTCCTCGTCCCTTGAGATGCCATAACTCCATCTGGCCCATCTCTCCCACAATGCTTACCACTAGCCGACTCACTTAGCTCAGTGGGCACGTCAACTACAAACAACTTCCATGTTGCTTTTAAGGTTAAGGGGAGGACCCGAGCACCATTCTCCTTGTAATAACTCCAACTCCATTTTCCAAAACATATCCCCTACTGGCAAGGACAGCCAACCCCCGCCTGCTGCGACAAAAGAAAGTTAATACATAGAAAACACATAAACATAGGGAGGGAGGGTGGGAAAATTGCTACCAGGTGCGTTTACAGATTAAAATGGCTGCTGGGGAGAGAGGCTCCAGGGCTTTTATCAACTCCCCCTTGAAGCCCCTCCCCCAGCCCCCGTCAGTCATCTCTTGCCTCCCCCTCGCCCATACATGTCCTGTACAATTAATTTGCATAATTTCCCAGGGTTCTTGTATGTATGCAGAGGGGATAGATGCCCGATTCCTGAGACATACCATAACCCCACAATCCCCCATAACCATACCAGCCCATGTTCCCCCCAATAATGGACACGAGACTTGTGATGGTACAACAAGGCCACAGCACTTCTTTATTAGACACATATCAGGCTGTATAAACCACCACCATCCTTTAATACTTATATGTATAAAACAGAATACAGCCTGACAAATTGACTAAGCCCTTGCCAGTAAAACCATTTTCCACTTCCACCCATATATTTATATATGGCCACCTTTTCCAACCAAATCCAGAATCCAGAAGCTCGCCTCCCCTCCTCGTCCCTTGAGATGCCATAACTCCATCTGGCCCATCTCTCCCACAATGCTTACCACTAGCCGACTCACTTAGCTCAGTGGGCACGTCAACTACAAACAACTTCCATGTTGCTTTTAAGGTTAAGGGGAGGACCCGAGCACCATTCTCCTTGTAATAACTCCAACTCCATTTTCCAAAACATATCCCCTACTGGCAAGGACAGCCAACCCCCGCCACAGACCCGCTCGTTTAACACCTTAAATCAGCGGGGACCACCCACCACCACCGCCATGGCCTGTTCCAAACCATCCTGCAACGCCAAGTTAAACAGATCAATGCCCACCTCAGTTAAGTGAACTCCATCACTCCTGAAATACCGAGCCGCATCGGACTCAAAAACCCTATGGCGTATAGTCACGCCCCCCACACTCAACACAAAACGAGACACTCGTTTATTCAATTTCACCCGGCTCCGTTCCAGCGCCCTCTGATTGAGCGCACACCTCCAATAATTACGTGGTACCACCTCTGACCACACCAGCGACACACCAGGAAAGAGCACCAGCAGCCTCGCCAGGTCCCTTTTTATGGTATCCCCCAGGGTCCACACAGGGACCGAACCCAGATCATTGCCCCCCAGATGAATAAGTAAAATATCAGGGGGCCCCAACCGCCGAGACAACTGAACCACCTCGGGTAACAAGCGTACCCACCGCATACCCCGGAACCCGAACCACCGAACGTCCGCCGCGGCTCCCGGAAAGCCCAGGCACTCTCCCCCAGGTCGCACGGCAGCCCGACTCCGTGCCCAGAATATGTACGAGTGGCCTATAAGCCACACCCTCCTAGGCGCAACATCTGTGAATTTAAAGCAGAGGAAACTGAGATCAGACCAGCCGGACGGACATAAGATAGAAACCTGCGGGATTCCCACCGCCCAATCTGCCTGATAGCCCGCTCAGCATAACCCAGCCTTGCGGCCTCAGACGCAGCGCCAATCCTGAACGAGTGACCCCCGAACTCCCGGCTTGGAAGGCCCAGGGCCTCGACTGCCATCCGGAAGACCCTGATAAACTGGAATCTAGACAAAGGAGTCGCATCAGCGTGCACCAGCAATGAATTGGAACCGGCCGGTCGGACCAAACCGTACCGGTCAAAACAAGCCACCGGGCATACCATAGAACCGGGGACTTCCCGCAGGGAGACCCACTTTCCAACCCCAAGTACATCTGTCTTGGAGCGCCTGATCAAAAACCTCACCAGACCAGGTTCCCGCACCATATCAGCCGCCAGTATACCCCCTGGCTTCGTTTTTGCCTGGCTAACCAATTCCCCAATACGCAAAGCTCCAAAAAATGCCATTGAAAAGGCTAACCGAAACAGATCCACCTCAAAAGGCGAGTGGCAAACCACCGGCAGTATGTGGCACAGGCCCAGCAACAAAGCCCCGGACACCGGTTTACGGTAATCCACGGAATGAACGCCCCTCCTCCAACCCTTCAACGCCTGACGCACTAGAAACTCCTTAGTCACGTCCCGTAGCCCAGAAGCTCTGAACCAGAAACTGAGGCCTGACATCCGTGCCGTTACTGCCGCGGGCGACAAGCCAGCCGCGTCCCAATGCCACAACAACCACAGTAAACCTTCCAAGCGAGCCCCATCATCCCTGAAACCCCCACGAGCCGACTCCAGATCCAACCATTCCCCCCAAACTTTACCGTAACGCTTCCATGTGGATCCAGCGACAGACTGGCTAACCCACTGTGCTATTCGCCCAACCCAAGGTCCCACAGCGTCGACGGGCACGGGATACCCTCCGGGTCCGCCCATGGTGCTGCCGCCCGGAACGTTGCCCACTGCGAACGAGAAAGTGCATCCGCAATTACGTTATGCACCCCAGGGATATGAACAGCACGAAAGGTCACATTAAAATCAAGGCAGTTAAGGACCAGAAGCCGCAACAGCCGAACTACCGGCGGGGAAGAAGCCGTCAGGTTATTCACCGCCAACACCACTCCCATGTTGTCACAGTGGAAGACCACCCTGCGATCCCGTAACGTAGGTCCCCAAAGGACCACTGACACCAGAATAGGAAATAGCTCCAAAAAAGCTAAATTCTTTGTCAGGCACCCCGAACCCCAGAACGGGGGCCAAGTCTCGGCAGACCACTGGGACCCCAAAATCGCCCCGTAGCCCACGGATCCTGAGGCATCCGTGTACAGATGGAGATCTGCGTTGGACACCTCCGGAGCCTGCCACAACGACCGTCCATTGTACCTGCTCAAAAAATCATCCCACACCGCCAGATCATCCCTTAGGGGCCGAGTGAGCCTGACATAATGATGCGGCCGGCACACCCCCGCCGTAGCCCCCGCCAGACGTCTGCTAAACACCCTGCCCATTGGCATAATTTTACAGGCAAAGTTGAGCTTCCCCAATAAAGATTGCAACGCCCTGAGCTGAATTTTTCTCAAGCCGCAAGCCTTAGAAATGTCCGCCCTAAGGCCCAACAATTTATCCTGAGGAAGCCGGCATTCCCCGGCCAGGGAGTCAATCTCAATGCCCAGGAATGAAATACAGGTAGTCGGGCCCTCCGTTTTGTCTGCCGCCAATGGGACCCCAAACGAAGCCAGAACCACCTGGGCCGTCCTCAACAAATGGCCACAGACTTGCAAACCCGAGGGACCCACCAGCAGGAAGTCATCCAGGTAGTGCATCACTGAGTTGCACCCGGACTCCTCCCTGATTACCCAATCCAAAAAGGTGCTAAAGCACTCAAAATAAAAACAGGAAATAGAACAACCCATGGGAAGGCACAAGTCAACGTAAAACTTCCCTTCAAAATGGCACCCGAGGAGGTGATGACAGTCTGGATGAACCGGAAGAAGCCGGAAGGCCGACTCCACATCGGTTTTGGCCATCAACGCACCAGCCCCTGCCGCCCTCACCATCCGAACCGCCGAATCAAAGGACGCATAAGACACCCGGCACAATTCTGCATCAATGTAACCGACTCCCCATAGGGGTAAGACAGATGCTGGATCAGCCGGAACTTTCCCGGTTCCTTTTTGGGAACCACCCCCAGGGGAGAAACCCGTAAAGCGGCCAACGGGGGCGAATCAAAAGGACCCGCCATACGGCCCAGAGCCACTTCCTTAGCCAACTTATCCCGCACCACCTCGGGGTGCTCAGCCACCGAACGTAAATTATGCAACCGCAAACAAACCTGCCGCTCCTGAAAGGGGATCCTGAAACCAAACTCAAACCCGTGCAACAAAATGTCCGCCGCCCTACGATTCCTATACCGGCTTAGCCATGGGCGCATTGCCCCGACGTCCACCGGCGTCATCCCCCTTTCCGCCCACGTCAGGCTTGTCCCCACCTCTCTGACGCTTAAAGCACCGGGTGGCGGGGTGGCTACCCCCGCAACCGGAACACTCATGTTTGAAGCGACAACCGGCGCCAAACTTGCACTGACCCTCATTAAATTGCCAGCACCCTCCCGGTCGTCGTTGGGTCGTGGCCGAGGGAGAGGGCGAACCCAGTCCCCCGACCCCCCCGAGAAAGGACGTCAAACCCCCCTGATGCGAGGCTGGCCGGGTCATAATGGCCAGCCACAGCCCCACGTCCATTTGATCCCAACCCAAAGTAGGCCGTAAAGCAATCCGTTGCCGGAATTGCTCATCATAGCGCCACCAGCTGAGACCCCCATAAATCCTACACGCATTCCAGATTTGATCCTGGTAACAAAACAAGGAGCAACATTTTTCAGGGGATTTCTCCCCGATGACGCTGGCCAAGATGGAGAAAGCCCGAATCCAATTCCCATAATTCTTTGGGATTTTGCGATAACGGTACTTCTCCTTTTCTTTCTCGGCATCCTTCAACTCCTTCTCAGGAGGAGGAACGTCCTCCATGGGGAGGAGCGAATAAATTTCCACATACTCGCCCTTCCAAATACGCTCCCTTACCTCCGGTTTAAGATGAAGGCCTAAGGGGCCCGACCAACATAAATACGCGGCCCCATGCGCCATCGGTGCAACAGGGTGTGTCAAATCAGCCGCCCCAACCATTGACGCCGACGTACTCGGTGCCGCCGATGTACTAGGCATTGACAAGGGAACCGCAGGGAGCGCCGCAGCAGTGGCCGCCGGCAGCAACAAAGGGGGCGGTAATAAGGGGGACTGTGGGACCCCCGCCGTGCCCGGTAAACCAGAAACCACCCCCGGTGAACCCCCCGTGGAACCCCACACGCTGCCCATCGTACTATCGATGCCCTGCGGGGCCGCACTACCAGAAGGCCCAGCCACCCGGCTCACTTGCTCTATCGCCCCCCGCAAGCATTGCAACAAATCCACCCAAGGCTGACTAGCAGGAGTAACGGTAGACCCCACCCCACCCACCCCAGAAAACCCCGCCAAAGGTTGCCCCGTGGACTCACCAGTGTCTCCCTGAACCGCGCCCAGAGCCGGCGTGGAGGCCCGGGAGGCCGCTGAATCACCCGCAACCTGGGAAGCAGGATGGGGGACGTAGAGTGGCACAGCACTAGTAGCTGGAGCCTGTGAAGGAGAGACAGGTGAATACAACGCCAGATCAGGAGGAGAGAGAAGCCCAGCCAAGGGAACCTGGTAAGTAGTCACAGGGGTAGGAGTAGGGGACGGGGTAGGGGGCAGTAAGAGACCCAGGGCCGGATCCTCATCCCCAGAAGACCCACTGCAGCTGCCCACAGCCTCCCCACTGCCCCCCGCCCGGGAGGGTAATCGAAGGGACCCCCGTTTTCGGCCCTGAGGCCTACTCACCACCCTGGCCTGCCGATCCGTGCTCCTCCTCCTGCTAGGCCCCGCATCCGGACGCGGGGGGGAAGGTAGCAGGGCTGTACCGGACCTGGTCACAGCCCTGGATGTCCTCCGTCCGTCGCGCTCCAAGCCCCGAGGGGAGGGGCGCGGCCTGCGATCCCCGCTCCCACTAGCCACCGGGGACGGTCGCGTGGCTGCACTAGCAGGCCCGCCGCCGGACGCAGCGGGCCGCGCGGCCGACGGACGAAGGCCGCTCCTTCGCCCAGCTCCGCTCCTGCTCCGATGAGGCTGGATGGAGCCGGCATCCGGGCTCAGTCGAGCGGGCGGGCGGGACACCCGCCGCGCCCCGCCACGAGGACCCGCGGGAGGCGATGCCACCGCGGGCGTAGCAGCCTGCAGCGCTGCAAACTGCTGCCTCAAACGTCTGCCACCATCTGTAAGAGCCTCAGCCCTCAGGGCAGCGAGCATTGCCTCAATCTCCATGCCTGGGCCGTGAATGAAACACCAGAGCTGCAAAAAATTGCTACCAGGTGCGTTTACAGATTAAAATGGCTGCTGGGGAGAGAGGCTCCAGGGCTTTTATCAACTCCCCCTTGAAGCCCCTCCCCCAGCCCCCGTCAGTCATCTCTTGCCTCCCCCTCGCCCATACATGTCCTGTACAATTAATTTGCATAATTTCCCAGGGTTCTTGCTTGCTTCTGCTCCAGTGGGACTGTGAATTTCTTGACAGCCCTCCCCTCATGGGTTTCCAGAGGGGGGCCAGAGGGCAAAGGTCCCTTCTGGCGCCCCCTAGAAGCCCATGAGGGAAGGGCTGACAAGGAGAGCAGGAGGGCAATTGTACCCAAGGCTGCTCTATATTCTTTCTCAGTGGGCTTGGGCTTTGCCACTCTTCACTTTTAAATGCCCCAGTCAGTAACACTTTCAATCTTTCTGATCAAATTGTCTTGTCTGCCTATTACTCTCTTGTCTGTCAGCAAACCTGTCTAGCATGTCAATCTGTGTCTATTTCTGTTGAGATCAGTGGCACTCAGGGCAACTAAATAGCTTTTGCCCCCAGAGAAACAGTTGACAACCCTCCCCTTATCTTTGTCAATGTCCCCTATACACACAAATAAATGTCCTGTATACAAACAAATCAATGTCCCCTATACAAACAAATCAATGTCCCCTATACAAACAAATCATTGTCCCCTATATAAACAAATCATTGTCCCCTATACAAACAGATCAATGTCCGATATACAAACAAATCATTGTCACCTATAGAAGCCAATGTCCCCTATATAAACAAATCAATGTCCTCTATACAAATAAATCAATGTCCCCTATATAAACAAATCAATGTCCAATATACAAATAAATCAATGTCCCCTATATAAACATATCAATGTCCGACATACAAACAAATCAATGTCTGACATACAAACAAATCAATGTCTGACATACAAACAAATCAATGTCGGACATACAAACAAATCAAGGTTAAAAAAAAATCATATCACTCACAAGTATTGTATCTAGACAGGTAGTTTTCCTGTGGATAAATTTGCTCTGGTGGAGCTGTCACTGGAAACTCACAAGGTCCTAGTAATTTAGTTACAATATATTTGTAATACTGATGTCTTTCTATCATGATCAGACAAGTTACAATCTCTGTGTTATTAGATCCCTGAAACACAGACAATCTTCATTAATCTCATCTACTCATTGAACTCCAAGATGAGTTCTATTTATTAAAGGACCCTCTACAGGATCAGGCGCAATATTCTCTTATAAGCCAAATATCATACTTGAAATAAACTGGTTGATGTTAAATCAACTTAAATTACGCTAACAGTATTAGAGAGGAGAGTTTTCGAGACAGAAGTTACTGATGAATCCCATAAGAACTTTTTTTTTTAGTTCCAACATAATGTTTGACAAAAGAGGAATGCAATTTCATATTCCAAAACCCCTGCTAAATCATGTGTGCCGCGTCCTATCATATTGTGAGGGGGCTGTTCGGGATTCTATAAGGTTGTTGGTGTAACTAGTGTTGAATAATGAAAGGAGATGGCATTTTGCCTCTCGTTAAATGGGATATTTACTCTCATACAGAGTGCTTAACAATAAGGCTCTGAATGCTTCCCCATGCACACGGAGGGGATCGCACAGCAGCCTCATTCTTTCAAGGCTGGAACGGCTTTAGATTGTCTGGAATCCCTTAAATCTTAATTATAAATGCCTTATTTAATCTCGGTTTGCGGCCATTGAGATGCAGTTCATGAAAAGGGGATTTATAGCTCAATACTCAGGGGGCTTTGATACAAATGTTTGGCCTGAATGTTACAAGTAAGAGTTGGATCAAGAATAGAAAACAATTGCCAATACAGCCAATTTCTATTGAACATAGGTTTGGGGTATCAAGACTTCATTGGCATTGTTCTCCCGAACTGCATAGCTGAGATTCCATGACCATTGTCTGGCTTTATAATGAACTATAAACATAAGCCATCATCGACTCCAAGTGGCAAGAAGCCATGGAGGTCTTCATTAAGATCATGTCAACAACACAAAAAGCAGACAACACACTACAAAGTCTCAGAAAAGATTACTGTTCAATGTCCCCTTCTTACTGTTGGGTGGTATACAAACATGAATCTTGAAAACAATACACTGAGAACAACCTATATTCCAATCTAGCTAAAACCCTGTGCAAATGTAATGAGATGATCTTAGTTCTTTATGGTTTTACATGTGTCTTTCCATAAAGTAGTATTTTTGCACATAACGCCTACAAAACCAAGTGGTGCATCGAGTCTACTCATAGCAAAAGCTATGTATATTTCTACAAAAGCATGTCCTGAGAATTCTTGAATTCCTTTATAGTGTTTTAAAAAGTTAGAACTTCCACTGAGAATGTTACTCCAAAAGCTCTGTTAAATTGTATTTTGTAACATTACCCCTCAGTCTTCCACCAACAAGCTCTGGCATTCATCTTTTTATTAAAAATGTCCCCTTCCTTTCTTTTAATCATAACTCCTATCTTCAAGTTGTTTTCCATCTCTCATTCCTTCTTCACTTCTATGATCTTGCATGCTCTTTCCATTCTCCCTCCGGAGGTGTACGTTGTAGGGTGAGGAAAGACTATTGAGTAACTGGCACTGTGAGATATGGAACTTAGCAATAACACAGTTAATTCCTGATAATTCAGCCAACTTTGGTCGAAATTTGTAATCCCCCCCCCCCCCTCCTCTTTTCACCCATATCTATATAACTGTAAGCAATGTTTTAAACATATTAAACTATTTTTAAGTTGTTTGATGTCTGGATGCCGTGATAGACTGGGCATACTCTGGTTTCATTGATAGACATTATTATATCTCAAGTACTTTGAAGAAATGATATGACCCAAAATCACAATTTATGAATTGGCTTCAATGCACATCCCCAAATCTTCAAGAGTTGAAATTTACAAATTATATGGCTTTATTTGTACATCAGACTAAAAATATAACAATGTGACCAGAAATCTCTGTGTCAGCCTCTTCGAAACATGTTGATTCCAATGTGGTGGATCCAATTTCACCAGATCAGAAATGTGTTCCAAACATTATGATTCCACAAAGGGATATTAACAGCAGCATGGGCTTCTGTCCTGATCCAAAGAACATTTGATTAACCAGCGTAAAGGCCAATTTTCAAGGAGTTCAGATTACTGCTGTCCACTGCTATTACCCAACAGTTTGGTGTATCACCAAGACAAATTAGCCACTCTGTTGGAACATGATCAAACAACTAAACCAAACCAAACTGAGGAGTGTCTACGTGGCCAATCAACAGGAGGTCCTGGTGACCCATGGGAGCGCAGAATGGTAGAAACGAAGAGAGAATGAAAGAAGAAGGAAATTTAGTCGAAAGATATAGAAATGGGTAATGCATAATAGTAGTTAACCAGCGCAAACAATCCAAAAATAAAGCCCTATTTTAAAGGCAATATAAGTAAATGTGTATGCTAATAATTCTAATAAATTACATGTAATTTTTTTTAAATTAAAATTAAAGCAAAGGTCTATCTGCTAGCTGTAAGGGGGAATGAAACCTTCACTTGGATTTTTAAGAAAAGTACAAAATCCAAAATTGTTTCAAATTATTATTTTCTCTTGCTGTCCACCTATAATAGGTGTAAATGTAACTGATAGAAAAAAATTAGAAAAAGCATAGGAAGACAGCTTTGTTTATCTGTCTGAAATTTTTTTATTCATCCTTATTTTATTACAGTTGTTGGCATGTTTCTAACAAACAAAAAAATTTATAGCAAAACAATGCAATATGTGATCAAAGACTAAAACAGCGTCATCTTCCTCTCCCCCACCCACCCTTTGGATGCCTCATCTTGAGTTTGCAAAATGGTATTCACGAAACATTTTGCAAAGATCAAGATGAAGTGAAGCATGCCGTAATGAATGAGAGTGAGATGAAACTCACTCCAATTCATTTCAAAGGGGGAAGGAAAAAATGCTCTTCAGGCTATGTCCAACCATTGAGTTGGACTTCATTTGAAAAACCCTCCCCCATAAAAAAAAGTAAAATTTAAAAATAATTAAATCTCCCTTCTTCCCCCTCTGCCTAAACCAGGTACTGGGAGCTCCCCAAATAGCCCCCAGGACTCATAACACATATGGGGGCCAGGGCATGTAGCTCCCAGCAAATAAATAAAATAAATAATAAGTAATAAAATTAAATAAAATGACCACCCCTTATCCGGTGACCACCCCAAATACACCCAGATAACATAAATAATAAATTACTAAAATAAAATTAACCCTACCTACCCCCCAACCTACCTTGCCCAGGGGGGTGACAATTCTCAATAATGACTAAAAACTGTAAGAAAAACATCCTCTGAGTGCCATGAGGGTGGGCAGAGAAAATCTCTGCCCACCACCCTGGCAATCAAAGGGTGCCCTGTAAATAAAATATTATCTTGATTAAAAATGTCTCCTTATGAACAGCGACACCCCACTTCTAATCTTCAGCCCGGGGGCAGGGGTGGGGGTGTGGGAATGAATCCACCTATCATAAAAACCTTCCCACACTATTCTCAAAGTTTAGTGAATAGACCCTTATGTGTAAATTCTTTGGCATATGCCATTTTTGTTGTATCTATTTTTTTTTTTACATTTTACGCTACAACAGGAATTTCACGGAATTAACAGAGTCACAGTTATGAATCACATGTATCAGTTCCCTATCTCCAAAATTAGAAACAATCAAGAATATTACATTTAGGCTATTTTTACAGTGGTCCATTGATTGTCTAAACAACAGACCACCCAGCAGGAATTGGTTATGCAAAACCTACAAGTGGGATTGGGGAGACTGGGAAGCTCTCTTCGTAATAATTCTATTATATATATATATATATATATATATATATATATATATATATATATATATATATATATATATATATGTATATATTTGTGGGTGTGGCAGAGGTGTACAGTGGATAGAGAATAGAGAAATCGGACAGGTCATAAATATTAGAAGGCCACACCCAGTGAGGAAAAGATGAGACATGATATAATAGACAGATTTATTGCCCACTGACATCTCTCTAACCACCTTAAGAATCACCTTAAGTTTGGCACTTTAAGAAAGTGCCTTATGGTAACTGGAGGAGAAATGGATATCTGAAGAGTGAATTTGAAGCTGGAGTTGCTACATGCTGTTCCATAACTATTTAGTGATAATCATCTTCAAGGAGCAAGCTGACTGCCATGAAATGATTGCTCTAATGAGTTAAGCAAAAAAAAATTTGAATATCTTAATATTTTTTTAAAAATGTAAAAAAAAAGTTTGTAAAGTTTTTTTTCTGCTGCCATGGCAACCTACCTTTTTAACCTATTGATGGCCACAAAGACTAAAGGAATTAAGCAGGTCATAGAAAAACAGATATCATCAGATATACTCATAGAGGTAAAATTGTCCAATGCCTGAACTATTGAACACAGGCATTCTAGATCACTGCACTCAAAGTTTACAAAAAATATATTACCCCTGCAAAATGCATCTTGCAAACTATCTCACCTCTATCTCGCTATCTGATACCTGAGCACATTAAAACAACACTTTAAATAATAACACAAAAACAACTGCAAATGTTTAGCTGCTCGCTCCATGTTAGTATCTTATCCCCAGGGGCTATTTAATAAATGTCTTTGATGGCTAAGCAGATGTCTTGTTCCAAGTCCCCATTGTAACTGAAGTATCAGATCCAGATCCATTTCAACTAGTGGACCACTCTCTATTCTTCAATGGCAGATGTCATGTTAGATATGGACAAGCAGATGGCTACTTTAGTCTTTGCTCATCTTCAGGCACCTTGCAGTATAGGAGATCACTTCACATCTTTCCAAAAGGATGGGCAACATTCTGTTCTATCACTTTAAAGTGATGATCATCTGTGAGTTGCAACTGGTATATATATATAGTCATATGTACATAGTCATCCAGATTCTCTTACTGGTGCTCCATGAAGTGATTACTGATGCTAGTAGTTTACCTCTACAGAAGCAGTTTCACATAGACAGAACATTAACTGAGGGCTCTAGTGGTAAATCCACAAACGGTGGATCAAACGTGGCTACTGGTGTCACAGATAGGTACAGAAAGTCGTCCCCCCCCCCGGGCGGTGAACTGTTCCGAGGCTCAGACTGACAGCACATATAGAATGAATACAAAAGTGTCGTTCAACTCAGGAGCCATCATTTTAAAAATAAGCAATTTACTGAAGATAATTTTAAAAATGACAGTAATATTTTCCACAGTGTACATTTAAACAGGAACATGTGTCCATCCCCTAACCCATTTCATGCCATACAATTTATCTCTAGCCAGATGATCCAATACGACAGGATCTATTCACTAATCTACAGACTGTGGTGAACTGACAAACATGGAACATGAACAGATAGAAGACACTTTTGATTGTTAGTGGAACACAGGAACCATCCTTTAACTCCTTAGTGACAAGACATTTTTACCTTGTCTTTCCCTTGGTGACAATGGCTGTTTTGACATTTCTGGGGTGTTTGTGTTTAGCTGTAATTTTCTTCTTTCTCACATACTGTACCTACACAAATTATATGTTGTTTTTATCGTCATAAGAAGGGCTTTCATTAGATACCATTATGTTCATCTTATCTTATAATTTACTACAAACAAAATCATAAAATATGATGAAAATGTAAAAGAAAAATACTTTTTCTAAATATAAAATATAATTTACACAAATACAATCATTAAAAAATACACCAAATAGTTTCTAAATGTTGTCCCGAGTTCAGAAATGTGCATGTTTCCATATTTTTCTGTATTTTTTGGCGAGTTATGGGACAAAAACCGAAAATGTTTTTTTCCTATACTGACTTTTTGGGCCCAACCCGAACCCTAAAATTAACCCTAACATTTAATTTAACCCCAACTCTAACCCTTATGCTATCCCTTAATATATTTTAATTTTAATTTAATTTTAACCCTATCCCTTATGCTAAAAATTATTTAATTTTAACCCTATAGGCTAATCTAACTATAATACCAGTTTTTAGCTAATTAAATCTTTTTTTTTTTTAACATTGCAATGGTGCTTGCTGCCTCTAGGGGCAGTCAAGCAACATATTCAGATCGATGGAAGTGAATTTTCTTTCACTTCCGAAACTCAGACCACAAGAGGGCAGGCTGCTCCGTCAAAGTGGCGCCCACGATCTCTCCGTGGGGCGATCATGGGTGTCCCAGAGAGGAAATTTCGGTGCTGGCTATTGCCTCTACATCGAGGCAATAGACCAGCACAGTTAAAGAGGTTTTTCGCGATCGTTGATCGCGAACACCACTTGTTTCACTGCAGGATGTGCCAGGCATGTCCATTGTCGGAAAACGGAGTTCCCGGCATGACGTGCCTGACACGTCCATTGTCGCGAAGGGGTCAAGTAATGAAAACCAAGATTTCCCTAAACATACAAGAAAATTGGATCCTCTACCTTTAAAATGTTACTTTTATTAATAACTATTAAAATGTATTTTAGAGACAAGACCTTTGTCTCTGAAGGTCTCTTTGAAAAAAAGAACTGTGGGAAAAACAACAACTTAGCGCCACGCCCTGTGCAAAATGATCAAAACAACCAAATCAGTGCGTGTTTCCGAGAAATGATCATTATCGCAACAAGCAGTTATAAAATAGGTGATATAGACAGAGCAACAGTGATTTGTCTGTTTCGCCTCTTCCTCACTTTAAGGGTCTACTCAATAAAGAGAGTATTGCAGGGAATTGAGATGGGATATCAAACTTAATGCCAAAGTAGCCGAGTTAGAAAAATTCTCCCATTTAGCTGCATTGGATAAAAGGTCTCAATTCCCTATTTTTTGAGCAGACAGTTTAGTGTTACAGCGGTTTCATTTTTTTTCTTGCTTTTCTTCCATCACTTTATTGCCCTGGCGCAAGTCTATACAATACAGATATCCAGCACTAGATAATGGAACCTCTAATAATTAAACCCCACCATTTCCCAAAGCTTTCTTCTAGTGTAAACAATTCATTAGCATGGATTGTACCAGCTAATGCACTGGCTGAGAGTTGCTACTGAAGCCTTGTGTAACCTTAATTAGTAAAGGGGTCAGTCAAGTAGGCTAAATATAATGCTGTGAGTCACAAAACTGAAAGCTTGCTTGAAGGAGACACAAGCTATGTGAGATGTTAAAGGGACTGTCTGGTGCAAAATGCATCTTCCAAATATTATTGCATATTAATGTGCCTTCAACGTACTTTAAAATGCATGTTTTACATTTTGCATTGCTTAAAATATAAAATACTTACAGCTAGAAGAATGTTTACACTAGAAGAGTAAAAGTCATATCCTTTTTTTTTTTTTTTTTTTGCTGCAGGAACCAAATGAGAATAATGCCATTCAAATTAATGGAATATCCTGTCTTTCTAGTTATGTCATCAGACAATGTGTTGCACCGTTAAGAGATCCCACTGTGTACAAGAGCAAAGCCACTCAATAGACTCAATTTGAGGAGGACAGGAAGTGATTAAATGAAACAAAACTTTATATCCTCAGTGTCTATATAATCAGTGCTGCCGCACCTGTAGTAAACATGCAGAGTAATCACTGGGGAGGGCTTAAGTCAAATATTACAAATGTGATTTATACGGAATGCCTGCATCAAATCACACTGAGATAAAAGCCTGTGCACTATACAAGCAGTGATCTTCATCTTGCACCACAGTGAGTTTGGGGACTAGACTGTCCCTTTAACACTTAACCTGTATTGAAACAATTGTACAAATGTATCAATAACATCTAAACCTCGCAGCCTTCCTCACATTCTGTCTATAAATATACTGGTCATAGCCAGCACTGAACAGCAATGATCGGTCTCCTGATGAATCCCCCTGTTAACTAGAGCGGGGTAGAAACGTGTGTTGGCCTTTAGCTTTCCAAAACCCTGCATATCTGGCCACAACAAGTGCTTCTCTAGCCGGGAGGGGGATACCAGGTTGTGTTTTGGAGCTTACACTATTTCGAGCTGGCTATTTTGGAGTTCAATGTTAGTATTTCATGAAATAGGGGCTTAATAAAAAACTGTAAAAAAAAAAAAAAAAAATCACAGGAGCCAGGGAGCCATGGTTCCTAGAAGCTCTAATGCTGGCACCTAACTTGACATAGAACTCTATTTAAAGTAACGTTTCTCTGGCTCATAAAAATAACAAGGCCGGCCCCTGAAGGGTCTGCTTGGCTCCTTAAAGCCTATAGATATTTGTCAAGCTCCGTGCTATATCAATCTGTATATCTGGGAGTAAATAATGAAGATGCTGTAAATCGACCAGGTTTTTGTGCTCTCTTCCTCTCCACTGCTTCAAGGCTCTTGCAACAACAAGTCACTGAATCATGGAGTTAAATTGCAGTGTTAGTGCAGCATTAGAGGAGATGAAGCCAAGCCCATACTATGTTATTATGTCGTATTAGAATTAAATATGTCCTGTCAGTCAGCACAATCACACAGCTATCCTAGTCTGCCAGGACCAAGATCAAACCTGTCCTTTATGAGCTTCTTTGAAAATTTGGGGGTAATGTTTTAATGAAGCACAACCTTTAACCAGCTGTCTAAAAACATCACTTTTGATTTTAATTAAGAAGAAAGCGGCTTTATTGTTTTAAGCCTTAGGTACTAATGTAAAGAAAACATTTCTTTTTTTGTTTTGTTTTGTTGTTGTTGTATGTGGATGCCTTGGGCCATATGGATAGGGCTCCATCACTTCTGTCATGCCAAGGTGTATACAGGACTGTCTCTCTTTAATAATTTAATTGATATGTGTTTATTTCTTTACTGTGAGAAACTCTACAGGGGATGATATCTGAATGGCTGTTCTTGAAACTGTGGATTTATCTATTCATAATAAGGAAATCCACTTTGATAATTACAGCCTACTCATTCACCTCTTATTAATTGCTTTTTCTTCCTTTAGTAGGGTTCGATGAAGACTTAAGATATTGCAAAATATTTAGAGGGGCATGTACTAAAAAAACGCAAAAATATTTTATGTGCAAAAATATTTTTGCGCTTTGCTCCTATTGCAATGTACTACACATGTAACACTCCAATAGTACATACGAGCAAATTGCGAATAAAAACAGGCAATTTTTTGCGAATATTTTTTCTACCTCTTTTGATAGCGCTCACTAAATGCTGGTGTAATTTTCACACGCAAATAAGAATTATTTTTCACAAAATATTCTCAAAGCTCTTTAGCGCGCGCAAATATAATCGCAATTTATTAGCGCAACCGGAAAAATGCACGCTAAATAAAAATAAACGGAAGAGACGCAAATAGGGGAAAGCAAGTGCAAAATGTTACAAATAGTCGCAAATTGCTCCTTACTCGTGTTTTACCTACTTTTTTCCCCCCACTGCACTTGTTTAGTACATGACCCCCTAATTAATGTTCTATTTTTTTAAATTGATTTTGTATCACTTGTTTACTTTATACATTGTTTTAATTATGTTTACTGTACTTAGTGTTTTCTTATTGGCTTGACTTGTTGAAGTGTACAGATATAAACCACAAAGGCAGGGAAAAAGTAATCATATCTTATTTTTAGTGAGGCTCCTCTTCTGCAAATCACATCCCGATTAAGTGATTGAGTAGGCTACTGACAAAATGAATTGAAAAATGGTTATTAAGGTAATATAGTTTTACAACTCTTACATTCAAGATAAAGACCTTTCCAGTCAGCAGAAGGGGGGAACTGAACGAAGGATGACCAAAGAATTGATTAGCGACATACCAAGAAGGCTGACTATTGTTTGAGATATCGAGGGGAAAAAAAAACTAAAATGTGCAATAAAGAAAATACAGAAAATCCAAAACCAAAAAAAAGATGGGTAGCAACATAGGAAAGCAAAGAAATTGAAGTTTTCTTCAGAAAAAGAGACTTCCAAGAGAGGCCAGCATCAAGACGGATACTGAGAACAAGTCCCCATGTTTTCCATTTATTTTTTAAACTGGTCTCCTGTTCTTGAAAGTCTAAGCTAATCCCAGAAATGGGTGAATCACTCGCTTCTAAAAAAAACAAACAAAAAAAACTTCTAAATAATTAACTAAAAAAGAATAATAATCTATGTACATTGTGTTAGCAAAATAGCAAACAAATACATTAAGAAAGAGACTGCTGTGGATGTGGCTGTGGTGTCCCCTGTTTATGACTTCATCATTTACTATGATATGCAAGTAAACTCCTTCCCATAGGAAATGTGTCATTTGTATAGAAAGTGATCAGTGTTGTCATTAGCAGGAGACTCATCAGACACCTTTAAAACTTACTTTGTCTTATTTATTCTCTATATACACAGTGGACACATGGACAGAAACCCTTTAAGATAAAAAATTAAAAAACAGACAAAATAGTATGATGGGTGATCAATTCGTTAGGAAAATAGATTCATTTTACTATCCCCCAACATTGCACTTTGGTGCTTTATTCCTTGAAACACTTTGCATTCACCCCTCCAACACTTCCGTCCTAATTTGTATTTAGGGGTCACTGCAAGATTCCCAAGGTCGCGACCTCCCATCTGCTTTGTATAAATAGGCATATGTACATCTGAGACATCTCACTGGTTTGGCCATTAGGAGGGTTTCGCTGGCTTCATTGATTAGATTAAATGCTTGGAGCAGTTGTGTTACCAAAGAGACATGTTTGTGTTATCCGAACTGGAAGAGGAGGACTCAGAAAACAAGATAACTGTAAAACACTGATAATGTGCGGAGACCTGGTCTCCAACCTCAATGGGCACAAAAGACAGACTGTAAAAGTAAATGCAAGTGAGTTACACATGCTCAGTAATCTGAGAATACAGTTGTCCAAGGCACTTTACAAAACGTATCTAATTAATAAAAATTGTAACAATATAGAACAGATAGAGCTGAACTGAAGGGCAGTGGACAGGGTCTGGTGCAGTAGTTGGGTTGGAATAGAGCAGGGAAGGTGGCAGATAAGAAGGATATAAATTAGGGGTACAATTGATCTACATCTCAGCTTTACAAAGTGGCCATCAGGAACATGAACAACCTCATATACTTGGTTGTTTTGCCCCACTTGCTAACCTGCTACAATTGCACAACTACAAATATAGGTTTTCCTGGATAAATATTAACATTTTATCATAATTCCTCCCAAATAAGTGTATGGTAACCCTCCTAAAGTTGTATTTCATTGTTTGACATGCAGTGTGGAAAACTGAGCTCTTCTCTAACTTACAGAACACCAGTGAGGGAATCCATGTTTGAACCCCTTAAATTCGCCATCTCTGTCCCTAAACAGCTTGTCATTGCCATCTATGTGACCAAACAGCTTCCCAGTGAAATTCCTGTAATTGTCATATATGTCCCCAAACAGTTTTTCAGTGCCAGCTATGTCCCAAAAAAAGATTGGCAGTGCCATCTCTGCCCAAAATAGCTTGCCAAGACATTTTGGACAATGTTATGCTTCCAACTGTTTGATATCAGTTTGGAGAAGGCCCTTTTCTATTCCAACTGTGTCTATTCCAAATGACTGTGCCCCAGTGTACAAAGCAAGGTCCATAACGACATGGTTGGATGAGTTTGGTGTTGAAGATCTTGACTGGCCGCACAGAGCCCTGACCTCAACCACATCGAACACCTTTGGGATGAACTGGAATGGAGATTGTGAGTCTTGTGTCTTCTCGTCCAACATCAGTGCCTGATGGGCATGGTCTAGGACACTTCTTCGCGGCTGATTCACCACTGAAAGTCCCGCACGGCAGTTTGAACGCTGAACCGTCAACGCTGAAGATGAACGTGGCTGCTTCATCGCGGCAATGTCAGCGTTGACAGTTCAGCTCTGAACTGTCATCGCTTACAAACGTTCACTCCCCAGTAAATGAACCCCCCCCAATAAATGAACCCCCCGAGCCCTAATACTAAAATGAACTTCCCCAAGGCCTAATACTTAAATTAACTCCCCCGAACCCTAATACTAAATTAACTCCCCCAAACCCTAATACTAAATGTAACTCCCCCCGAACCCTAATACTAAATTAACTCTCCCAAACCCTAATACTAAAATTAACTCCCCCTGAACCCTAATACTAAATTAACTCCCCCAAACCCTAATACTAAATTTAACTCCCCCTGAACCCTAATACTAAAATGAACCCCCCCAAACCCAAATACTAATTCTACCCGCCCAAATAATACTTACCTTCAGAGATCCAATGATGAACCATCCCCGCGATGACCTCTTGCGCGATGAACTGGCCATCGTGCAAGAGGGGACGGTGAAGCGGCTTCAATAATGCAGTCGCGTGGAACTGTCCCACCTCCCCTCACAAATGCTCTACTGGATGAAGGGGCAAACATTCCAACACACACACTTCAAGATCTTCCCAAAAGAGTAGAATCTGTTTTCAGGGGTTGGGGGTGACTTAAAAATCATTCATGCACAGCATTTTTGTGATCACTGAATCGCTCGAATATGGGCCAATAAGTGAGTATATAAAAGAGACCTCCACCTTTATCACTCACAATGTTTATTTTTAAACTTTTTTTTTTCCCTTCCAACCTTTAAGTAAGAGCAAAGTCTCTAATGCACACACTAAACCTCTAATGCTATCACTAATTTTTATTTTGTAATATTTACTTTAATGGTCTGACTAATTCCTTAACCTGCTAACTCTAATCCCTTAGTTTACTAACCCTAATCTCCAGTGAAACCTTAAAGATAGGAGAAATCCTTGAGAATGTTAGATTGCTTCATCAGAAAGTTCAACTGTTTTGTGAATTGAGGGCATTTCTGTATGCGAATATATACACGTATCTTTGCTTTAAAATAATGTAGAGTTCTGCTGTAATTTAACATTTAACTCAATTTTACCGGGGCCTTTAAATTCAGGGCCACTCAATAAGGGGGCTAGGAGAGATAGGTAGATACCTAATATTTCTCTGGCCGACAGAGTCGCAGCCTGATAACGGGACAGCGAAACTAACTTGCTAAGCCTGAATGCACCAGAGAACTTCAAACGAGAAAGCTCACCGAAAATCACAATGCTTCATAATGGTGGCAAAACTTCCGTCAAGAAAGTGAAACAGGTCTCCTATGGTCTGGTACTCTACCCTGCACTCTACCCAACCATGTAGAACCTTTCAAATAAAAACTAAAAAAAGGGAAGGCTGGAAAATAGCACTCGACCGAGTAACTCTAAACATATACAATTACTAAGAAGAAGTGGCCCTTCAAGTTTTTAGCATTTGCGAATACTGATTCGTGGACATTATGGGCAGTGGTGTATCTTGGTTTTGTGCTGCCCTAGGCAGTCAAAATTCGGGCCCCCCCACCCACGTTGCACACCTACGACATGCCCTATCACCCACATTGCACACCCATGACATGCCCCATCACCCACATTGCACACACATTAAATGCCCAAACACCCCCATTACATGCCACCATCACCCTCATTACATACCCCCACCACTTCCATTACATGTCCCCATCACCCATGTTGCACACCCACGATATGCCCCATCACCCCATTACATGCCCCATCACCCCAATTAATTGGAAGGAGCTAAAGCTTGCTGTTCGGAGCGAAAATGTTTGAAGCACCAGAAGTGTGCTTTAACACCCTCTGGCAAAGTGCCGCCCTCTGGCAAAGTGCCGCCCTAGGCGATTGCCTTGTTTGCCTTGCAGAAGATACACTACTGATTATGGGCAAATATCCCATTACTGGGAAATGTTATCCAAACATTATAGGATCAATAAAGAGAGAATTGCAAGGAATTGAGAGATAAGCTGGCCTTAAGTTTGAAATTTTATATCACTTTTATATCTCAATTAAATCTCAGGCGTGACAGATACGGAGTCAGCGCAATGGAGTTGCCATAAGACTTGTTGCCATGCAGAAATGTAAAATAATTACCACTGTTGGAGAATAGAAAAATGAACTAAAAATTGGGCGTATTATGTAATAATTCTTATGTGTTTACAATTGGGATTGCCACCTTTTCTTTAAAAAAAAAAATATTACTGGCTATACTCTTATCTCCGTAGATCTTACATTATCCTTCAGCTAATGCTTTACGAGCCTATCAGTAATTAGGAAGCATGTCCCTCTCTATCAGTTAGGAAGCAAGGGTTAAAAAAAAAATGTCCCGCTAGTTTGGTGTAAATGCGTTGTGTATCTATATTAGAAGTACAAGTGAAATATAAACTTTAATGTCCCTTTAAGGTTAGTATTAGGACTCATTGTTACTTTTAGGGTTAGTATTTAGGTTACGCGTTATATTTTAGAATTTGGGTTAGGGGTTAGTAGTAAGGCTTGTGTTTAGTTCTAGGGTTAGGGGTTATGTTTTTGTGCTCCAGGTTACTTTTTGTATTAGAGGGAGGTTAAGGCTATTAGGGGGGTAACTATTTTCCATTTATAGGTGCTGACAGTTCAGTGCTGAGCCTGCTGCGCTGAACTGTCAGCGGTGAAATGGCGGAGCTGGGCAGCCATAGACCTGACCAAACAAGCCAGAAGGACTGTTTTTCCCCACAGAAATCACACATTGACAGTGCTACCACCACTGCAAGGGATTCTGGGTAGGCATACCCAAATCAGCTAAAAATGGTCACCTTTTGCCTCTTAATCCATATAAATGGGCATGGATCCTGAGCAGGCTTGTATCTCAGATACAACTTTGGCAGAGCTAAAGTTGGAAAAGTCAGTATTATTTGTAGAAGCACCAAGACCTGACTGCTAGACCCTCACAGAAACACAAACAGCTTGCAGAAGTGTTGACACGGTGGAGTGGGGCAACATAATAATACAGACGTTACAGTATCCTTTTGAAGTGTTCTGTTGATCTGAGTAACTGCATTCCATGTCTCCAGCCGTCTTCTTCCTATCTCTTCAAAGATGTCCCATGGCGGTCCTGTGCCGTTCATGCTGGATTCACAACTGAATCTTGTTAGGAGCTGAGCCGTTATCCGTAGTCTCAGGAAACTGCGTGGTACAAGTATGGAACTGCGCCGTCTCTGTGTGTGCACCGCGTTTATACATGCCCTCCATTGTTTTCAGAAAATCACAGGAATTAAATGAAAGTATGGGGCATTTGTAACGCTCCCTGCCGCGTGGTGCTGTATCAAAGGGTGTGTGCATGTACTGTACAGTCCAGAGAGGTCACCAACTCCAGATCATCTTAAAGAGACTCTGTCACCTAAGCATTGTGTATGACTCTACCATGAATGTATAGAGTAACAAAAATCACAAAAAAGGTCTCTGCAAATAAATGTATGAATGAAAGAAAAAAAATATTTTAAATATAAGTAAATGCTAGATTTTTGTCACTATATACACTTTAACTTACACATAAAAGAGCTATTTGATATATTTTTCCATTGTACCACATTTATAAATCCCCCCTAATGTGTTTTAAATTTGCCTGTGATGTACATTAACTTGTAGTGTGACATCATCGTGTAGTATGACATCACCATGTGATATGAAATGCAAATAACCTGTTCCGCTTGAGGTAGTTCATTTGCATACAGGGTCACAATGCCAGCCTTGACACATAAAGAGAGGGACTGAACCTTCTATATCATCTTTTAATATCATGGAAGACAGCTTCTGATGATCATCTCCTCCCCCTTGATTGTTTGTTTGGCATGGGATTGACAAGAGCACACACACAGAGAGTGACATTCATCAGATGGAAGCCCCATAGATCTCGCATTAGCAACGACTAGGAGAGACTATCTCTTTAAAGGGACACTACCGCCTACATGAGATGTAACTAGATAACTTGGTCATTTAAAACTAACACATATAAATCATATGCCACTGGGGGTTTTTTTTATATGATTGAATTAATTGCATATAAAAGGAAAAATAAAATTAGGTGTTTATCTCCGGGCTCCATTTTGTGAATATTTCCCATGATGCAATATCGTCCAAAATCTTCCAGCCAGTCTCACTTTAAAACTGTGGCCAAATCCTGCATGATGATATTATAAGATACTCCCCTGCTCTCTTACTGGCTCCTGTGTATCATAGTGAGCAGGACTAGGTGGCTGTGTTCAACTTTTTTTTTTTACCTGTCTTCTAACACAAAGAGAGGAGATTAACCTGATCAAACAAGATCATAGCCCCGCCTCCTTTCAATTTAATAGTTACATTACCCTCCCATTCAATGCAAGTCTATGATCAGAATTCTGACTTATGGACTGCATTCTGTGTCCCCAGCCCCAAAGTGAGAAATTTGTGCTGTAAAGTCACTAGGGGGTGGCACCCAAAAACACTATATTTCACAAAATGGCAGCTCGCAGTCACACTTGTTTAGTTAAATATTTTATGAAATACAGTCACATAACAAAAACAAAAGACATATCTGAAATCAACAATACAAAATAACAAAAATAAAACCTTTTCATTTTTTGGTGGGAGCGTCCCTTTAATGGTGCATGATTAATTAGACATCTAACCCCTTCGTGACATAGGAGCATCCCTTAGATCTAGGGTTGGGGTTCGGGTTAAGGTTAGCTTTAGGGTTAAAGGTTAAAAGGTTAATGAAGGAGAAAATGTTAGGAAAAAATAATACACCACTTTCAGTTATTGCCCTATAACTGGCAAAACACAACAGAAAAAAACATGTAAACATTGGGTATTTCTAAACTCAGGACAAATATTAACATCTATTTAGCAGTTTTTTTTTAAATTGGCATTTGTAGGTGTATAAAAGTCTTGTTTGTTTTTTTTTCATTTAAAAGAAGAAAAAATAATTTGATCATATTTTATAATTATCATGAAAATAATGGTATCTAAATAAAGCCCTTCTTATGCCGATAAAGATCATACATACTGCAATGAAGAAGAAAGAGTAAAATTACATCTAATCAAAAGAACCGCAAATGTGTTAAAATAGCCTCCGTCACCAAAATTAAGACATGGTAAAAAGGGGTTAATGAGGCAGAAGTGGTCTTAATCCTCCCTCTATAAAACATATCTCTTCTTAATCTATGTACTTGAACTTTCACTGACACAATGTATAGATAAGTTTTACCTGCTCTACAATGCAAACATCGTTTCACAGAGTGTAGACTAAGGCCGCTATGTTACCTCTCCCCATATGTACTTACACATACTGGATTCGGGGGGAGGAGTGGAGCCGGGATGATGGCCAGACCATCGGGTGCATGCTTCTGCAACCCACGAGGCATTTCTCTGCCTAGGTAAGCACGGCGATGATGCTTACCCTGCACCTCCTGAGAGAGTGCCTCCTAGCCAAACAAACATAACTTTAATATTAGCATTCAGGTTCCAGGTTCAGACATTTTTTTGTAGGTTACTTATAGCTGTTACATGATGCCCTGCAATATGTCGGGCTCATGTGTTAGAAGATTATCAATCCAAGCTGCTTGAAACTAATGTAGTTCCTATGTGATCTCCTCCTTAATTCATTGGTTATCTCTAGACGCATATGAATTCTACATTTTGCCGGGTAACGCACAATGGTTACGTCCTCACCCCCACAAACAGTGGTCGACCTGGCAATGTCATCTTTGCCCATCTACTCTTGGCAAGTTATATGACCAAGAATCCTTGATGGCGATGCACTGTCCCTTTAACAGCGGCGTTTCTGATGCAGGAGCAGTGTTCCTTGTCAGTGATGTGTGTGTGATTTTATTTGCTCTAGTGGGCAGACACTAGTGGAAGTGGTGCAGCTATCAATCTCAGTAATGGAATAAGAACATTCACAGTCTCAATATTTTACTTCCATTTTAGTTTTTTTTTTGGGACTGCAATTTTGAGCTCCCAGAAAAAAAGAGACAATAGAGGAGCAAAATAATAGCAGTCACGTCCAATGATCTGGTCGTGCACCACGTGAAAGGGTGGTTTATATACACTATCAGCGCTGTACGTGTACAATTTAGTTGGTCTTCGTTGAAAATCCCACAATCTCATGTCCCGAGGTCTTACACTGCATCGGATAGCACAATTATTATTATAGTGTAACATTTTTAATCTAGTGCACATTTTAATCTATTTTTTGTTTCTTCAAACTTAATGTGTTTCTTTTTTAACCTGATGGAATTCAACTTTCCTGCATGTGAGTAGTTTTATTATGAACTATAAAGCTATTTCTTCCCTTATCTTATTTTGTTTTTCATTTTATTCTTCTTCTAAAAATCCCCAGCACTAATGGTGTGAACCAGAGGCGCTCACAGCCGTGTTCTAAAATAGAATCGAGATAATAAATGGGGCTGCGGAGGCTGCGGAGGCTGCAACGAGATGGGAACAATAAGAAATCTGCTACAATAGGGAGGCATGGGAGAGGATACAGTTCAGCTGACCCAGCAATTGTGCTACAAAGCGACCTGTTCAGCGACCACAACATATTAACCCCTTTACTATTGTCAGAGCTCTGCTAACCTCGGCAAGATACAGGAGCAGCGCTGGACCTGTAGAGAAAATAATCAATGGATGGGCTTTGCGGCAACAGTAAAAAAAAAAGTAAAGCTCAAATGACAGAAATAGGGGAAGATTATTAAAAGGGAGGGGGGGGGGGGCATGCACATATAGAACTGTATAGTGGTACAGTCCATATAGTGTGCCAATGTAAATCTGCTGTTAAAAGTCGAGGCCTGCTGAAAAATACCAAAAATACCGTAGTATTTATCAAAGAAAGTACAATTGCATTTTTTTTGTTGGTTTCATTATTAGGATGACTGTACTTTTTTCATCTTCTCCAACACTTCTATCTGCCTCGCATTATAAATCCCTCCTACAGATTACACCATGTAATCTGTCTAGCTCAGCTACACAGTCTTGTGTACATGCAAGGAATTCTTGAATTTCGTTACCCTTTACTACTTCCACTGGAAAATGATTGCAAGTCTTTGTGAAAAGGACTATTTTCTCACATTATAGCTTCTGCTCCCTGCCCAGACATAACCTTTATTCCATTTAATACTTATTTGTTTAGTAAAAATGTTGCCCTTTCTGCTTTGTTTAGTGATATATATTATTTAGTAATATTGATTTATTATTTGTAAAGATTTAAAAGGACAGTCTAGTCCCCAAACTCACTATGGTGCAAGATGAAGATCACTGCTTGTATGATGCACAGGCTTTTCCCCCGTGTGATTTGATGCAGGGATTCTGCATAAATCTCATTTTTAATATTTGTCTCAAGTCCTCACCCAGTGACTACTCTCCATATTAACTGCAAGTGCAGCAGCACCGATTATATAGACACTGAGGATATAAAGTGTTGTTTCTTTTAGTCACTTCCTGTGCTGCTGGAATATAATACATTGTGTGGACTATAATGGAGTTGCTCATGTACACAGCAGGATCTCTTAACAGTGCAATATATTATCTGATGACATCACTAGAGAGACAGGAAACTCCATTCATTTGAATGAAATTATTCTCATTGGTTCCTGCAGCAACAACAAAAAAAGGAAATTGTATTTTACTCATCCAGTGTGGGCAGTCCTGGTTTCTTGCAAACTGCTGTCATTTCACAGTTTCATCTAGCTGTAAGTATTTTATATTTTAAGCAATGCAAAAATGTAAAACATGCATTTTAAAGTACTTTGAAAGCACATTAATATGCATTAACATTTGGGAGATGCATTTTGGCCCCCTTTAAGGGTCTACTCAATAAGAATTGCAGGGAATTGAGATGGGAATTGCTACTTTAAGATCAAATTAGAAAATTTAAAAAAAAATTCACCCATACAACTACACTGTAGAATTTTTCCAGCTTGGCAGTTTGAAATCCCCGTCTCAATTCCCTACAGTTCTCTCTTTATTGAGTAGACCCTATAAAGTTGTGAGAATTTGTATCCCTCTTAACTTGACTGAGATACAACACTGCAATGCCTGCTACATGGCAGATCATAAGTTACAAATGAGTAAAGGAATTCTAGAATGCCTGGAACGGATCATAGACCAGGGCGGGATTCCCCATATGTTGCACTGGGCAGTTGGATCAGAATCTAGTAATCTGCAAGATAAACCCAGAAATGACCACTGTGTACATTAATTAGTGCAGTGATGATGAATGTTTTTGGTCCCAAGTGCCCAATTTTTGACCGACACAAATTTGCAGACCACAAGTGCCAACACCGCATACTCACACATGCTTATACTTATACACACGCTCATACACACGCACACTCATACAAACGCACACACACTCACTTATACTCACACACACACTTATACTCACACAAACACTTATACTCATACTCATGCGCACACACACATACTCAAACTCACACACACATTTATACTCACACACACTCATACTTATACTCACACATACACACACACTCTTATACTCATACACACACACTTATACTCATACACACACTTATACCCAAACACACACACACTTATACCCAAACACAAACACTTATACTCATACAGACACTTATACTCATACAGACACTCATACTCATACGCACACACACACTTATACTCATACTCACACACTTATACCAAAACACACACACTTATACTCATACAGACACTCATACTCATACACACACACACACTTATACTCATACTGGCACACACATACTCGCACACACTTATCATACTCATACTCACACACACACTTATCATACTCATACTCACACACTTATCATACTCATACCCACACACACACACACGTATCATACTCATACCCACACACACACACACTTATCATACTCATACACACACTTATACTCATACTCGCACACACATACTCATACTCACACACACACTTATCATACTCATACTCACACACTTATCATACTCATACCCACACACACACACTTATCATACTCATACCCACACACACACACACACTTATCATACTCATACACACACTTATCATACTCATACTCGCACACACACACACTTATACTCACACACACACACTTATACTCACAAACGCACACACACATACAGGTTCAGCTCTCACTGCTTATCTGCTCCGTTGTCCTGGAGGTGCAGGCATCAGTGTAATAGGCGGGCGCTGCCGGTCACCTGCTTCTTCTCCAGATGATTGGCGCATGTGCGTTATGTGAAGAAGCGTTCAAGTCGGAAAGCAAACAGTTAATTGACTTCTTCACAGAACGCGCATGCGCCAATCATCTGGAGAAGAAGCAGGTGACCGGCGGCGCCAATCTATTACGCTGATGCCTTCACCTCCAGGACAACGGAGCAGATAAGCGGTGAGAGCTGAACCTGACCGCGTGCCACAGCTGAGGGCTCGGCGTGCCAGTACTGGTTAGCAGAGACAGTCGGTCCATCGCTCTCTGTGATTGGTGAGTGCATCCGTCAATTGCGCACCACACAGCCAATCAGTGGTAAGGAGATCATCTCCGCCTGGTCAAACAAGTGTTCGATGCCAAAAGACACTGTGCACCTATCAGTGCTGTCAGATGGCGCAGACCAATCTCCGCAACATGGAAGCCTGGAGGCCAGTATCATACTTCCAAATTAATCCTAATCACTACTGAACGATGATCCACAGTGGAATTAACATGTTGAAAAGAGGGTTTAGACCTTCTTTAAATAGAGCATCCCAGGGTATGTTGACTAAACCATGGGTTGACCAAGGTTCACAATTTATTTCTCAACTTGCAATGTTATTGGACACTCTGTACTAAAATGTTACTTTGTTCACATACACTATTACATACTTCTCTCATCTGGGATTATAGATAAAACTACTACACAATTGGTAGTCTTTCCTTCTTTGTTTATGTCTCCTAGTTTTATGAAAGTCTACAATATTCCCCTTCATCAATGACGTTATCATTTATGTATTTCGCACCCTCTGTTATTTTATAGACACTCGGTACTCAGCAGGATATGTCACCAGCTTGCCTTTCTGCAGAGTTCCATGCCAAGTCTACTAGTCACTAGCAAGCAAGGATGAACTCAGCAGGAACTTACCAGCTCGTTCCTTACAAATTCGAACTGTGACACTTCGAACATCCAGAGTAAAAATTGAATTTACTGTATTACACCGAGCTGTGTTAGGCAGATGTAAATAACAACCAAAACAATGACACTTTCTGAAAAAAGGTTTTGGAAAAAAAGCAGAGCTGTTGACTTATCACCCCCTTTTGGTCTTTGTGCAGAACATCTGCCTCTCCTCACTGACTTCATAGAACAGTGTGCAGAACTGATATATATAAAAATATGTGAAAAAGCAGTGCTCCGTTTGAATAACAGTGAAAAAAAAAAGCTAGATACGTCTGCATTTTGTTAAAAAGAAACATGAGAAGTTTATACTCATCTAGATATAACAAAAACAAGGAGGCCTTTCTGGTTACTTTGCAGAGAAGCTCTTGAGCAAATCATGTTCTGTGGTGAGAGAAACCTTGTGAAAGATTGAGAGATAGTGTAACCTCTGTGTTAAAGGAGTGTTTGTCTTTGATCTGACCCAGTCTGACAGTAATTTCTCTGATAACCCAGCACAGAGAGATTGTTAAGACCACCCTCGAACCTCTGGCATTCTGGAGGGTAGCGAGGAAGGCGTGTAGGCATCCATCAGACTTCTAATGGATTTAAACATGAAGAGAAGAATTCCCTAGGAAAAAAAAAAATTTGAGACATTAAAAGGTTTAAAGTGACATGGTATCATATAGGTATCATATAGGAAAAATAATGCCCATATATTGTGTAAACCAATTAGCTAGCACATGTATAAAAATATTTCAGTTAAGACATAAATATTCCTGCCTTTCTGTTATGCATCAGCTTAAAACCTTTACATGTTTCGATTACCCATCAAGCATGTTTGCGTTAAAGGAAAAATTTCAACAAAACACTAAGTTCTGTTTATTGGAAAGCTAATATTGAGTGTAGGTGTTTTAACAAGAAATGCTTTAATAAAAGAATACAAATAAAGTACCTTATGGAGTCCTTTTTGCTTGTATGGCACTTTCAAGGGGCAGACATCTTAGGTCAGATGGGTCAAATATTCTTTCCTCTGACCCAAGATTCTAAACAACATGTCTGCCCCCGATAGAGCTGTACAAGCAATGAGGATTCAATAAGGTACTTTCTATGTATTAATACTAAAATATTATTATCAGCAAATTCCTATCCATACAACAATAATAGAGCTTCTTGATCTAAGGAGAAATATGATTGCCTTTTGAAGTGAAGAAGGAATTTTTCCCCCTAAGTGGCAACATTTTGAAATTACTTCCTTAAAGGGACACTACCACTTACATAATATGTAACTAGATAACCTGGTCATTTAAAACAAACACATATATAAATCATATGCCAATGTTTTTTGTTTTTATATGATTGAATTAATGGCATATAAAAGGAAAAATAAAATTAGGTGTTTATCTTCTGGCTCCATTTTGTGAACATTTCCCATGATGCAACATTGTCCAAAATCTTCCAACCAATCTCACTTTACAACTGTGGCAAAAGCCTGCATGATGATGTCATAAGATACTCCCCTGCTCTCTTACTGGTTCCCAGTATCATAGTGGGCACTAGGTGGCTATGTACAACTTTTTTTTGTTACCTCCCTTACAACACAAAGAGAGGAGACTGACCTGATCAAACAGGATCATAACTTTGTCCCTTAAGATGTAATAGTTACATTACCCTCCCATTCAATGCAAGTCTGTGATCAGAATTCTGACTTATAGACTGCATTCTGTGTCCCCAGCCCCAAAGTGAGAAATCTGTCCTGTAAACTCACTAGGGAGTGGCACCCAAAAACACTATATTTCACAAAATGGCGGTGCCCAGTCACACTTTTGGGTTTTGCCTTCTTGGATCAAAAGCAGGAATGATAGGTAGAAGGGTTAAACTTGATGGACTTAAGTCTCTTTTCAACCTAAATTACCATGTTACTATGCTTATGTTACCTGTCTGTAGTGCCTACTCAATAACGAGAGATTTGCAGGGAATTGAGATGGGAAATTCAAACATTAGGCCAATGTAGCCGAGTTGGAAAATATGCAGCCAAATGGGAGAATTTTTCCAACTCAGTTACTTTGGCCTTACGTTTGAAATTCCCTTTTCAATTTCCTCTAATTCTCTCTTTTTTTGACTAGACCCTTAATGTTACCATGACATCTCCATGGACATAAAAATAATTTGACCCAACTAGCAATGTGTCAAGGTGAGGTAGACAGGAATAAAAACATCTTAATGCTTGTGTCCCTTTAGATCTAAGTGTTCAATGTCCTTGGGACCAACAATGGTAAACAATAAGGTATAGATTATAGCAATAATAAAAAAAAAAAAGATGGCTACCACAGCATGGTTTAACAGTAAGCAATGCATAAGTATTGTCATTTAAGGTCATATCCAACTACCTCCTGAGGATTTGATGAGAACATAAAGAAAGAACACAATCACCAATTTAATTGGGTAGGTGCTGTGACTCGCTGAGCCATAGATCATCCAAAGGCTTGCAATCGTTCCCCAAGGTCACCCTGTCTGTGTATTCTTCCTATATTTCTAATTTCAAGGTCATTTAGACCTAAGGCATTTTTTTTTTCTCGTGGCTTCTCTGTGTCATTGCGCAGAACTTCAAACCTTGAATTTGTCTCCGAGGAACTGAAAATGTCCATTTTGGAGAAATGTTCCCGGAACAAAGCTGAGCTGTTTTCGAATATCGTAATAAGAGATTACAGTGTAAAATGGCACCTTAGTAGCACGAAAAAAATAAACAAACATCACATTGAAGTAGAAACCTACTTGAGGCAAGCATTCTACCAAACAATAGATCAAAATATCCATGCTAGTCGGAAATGAACTTCCTTGTTTAAATGTATACAAGACAAGAAATATGTTATCAGTCCTATTGGCAATAAGCCCCACATAGCTGAAGACAGTTATAGATCATTTGTACTCAATTGCCCTAGTACTAGTAGCAACAACATAGTAATAATAATAATAATAATAATAAATAAATAAATAAAAGTGGGGACTATCATTTTGTAGGTACAAGGCAAATAGTGTATTGTACAAGCTTAACAAGAGTGTATAAAACTAGCAATCTGTCATGAACTCTAAAAAAAATCCCCAATGCAGTTACAAATACATGGCGTTCAGTAAAATAACCTCGAATACTAACACTAAACCGTAATCCTAACCCTTGATACTAATAATACTCACCTTGTGATGAACGGGCCATCGTGTGAGAGTCGCGGTGAAGTGCCTACGTTTAAGCAGCCGCGAAGAACAATCCCATCCCGGCAGGAATAGGGTGTGTTGTTAGGTCCAAAGATTTATTTAAATGGTTTTGAAAGGGCCAGTGTAACAAGTGCCAGAAACAAATTATGTAAGACCCAGCACTCAATGTAGTAAGGGAAAACTTGTATTGGCGACATTTCAAACATCACAGGTTTTTTTTTCAAGGCTTGAAGTTCTGGGTCTTGCCCACTTTGTTTCTGATATTGAAGACTTGGGTGGCGTCTCGAGACCTCGGCACCTAACAGATTTTTGTGCGGATCCGTATCTATTTTCTCCAGTATAACAAGTGTGTCCTTCCTTTTGCATGATAGATTAAGGGGCAAACAAAATGCCCTCTTCTTACAGAAAGTGCAAACATACAGGTCCATGACCTTTTCCTAGACCGAGGACATGTCTCCTGTAGTCCTCCTGAATGACCAGTCGTGGGAGAATAAAGGTTGACAAGCACAGAGGGTGGTGTCTAGTCAGTGAACTGTGGCAACTTCATTTAGTAGGTACAAGGTGAACTGACAAGTGGCAACCTTATATCCTGATGTTTCTATATAGGGTGTGTAAAATGCAGTAAATATATTTATACGTTAGACTTTATAATTACAATGCATTATTCACACTCTAAATAGCTCTCCATTGGCCATTACATCCCCTATTATGTCCTCCACACAGCTATTGCTTCAACCCTTCCCCCAAAACCTGAAGTGTTGCTCTTTGGCCCTTTACAATGTTGGAAGGTATGATTCAGAAGGTTGTGTGACATTGGCTCAATATGTAAAGTATTGTCCTTGTTAGAGTCACGTCTGAATCCCATTTAACCATTACCAATACCAATACAATGCTGGTGAGCAAAAGGTTTCATTTATATGTTTACAAAGCAAGTTTTCTGGTACAGAAAATGGAAACAAATGTTCTACTCAAAGTTATAACCTGATACAACTAAATGATAAACTTAGCCAGCTTACAATACATATTTTTACCTGACTTTCAACACAAAGAGAGGAGATTGGCCTGATCAAACAGGATCATAACTCCGCCCCATGTGATGTAATAGTTACATTACCCTCCCATTCAATGCAAGTCTATGGTCAGAATTCTGACTTATAGACTGCATTGTGTGTCCCCAGCCCCAAAGTGAGATACTAGTGCTGTAAAGTCACTAGGGGGTGACTTTAGTTATAACCTGATACAACTAAATGATAAACTTAGCCAGCTTACAATACATATTTGGACATCTCAGGTGCACTAGCAAGATGAAGGGAAGATTAGTATGGCCCCTGCGCAAGGATAACACGCACATTCCACATTTTTAGGTCTTTTTTTCAATGTGTTTTGTTTGTTTGTCCTTTTTCCTTTTATTTATTTCTTATTTGTGTATTTCTATTACTTATTCATATATGAACTTGCTTTCGAATCATTTAATATAAAATGTAATTAAAACATATATATATATAAATATATATATATATATATATATATATAAATATATATATATATATATATAAATATATATATATATATATATATATATATATATTCATGGGGGGGAAATACATACCCTTGTGCTGCTTAAGCCAAAATGAAGACTGCAGACTGATATATGTTTTACCACTTACAGCCCTGGAGAGTATAATGATCATAAGTTTCCCTGAATTAAGTGCACCTTGGGTCTACTTTAACTAATTTAAAGGGTCTACTCAATAAAGGAGGAATTGGAGAAGGGAAATTCACACATGAGAATGTTGTATGAGGGTTTGATGTGGCATAACTATTAAAGAACATCCTTTGTTGGCAACAGAGCTTCTGCCTGGACTTGCCTGGCACATCCAACTTTGGGAAGGGGTTAAAGAAAATATTTATGCTGAAAAAAAATGTATTTGACACCCTGCCAATAGCTTGGATTTGGTAAAACATTTTGGGGCTCATGTAAAGACATTAGCAAGGATTATTGAGAATGCAATATACTTTTCTTATTTTAACATACAAATAGCAAGACTTGTGCTTCGCTGGTATCGTGTGTATTGGATAGTCTCTATAAAAACTTAGAGTGTGTCGGCAGATCATCTACTCTGATATTAGTACTACAGGGAATAGTGATGGGAAACTTGCAGCTGAATAAGATAATTTTGGTTTCCCAGCTCAATTTTGTGCGAATCTCCCTTCATTGAGTGGACCCTTATACCCTCTTGTTGTGATATTTTTTTCTTCTTTAAAATATACTCTCCTCCTCTACTGTGTTTATTCCCTTTATTTAAATGTTTCTATCATATCCCCCCTGTCTCGTCTTTCCTCCAAGCTATCCATGTTAAGATCGTTTAACCTTTCCGGGTAAGTTTTATCGTGCAATCCATGTAAGTGTATAATTGGTGACAGATAGCATTATTATTATTTTTATCATTATAATCATCATGATTTCTTTTTAAAGTCCAACGTCATTCTAAAGTATAAATTCTGGGTTTGACTAGAGATTTGTTTAAAGAGAACACAGTGCTATCCATAGTCAGTGTACAAAAATACTATCTTAAAGTTATTTTTTTAAATTATTTTAAAGTATTTTAAAAGTACCTAGCTTAGATGAAAAAATATTGAGATTTAGAGGGGCATGTACTAAAAAAAAACAAATATATTTTATGTGCAAAACTATTTTTGCTCCTATTGCAATGTACTAAACATTTAACACTCCAATAGTACATACGAGCAAATTGCGAATAAAAACAGGCAATGTTACGAATATTTTTTTATACCTCTTTTGATGGCGCTCGCTAAAAGCTGGTGTCATTTTCAAACGCAAATGCTTTTAAAATATGTTAAAATAATTTTAAGTTTAAAAAATAACTTTAAGATAACACGATGTATTAGCACTGGCGCTCTATATTACATATGCCAGTTCTGGGGTGCTGTCCAATTTCTAAGCTTTCGTACATTAAAAGGAAAGACATATGTAGTTCATAAGAAGGATATACATTAACAGGTTATCCCCCTATAGGCGTGACAGGTCCGGCCATAAATGAACCAATTCAAATTAAGCTGCCATTTATTACACCATAAAAATGTGCTGACAGGGAAGATCAGGGGAGTTACAGGGAAGGTCTGCATTTTTATAGTCATTAGGTTAATTATCTTGAAGCTTTTATCACCTTTTAGCCACTTATTAGGCCCTAAGCCAAACAAGACCATGATCACTATATATACTGCAAAGTAATTATCAGGTTGTAAAATGACCTGACCTCTCCACAAATGTACAGAGGGGGTTAATGGCACCAGCCTGACCCCAGCAGTCATGTCTCTCCGCACACTGCTGGTCTGTACATTTGTAAATGGGCTTTGATCCGAATGGGAGGTGCACTTTCCAACCTCTCAGTAGACTGATTAGAGTGGTCATGTCCCAGAATCCCTCACAAGCCACGTTACATTTCTTTTACCCCTATTGCCAACCTATCTGCATTGGAAAAACTTATCTTAGATTGGACATTTTTTAGGAACATGTAGAACTTGTAGGATGCATAGTTGCCAACATCGGCCATGTTTTCAGGGACACATTTGTTCCACATGCATGCAGATCGGCAGTATGTAGGATGGATATACGCACAAACACAATCCAATTTATTAATCAGGGTGGAGATCTCATAGGACCTACCATGATTAATTCATTGGATTGTGTCTGTGCGTATATGAATCCTTCAGATTGTCGGGCTGCACTTTGCATGCTCTTTCTGCAGCATGTGGGACAAATATGTGTCCCTGGAAACATGGCCAATGTTGGCAACTATGGATGTTTAATTTTTTTTTTAAATGTGTACATGTGGGGGCTATTCAGGGTTCATGACAGATATTGGTGTTACAATGTCGCTAACACTAATTTTTTTTTTTTAAATGGTTTTGAAACAGCTATGTGCTATTTTGTATTTATTAACTTATAACATGCAAAAAACATATAACCTTGGTTATTTCTAAACTCAGGACCAATATTAGAATCTATTTATCAGGTTTTTTTTATTTGCTTTTGTAGCTTAGTAAAAGATTTAAAAAAATAAAAGTCAGGAAAAGTGTTGTGTTTTTTTTTTAAAATATTTTCACCATATTTTACTATATTTTAAATATATAATTTGTGTGGGTACAGCAAATGACAAAGAAGAAAATTACAGCTAAACACAAACACCTCAGAAGTGTTAAAACAGCCTCGGTCAATAACGCACAACATTCCAAAAACATTCACGAAGGGGTTAAATGTAATGTCATTTGTAAACAATGAAAAGCACGGTGGGGTCTACTCAATAAAGGGAGAACTGCAGGGAACTGACACAGATATTTCAAACTTAAGACCAAAGTAGCCAAGCTGGAAAAAAATCTCCCATTCAGCTGCATTAGAGGATTTTTCCAACTCGGCAACTTTGGCCTAAAGTTTGAAATTCCCATCTCAATTCCCTGCTTTTCTCCCTTTATTGAGTAGACCTCTATAGCATAAGTTAATTAAAGGTGCACACGTGCCAAACAAAATAACTAAATTGCTCCACAAGCAGAACCCTTGTGATTTCCTAACCAAAAAAAACATTTAAAACAGGCATTTTGGCCTAATTTAAGCATTTGCATGTGCTTGCAATTCTCCTAACACACTGTATACATCATTTTGATGATGATGTTTTATTTTCTACCTTCACAGTATAAAACAATACTTGGGTGACGGTGTCCCTTTAAGACAGAGACAGGGTCCATGGTTTCTCATGAGAAAATGGGTTTGGATTGAGACCTGTGTTAACAGCCGAGTGGCAGGACAAGGCATGGCCGAGCATTCAAACTGTGCAGAGCAGTGACAGCTTTATAACCCATTACACAATAGGCAGAATCCCTTAACTGATGGGCCTAATTTAAGCAGCCCAAGCACCCAGCCCCCTGCTGCTACACTGAACACTCTGCCTGCCCCCTTTGCACTTCTTTTATTCAACTCTGCAAAACAAATCAGTGTATTGGTCACAGAGCCCCCATACAACGAGCCCCCATTCAACAGGTTGGGACACACCTTTGTGACAGTCTTTCCCCAAAAAAACCAAGAAGAGCTTTGTAATCTACTTATTTTGGTCATTAGGATGTTTCTGAAAGGACATGTTGTGGGCTTAGACCAATACTCCTTTTTTTTGGTTACTTTTTCCCCACCATTGCAATAAAGTTATATTTTGAGAGTGACAAGGTCATTCCTCCTCTTGACCTCTTGTCTGATGTCTTCACCAGCATCTAGCTATCTCCTGTGAAAATGAGCCCTGCATTGGGAAAAAATATATATATATTCTTCGAATTTTATACCATCTTCCTTGGATTTCTCTAGGGTCAGTTATGTCAAATATCTGCATTGATGTGTTATTTTTATTGTTTTGTATAGATGAAAATTGCAACTTTCTGGTGTTCGCTGAAGACCAAATACAAAGTCGGCTACATTTGGATTATGCAATGTGATTTCCAAGTGGATCTGAAACATTAGTGAATAAGCTCCAGTATTCATGACACTTTAATATATACCGGTACTTGCCAACGTTCTGTAGGCTTCCTCCTGGGACAAAAGGGGTGGATCTTAATAAGGGTCAGAGCCATGTGACATCGTGTGATATCCCAAAACGTTCCGTGAACCCAGAAGATTGAGACAGACACAGTGTAAGCACATTGCTGTCTGTTCATAGTGCCAAATACTGTTCATAGTCAACAATAATGCTGGGGTGTACCCAAATTTCCAGGGAGAGACCACCCAAAAAAACAGGACTCTCTCTGCAAGAACGGGACGGATGGCAGCTATGCACTTACTGTAATTATTTTAAAGGACAATTAAGTTCTGCATAATTGAAAAATTGCATAAAGTGTAGGATTTTTAAATAAAAAATGACTCAATAAAAAAAAAAATAGATAAAGTACCTATTGAGACCTATATGCTTGTATATGTCTATCATGTTGCGTCAGATGAAGGAAGATCTGTTCCATCTGATTTAGAATCCCCAAGATTCTAAACATGTCCGCCCCCCTGATAGAGCTGCATTGAGCAAAGTCACTTTATTTGCACAGAAAGCATATACCGAGTAACAAAATATGACAACAAAAGGGAGAAAAAAGGTGGACGAGGTGGCACAGCAACCAATAATGACAGTGTGGCATGCATAAAATATTACTGTACAATTTACAGGGGGCGAACAGCCAACCAAGGGTCCCAGATTTTACTAAGTGACGGATTTATCCGGAATCACAAACCTTAAACAGTCCTCCACCATAGCTTCTATTATAGCAGCATAAGTGGCTACATTCATTTCAAAATATCAGCGGTTCCCCACGCGTTTCTAAAAGACCAGTTACACTTACAGTGTCCTTAAAAATATTATGCAAACTAAAAAGGAACAGCTTTGCCTCATTAGTTTAAAGGAACATTAAACATTGTTTAGCCCTGGTTTCCTTGAAATGTCCCGGGACATTTAAGTAAACCCGACGTGTTAAGTAAACCCGACGTGTATCTTAATAGATAGAAACATAGAAACATAGAATGTGTCGGCAGATAAGAACCATTCAGTCCATCTAGTCTGCCCAATTTTCTAAATACTTTTATTAGTCCCCAGTTCCCTATCTTATAGCTAGGATAGCCTTGTGTCTATCCCACGCATGCTTAAACACCTTCACTGTGTTTACCTCTACCACTTCCGCTGGAAGGCTATTCCATACGTCCACTACCCTCTCAGTAATGTAATACTTCCTGATATTACTTTTAAATCGTTGCCCCTCTAATTTAAGACTATGTCCTCTAGTTGTGGTAGTTTTTCTTCTTTTAAATATACTCTCTTCCTTTACTGTGTTGATTCCCATTATGTATTTCCTCCAAGCTATACATGTTAAGATGCTTTAACCTTTCCTGGTAAGTTTTATCCTTCAACCCAGGATACACGTGGGTTGACTGACTGCTGTGTCTCACATGCGAGACACAGCAGTTCCTGGTTGTCGTCACGCGCACTGCCAATCAGAGCTGCTGACAGCCGAATGTGAGGGTCCTAGTTAAGGCCCCCCCCCCCCCTAATGATCCCATGCAAAAACAAGGGGCTCTCTCTGCGCTAGCAGCGAGAGACCCTCGCATTCGGCTGTTAGAGTGTGGCGAGCACCCGTTCTGATTGGCTGTGCGCGTGCTGACAACCTGCTGTGTCTCGGGTGTGAGACACAGCAGTTAGTAAACCCACGTGTATCTATCTTGCTTCATCTCCCTATCGTCTAAAATAAAGTGTGATATATTTATTGATGTTGAAACAGCCTCATCCCTGTCTCTCTCTCCCCCAGATTTATTGGATCTCACTGAATGTAAGGTTCCAGGTGAAATTGTTTTGGATGCCAAGGTCTTAAAGTAAAAATAAGTACATTTCCCATTCATTCAAGGTGCCAATTTTAAAATGTTCCCAGTAAGTATACAGTGGCTGTGTCCGTGATAAATTGAGCCAGTTGGTGAATTAACATACATTTTTATGGTGAAAATCATAATCCACAGAGTTGCAGACATTTAGCAGTATGAGAAATGTGACGGGCTTTTACATATCACAAAGGCATCGTGTAATGTAAGAAGGAAAGCAGACCCTCCCATGTTCTCAATCATTTTTTCAAGCCTGTTTGTTGAGGGTCAGATCTGAAGAGTTACATTTTACACTGTTTACCATTCTGACATTGTGCAGACAGCCAGGTCAATGGGCAACATGTTTCCCCTGAGTAATATGTGCTATTTATTAAAGTTATCATTTAAACCAGCAATGCAGACTGTTTTAATGCAGAGCGTGGCATACAGGCGCGGATGCACCATATACGCTAGTTGTGCATTGCACTCAAACCCCCCAGAAATCCATCCGGGAGACAGACCGCAGCTGCAAATTCGACCCCTCGGATGGATTTCCGGGGGATTGTGTGCTGTCTGTTCCGAGTACGCAAACCCTGGAAATACACGAAATACATTGTACCCCTGAGTGACAGGGGTGTCCCAGACTGGCAGCACGGCCTGTCACTCAGGGGCACAATATGCCCCTGGTGGCAAATAGGGTTGGGTCATAAGGCCAGTATGGGTTGGGTTTAGACTAGAGGTCAGTGTTAAGACTGAGAAAGCTATAGCATGGCCAAAATAATTTAGAAAGAAAAGGTAGAAAAATTTGTGGTAAATATTCAGCAGCTGCTCAGTAATGGGGGCTTTGTAAAACCGCTGAGGGATAATACAGTCCAGTGGCCCACTTCTCGGCTTTCTGTGGACCATTGTAGCAAACACAGAGAGTAACTTGAATTATATCATGAGGTGAAGTTATACTAAGGACTTGGCTGGCTGGTAAGGAAATTTGATTGCGGTTATTAGAATCAGGAAGGGATTAATTTTCTCCTAATGAGACATAATTAGCAGATATTTCACGGGAGATCTCTGTATCCTTCCGCTGGATCAATATGAAAATAATTGTAAATGAAGACAGAGTGCAAATCTCTTTCTTTCGCTCTGGTTCATTTATCAACCAACACTAATGCAATGAGTGCGGGAGATAAGTAATGAGTATGCGGCATCCTTAGAAGTATTTATTTGTGGTAAGGGCAAGTTGAGTTTAGGGTTGCTACCCAACCAGTATTTTACCTACAGGCCCAGGAAAAAAAAATTGGCTTGGAGCCACTGTCAAGTCGTGTAAGGAATATACAGTGGTGACGAGACCAATATGCAGGATAACAATAGAGCACACCTGATAGTCTATAGGACACTAGAACCATATCAGGAATCCACGTCAGGGATAATCGTGATTTACTTGCGTAGTAGACACAGACCAGCGACAGAATGTATATATATATATATATATATCAATGCAGTAGGTGATAGCAGGGAAGCAACAATATTTGTAACCCAGTTGACAGTTGGCACAAGCAAGCAGTGGGTACATGCAGCAGTGGACTAGATAGAAACAGGGTACCCGTTAGACATGTGCAAAACTAAAAATTTTGTTTCGTTTTTGTCCACTACTGCATTCGTTTCAGACGAAATTCCTTCATTATTTTCGTTTCGTTTTATTCGCTCGTACGAATCAATTGACCTACACATTCCATAAACCGAAAGTCTATAAACCGAAAGACATATCGGTTTATAGACTTTCGGTTTATGGAATGTATGTAATGCTATTGGCTTTCTATAAACCGACTCTATATCGGTTTATAGAAAGCCAATAGGATTACATGCATTCCATAAACTGAAAGTCTATAAGCCGAATGTCTTTCGGTTTATGGAATACATGTAATGCTATTGGTATTCTATAAACCGAAATAGAGTCCCCATTCATACGAACTGACCTATTCATATGAATGGGGACTCTATTTTGGTTTATAGAATAGCAATAGCATTACATGCATTCCATAAACCGAAAGTCGTTCATTATGTCGGTTTATGGAATGTATGTAATGCTATTGGTATTCTATAAACTGACTCTATTTCGGTTTATAGAATGCCAATAGCACGAATGGACGAATGGACAAATGATTTTCATTTATTAATCATTCGGCTTCCGTTAGTTTAGCATTTTCGTTATTCGTTTTTTGGACGAATGGACGAAAATGCTATTTTCGGACGAAAATGCATTCGTCTGAAAACGAATGCACATGTCTAGTACCCGTATAACACTGCTGAGATGACGGATATCCAATATACAGTCTGGATTCACAACGATGGCACAGAAATAGGTCCAAAGGGCACAGCAGCGTAAACAAAGAGACAGGCAAAGGGTACAGGGGGCACAGACAAAGAATTGGAAACGGTAAGCCAGTGCAGAAATCAACAACGAGCAATCAAATAAGCAAATCATGAATAACCACTAGGAGAGACAGAAACAGAATCACCATGCACGACAGGTGCTTTCAGCTACCTTTTAGACTTTTGCGGCAGTGGAGGTGTGATGTTAGATAGGGCGCCCGCGCACCATGTTTTATGCACAGTCTGGCCACGTCGTCACTGTCTCTACGGAGCTCCTGACAGCACAGCTGCTTACTACAGCTGTGAATCCCCTGGTGACCAGTGGGTATTCAGGTGAGGCACTCCGTTGTGGTGCCTGACATGTCCCGACAGAATGGCTGGTATTTGTTTATTATTATTTCTTTAACCCCTTGCCGACAAAGGACGTGCCAGGCACGTCCTGGGAGAAACTCCCTTAACGACAAAGGACGTGCCTGACACGTCCTGCATTGAATGAAGCGGTTTTCGCGATCAACGATCGCGAAAACCGCTTTAACAGTGCTGGTCTATTGCCTCGACATCGAGGCAATAGCCAGCACCGAAATTTCTATTTCGGGACCCCCACAATCGCCCCACGGAGCGATCGTGCGGAGCCATATTGACGGAGCATGCTGCTCCGTCAATGTGGCTAAGTCCTCTGCCGGTCTGAGCTTCGGAAGTGAAAGTAACTTCACTTCCGTCGCTCTGAATATGCTACTTGACTGCCCCTAGTGGTAGTTTAGTAGCATTGCAATGGAAAATAATTAAAATACATATTTAATTAAATAAAAACAGGTTATTTAGCTATATTAGCCTATAGGGTTAAAATTAAATATTTTTTAGCATAAGGGATAGGGTTAAAATTAAATTAAAGTTAAAAAATATTAAGGGTTATAATAAGGATTAGAGTTGGGGTTAAATTTAGTGTTAGGGTTAAATTTTGGGTTCGGGTTGGGGTCAAAAGATCAATATAGGAAAAAACCAAAAAACACTATTTTTGGTTTTTGCCCCATAACTCGCAAAAAAATACCGAAAAATATGGAAACATGCATATTTTTGAACTCGGGACAACATTTAGAAACTATTTAGACGGGGTCTTTTTTAATGATTTTATTTGTGTAAATTAAATTTTAGGTCAAAGTTAGAAAAAGTGGTTTTAATTTTTCATCATATTTTATGATTTTTTTGTAGTAAATTATAAGATATGATGAACATAATGGTATCTAATGAAAGCCCTTCTTATGACAATAAAAACAACATATAATTTGTGTGGGTACTGTATGTGAGAAAGAAAAAAATTACAGCTAAACACAAACACCCTAGAAATGTCAAAACAGCCATTGTCACCAAGGGAAAGTCAAGGTGAAAATGTCTTGTCACTAAGGGGTTAATAAAAGATGGCAAACCTAGCTAAGATGTGGAATATATTTTGAAATACAGCCAGTGGCTAAACAAAAACTTTGTTTGGATGCATGATTCTTTTTGTACCAAACATATTGATCCCTGTTTCATATCGCTGCCCCTTCTTGGCCTTCTTTTCCCCTTTTTGCTAGCCCTACTTTTCCCCATGTTTTCCTTTCAACCTAAGGAGATTTTGTATATGACAGAGGAAGGGATTTTTAGGGTAAGAACAATAGAAATATGGAAGTACATTGTGCAAATACATTATATGCCTTTAAAAGGGTCCTTCGATAAAAAACATTTTTAATGAACCAGAATATGTGTGTCAGTATAGTAATTAATATTTATTTAGTGCTTGTTGATCCAATGAGAAATCTGATTGTTATTTGGAGTCAAAAAGCAATTTGTTTCTTTTGGATCAACAGCGGTAAACAATGAATGGGAAAAGGGTGGAACTTGATGGACACAAGTCTTTATTTAAATACAAACTACTATTTAACTATATAACTTTTCTTTACTCTTCTTTCATTAGAGGTTGGTGGACAGTCTTTCACTCTCTGTGATGTCAATTCTGTCTTACAAAAAGAGCAGTACTGACCACTGCAGGCCAGTCATATGGCTATTTTCCCAATATGGGAAATGGGGGGTCCCCCACAATCATATGGTTAAAACTGTAGCAGTGCCTACTTGATCACCATATTCGGCAAAAAAAATATTGATTTCCACTTGAAAAGCTTCAAATACCTCCGAGGTTGGAGAAACATTAGGAGCGAATTAAGAGAAAGTGTTTATCGACGATACAAGATCACTTTTAAATTGAGATATCTTTACGTTCTGCGATCAGAGTCATTACATGTCTTCCTTCCAAGACTCGGTGTGATAATAGTCGTTTCTTTTATATAATCTTTGCATATGAGCAGGAGCCCGCAGACTGTTTGAGGTGATCACAAAGAGTAGGAGAGTGAGTTTGGTTGAATGGTTTATTGTGGAGTGAATGCTAATTTCTTTAGCTACTGGAGCAAACAAGGATTAGAAGGAGAGGTTTGTAAGACGCAGAGGCCATCTGTCCGGGCCTGAGAAAGAGGCTTCCTCACTCCCAATGTATGTTAATTAGCACTCTGATTGGTTCAGCTGTCACCTCTATAGAGCAACCGCACATTCAAAAATTGCATTCATTATGTCATCAATATAACCTTGACATTCCATATTTGTCACTTTCTAAAGTGCCAAACTTTGTCTATTGTAGTTACACATTCTCACAGCATTCTATATTCAGTCTGCCAATAAACTGTTTTAGCTCTTGGGAAAAAGTTGAGGTATGTTTTTTTTTTTGTTTTTTTTTAGTTGTTTTTGCTTTTTTGTTTCCCTAAGATAACCATGATGCTCCTCCACGGAAGGGAAGAAAAGAAAGCAATGCTTTAAAAAAAAAAGTGATCTAATAACATCATAAGCTTGCAGAAAAGTAATGAAATTGACGTTAAATGATAATAACATCTTTGCCGTCTCTACGTGTTTGCACCAGAAGATTACACACCGGCAGTTAACTCTCTCAAACTTTCCAACACAAGGTGCATTTAAAAAAATAACTTTCATAGAAACTTAATTTAATTTAATTGAATTATGTTACAAACAAAGACGGATTTTTAGCTAAAAGAAAAGATCAATATGTCTGGAATTTTACCAGTTTATTGTAGTTTATTTACACTGAAGAGATTATTTTTATGATTGCAAAGGTCCACGTTGTAGGCTTTTTACTGAAAATCATCTTCTAGAAACATAGACTGTGTCGGCAGATAAGAACCATTCGGCCCATCTAGTCTGCCCAATTTTCTAAATACTTTTATTAATCCCTGGCCTTATCTTATATCTAGGATCGTCTTATGCCTATCACATCTCTGTGCTTTGAAATTAATTTAACATCTCAACCATGCAGAACAAATATATTATAGAACAAACACCTAAATAGGCGATATTAAATCAGCAAGCCTTGCCTCTTACCTCACCTGCTTCTCTGTTTTTTCAAGGTCCCAAAAAAGTGCTTTTAATTGAGAATGAAATACTCTGTGGCAGTGTTACATTTTTTTTTTTTTTTAAAGAAGAGGGATGCATTAACTGCAGTAGGTTTGGTTGGAAGTCTGGATATTACTTATTTCTAACAGGTACTACCATTGGTCCTGGGGACTTTTAAGCTAGGATAGAGGCCATGTGAAAACCTTTTAAGGGCCCCATGTGGTCGGTGAGCTGCCTGTTGAACACCTAAGCTCTGCTGGGGTGCAGTGAAGCCTTGAAGAGACTGTAAGTTTTAGTAAACATAAACCTCCTGTTTTTTTCTGATGAATTGATTTACGTCAAGAATTGTTGATTTTTGCCATTGGTCAGTTCCTTCTTTTTTGTATCATTCAACAGCTGCGTTTAACACTTTTAGTGACCAACAGGTGGCCAATACCTGTGGATCTAAAACGTACACTTAGAACTGTGGAAAGACCACAAAAGACACATCACCGCACTCCATTCCCTGTAATTTGGACACATTCTAGGAAACAGGTTCTGGAATAGACATTGAAGAACATCGCATGTCCTAGTTTTACATATTAAATCAAATATTTAATAGCTGTCTTAAGCAGTGGTGTATCTTGGTTTTGTGCTGCCCTAGGCAGACAAAATTCGCACACACCCCCACCCACGTTGCACACCCACGACATGCCCCATCACATGCCACCATCACCCTCATTACATACCCCCACCATGTCCATCACCCTGATTAATTGGAAGGAGCAAAAGCTTGCTGAATGGTAGGGAAGGGAGCAAAAATGTTTTAAGCATCAGAAGTGTGCTTTCACACCCTCTGGCAAAGTGCCGCCCTAGGCGAGTGCTTGTCTTGTCTTGACGAAGATACACTACTGGTCTTAAGGCTGAGTTCACATAGTAGTGCAATTTAAGAGACTTTTTTTATTTGATGTCTTTCTGGACCAAACTTGGTATTTATAGAGATACAGGAGGACTTGAGATAAATAAACATTGTATAATAAGCAGCACCCATGCATGTACGAACTCTAAAGCGTATGGTTTACTCGATAAAGAGACAGTTGTAGGGAATTAAGAAGGGAATTTCAAACTTAATGTCAAATTAGCAGTGTTCAAAAATTCTCCCCTTCAGCTGTATTGGAGATTTTTTCCAACTTGGCGACATTGGCCGAACGTTTGAAATTCCCATCTTAAAATTCCTGCAGTTCTCTCTTTATTCCGTAGACCCATTTATATGTGTTAAAACCTTCTGTAGAATATCAGAGAAGTTGCTCAGCTCGTTTGAGCCTGTAACCTCAGAAAAATAGGAAGTAAAATTACAGATATTCAGGATGCCTTCGAAATGACTTTTCAAATGCTCTATACCAGGGGTGGCAAACTCAAATTCATCGGGTGCCGCATCAGCAGTATGGTTACCCTCAAAGGGCCGGTTGTATAGGATTATGCATCTACTCTTTATTATCATGAATAATTGCCTCTGCATTCAGTTGCTACTGGTTTTAATAATAATTTAAGTAATAACTAGCCTTGAAAACAGAAGCCTAGGAAGAATAATAGCAAGCATGGGTCAGGACTGCGCTAAGTACACAGTGCATGGGTCAGGACTGCACTAAGTACACAGTGCATGGGTCAGGACTGCACTAAGTACACAGTGCATGGGTCAGGACTGCACTAAGTACACAGTGCATGGGTCAGGACTGCGCTAAGTACACAGTGCATGGGTCAGGACTGCGCTAAGTACACAGTGCATGGGTCAGGACTGCGCTAAGTACACAGTGCATGGGTCAGGACTGCACTAAGTACACAGTGCATGGGTCAGGACTGCACTAAGTACACAGTGCATGGGTCAGGACTGCGCTAAGTACACAGTGCATGGGTCAGGACTGCACTAAGTACACAGTGCATGGGTCAGGACTGCGCTAAGTACACAGTGCATGGGTCAGGACTGTGCTAAGTACACAGTGCATGGGTCAGGATTGCGCTACATATACAGTGCAGCGGTCAGGATTGCGCTAAATACACAGTGCATGGGTCAGTAATAGTGTGCCAGTCAGTGCCCAGTAATAGTGTGCCACTCAGTGCCCAGGAATATTGTAACAGCCAGAGCCCAGTAATATAGTGCCAGCCAGAGCACAGTAATATAGTGCCAGCCAGATGCCCAGTAATATAGTGCCAGCCAGAGCCCAGTAATATAGTGCCAGCCAGATGCCCAGTAATATAGTGCCAGCCAGAGCCCAGTTTTATAGTGCCAGCCAGATGCCCAGTAATATAGTGCCAGCCAGATGCCCAGTAATATAGTGCCAGCCAGAGCCCAGTAATATAGTGCCAGCCAGATGCCCAGTAATATAGTGCCAGCCAGATGCCCAGTAATATAGTGCCAGTCAGAGCCCAGTAATATAGTGCCAGCCAGAGCCCAGTAATATAGTGCCAGCCAGATGCCCAGTAAAATAGTGCCAGCCAGATGCCCAGTAATATAGTGCCAGCCAGAGCCCATTAATATAGTGCCAGCCAGAACCCAGTAATATTGTGCCAGCCAGATGCCCAGTAATATAGTGCCAGCCAGAGTCCAGTAATATAGTGCCAGCCAGATGCCCAGTAATATAGTGTCAGCCAGATGCCCAGTAAAATAGTGCCAGCCAGATGCCTAGTAATATAGTGCCAGCCAGAGCCCAGTAATATAATGCCAGCCAGAACCCAGTAATATTGTGCCAGCCAGATGCCCAGTAATATTGTGCTCCCTCCTCCCCCCCTATTCCCCATGACTTACCGAGGCTGGTCTCTGCTCCCGGACGCCTCCTCCGTGCAGTCTTCTCTTCCCTCCTGCACGGAGGAGGGAAACACAGTAGCCGGATGTGACGTATCGTCACATCCGGTAGCTGTGATTTTTTTATTTTTTTTTCACCTGTCGGTCGCATCCAGAGGATTCGGCAGCCTGAAAAAAAAAAAGATAACCGGCTGCACCGGTGGCACCCCCCTAGTCAGTGCTGTGCGGGCCACATTACAAGGTCCGGCGGGCCGGATTCGGCCCGCGGGCCTTGTGTTTGCCACCCCTGCTCTATACAGAAGCATGCCTGCACTAGCATAGAAGGTTATTAGCTTATGTTCTATATCATGTACATGCGTTTAATAAATATATATATATGAAACGCACTTATTGTTACTCTAAAACAAATTATAGTTTGAGGAAAATCTGGAGATAGATTTGTAATTTTTTTTTTTTTTTCTTACATTACATGATGCAGTACTATGTAAAAAAATAAAAACATTTTGTACTCAGTAGGTAGATCTGCCCCTTTGAAGACGTGTCGCTATGTAACAACGTACCATCTAAAAACTCATGGGGAGCTGACAATGGAATAGAACAAAATCAGGCATTAGTAAATGAAGGAGAAAGACCAGCCAGTTGGACGATGTCTTCCAGCTCGGCTGCTAATGCCTGTTTTTTGGCGTTCTCTTGTTAGTTCTCTAGTTCAGAGTTTGCGATCTTACTAGTTAGATTACTCTGGACCAAGCAAGTCCAAAGTATGTTACTGTTTGAGGCATAGTTGCCAAAAGTCCTGGGTTTGACGGGACTGTCCCATTTTTTGCACTGTGCACAGGCAGCTATGTATGGCTAGAAGCACAAATTGAGCACCAGACATCCAGGACCTGCACTGGAGAGACTGCAGCTCAAATTTGTAGGGCGTGACACCAAATATATTTGAATCCGAACTTCTGCCAGACTAAGGATGCTTCATGTTTTATTTGGTTCAAGGTATTTGAGGCCTTTACGAATAATTATCCCTAGCTGAGGTATTTTATTTTTCTTTCCTTGTAAGTGATTATAAAGCTATTATTTATAATGCAGATTAGCAGGATTAGCCTGATTACCGTATATACGTGGGCTCACTAGACCTGAAATATTTATTTTACATATGAGTAAAACAGAGATAATTACTAATCTGAGAGTGATTGATATTTCCCAACATGTTTCTCATTCGCCTATTGCGTCTCTCCCCAAAGTTAATGATGGCAAGTAAAAAAAAAACAGAGGAAATAAAAAACCTCCATTTTGATGAAGCCTTTCAGACATTTTGGAGCCAGCAGTAGGTTTGCCATTCAGCAGGCCGGTAAAAAACCATAGGTTTGAGCTAGGGTTGCCACCTTTTCTACAAAAAAATGACGGCCATGCTTCTGCCTCCATAGATTTACCACTGGCCTCAAGCCAATTTCTTGCGGGCCTGCCAGTAAAATACCGGCCAGGTGGCAACCCAAATTTGAGGTCAGTGTTATGGATTTGATCACAATGGCAAGGCCGATATTTTTTGAAAGGAAAATGTGATATCCTAGCTAGCAGGAGTGCTGATTCTCTACATATGAGGGATTTAAGTCTCAACTTGGCTTAGTTGGGCTTGGACCTTGCTAGAGTAGACTGCTGAAGGTACAGGGATAACTAGGGCTACCAGGGCAAAAGACCCGGTTACTGCTCATTGACACCATAAGCATCATTTAAATATATTTAATGGCCATTGCTTACATATTCCTACTGTTCATTGGCAAATATAAATCTTATAAATGTTTTATATGTATTTATTGCTTATATTATTTATACCCAATGCTCATTGGCATCATCATATAAGTATTTTATATGTAATTATTATATTACATAATTTCTTTTATAATTCCACCCAAGCATGGGAGATTCTCTACTCCACCTAACAACACCTGCTGTTTACTGTTAACTTCTTGACTGAGCTACTTGGTCAGCCCATAGTGCCTTGTACTGCACAACCCCCAGCTGGCCTGCTTTGCTCAGGACAGTCCTCATTTGTGGTGTCTGTCTGCCGAGCTCTACCTCTGCCCAACTTTTCGGGAGTTTGGTGGGACAGTGGGATTCTAGACCATGGTCCTGATCTCATACCCTGGTGTCTTATGTGCATTCCAGCTGCAGCGACCTTCCAAGCTTCATTGGCTGGAGTCCTGATTCACGGGGGAGGGGAGGGGCTGGTTATGAGGTTTGGTACTGTGTCATGCATACTCTTTTTCCAACTATTGTCCAAAAGTAAAAGTAGTCTATAAAAGGCTTAATTTCAGGTAATCTGTGCAGTTCTAGTTGTTGTCTGATCACTAAAAATAGACTTTGGAGGACGACTTTAATAATTTCGCCTCCCATTACTTTCAATGGGGAAAATCCGTACCTGGGATTTTTTTTTTCTAAGTCAAACGTGGGAAAGTCAATCTCCAAAGTGGAATTTTAGTGAATACACCCATTAGTCTAGTTCCAGAAGCATGTAGACCTTGGAATAGGAGAAGTTTGCCTCCTCAACCACCCTTAACACCTGAGTTACTCCAAAAAAACTATTTGTAACTTTCCTATGGCAATGAGTGAAATGTGATTAATTACATCTCACACTGTCAGAATTTTCTTCACTTACTGTGTTCACTTATTACAAAAATAAATATATATATAAATAGTTGCTCTACTGGTTCCAACACATTAGATTTATGTATGCTAATCTGCACAAGCCTGGTCTTGATACTTATTTTCTTGGGTGTCGGATTAAGTTGGAATCAGATCTTCATCTTAAATTGTCTAATATACTCTAATGGGTTTTTACTGATACAAAAATGAATAATTTGCACTGAACCAGCAAATCAGCCTGACTGGTGTACCTGATATATCTGGCAGTTACACATGAATATGAAAAAGCAACAGTTATTTTCTATTTTAAGGCAGAATCAATATACTGGCCTACCACGGTTATTCCATATTAGGAACCTTACATTGCTTTTAAGCATGGTTTTTCCCATTTTGTTTGTTTTAATATGTGTGTGGGCCCTTTATATTTATTTCTTTTTTACATTGGCTGCTGTTCCTTTCTCTGTTTTGGCTTCTCACTTTTCGTCCTTTTACATTTTTACTAACTGGTTGTAGGGGTGCAGAGTTGCAGAAAAGTTGTTGGTAATGGTAGTTAAATTGTGTAAGAATTGTGGTCTAGGGAGCGGAAATGTTAAAAGTATCATTGCAAATGAAAATTTCTTAAAAGTAGTCCTAGAGGTCAACGGTCACTTTAATATCCACCATACAAAAAAATGAATATTATATATGTGCACTAGACATGTGCAAAACTAAAATGTTTGTTTCGTTTTCGTCCATTCGGACGAAAATGTTATTTATTTAGTCTAAATCTAATTTCGTTCATTACTGCATTCGTTTCAGACGAAATTCGTTCATTATTTTCATTTCGTTTCGTTTTATTCGTTCGTTTTATAGAATACGTGTAATACTATTGGCTTTCTATAAACCGAACGAGAACCCCATTCATAAGAAATTCTTATGAATGGTGCTCTCGTTCGGTTCATAGAAAGGCAATAGTACTACGAACGTTCGGTTTATAGAATAGCAATAGGATTACATGTATTCCATAAGCCGAAAGTCTATAAAACGAACGTTCGGTTTATAGACTTTAGGCTTATGGATTACATGTAATCCTATTGCTATTCTATAAAAATTTATGAATGGGGACTCTGTTTCGGTTTATAGAAAGCTAAGAAGTTGAACGAATGGTTTAATATAAACGAAAATCATTAGTCCATTCGTGCTATAGTATTGGCATTACTATAAACCGAAATAGAGTCGGTTTATAGAATGCCAGTAGACTTACATGCATTCCATAAACCGAAAGTCGTTCATTATGTCGGTTTATGGAATGTAGTGTACTATGCTATTGTATTCTATAAACCGACTCTATTTCGGCTTATAGAATGCCAATAGTACTACGAATGAACGAATGATTTGCGTTTATTATCCATTCGTTCTTTCGGCTTTCGTTAACTTAGCATTTTTGTTATTCGTTTTTCGGACGAATGAACAAAAATGCTATTTTCGGAGGAAAATGCATTAGTCCAAAAACGAATGCACATGTCTAATGTGCACACTCTTAATGAATGGACAGGGGAGACTTTCAGTGCTCTGTATCAGCTGTGACTGTCAGGGATAAGCATGCACCTGTGTGCTCTACTATTCATTGTGCAGGGCCAAACTTGGTAAGACTCTACTTTAGACAGCTTCGAGACAGCTTCCCATGATTAAATCTTTTAAGACTCACTGATTTAATAATGCATTATGCATGGCCAACTCTCTTCTTCTAGTAGTTTTTGAGGCTGCTTTGTGCCAGTAATACATCTCTTGGGAGAAAAAAAGGAAATACTCTGCCACATAGTGATAGGTGTTACTACACCTATCACTATCCTTTTTGGACAGAGTAAGTGTCACTGTGTACTAAATGTGAAAATTTTGCAGCTCATCTTTAGTGCCCTTTTACGCACCCTACCTCTCCCTGTGCATCATCAGCCAGGCTATTGCTTTTAATGTACGCTAAAAGGGACACTCCCACCAAACAATGAAAAGGGTTGTTATTTGTTTTTTCGCATTGTTGATTTCAGATATGTCTTTTGTTTTTGTTATGTGAGTTTATTTTATGAAATATTTTACTGAACAAGTGTGACTGGGCACATATTTTGTGAAATATAGTGTTTTTGGGTCTTGCTGGAAGATTTTTTTTTGTATGTTGCATCCTGGGTAACATTCTCAAAATGGATGCTGGAGATAGACACCTAATTTTATTTTTACTTTTATATGCAATTAATTCAAACATAGAAGAAACAAAACAGTGGCATATGTCTTATATATGTGTTTGTTTTAAATGCACAGGTAATGTAGTTGCATCTTATGTAAGTGGTAGTGTTCCTTAAAGTTTCAACTTAAGTTGACGAAATTCGTCAGGTGCTTTCTGCTGCATTGCAAGCACGCTTGTATCAATACCGGCTGTTTGTTTTACATTATTATCTCTTTTATGTCTTTTTTATAACAGAAATTGTATTTTATTTGCCCGATCCCAATTTTGTCCTATCCTTAGGTGTTTCTTTCTCTACAGCTCTGTCACCATCACTCCTCTTTTAGTAGGGTTGCCCCCCGGCCGCTATTTTATCAGCACAGTCAGCATCTTAGTAGCCGGTACTGGCAGCAGTAACATATCGGCAATGCAATCTCTTTAAATGCCAGTAGCTGCGAATGTTTCCCCAGCTATTGGCACCGAGAGTGTAGAGACCACATGCAGGAAGTGACGTCACATCCATTGTTTGTATGCTGTATCTGTACATGGAGGAGGGGGACAGAGAAGCTGTTTGTGGGTTAGGGGTGGAGAGAGGCTGTTTGGGGACTAATGGACATAGAGAGGCTCCTATAGGTGATTAGGGTGCCAGAGAGAGGCTGTTTGGTGGCTAGGGGGGCTGAGACAGGCAGTTAAAAATGAGTCTCCTGATTATGACATCACCTGTAGCTTGATATGCTAATTAACTGGTTTTCAATGAGACTCGGCAGACACCTTTTAAAAACATTGTTTTAGGCATTTGCTTTCAATTGTGCCAACACAATGTATAGATCATTTTCAATCCATTTCTATTCTCTACATTCACAATTCAAGCAATGTTCAGGTGACACCATTTTTTTTAAAGTCCAAGGACGTATTTTGCACAATGTCTAGTGAAAGGGACAAACAAACAAAAAACACTAAAATAATTAAAATGAATGAAAAGGATTATTTTTATGTAATGTTACAGTTATCCTTTGAGAATCTCTGGGGTCTATTCACTATACTGTGGTGAACGGACAAGGGAATATTAGGAAATCAAACCGTAATAATTCCCCAACGTGCCGGTCTTTCCAACTAATTCCTAGATATTCCATTGTCAATGCATCATCGTTAGCTGTTCAATGAACAGACTCTATAAGGAAAAATGCTTAAAGGCACTCTGTCATATATACTGTGAATATAGAGAATAAACAAACAATCTATGCATGGAGTGAGCAGAATTGGAAACATATGAATAAATTAAAATGTATGTTTTAAATGTGTCTCTGGTGTCTCATGTTTATGACATCATCTATACAGTGTGTTAGCAGAATTGCAAGCAAAGGTTTAAACAAGGTGATGTCATTAACAGGGGACACCACTGACACATTTTAAAACATACTTTTCTCTGATTGTATGCATTTCCTTGAAATTTTGCTAACGTAATGTATAGGAGATTTGTCATCATTTGTATTCTCTACATTCACATTGTACAAGCAATGGTTTATTTTAAAGAGTCCTTTAAACTCACCTGCAAGGAAAATGGAAGAGCACCACACACAGCAGCACTTGTCTCAGCCCCTCCAGCACTGAAAGGGTCAACAGAAATCAAAAAAATGGATCCAACCGTGAACTGTAGGCAGATCTGCGCCTCTGATCTATCACACAATCCTGCAGCAAATTTACAATGGCAGTTATCTCTCCATCTATTCCCCATGCTGACGTAGCTAGCCCACCACTAACCCACTTTTTCTTTTCCCCTGTCTCATCACTGTAGTGTTTGATATATGACGGGCAGGTGAAATCAAGTGAAATTGCTCTACCTTCACACAGCGTCTGGGAAATCTGTGGGGAGAGGAACAAAACGCTAGCTGTCAATTGAAGCGGCCATGATGGATTAGTCTGGGATCTGTAATAAGGCTTCCAGAAAGTGGGCTAACTATATCTCCATGAGCTCAGGCAGCATGTCTGTGTCACACATGGGTATGAGCCGGGGGTACTGATAGGGGCTTTCTTTCCAGTGGTGGATGTAATGAAGCTCTGTATCATATTTATTTCCACTGGGTCAATATGGGGTTAATTAGTTCTTTAACCCCTTCGTGATGCAAGGTGCTTGCGTCCCAAACGACGCAAACACCAAAACGTCACGATTTGTTCCTGGCCACCGATCACAAGGTGATTGGTAGCCAGGAACACTCTGGCAGAGACCCGATCAGGGTCTTAATAGACCCTATGGGTCCCTGACAAAAAATCGCGAGACCTCCGGACATCACGTGTGACGTCACGCGGGCGTGCCCGAACCCGGAAGTTCGGGCACAGTGCGATTTAGCAAAATGTAGCCGGTGCTCGCTTTGAGCACTGGCTACATTTTCCCTGTCAGACTGAGGCCACTCATCTGACAGGTAGGATCCCGCTGTAAGTGCCTGCAGCAGGATCCGAAAACAGCTCATCGTGGGGAGCCGCGATGAGCTGTTTAGTACAGGACTATGCCGTCCTAACGACTTTAAGGCACTTAAAATTAGGACGGCATAGTACGTCCTAACGTCACAAAGGGGTTAAAGTGCTCCTACTGTCGGCGCTGTTCCAGTGGAGAATTTCAGTCCAAATCTACAGTGATACATAGTTGCCAACATTGCCCATGTTTCCAGGGACAGCATTTTGTTCCACATGCTGCAGAAAGAGCATGCAAAGTGCAGCCCGGCAGTATGTAGGATGGATATAGGCACAGACACAATCCAATTAATCAGGGTGGAGATCTCATAGGACCTACCATAATTAATTAATTGGATTGTGCCTGTGCATATATCCACCCTACATATTGCCGGGCTGTACTTTGCATGCTCTTTCTGCAGCATGTGGAACAAATATGTGTCCCTGGAAACATGGCCGATGTTGGCACCTATGAGTGATACGGGGAAAGGACAGGAGAGTTTTTTGAATTATAGTTGGGAAAATTCAAGTCAATTAAATTGACATACTGTGGCTACACAAACAAACCTGCGCCCCCTTCCTCTCTGCGATATTTAATTTCAGGTTATCTTGATTCGGTTGATGTCGACGCTAAGCCGGAATAAATTAATTCTGCTTAACATGTTGGAGCTGGATTTACAACCGTCAAGGGACTCGCAAACCTCCAGCTGCTGGGGGCCATGCCTCTCATGACTCACAGCCAGCCGTAGTGCAGCGTCTGGCATCCAAGCTATTTTTGGACAATGACTATCATAATGCTCAGGCAGCCAAGATGGAAGACAAGGTGTCTTTACAGCAGCCTCAGTGCTTAGTGAGAAATAAGCATGTTGGCTGTTGACTATGACTCCTATAATGCTCAGGCACCATAGAGCTTTTTTTTTTTTTTTTTACTTTGAACATCAGGAAGGTTTGCACGGGTCATGTACTCTACAATTCTTTTCTCACCACCCAGGTTAAATGTGTACCTATTGATCCAACATGATTTCAATAAAAGTCGGAATATCCCATTGAATAGCTCCTATTGTGTATAGAAACATAGAATGTGTCAGCAGAACCATTCGGTCCATCTAGTCTGCCCAATTTTTCTAAATACGTTTATTAGTCCTCAGTTCCCGGTATATATAAATATTAATATAATCTTAAAATGTATTTAGCATTTGTTTTTACTAAACTATCTCTGCAATAAATGAATATTATTTTTATTAATATTATTAGATTTATCTATAGTACTAGGTGCAAGATGGGTAAATAATTAATCAGTAAAATGATTAGAAATTGTCGTTCTGTGTATAAATATATCACTCAAGCATCACAACAAACAAATGATTGTTCTATCTGCAAACAAAGTGATTGACTAAATCTAATCATCTGAAGCTTGGAAACGTTTCTGTGAGATGAGCTATGAAGACATCTTTCTGACATCACTGTAGCATACATCAGCAGTAACAAGTACTGTCACTAGTTAGTAGCTGGATAGTCACAGTCTTCTAGTTCACCATTCAAAGATGCTAAGTGCAGGACTCTGCATGAATGAAGACCATGGAGAATATTATTGTGTGCAGGGTATGTTAGGTCCCACACAGAAAAATGATCAAATATCATAAAACCCTTTTTCTAATTTTTACATGAAAAATCTTTTACTTATCTACTAATGCAAATAAAAAACCTGCTAAAGATATTTTAATATTTATCCAGATTTCCGGAAATAACCAATGTTTACATGTTTTTTGTAGTATTTTTTGCAAGTTATAGGGCAATAACTAAAGTAGCATTTTTGTTTCCAGACCATTTTATCCTACAGTGACATTTTGACCCCAACCATAATCATCACCCTAACCTTAACACACAAAGGACACTACAATAGCTGAAGTAAGCAGGGGAAACCCAATTCTACGAAAATGTCGAGCAAAGAGGAGCATCGGCGGATCCAGAGTCTGATCTCGGGAGGGGCACATGTCCGTCTGTCTTTTTTTCTCTCCCATGTCCTTCTGTCTTTTCCTCTCTCCCATATCCGTCTGTCTTTTCCTCTCTCCGATGTCCGTCTGTCTTTTCCTCTCTCCCATGTCCGTCTGTCTTTTCCTCTCTCTCATGTCCTTCTGTTGCACTCCTCTCCCTTCCCTTATCTAGTATTAGGGTTCAGGGAGGGTAGTATTAGGGTTCGGGGGTTAGTTTTAGGGTTCAGGGAGGGTAGTATTAGTATTTGTTTCAGGTGGGTGAACGTTAGTATTAGGGTTCGGGGAGAGTAGTATTAGGATTTAGGGAGGTTAATGTTAGTATTAGGGCTCGGGGAGAGTAGTATTAGGATTTAGGGGGGTTAATGTTTGTATTAGGGTTCGGGGAGAAGAGTATTAGGATTTAGGGGGGTTAATGTTAGTCTTAGGGTTCGGGGGTAGTTTTAGTATTAGCGTTTGGGTTGGGGGTTAGTATGAGTGTTCGGTGTCATTTTTAGGGGGTTGATTTATTAGGGGGAGCTTGTTGCAATCGCTCTACTCTTTTGGGAAGGCTTTCCACAAGATCTTGAAGTGTGTGTGTTGGAATATTTTCCCCTTCATCCAGTAGAGCATTTGTGAGGGGGGGTGGGACAGTTCCACTCGACCGCATTAATGCAGCCGCTTCACCGTCCCCTCTCGCGCAAGGGGGCAAGTTCATCGAGCAAGGGGGGTTCATTTTAGTATTTGGGTTCAGGTGGAGTTAATTTTAGTATTAGGGCTCGGGGGGTTCGTTTATTAGGGGGGGTTTCATTTACTGGGGAATGAACGTTTGTAAGCAATGACAGTTCAGAGCTGAACTGTCAGCGCTTACATTGCCACAAAGAAAGTGGCCGCGTTGATCTTCACTGCTGAAGGTTCAGCCTTCAAACTGGCGCGCCGAAATGTCAGCAGTGAAGCAGCCGTGCTGAATTGCAGCTGCACAGCCTATGTATAAAAAATTATGCAAAGTTTCAGTATTTATAAAAATGTGTTATGTATAACGGCTACTTTGCATTTTTATAAAACATCTGACACTTTGCAGAGCGGAGGTTTTTTCATACATGTCCCCCATTGTGTCAAATTCTAAGCCATTTTTGCATTGCAGGTCAGTTCCAAAGTATTTGTCTGCCTGGCATATATAAAAAGAAACTAACATCTTTGGGGATCTGCTCACCCACCTTGTAGTGAGTATTTCCTATACAGGTGTATTTGTTCAGTCTTTTTTTTTTTTTTTTTTTTTTACAGGAAGTTCAATTTAATTTATTTTCACATTGCCCACATTTTCCATTAAATGCCAAACTTGCTGAATTCACTACTTCTCTCTCATTCATCCTGAGCCCACACATAAATAATGTTTCTAGCCAGCTTGCAATACTGGTATAAAAGGGTTTATAGCCACACAGTTGAGTGAATCTTCTGCAACTTAATAAATTTACAACGCATTTTATATATATATATATATTATTTTGTTTCTATTTGAATCAAACATTGTACTTCTCCTATACACTAACCTAACATGTAAATAGACAGATAGGCAGGTGTACACACAACCAACCAATTAAAATAATGATCCTAAATTGTTATCACTCCCAGTTATCACCCACACTGCACCACGGGTATGCTTTATCATTTCTGAAAAGGTTACTCTTTTACAGCCATTTATGGTCAAACTGAGATGGTCTCAGGCATCCTTATGGGGATTGGCGTAGGAGAGCTTTAATAAACAATTATAAATGAGTCCTCCTGTCCATCTCTGGACAAGCTGGTCACAGTATATCACTGAGCATGATAGGAAATATCCATAAAAACCGGCACTGCTAAGTACAACTTCCTGGCGCACTAATTGATTTCCCATGATGCTCAGTCAGTCATGGGTAAGACGTTTACAACCACTGGTTACCAAAACGCCACCAGCATTTATCTGGAGTTGGTATTCGGATTCGGCTAAGACAGGCAAATCAGGAACAAAATACAGCTCGGTGACCAGACAAAGGGAAGGTGTTTTTCACCTCGCAGCTGGGATCATCTCTGTACAAGGACATCATTACACATCATTAAATTGTCCAGTAACAAACAATGTTGTCATCTCCCTTTGGTTGGGCTTTAGTAAATCCTCTATTTTGATTCCATGTGACTAGAAAAACATACCTGCCAACTTTGTAGAATGTGGTCCCAAGACCCGAGGTGATGGAGTCAAAAGGGGCGGGGTTATGTTGTGGGTGATGGGGTAAATCCTGGGTGTGCTATGAAGGTGATGGGGTAAATGCTGGTTAGGCAGTGTGGGTCCTGGGTGTGCAATGCGGGCGATGGGACATGTCCTGGGTGTGCAATGTCACGTGACCCCCGCGCTATTGATCTTTAGCCTTTCTGGTACGAGTACCAAGTGTCTAGAGCGGAACTGTTTAGCCTTTAGACTGGGTATGTCTAACATACATAGTTTAGACACATGGCTGCCCGTTCTGCGATGCTAGTGATGCTAGGGCAAACCTGATATTGTCAAGACAAGAACCCCAAAAAAATGGGACTGTCCTGAGTCTGTTGGCAACCAGTGAAAAGTTGTAATGAGGATTTAAAAAGAGAGAGAAAAAATATTCAGTTTCCTTCCCAGAACATGACATGGCTCATATCTAATTATTTTTCTAGCATGTACATTCCTACTGACCAAGATTTTATTGCTTAACAGCTTTATTGTGTGTCTAGCTACGTTTTTGTTTTTTTTTGGTTCTTTGTTTTTTTTGGCGTTTCTTTGACGATCCCTGTATTATATCTTATGAAGACCTTCACGTTTGCAGCAGACTTACATTCTATCACTTTTTTTTTCCCCTTTATTTATTTATTTTCGTACGTGAGAGAGTTCAAAGCACTGAGGAAGTCTATTTGAGGCAATTACGGCAGTGGAACCGAAGTAACTGGAAGGTTCATCTCATCCTTCATGATTTAAGAAGTTGCCATGGAAGTAGGCCTCTCTGAGGGCCTGTAACCAAGAATTTCATGTCTCATCAGAGTTCAGGATCGCATTGCTGGAGCATATAGCCAGCTGAAACATAGCCATAGTGGTATTAATGATATAAATCAGTTCTATGCGTCAATGATTCTTCCCTTAGAGACACAGTAGAGCACAAGATCTGATGCCTTACTGCTTGTCATGTGCCATCTTAAAATAGATAAGAAGAACAGACTAGTAAATGTACAGATTAATAGGTTAGGAGTGCTATTCAAATAAAATATACTTACCTCTCCAAATCTGGCCCTCCTGTATGCCTTTGCAGATCGTGCCACAACAGGCCCAGCACTGGAAAGAGGAAAGTATATTTTATATTTAAAAACAAGGCTAGTCTATAGACGTGCCACAACAGAAACAGGTTCTACCAAATGTATAGATGGCATTATGAGTTTATTAAATTATATGTTGAATATGGCAGAGTTCCTTTAAAGGGACACTATCACTTATATAAGATGTAACTAGATTAGATGTGCATTTAAAACAAACACATATATAAGACATATGCCACTGGGTTTTTTCCTATGTTTGAATTAATTGCATATAAAAGTAAAAATAAAATTAGGTGTCTGTCTCCAGCATCCATTTTGAGAATGTTACCCGTGATGTAACATTCTCCAAAATCTTCTAGCAGGTCTCATTTTACAACTGTGACCAGAGCCTGCATGATGGTGTCATAAGATACACCCCTGCTCTCTTACTGGCTCCTGTGTATCATAGTGGGCAGGACCAGTTGGCTGTGTACAACTTTTTTTACCTGCCTTCCAACACAAACAGAGGAGATTGACCGGATGAAACAGGGTCATAACTCCGCCCCTTGTGATGTAATAGTTACATTACCCTCCCATTCAATGCAAGTCTATGATCAGAATTCTGACTTATAGACTTCATTCTGTGTCCCCAGCCCCAAAGTGATTTACTAGTGCTGTAAAGACACTGGGGGGTTACACAGAAAAACTCTATAGTTCACAAAATGACGGCGCCCAGTCACACTTGTTTAGTAAAATATTTCATAAAAAAAAGCTCACATAACAAAAACAAAAGACATATCTGAAATCAACAATGCAAAATAAAAAACCCTTTTCATTTTTTGGTGGGAGTGCCCGGATACTAAACCTCAATTCCACTACTAAATTTAAAAAATAATTATCAGCTTTATAAAACCAAACTAATTTTTAAATAAATATTAATTAAAACCGTTTATTGAAGTGTGGATCCTTGAAGGGGATTTTTCTTGAAAAGTTATTTCATCTATTAAGCTCTTTTATTCTTTTACGAAAAACCATTCAAGTATTTCCTGACTATTTTTGCTGTAAGTGATCGCCTCTTCAACAACATCTCTTGTGAGTCGCCTAGACCAGCTCTCTGGCTCATCAATAATTGTTTAGAATCTTAATAAAGTTTTGGGCTCTTGTTTGAAATGGCGTGAAATAGACAATATCTAAACGCCATATATGATTATAAAAAAAAAATTAAATATATAATATTGACTTAAACATTTTCATAATACTTTACACTCTATACGTGAAAAAATTAAATCCCCGAGAATGTATAACGGGTCGCCGGAGTGCGACGTCATCACACACTGTCACGTGATGTCACTTGGCATCACTTAACCCCACCCACTTTGTACCTCATCCGTGTTCTCGGAACTTACTTCAGAAGGTTATCATATATAAAATAGGATAGTTTATATTTTTTCATTATAGTGTCCTTTTAGATATTTCAACTTACAGGGGGGGGTTATCTGTATGAACTAGATCATACTTTTCTACAATAGCACTACTACAGAAAGCATGGCAAGCACACCACATTTGTATTTTACATATTAGAAATTAGGAATTATTGGTTGTAATTTATCCAATCTGCTGTAAGCTGATTGGTTCTGACTTCTTTACAAGATGGAGTCTTTCATTTAACCTCACATGCCTCTAAGCTCAACTCTGCTGAGGTGAAAAGAAAGAAAATCCCTTAAACTTCAAACCACGCACTTATAAAACAATCACAAAGTACAGGCAATTTTCTTTAATATGTTTAATGAAGCTTTACGTTAATTATTCCGTTACTGCCAAGTGGGGTCCGCTCTCTCCTCTGCGTGCCATATGCCGCTCCAATTACCTTGGCGCTTATTTTGTTAGTGTGTCTGTTTTACTACCTATGAGATCATGTATTGACACAACAGTATAAAGCTCACTATCACAGCTTGAACCCTTTATACAGTCATTAGCGATACTTCAGAATCTCTATTTTAGACTCTATTTGTAGAGTTGTGCGGACACCTGGATGTTCGGGTTCGGCAGGTTCGGCCGAACTTCGGAAAAAAGTTCGGGTTCGGGCTCGAACTTGACCCCGAACTTGACCCCGAACCCAAACCCCATTGAAGTCAATGGGAACCCGAACTTTTGGGCGCTAAAATGCCTCTAAAACAGTAATGGAAAGGGCTAGAGGGCTGCAAAAGGAATTAAAATGGGGGTAAGAGTAGGACAAGTGCCCTGCAAACAAATGTGGATAGGGAAATAACTTCAAAAACCATAAAATACATACAAATTACAAATACAGCTGAGCCATAAAATAGCACTAGATGGAATCTTTGATTTTAGCTTAGAACATAAATCTAAATCTAAAGCATGGCTGCCAGGAGGATCAACAGAATTATCCATTTGAGAGAGGGTTGGAGTGCAGGGTATTCTCTTTCAGTTTATACTAAGTGACCCATAGGTCACTTGGTCACATAGAATTTCTTATGAATGGGGACTCTAGTTCGGTTTATAGAAAGCCAATAGCATTACATGTATTCCATAAGCCAAAAGTCTATAAACCGAACAACGTTCGGTTTATAGACTTTCAGTTTATAGAATAGCCAATAGCTCGGTTTATAGACTTTTGGCTTATAGAATACATGTAATGCTATTAGCTTTCTATAAACCGAACTAGAGTCCCCATTCATAAGAATTCAATTGACCTATTCGTATGAATGGGGACCCTATTTCGGTTTATAGAATAGCAATTGCATTACATGTATTCTACAAACCGAAAGTCTATAAACCGAATGTCTTTCGGTTTATAGACTTTCGGTTTATGGAATACATGTAATGCTATTGCTATTCTATAAACCGAAAGTCTATGAACTGAATGACTTTCGGTTTAAAGACTTTCAGTTTATAGCCGAACCTCGAACTCCAACCCAAACATACAGTGAAATGTTCGGGTTTGGGTTCGGGGTACGGACACCGTAACGTTCGGTACGAACCCGAACAGTGCAGTTCGGCTTCGCTCAACACTATCTATTTGGTGTTTTCCCTTTTTTTGTGTTCCATTTTGCACGAGAATAAATATTCTTATTCTGTATTATAGGGGCCAAGGTTCCGTGAACGTAGAAGTTTGTTATTTAACCCAATGTCTTATCAAGTGTATTATAAATCTATATTCTTCCTATGGACGAACTTGAATGGGACAGCTCAGTGTTAGCCCATGGTAACAAAGCTATTTTGGTGGGATGGCTATTCATTTGCTTGTCATGATACAATGGATCAGCTGCTGTCAGGACCCAAAAACATTAAGAAAATCTGACAGTGCTTGACTAATGCATGCAAATTTAATGGTCTGAGTTTGATGTATTGAAATGAAGGAAATAATTAATACTGGGAATAAGGGAAGTTATACAAAGACTCTAGAGATATACATGAAAACTTAACTTTCTCTCTGGCTATGATTACAAGGAACCCATAATAAATGGGTATTTACTTAATAAAGGGAGAATTGCAGGGAAATTAATATGGGAATTTCAAACTTTAGGCCAAAGTAGCCGAGCTGGAAAAATTCTCCAATGCAGACGAATGGGAAAATTTTCCCAACTCTGCTACTTTGGCCTAAAGTTTAAAATTCCCGTCTCAACTCCCGGCATTTCTCTCTTTATTGAGTAGACGGTATAATCATAACTTTCGTAGGTTAGAGTTTGCATCAAAGTACACAGGTTTTTTGGGTAAGAAAAGGTATGCAAGTGGATTTTTTTGCAATTCTTAACTCTTTTTTTACACAGTAAATTTCTTTCTAGTGTTTATTTACAGAGCAGGCAAATATATAAAGTATCCTCAGTATAATTAGAGCTGGAATACTATGAACTGTATTGAACAAAAAGTAACAATGCAGATCAAAAAGTGTGTGAATGGCACTTGACAAAAAAGAGAAAAAATCTAATATATCTAAAAAAAATATATATATATATTGTATAAGATAGTAGATTACCTTATCAGTGACTGTACCCCCAGTCACAAAACCATATAAATAATATAAAATGGAGATTGGCACTCCTGGTATGGTAATGACACACTTCAATAATATCCCTAATTAAGGGCAGCAAAAAAAAAAAAACAATCAGTAAATATGTTTCAATAAAGACACATCTGTATGTACACAAAATACAGTATGGATGGTAGCAAAAGAAACCAAAAATATATCAATATATAAAATCTATCAAAAACATATATCATGCAGGATAACTAAATGGTGGGACCCAAGATGAAAATATAATGCACAAGGTACTATACTGAGAGAAGAAAGTACAATAAACCTATCAATTATACACACTGTGAAATTGAATGAGACTGAAAACTACAAATGTATACAAGGAAAATTGTTACACTATTGAAAGAGCACAATGTAACAAAAAGTATCCAAACTGACTTGATCCTAACAGATTAATACATACACTATGAAAAGCATATAGAGATCTGGCAGGACCCCCCAAAAAATGAAAAACCATAAAAAAACGAGCAACAATGTCCACATAGCAAACAGAATGAGTGTAAACAGGAGCTCAGCAGTATGGAATAACAGAGGGATCTCTTGGCCGGTCACTATTGCTGTTATTGGGAATATTTTCCATTTTCCTTATTTCTCCTGCCTGAGTCCACCGGACATCTTTAAAGTACAAGCTGCAGTTTGATCCTACATGTGGATTATCCATGAGTCTGGAATATTAGGCTTCCCAAAGTGTGGGTGAATTCCCAATGGAGGACACTCTCATTTGGACCAGTCTGTTTTATTATTTCTTCACTTTACATGAGCAGCATATGAACAACTATTTTGACTTGGTTTGTGTCATTTTACATTCCAGTTCTAGAACATTAGGTCATCTTACCTGGTCATTAAGGCCTATGGGTTCTTTTTTTACAGGCAGAATGAGAGGTAACAGAATACTTTCAAGGGCCACACTTTAAGAGCATTGGTGTCCCAGGTCCCCCCTACCCCTCCTACCCCTCCCTGGGGCACTGCCAGCTCTGTACGTTATTTTTGTTACTTTGTATGTAAATTTATGTAAATGTTTATGTATGTCTATGTAACTTTTTTTAAGAATGATACATGAAGAGGAAATATTTTTTCTGTTTAATGTTTTGTACCAATAAAAAAGTGTTTGAAATAAAAGGGAAAGGAAGAGATCATTGGTGTCCAACATTTTAACATTATGGGCCCGAATACCATTCAAAACAAAATAGGCCAGAAGTTGCCAATTCTATTAAATTAATAAATGTGGTAAAAAAGTTTAAAAAAAAAATAAAAAGATTTTTTGTTCAGGTACCCCAGGGGGCCACACAAAAATTACAAGATCCACCAGCAAGAAAACATTGTTTAAGACCTAAAAACTGTCCAAGCTTTGTTTCAAACATGAATTCTAACGAAAGCTTAAATAAACCAATAGTTAGATAGTTTTAAAGTAAAAAAAAAAAAAAAAAAAAATTCCCTTTGATAGCCGTTTGTTCCATTTTATTGTTTTCATTGTAATTTTGCCTGAAGACTTTGATAAATCACTGCTATGTGCACAAACAATCCACCAGCCTCCTGTTGTTTGTCCTTTGAAAAGCGTCCCTATCAGGAGATTTGTTGTAGGACTCGGTGTGACGGTGGATAACATTCTGTTATTCCTTGTCTGTCTCGCCATGATGATATCACTATGTTTAAACCACTTGTCGGAGGTGGGGGGGGGGGGGTTCCATGAACTGGCAACTGATTAAAAGCGCCTATCACTTTATGTACAAAAACTTTCCCAGCTGATAAAACATCTTTCCTCCAGCACAGAGTACAAGAGCATAAGGAAAGCCAACCTCCCTCCCCAGATAATAAGAGGGGCATGTATTAAAAAAAAGGCAAATATATTTTATGTGCAAAATTATTTTTGCGCTTTGCTCCTATTGCAATGTACTAAACATTTAACACTCAAATAGTACATATGAGCAAACTGCGAGAAAAAAAACGTGCATAATTGCGAATAAAAACAGGCTTTTTTTCCTACCTCTTTTGATGGCGCTCGCTAAAAGCTGGTGTAATTTTTCACACGCAAATAAGAATTATTTTTCACAAAATATTCGCAAAACTCTTTAACGTGCGCAAATCTAATCGCAATTTATTAGCGCAACCAGAAAAATGCACGCTAAATAAAGATAAACGGAAGAGGTGCAAATCAGGGAAAACAAGAGTGTTACAAATAGTCGCAAATTGCTCCTTACTCGTGTTTTACCTACTTTTTTCCCCACTGCACTTGTTTAGTACATGACCCCCATAAGTTTAAACAACAGAACACATGTAAGACAAATGTAAACTTGTTCCTCGCCATCCTAACTCCTACCTAAAGGATGAGGGTCCGTGCTAGTGTCTGTACAGCTAACACACAAACCATCCATCTAACTTTGCTATGTATAATAGGATTTCTTTTGGAGTATACATTTCATTCTTATATACATTTCTCTATAACTCATATGGTAGCCATTATAAACAAGGCATACGTTTTCCATGTAAGAACTGAAGCAGAGAAAATGTAGGATCTTAAAATTGAAAGTATACTGTATTCATAAATTCAGATTCTAAGTAACAGAGCTCTATTTGGGGGGGGGGGGGTGGCCTGTTTTGAATTTTCTAACTGCATTAGCATGTATTTATATAGCGCCAAGAATTTACATAGCGCTAGGTACAGAGCATAGAGGGGGGAATAAATACTAAGATAGACGGACAAGAACAGACTGATGCATGAGGTAGAGGGCCATGCTTGCAATCAAGATAGGGTATGATTTTTCTATGTGGAAGGAAATAGGCAAGGATAAGGATCATGCCCCTTTAAATCAACAATGTCTCTCCATCTACCTTCTGTATAGAGGACCTATACTGACTCACAGACCTCTATAAAGGGCAGGTACTAAAAAAAACCACAAATATGTTTTACGTGCAAAACTATTTTTGCTCTTTGCTCCTATTGCAATGAACTAAACATTTAACACTCAAATAATACATACGAGCAAATTGCGAATCAAAACAGGCAATGTCACGAATATTTTTTCTACCTCTTTTTATAGCGCTCGCTAAAAGCTGGTGTAATTTTCACACGCAAATGAGAAATATTTTTCACTAAATATTCGCAAAGCTCTTTAGCGTGCGCAAATCTAATCGCAATTTATTAGCGCAACCGGAAAAATGCACGCTAAATAAAAATAAACGGAAGAGGTGCAAATCAGGGAAAACAAGCGCAAAATGTTACAAATAGTCGCAAATTGCTCCTTACTCATGTTTTACCTACTTTTTTCCCCCCACTGCACTTGTTTAGTACATGACCCGCTAAGTAAGAGTTCCGCAGAAGGGAAGCCATAAAAGATCAAGCTGTAGTTTTTTGAGAAGAGTAACACACAGGTCACTTTAGCTGGCCAAAGGAAAGCACTGATATAAACATTACAGACTTTAAATAGATTACACTAGATTAAACTTTTTTCTTGATTCTATGTGATGTTTTAATCAAAAGAAATCTTCACTATTATTCTTCATATACTAAGATCTGCCCTGTTCTGTGCAACACAGTTATTTTTTCTTTAATTAATTTTTGTAAACTCTGCCCACACTTATGTCTGTGTATTCATTCATATATGTCACATATATATAAGTGATAATTAAGACAATAAAAGGAGAGAACGGTATGGGAAATGCATTGGGCAGAGTTGTAGAAACTCTTGTTCTCAACAGACCTGTAGGATGGGCTTATCTTTCATAAAGATAGAAACATAGAAACATAGAATGTGTCGGCAGATAATAGCCATTCAGCCATCTAGTCTGCCCAATTCTCTAAATACTTGTATTAGTCCCCAGTTCCCTATCTTATATCTAGGATAGCCTTGTGCCTATCCCACGCATGCTTAAACGCCTTCACTGTGTTTACCTCTACCACTTCCTCTGAAAGGCTATTCCATGCATCCACTACCTTCTCAGTAAAGTAATACTTCCTGATAGTACTTTTAAATTGTTGCCCCTCTAATTTAAGACTATGTCCTCTAGTTGTGGTAGTTTTTCTTCTTTTAAATATACTCTCTTCCTTTAGCTGCTTTTTCTTACTGGTTTCAATGACCATAACTAGTTTACACGTTAGACACTTCTGACAAAATCAACCATTCCCAGTCTGGCATAGTAAAAGCGCTTTTGACTCATGAAGCCTATTATTATACATCATGCCCATTTTAGTTTACACATGTGCTGCCAGGACCCTAATCTCTCTGCCCAGGGGCACCTCGGATCTATATCATGCCTCTTCTATATTACTTACATCTTAAAGGAACAGATTATCGGCACCAGAAAAAAATATACTGAAATTTTCCATTGTAAAAAAAAAAAAATTGCATTGAAAAAAGGTTTATCAATTAAAATCCCTTTAAAACGGTGGGGAAACTGTTATTGACTATACTGCTCTACATTTGGGGCCACTGATTTATCTGTACAACCAAACCATATACCTTTAAATAGTAACACTTATCAGTATTTTCTTAGAGGCAGAAAAAACACAATACATACCAGTCGACAATATATTAGGCTAGTCACTAAAAGGTGAGTTGAGTTGAGACGAGGTGAGTTGGACTTTTCATCTGATTCATTTAATTATACACTGTGCAGGGACAAACATGGTGAGTTGCCCCTTACTAAGAAAACTCCCCAGGTTTGTCCCTGGACAATGTATATCTAAATTGGGAAGATTAAATGTTCATCTCACCTCAACTCACCTGAAGCTCACCTTTTAGTGAATAGCCTCAATAGTGTGCATATTCTTTGTCCAGGTTGTGGTTGTAATACAGAAGAAGGGGCCTGACAACTACGTTTGAAAGCTTGTGATCATACTCTCAGTTTGCCAATAAATGATATCATTGTAACTCTTTCTTCTCTACTGTTTTTCCGCGGCTAACACGATTTTACCCTTTTACCGATAACATCGATAAACATCATTACTTATCGTTGTAGAAGAGGTACAGAAGCTGCATAATTTCCCTTGGCTTCTTAAGCGAACGGGTTACAATAAACTTTACAATGCCATAAAAAAATTTTTTTTAAAACTATATAACATTGTTGCAAAATATTGCAACAATGTTTCAGGACATCTTGATTGTGAACAGAAGAGAGACACTGGAAACATCAATGTCCTAAATTGTAAAGTCTGACTTTTAGGAATTTGAAGAATTTAAGTTGTATCCCCGAGGCCGAATCCAGAGGATACCTCCGAGAGTGAGAGAAAACAGCTTTCATTTGGCAAAACAGCAGGATCATGGTCCATACCCTGGCTTGAATATTCATTCCCCCGTGCTCGTAAACTGTATGACGACTGTAGGATCTGATTACATAGTTACCCACTGCTATGGAAGGGACTTCAGCCCACCTCCAATGGAATGTGTGTAATACCATAGACAAACATCACAGTATGGGAAATTCCAAGTGAGGTAGGCAAGCTGTGTACCTTAATATTAAGATATGTGAAAAAAATCAAATCCAGTATGGCCAAGTCATGGTCAAAGCATTTGACAAAACAATCCATCAGCAGGTCAAGATGTTTGGATATGCTTGCTTGAACACAGGTGATTTAGCAAATGTTTGAGTGACTTGAATACAGGTGATTATGCCACTAGCACATGGGGCTGTCCAAAGCACCAGAAGTGAATAGAGGTAAGAATTTGTCTATTTGCTCATCACTGGCTACAAGAATAAATAGCTGATGAAAAATGCTGGAAGTCTAATCATTCCCTGGCTAGAGCATAAAGCTAGGACATCTTAATCCCCTTAGGACTTGCAGCATCATAATCTGGTCCTTCTATAGCTATTGAATAGAAGTAAATTACACTATAATCTTTACACTGCTCATATTATGGGAGCAAAATAGCATAACTTTAAAAATACATACCCCTCTCTCATGTGCGCATGTTCTTCAATCTAACCAAGTCGTCAACTGTTACTCACTCATCCCGCAGTATGTCTAATGTTTGTATGCAAGTATGTTTTTTAGGCTCATATTAATAGAGAGGATTGATTTAGGATGAGCTCAGTAAAAAGAGATCCTCTATGCATTTGGTGTAATTACCTAGGTCTCTCTGTTGGCACATCAACTGCAACTGGTACTTGGTGGGGCAAGTGGGATTCCCCTCTTCTCCCTTGGAGTCAGCCCAGTATGAAAAAAAATATTTATAACATTTTAAACCCAGTTTACTAAACTACAAAAGTTTAGTAGATCTGTAAAGACTCTGTGTTCTCTATGCTTTTACCACACAAGAAGGAAATTGAATATACATTGCATAAACCTTAATAGTATAGAGTTAAATGGCTTTGCTTCTCTGGTCCTCACTGGATCATTCTGAACAGGTTTGTGAATCCTTAGCACTGTAAATGGATATACATACAGTATAGGGGGTCATGTACTAAACAAGTGCAAAGAATAAAGTAGGTAAAACACGAGTAAGGAGCAATTTGCGACAATTTGTAACATTATGCGCTTGTTTTCCCCGATTTGCGCCTCTTTTTTTTTATTTAGCGTGCATTTTTCCGGTTGGCTAATAAATTGCGATTACATGTGCACATGCTAAAGAGTTTTGCGAATGTAAAATAATCCTTATTTGCGTGTGAAAATTACATCAGCCTTTAGCCAGTGCCATCAAAGGGGTAGAAAAAATATTCGCAAAACTGTCTGCTTTTATTCGCAATTTGTTCATATGTACTCTTTGAGTGTTAAATGTTTAGTACATTGCAATAGGAGCAAAGCGCAAAAATAGTTTTGCACATAAAATATATTTGCGTTTTTTTAGTACATGACCCTCATAGTCTTTTATTTACAGTGCTAAAAGGTATATAGATGTATATTTGTACACTTTGTTATTCTTAGATCTCCTGTAATAAAAATAGTTTGGATCTGTTTTGTCTATATTCCAGTGATCTTGGGAAACCTAATACTAATCAGTATATGGTGAGGTTCGCCTTAGGCCATGTAGTAAGCTTACATCTGGGAGAAGCCACCCAAACAGTTCATTGTAGGATTTTTCTCAGTACTCCCAACTGCCGTAGGGTTTGGCTGTGTGAACAGGTTGATACTGATCAGCTGAGTGTATATTCTAGTTATGGCGGGAACTCTGGTATAGAACTGATAATGTAATTCTTCTGCATAAGCTATCTCAGGGTGTGCTTCTTCTGCATAAGCTATCTCAGGGTGTGCTGCCAAATGGGTGGGGCGTTTAGCACAACATTTTATTTTTTGTCCTTTAAAGATTGTTTTTGATATGAATGTAGAGAATAAAAATTGTTTTAAAATGGCGCATACATTTTGTTCGCAAAATTGCTAGAAAATGTATTTTAAAAGTGTCTGTGGAGTCTGCAGAGAAACGGTTTCTAATGTCCGGCTCCCAGCGCTGGAGTCCAGGGAAAGTAAGGTGAAATCCCCACGCTTCGACTCCGGTGCCTCTACAGGTGCCTGGCTCGCACCTTGCAAACAGCAATCAGCAAAAGCAGGATGGAACAAACAAATGGCAAACCAACAGTCAATGAGCTTGACGCGTTTCGCGCTTATAGGGCTTACTCATAAGCTTATGAGTAAGTGCTATAAGCGTGAAACGCGTCAAGCTTATTGTCTGTGGAGCCTCCTGTTTATGACGTCACATGTGGCACGGTATGCAAATTACACATTTCAAATTGGAAACCAGTTCAATGCTTATCAAGTCCAAGGTGAGGTCATGAGCAGGAGAAGCCACAGTCACATTGTAGTCACCCGTGGAGCCTGAAGGAAATGAGATGATGCACGACATATTGGTTCTGTGTTTCGTGCTCTAACGTCACAGACACACAGTGATGTTAGCTGCTCTGCTTAGGCACTCCTAACAGGCCCTATTGGTAAAGAGGGACATGGGGAACGTTTTCCGTCAGGGGGTTGTCAGTGATAGAACATTTGGTAGATCTCGGAAGGCTTCAGCGGGTTTCAGAGGTCCTGGTTGCATTCCCCAGTGTCTGGGAAACCAGTGAAGGTGAGTAGGGTTGTCAGGACGGCTGACAGTGCCACCGCGCATGCACATTATAGAGTACACAGAAAGCTGCCCCCCCCCCCCCCCTCCAGTGTCCCAATTTGTCATGGGGAAATGTTGCGAAGTATCGGATAGTGCTCCCATTTCAAGACTATCCTTCCCAAAGCTTGAAACATGCGTGTTTGGAAGGTTGTAAACACTGAATTGTGCCTGTGGGGCAAGAACAGAAAGCTGGCTGATAGACAGTATAACCAGCTAAGGGACATGGAAAATAAGAATCTTCCTTGGACTTAGAGATATACCTTATTACTTCCTTCACCATGGTTGTTGGAAGACACAGGGCAGCACGGGTTGTGCCATCCCTATTACCCATGCGCGGTTGTGCTGACATGGTAAAGTAAACATGCAGAGTAATCACTGGGGGAGGGCTTGAGTCAAATATTAAAAATGTGATTTATGTAGAATGCCTGCATCAAATCACAGTGGGGGAAAAAAGCCTGTGCACTATACAAGCAGGGATCTGCATCTTGTTCCACAGTGAGTTTGGGGACTAGACTGTCCCTTTAAGTCAGATCCCTTCCATAATGTTTCCTATTAAAACTCAGCTATAATTTCTTGGAATTTCTCGCCTTTCTAGTTTCCTTGAGAGGCTGCTGCAGTCGTCACCCATCAAGGTTGAAAACAATAATTGTGTTGCAGTTTCAAACAAATATTTTGTCTTGAGATTTTGTTGACAACATCTGTGTTCTCCATGTTTTGATTTTTATTGAAAGCAACCAACCAAAAAGATAAATGTGAGTGTTTAAAAAAAAAAAAAAAAAAAATGTGAGTGATTAAAAAACTGCTCAGCGGCAGTATACGTGTCAGTATTCCTACTTCACAAACTTTTCTGTAGGCACAAAGAGATTCATAATGCTGCACACAAAGCTCTTGTGTCTTGTGTGTGCAAATTCTCAGCCTAACACTCAGATATATACATTTAGAGAGGTTCAAAAAATGTTGATTTAGTTCTATTATATGGCCATGTAGTGCTTAGCCCACCACTACATCATGACATTTACTTATGTTTAATTGAAAGATTGTATCACGTGTAAATGATTTATAAAGAAAATTACTCCGTATAGTTCTCGCAGGGGGCAGACATCTTGTATAGAATCTTGGGTCAGATCTTCACTTACTTTGGTTCAGATGAAGAAAGATCTGACCCATCTGACCAAAGATTATAAACAAAATGGCTGCCTCCTGGTGGAGCTACATGGGGTAAAGATGGCTCAATAAAGTACTTTATTTGTATTTATTCATTAAAGCATTTCTATATAAAATGCCTACACTTGGTGCAATCCTTTAATTAAACAGAACTTTATTTTTTGCTACAGTTGTCCTTTAATTATATAGCAGGTTGGAACCCTTGTTCAGCCAACTTTTTTTCTCCCTCCAGTGACCAAAATATCTGGTACAGCAGAGGTCCAATCATTCTGCACATACACAGAACAATTAACCAATGAGCAGCAAGTATAATAATTTTGACAGCACATGCCACACCTTGTTTTCAGCCACGTCCCTTGCTTTCCCATATTATAAAGCTACAAAATTAAAGGGACAGTCTAGTCCCCAAACTCACTTTGGTGCAAGATGAAGATTACTGCTTGTATAATGCACAGGCTTTTTTCCAGTGTGATTTGATGCAGGCATTCTGCATAAATCACATTTTTTATATTTGATTCAAGCCCTCCCCCAGTGATTACACTACATGTATACTACAGGTGATGCAGCGCTGGTTATGTAGACACTGATGATACAAAGTTTTGTTTCATTTAGTCACTTTCTGTGCTGCTGGAATAAAATACATTGTGTGGAATCTGAGTAACCTTGCTCTTGTACAGGAAGGATTTCTATACAGTACAACACATTGTCTGATGACATAACTAGTTCAAGGGGAAAATCCATTCATTAACCTCATTGGATCCAGCAGCAAAAATAAAAAGGAAATTTACTTTTACTCAGCTAGTGTGGGCAGTCCTGGTTTCTTGCAAACAGCTGTAATTTCACAAATTCATCTATCTGTAATAGTTTACCGTTTTAAATTTTAAGCAATGCAAAATGTAAAACATATATTGTAAAGTTCTTTGAAAGTACATTAATATGTTTTAAGATATGGTAGCTTTTTGGGCACCAGGTAGTCCCTTTAAGCAGTATAAATATTGGTAGGGCCTAACACAAAACTTGTTGGTATTCTAAAACTCAATTTCTTCAACTGTATTACGTACAAGAACCTTTCTACTTGACATACACTGAAACACTCTTGCAATTTATAGTTTGTCTCAGGACAACATTTAAGGAGCACCTGTGCCTAACTATGGTGTCCGCTCACCATAGTCTGCTATTCATTGATTAGACCCAATATATCTTGGTGGACAATTTACTCTTTCAACTTGAACACACCAAGCAAAATGTAACAAATATTGTCACCTAGCACGCCTCTAGAAAAGTTCTTCGCGGCTGTTTCACAGCTGACAGTTCAGTGCCGAAGTTTGAAAGCTGAACTGTCAGCGGTGAAAGGCAATGCAGCCGTTTCATCGCGGCAATGTAAGCGTTGACAGTTCAGCGCTGAACTGTCAGCGCTTACAAACATACTACCCCCTAATAAATTAACCCACCAAAAGTTACCCCAGACCCCCATACTAACCTCCCAACCCTAACACTACCCCTCCGAACCCTAATACTAACACTATTCACGAACCCTAATACTAACACTACTCCCCTAAAGTAATATTAACACTACCCCCCTAAACCCTAATACCCCCGAACCCTAATACTAACACTATCCCCATGAACCCTAATACTAACACCCCCAAACCCTAATACTAACACTACTCCCCTAAAGTAATACTAACACTACCCCCAACCCTAATACTAACACCCCCAAACTCTAATACTAACACTACTCCCCTAAAGTAATACTAACACTACCCCCAACCCTAATACTAACACCCCTGAACCCTAATACTAACATTACTCCCCTAAAGTAATACTAACACTACCCCCAACCCTAATACTAACACCCCTGAACCCTAATACTAACATTACTCCCCTAAAGTAATACTAACACTACCCCCAACCCTAATACTAACACCCCTGAACCCTAACACTACCCCCGAACCCTTATACATTAATACTAACCCCGCTGAACCCTAATACTGATACCCAACCTCCCAAACCATAATACTAATAACTAACCCCTAATAATGCTCACATGTGCGATCCCGCAATGACCTGTCCCACGAAGTAAGATCCGGAGAATGACCTCTCACGCACTGGCCATCGCGCGAGAGGTCACAGTGATGCGACTGCATTCCAGCAGCTGCCATGAATCGTCCCCACCTAGACTGAGTGACACTAAAGATTGGATCTTTTACTTACCGTATTTTTCGCTCCATAAGACGCACTTTTTTCCTCCTCAAAAGTGAGGGGAAAAGTCTGTGCGTCTTATGGAGCGAATGTAGTACTTGTCAGTGTTGCTGTATCTCGTTTCCTCCGTGCAGTCTAACCTCCTGCACGGAGGAAGGGAACTCCGGTTACTTTTATTTTTATTTTTAACTTTATTGAAGCCGCGCGACTTACAGAGTACAGCAGAAGGTAAGCTGATTCAAATGGAAAAATGACAACGGTGGTTGTGAGTGTGATGTGAGTATGAGTGTGATGGGAGTCTGTGTGTGTGACTGAGTGTGATGGCAGTCAGTGTGTGACTGAATGTGATGGCAGTCAGTGTGTGACTGAATGTGATGGGAGTTAGTGTGGGACTGAGTGTGATGGCAGTCAGTGTGTGACTGAGTGTGATGGGAGTCTGTGTGTGTGACTGAGTGTGATGGGAGTCTGTGTGTGTGACTGAGTGTGATGGCAGTCAGTGTGTGACTGAATGTGATGGGAGTTAGTGTGGGACTGAGTGTGATGGGAGTTAGTGTGGGACTGAGTGTGATGGCAGTCAGTGTGTGACTGAGTGTGATGGGAGTCTGTGTGTGTGACTGAGTGTGATGGGAGTCTGTGTGTGTGACTGAGTGTGATGGCAGTCAGTGTGTGACTGAATGTGATGGGAGTTAGTGTGTGACTGAGTGTGATGGGAGTTAGTGTGGGACTGAGTGTGATGGCAGTCAGTGTGTGACTGAGTGTGATGGGAGTCTGTGTGTGTGACTGAGTGTGATGGGAGTTAGTGTGGGACTGAGTGTGATGGGAGTACATTATACTTGCTGACTAGATGCATTAACTTGTCATTATCAAGACTACATTGAATAAAACATTTGTGGTATACTGCAAGTGTCTTCTAGTCCCATTTTCATTTACCAATTTACCATATTTCTGTGCAGCATGACCTCTGGCTCTTAAAAAAATGCAGAGAAAAAAAGGAGATACAAACGGTGCTGCCACACAATTATGTGACTGAGTGTGATGGGAGTCAGTGTGAGTGTGATGGGATTCAGTGTGTGTGACTGAGTGTGATGGGAGTCAGAGTGTGTGCGATGGGAGTCAGAGTGTGTGCGATGGGAGACAGTGTGTGTGTGACTGGGTGTGATGAGGGTCAGTGTGTGTGTGTGATGGATGGGAGTGTGTGTGTGTGTGTGTGACTGAGTGTTATGGGAGTCATTGTGAGTGTGATGGGAGACAGTGTGTGTGTGACTGAGTGTGATGAGGGTCAGTGAGTGTGATGGGAGTCAGAGTATCTGCGATGGGAGACAGTGTGTGTGACTGAGTGTGATGAGAGTCAGTGTGTGTGTGATGGATGGGAGTGTGTATGTGTGACTGAGTGTGATGGGAGTCATTGTGAGTGTGATGGGAGTCAGTGTGTGTGACTGAGTGTGATGGGAGTCAGAGTGCGTGCGATGGGAGACAGTGTGTGTGTGATGGGAGTCACTGTGTCTGACTGAGAGTGATGGGAGTCAGTGTGAGTGTGATGGGAGTCAGTGTGTGTGACTGAGTGTGATGGGAGTCAGAGTAATTGCGCTGGGAGACAGTGTGTGACTGAGTGTGATGAGGGTCAGTGTGAGTGTGATGGGAGTAGGAGTGTGTGACTGAGTGTGATGGGAGTATGAGTGTTATGTGAGTCTGAATGTTATGTGTGATGTGGGGTCATGTAATGGAGGTGATGGGGCATGTCGTGGGTGATGGGGCATGTCGTAGGTGTGTAAAGTGGGTGTGCAGCTTAGGTAGGGGGGTGCCCGGATTTTGTCTGGCTTGGGCAGCACAAAATCAAGATACACCACTGAATACGGTACATTTTTTTTTGTAGACCAAACAATTTAAGTAATGATGGGGTAAAAGAAGACCTGCCACCACTGCAAGGGATTCTGGGTGGGCATGTTTTCTGTATGAATTGTACAGCACTGAGGAATGTGTTGGGGCGGTGGGACAATTCATCGCGGCTCCCCTCTCGCACGATGGCCTGTTCATCGCGCAAGAGGTCATCGCAGGACTGTTCATCGCGAACCATTGCTGAAGGTGAGTATTATTAATGTTTAATAGGGGTTCATTTTAGTATTAGGGTTCGGGGGTAGCATAAGTATTAGAGTTCATTTTAGTATTAGGGTTCCGGGGGTTAATTGTAGTATTAGAGTTTGGGGTGTCACATTTAGGGGGGTTTAATTTATCGGGGGGGTAATTTATCGGGGTGGGGGGGGTAATTTATCGGGGGTTGTACGTTTGTAAGTGCTGAGACTTCAGTGCTGAACTGTCAGCGCTTACATTGCCGCAATGAAGCGGCCGCATTGATCTTCACCGCTGACATTTCAGCGTTCAAACTGTGAAGCAGCCGCAAAGAACTGTCCTAGACCCTGTGTTGGAGATTCATGAATAAACGAATAAGTATAATAAAGTTTTAACTAATTTTGTATATATATATTGGTGATGGTGGTAATTATTGTGAATATAAAATGAAGGAATTCATGCTTCACACTGATCTTATGGGCCTGACAGACAAACGTAACCTTCAGGTCAAGAAAAGAGATCTGTTGACCCCCTCCGGAGAGTGTAATTGGAAACAGTATGACACATGCACACGGCCTTTATCTGTAACAGTAATTACATATACCCTTGTTGTAACTGTTACCTTTATTTACAGAAGCTTGAAGAAAACCTATCACAGCATGCTAGATTTAAACGCCTCCAAATCTCTAAGCTTTTTTTTTTATCTTTAAAGCCCTTATGCTTTGTGTATATTTTTAAATTTCGTGTCTTTCTGTAGCTTGTGCAACAACAAAATGGCACCTAATAACATAGAACCATAGAATGTGTCAGCCGATGATAACAATTCGGCCCATCTAGTTTGCCCAATTTCCTAAACGATTTTATTAGCCCCTGGGCTTATCTTATACCTAGGATAACCGTGTGCCTATCCCACGTACAATTACAATAAAAACAATGTTTAGGTGATACAGTCCCTTTAAAACGTCTTCACTATTTTAAACGCTACCACTTTCACTGGAAGGCTATTCTATGCATCCACTACCATCTCAGTAAAGTAAAACTTTCTACTAATATTTCTTTTAAACCTAATTTAATATTACGTCCACTTGTTGTGGTTATATTAACTTGTTTTTGTGTTTCTTTTTTTTTGTTTTTGTCCAGATGAATTTAAAATGGGCTATTTACTAACACCGGCATCCCTTCTGTGAGCTGCATCATGTGTTGAAAAACGAATGACTACAGAACTAACATTGCTTCAATGTTTTTGTCTAAACATTGCATAGACTCATGTGGAACACCACTAAAGCTTTCAAAGGACACCTGTTTCCAGGGAGTATAAAATGAGGTTGCACAGTGGCCCCAAATACTCCATCCTTCATCATGGTTAAAAACAGACAGTGCTCAGAACCATGCAAGCAAACGATCGTTCACTTCCCCAAACTAGGCGATGGTTACAAAGCAATTCACAAAAAGTTCAGCTTGCTCTCTGCTGTCATGTCCATCCTTAAGATGTTCAGCTCCAGTGGAACAGTTCCCTTCCTGCCTAGAAGAGGACGCAAGAAAGTAATCCCACCGCATGCACTCAGAAAACTAGTACAAGAGGCGAAAGGTTGAGGATCTGGTCGGACACCATTGCATGGAATTGACTGCACGGAATCTGGTGTCTGCTGTAGAACAGGAATAATCTCTTCTGAAGATGTCCTCCGAGTTGGCTTATCAGTAGCACCCTGATGGCATGTATTATTCAGATGCTCATCGGCATTATGTTTGGAGCCAAGAATGTCGAAGCGTGTGTTGAAGAGACTAAGCTGCATTGAGTGAAACATTGACTCGGTTCTGTTTGGGGTATTATCGTTGTTTTTATTAGTTAGTATTTTCTAGTTCTTTTTGAAGATTAACAAAAAGAGGTGAATTGAATGGACATTTGAAACACAAGCCAGGACACGCAAGTTAGATTGCCATCCCAGGACCTCAGTCCGAATGTTGAAGGAAAGGTCGCAACCTTGGATAATCGTGGGTTATCTTGATATCCAGAAGAACAGGGTTTGGGAGTAAGTTGGTGCATTAATTGTGAATTACACGGAAACGCCACGATGACAGAGATTTCCTTGGTCTGGACCCAGCGGGAAGGTTAAGTCCGCTGAGAAGCATGGCGTTCACAACTGATCGGACATTACAGAAGAAAGTAGAGAAGCTCTGGAGAAATACATAGGGCTTTAATTTGTAAGGTGGTGTACCGAGGATGCACATAGAAATCACTTTTACCTTTCCCAAAGTAATTCAAAACTATTTCAAAGAATTTCAAGCCGGTTCACAGCATGTTATTTGGTGGTATCGAAAGTGTTTATTGCCTATTTAAAATAAAATAAAAATGATTTGTAATAAATGAAATTGGAAATTTAAAACAAAATCCACAGGGAAAGTTCTAAAGTTTAAGGGCCTTAGGACAAATCTATGTTGGTGCCAGCTTATATTGACAAAGCAAACCATTTTTTTTTAGAACAAAGATATCAAGGGGAGGGGGGGGGTATTCACTAAAAAGGTGAGTTGCTGAGGCAATGAAATGAACATTTCATCTGACCAATTTAGCTATACATTTTGCAGAGACCAAACCAATCCCAGAAGGATTGTCCCTGCACAATGTACAGCTAAATGAATGATTTAACTCTCCTGTAGCTCACTTATTAGTGAATAGCCCCCATACCGTACAACACATTCACTCGAGTGTATCATCAAAGAGATCTTGATGTAACAATTGTTTACCAAAAAAAAAAGGTTTGTGGCTAATTTGTACATAAACCTATTCCACATGGACTGTGCTTAAATTTCAGTAGGATAATGGAATGTTAGAAATGTAATGATAGAGTCTCTTCTATACGTAGCTTTCATGTGTTATGATATTAACTTCTATGCACATACCTTGTCCAAACACAGTGTGAGCTATTTACTAAGAGAGAAGGTAAGTTAGCATGAGATGAGCATTTCATATCACTGACTTAAAGAGACTGGATCAACTTTACTGTGAATGTAGAGAAAATAACTTTTTTGAAAATGATAAATACATTGTATATATTCTAAACAAGATATTCACCCCCTAATTTTTTGCATAGGGTCATCCTTTAAAAGTAGTCAAAGTTCCCTGCATATACTGTAAATATCAGCGAGAAATAGGGTACTGCCAATGCTTTCTGTATGGCGGCAGTACTAAGAATGGTACCTTTGCTGGCACTCATCCAGCAGGCCCCGATACCATAGAAGATGGAGGTTTCCAGGTAGTTCCCCCCCATTTTGCCAGATGCACTGCAGCACTTGCATGGATGGGCGTCCATTTAAAAACTAATTTAGATTCAAAAAATCATTAAAAAAAAATCATTCTAAGCTGACTTTTTCTTTAATCTCCCCACTGTTGGCACCCAGTATGATAATAATGTGCCCATGGGACATTACTCTGTATTTTCATGTGTTTGTGTCAGTTTTTATTCTTTTGTCAAACTTGACTTAACTACCTCAGTATCTTGCACTTTAAAAGAGGGATCTGATGGTATCTCTCTCCTGCAATCTATTCTCAGTTAGTGAAAACCCTCAGGAGCAAATTAATATTGGCATAATGCTTCAGAATCAAAAATCAACATGTTTCATAATGTAGGAATTGGATATTTAATTCAGGTTTGGCAAGACGTGAAAAACTCATTTATGAATATAATTGTTTTTTTTTTTTTAATTAGATGCACAAATGTGCTATTTAATATATATCTGTGCCAGCAGATAAAGTGGGTTCCAGAAACACTTCAGATTAGTTTACATTTCCTAAATTAGGAGGAAAATGTGTTTTAAATGTACCTGTGGAGTCTCCTGCTTATGACATCACCTGTGGCACGGTATGCAAATGAACTGCTTTTCAATGGGGAATGTGTAATTTGCATACCGTGCCACAGGTGATGTCATAAGCAACAGACAAAGAGTTCCAGTCAAGGAAATCCGGGCTCCACCGCTCTCAGCTGCAGTGCCTATCCAGCACTGAAAGGGTGTGTGTTCCTCTCACTGTGCCGGCTTCCCACGCCTAACCTAGCGAAACGCGTCAAGTTTTCCACCCCGTTTCTGCTGTTTCACATGTACCTTCATTTCTGCAAATAAACATCACCTATTTTTCAACTTGGATTCCTGAGTGCGGATTCTTCACCATTTCTTCATTTATGATGTCATAAGCAGGCGACTCCACAGACACTTTCAAAACACATTTTTCTCGTCATTTTGGCGTTTGCTTGCAATTTTGCTAATGATATGTGAAGATCATTTTCAATCATTTTTATTCTCTGCATGCACCGAAAAAAAAAAACAATGTTTCAAGTTCCAAGATGTAGCGAAGTTATTCTAAAAATCAGTAATTTTAGGGAGTTTCAGGTTATTTGAGTCTTGCAGTAAATATTCACTCAGGTGTCTCACTGTCTTCCGAAATGTTTGGGAATGTTTGTTATGTGTTTTATATGTATTGTAAGATCTTCCTTTCTGAAAACCCAACTTCTCATGAACATTTTATTCTCACATATATTGATTTCTATCATTTTCACCGCTGAGATTTACATATATATTGATTTTTTGCTGTTATTGTCGAGCGTATCTAGTTTTCCCCGGCTAAGCATAAACTGAGCATCCGCTACAACTTTCCACATCATAAATTATTTCGCTTTTTTTTTGTTCTTTATCAAGTTTAGGGTCCATTCTACAGTTCTCGTGTTCATGTAAGTCTGAATTGTTTAAAGCTGTGACTGCAGAGAATAGAAAATAATGAATGTAAGAAGTAATAGAATTTTTAAATATTTTTAAACACAGCTACAGGAAACAGCTAATGTCCAGTCGGACTGCTAGGCAGGCAGCATGCTAGATACTAGTCAACCACTGGTGCATGAATGTATGTTGGTTTAGAACTCTGCACAGAATCCATTCTCCTCTAGTGTCTGACAGAATTGCACTGCACCGGAAAGCCCTTTCCTACGTAAAGTGGGACAGCTTGCAAGCTTTTTTTCATTGCTCTGGTGAAGGACACCAAATATGGACGAAACAACTGTCCATGACTGGTTATCTGGCTCTGCCCTGTTCTCCTGAGCCGTGTTTAAAGCCTGTCCTGTACAGCATACATATGCTCCAAGAGGTCCGTTTATAAAGTGGATATAGAGACATAAGCTGATCATTGTTGACACTTGTTGCGTACTCTTACCCAGAATCCCTTGGAGTGGTGGTAGCACTGTGCATGTGAGATTTTGGCCTGTCTCTGCTACCTTCTCTATTATGTCATCCCACTCATTACCATCATAGCCCTTGAATTATTTGTGGGTGTTCAATAGCATTGTCTGCAGAGATAAGTCTTTCTAACGAATTATTTATGAGTCATCATTGTAGAGAACCAGAAGCAAACAACCTAAAATATTCTGAGACCAACGTGAAGATGTCTTAATCATCTCTTATCAGAGCTGTCACTGAAATTCAATCCCTCGGTCTAATAATGCATTCTTTCAGGCCTTGCAATCTGTGTAATGTGCAGTCCTTCCAGTCACGCTTCAATCAATAAACCTACTCCACAGCTAACTTCACGTATAGAGAGAGAGGGTGGCAACCTTGGGAGTCCAAAATATTTGCCTGATTATATCAGTATGTCATTGATGATGCCATTTATTATGCGATTTAACGACATCATAAAAGTACATAGGTATCATATATGTCATATCTCCTCACTTTGGCCCCCTGCAAATCGGGACACCGGGGGACAGGGTCTGGGGAGGGAAACCAGGGGCGGAGTCTGTGGGGGGGGGGTGTCAGTGCTACCACTCATGTGCGATAACATTGTCATCCACTCAAGATCCTGGCATCTGAAGCCTGGATCGCTATGGCACCTGTGTACAATGCTGCGCATACCCAGTAAGCATTCTCTGGTGTCTGGGAAACCGGAGAATGCATGAGACCGCGGGATTGTGGACAGAGGTAGAGCGTGGCGGGACGGAGGGATATAGCTCCCAAATCAGTATGTATATTTTGGTATGATAGTTGTCTTTTATGATTCAATGGGATAAGCATAAAGCTATCCTGGCTATAAGCGTAACAGGACATGGGTCATTCTACACAGGCTAAATTATTTGAAATTCTTTGTTTCGGTTTATAATCCAAAAATGTACGCAGTGTTTGCTGGTGAAATAGAGGCTGCTGAGCTTGTGCGAGTGTTGTCTGATTAGAGATTATTAGGGAGGAATGCTTGAAAGTGTTGTGGGGGGTCTGTTTCTTAGAAAGCCAGTGGCCTGGTCAGTGACAACTTTGTTATAACAAATGCCGATGTGTCTGGTGTTTGATAAGGCTGGTTAGGCAGTGTTTAGATCTGGGCAGCCTGGGAGTTACAGCTGCCTGTTCAAACACATCTCACCATTCAGGACAAATAGATCATCGGACACAATCCAAACTACTCCTGTCCTTAGAGTGCTGTTCCAGAATCCTCGGAGAGCCTGCTCCTCCAGTGAGAAGTCTGACTCTCTATTGGATCATTTATAGATCTGAGATTTAGCAGATCCCTTTAATGGAATTAGCAGCACATAGAATCATTTCTACTGCTTAACTAAAGCCAAAGAAAAAATAATAATAATAATTTTAAAAAAGCTTAAATTCTTTACAACTACTGAAAGAAGTAGAAAGTATTATAAAACTCTCTGTTCTGAGCCATAGCTGGAGGCAGTAGTGAATCTTCCACAAGGCAAACAAGGCACTCGCCTAGAGCGGCACTTTGCCAGAGGGCGGCACTTTGCCAGAGGGTGTTAAAGCACACTTCTGGTGCTTCAAACATTTTCACTCCCTCCCCCACCGTTCAGCAAACTTTAGCTCCTTCCAATTAATCAGGGTGATGGGGGCATGTAATGGATGTGGTGGGGGTATATAATGAGGGTGATGGTGGCATGTAATGGGGGTGATGGGGCATTTAGTGTGTATGCCATGTGAGTGATGGGGGCATGTAATGGAGTGATGGGGCATGTCGTGGGTGTGCAACGTGGGTGATGGGGCATATCGAAGGTGTGCAACATGGATGGGGGGGTGCCCGAATTTTGTCTGCCTAGGGCAGCACAAAACCAAGATACACCACTGACTGGAGGTGTCTCGCTTACTATCGGGGCTCTCTTCTGGGATCCAGAGGGTTAATGAACGAGGGATTGCTTTCATTTTTTAATACTGAATAGTAAAAATATCCCTTTTAATTTGATAGTCGCATGGTTAATTAGGTTAAAAAAAGATATAAGGGTCTACTCAATAAAGAGAAAATAGCAAGGAATAGGAGAGAATTGAGATGGGAATTTCAAACATTTAGGCAAAAATAGCCAAGTTTGGAAAAATGTTTGAAATTCCCATCTTAATTCCATTAAGTTCAACCATTCCACACCCCCATATTAACGGATCCAGTTAAAATGCACCCAAAAAAAGAAACTTCGTTATACACAATGTCTTCTCATAAATGGGGACACTGAGCACCCTCTTCCCATGTGGCTATTGGGTCCTGTCACCTCTCTTTCACAGAGGGTGGAGATGGTTAGGGAAGCACTTTTTAATTTCAAAATGATTTCATTATTTAATTAGCGGGGGATGTTTGGTCCCCCCCCCCCAATGAGGGGATGTTGGTTTAATCGCCATCAACCATTACCATCCGCATTATCACTGTGTATTTATCATCATTTCACACTTTGTAACTATATTCTGAATGTACTATTAGAAGTGCTGGGTTGCAGCAGTGTATTTAAAGTTCACTAGTTACGGTGGAAGTCAGAAATACGATTTCGTCACAGGCGTTGATTAGTTTTTTGGGTTTTTTTGTTTGTTTTTTCTTGTACTATCATTTCCTGTGCCGAGTTAAATGAAGTAGAATGGATGATGTATCGATATTCAAGAATGGATTGATTTCTGTATTGTATATATTGTTTATTATGATGAAAAGTTGATAAAATTGACCTATTTTTTTAATAATGAGAGAATCACGATTAAAATTTTACAATAAAGATTTTTTTTTTTATTTTTTTAAAGAAGTATTGGGTAGAGGGAGAACAAGTATTTGCAGCTAATCCTTCCGGTCCCTTGGTTGGTTTGCAAAAAAGCATCAGAGGACATACATTATGTTAAGTGGAAACTCCAAAAAAGTTCACTAGTATTTTTGAACTAAGAGATCCCTGGGAGGTGGAAAGGATACCACAAAAGGAGAACATTTGATTTACAACCCAACCTATTCACATGCGCTGAATACAGAGGGAATGGGGCAACAAATACAAACCCCTGATTAATCACTTACTGGGATTCACAAGGATGTCTAGAAGCACAATGGCTCAGCATATTGACCGGTGTGACTTTTCATTAATGTTTTACTTATGAAGCGCATTTAAAAAATCTGGCCAATGGCTGAGCTGGCATAACTCTACAAATTGCCCATCTTTCCAGCTTTTAATAACTGATTTTTTTCAATTCTGTTGTTAGTGTGAATAGATCGCTCGGACCTCTAACTGCGGTAAAATGGAAAGTAGCTGTAACTGACTGGTCTTCACACTTGAAAAACATTGAACCCAGCTATGGTGATGCAACAGCTCCACTATATCTAACGAAATACTTTTAATCACTGTACAGGATGAGTATCCTTTATCCAAAAATGATCCATTCTCCAAAAATGATCCATTATCCAACAATGACCCGTTATCCAACAATGACTCGTTATCCAACAATAACCCGTTATCCAACAATGACCCGTTATCCAACAATGACCCGTTATCCAACAATAACCCGTTATCCAAAACTGATCCGTCATCCAAAACTGATCCGTTATCCAACAATAACCCGTTATCCAACAATGACCCGTTATCCAACAATGACCCGTTATCCAACAATAACCCGTTATCCAAAACTGATCCGTCATCCAAAAATGATCCGTTATCCAACAATAACCCGTTATCCAACAATGACCCGTTATCCAACAATGACCCGTTATCCAACAATGACTCGTTATCCAACAATAACCCGTTATCCAACAATGACCCGTTATCCAACAATGACCCGTTATCCAACAATAACCCGTTATCCAAAACTGATCCGTCATCCAAAAATGATCCGTTATCCAACAATAACCCGTTATCCAACAATGACTCGTTATCCAACAATAACCCGTTATCCAACAATGACCCGTTATCCAACAATGACCCGTTATCCAACAATAACCCGTTATCCAACAATGACTCGTTATCCAACAATAACCCGTTATCCAACAATGACCCGTTATCCAACAATGACCCGTTATCCAACAATAACCCGTTATCCAACAATGACCCGTTATCCAAAACTGATCCGTCATCCAAAAATGATCCGTTATCCAACAATTATCTGTTATCTAAAAATGTTTTTCAAATTTTCCAACAAGCTGCAAATTGCACACACACCTGTCAGAATACAAGCGCACAACAGTGTATTCAGTGTCCAGCCCCCTTAAGCTGTGATATAGCCTTTCCATGCATGCTCAGATTCCCCCCCACCACCCACGAAGGGTAATACAATGTTACGTGTGCAGGCCTGACACGCCAACGCCAGGTTCCCAACGATGCCTCACATCACAGCTACATCACAGTAACAGTGATTTATTTGCTCTGTACAGTATTTAATATATCTTATTGGTAAAAATTACCCATTATCTGAAATACTTCTGATCTCCAGAATTTTGTATAAGGGATACTGAACCAGTAATGTTTTTCTTGTGAAATACAGAGCATCTGATCACTTCCTTTTTATAATGATTTCAGGGAATTGTTACTGAGCTCATTCCCTATTCACCTAGCTACGTTTTTAATGAACTGTCTGATCAAAGAATATTTAATTTCAGGTTCATCTTGGCGCCTAAATGAGGAAACGAGATGAGAGACGGGGCACATTGCTTGTATCTTTTAGCAGGAGCACATTTGTGTTGCTATTTCTTAAACGAAAACTGTTAAATCTCTCAGCTAAGATGCTTCTCCCAGCAGCAAGCTCGATAATGGGAATTGCAAATAATGAGTAATACACCTAAAGAGGCACACTTCAATTTTAGTGTGAGTGGCTTGGCATAGTTGCCATGACTCGGACACCATCTACTTAGGGCAGTAGTGTATCTTCCACAAGGCAAACAAGGCACTCGCCTAGGGCGGCACTTTGCAAGAGGGTGGCACTTTGCCAGAGGGTGTTAAAGCACACTTCTGGTGTTTGAAACATTTTCGCTCCCTCCCCCACCGATCAGCAAGCTTTAGCTCCTTCCAGTAAATCGAGGTGATGCCAGGATTTTGCCCCCCAATATGCCATGATTTTGCCTCTCGATATGCCATTCTTTAGCCATTTAATGTGCCAGGATTTTTCCACTCAATATGCCAGGATTTTGCCCCTCAATATGCCATTTAATATGCCAGGATTTTGCCCCCCCATATGCCATTTAATATGCCAGGATTTTGCCCCTCAATATGCCAGGCCTTTGCCCCCCAATATGCCATTTAATATGCCAGTATTTTGCTCTCAATATGCCAGGATTTTCCCCCCCAATACGCCATTTAATATGCCAGGATTTTGCCCCTCAATATGCCATTCTTTAGCCATTTAATGTGCCAGGATTTTGCCACTCAATATGCCAGGATTTTGCCCCTAAATATGCCATTTAACATGCCAGGATTTGCCCCTCAATATGCCATTCTTTAGCCATTTAATGTGCCAGGATTTTACCCCTCCAATATGCCATTTAATATGCCAGGATTTTGCCCCTCAATACGCCTGATTTAGAGCCAATTCTCTTGAGACCACATGCCAAAATTAGTGCGAATCAGCACAAAATTGTTTTAAAGAACTGACCCTGAGGTGACCCATCATGATTTCCACCATTTGCATTGAGTTTAAAATATGTCTGGCTGTGAGACATACCTAGTGTCATTGTAAAGAAAACGGACTATAATCTAGTTGTTCCGTTCTCGTCCTTGGGGATTCTTTACCTCCACAGCCAGATGTTGTATTCCAGTAATCCCCAGCAAGTGACTTAGTCTTTTGTAGGAAGAGGTAGACACGGCTACAGACCTCAAGTTCCAAAAGGTTAACATTTATTGGGAGTTACAATCACATTCATATACAAGCATTAACAGGGTGGACAAAGAACTGGGGATAATCGAGGAGGTTTCAGATGGAACCTCCAGCTCTCTCCCTCCTTTTCAAACTTTAAAAAGTCCCTCAAAACTCATCTCTGTAAAGAAGCTTACTACCCAACCCACTAGAACACCTGTCACTTTACCTCTAGCAGATCCCACCTAGCTGGAACACGCACAATTCATCTTTGGCCTATCCCACCTAGTGCCACCCATCCACACTACTGTTACTACAACTTCAATCCCTCTGACCTACCTCTTCAATCCTTTATGTGTCTTAAGGACCCCATTCCCTCTAGATTGTAAGCTTGCGAGCAGGGTTCTCTACCTCATGTACCAGTCTGTTCTAGTTTGTCTAACTTAGTACGTAGTTCCCTTCTATGCTCGGTACCTTGCGCTACGTAAATTGTTGGCGCTGTATAAATAAATGTTAATGTAATGTAATGTAATGTACACAAGAATTACCAAGCACTGGTGAGACTGGGAGAATTATTTTTAAACGTTCTCGCTAGTCGCAGGATAACGTCAGGTGTGATGTCATCGGGGGTGCGCCTGAGTTCCGATATTTATGATATTGGTGGCCGCAGAGTAGTGAGTTGTCACCGGGCTGTGTGCAACCATTCATGGCCGGGTGAGTGCCTACAAGGGGACAAGACCCCATTACTTATTTGGACTTCTCCTCTCCTATAATGTGTGTGGTTTTGTATGAACCAATGTACAGTGCATAATGTGGAGGAATTCTAGGACTCCTGTAATGATATTAACATTCCATGGAATGTTGGATTGTTTCTCGAGCACTTTGTGTAATAGTTCATTCACCGTTTTATTACCAACAGTAGATTACTGATTTGCAGCGTCTACAACACATTAATAAACCCAACTAAGTGTAATATCGGTCAGCAGACTACAATGCCTCAATAATATTAGATTTCAGGGCACTGACGGGCTATTTACTAAAATGTGAGTTGCAGGAGAGTTGAGGTGTGTTGAGGTGAGATGAACATTTAATCTCACCATTTGAGCCATACATTGTGCAAGGACAAATCTGGTGAGTATGCTTAGCAGGGGAAATTCACCAGATTTGTCCCTTCACAAGATATAATTAAATATTCAGATTAAATGTCTCAAAATCAACCTCCAAAGCTGACCTCCTCGAGCTTTTCTTGAATATTAGGGAATAGACCCATTAGTGAGAGAGACCAGCCAAATGAGACTTGTACTAAACAAGTGAAGAGTGGGGGGGAAAAGTAGATAAAAAACATGAGTGAGGAGCAATTTGCAACTATATTTAGCATTTTGCGCTTGTTTTCCCTGATTTGCGCCTCTTCCGTTTATTTTTATTTAGCGCGCATTTTTCCAGTTGTGCTAATAAATTGCGATTAGATTTGCGCATGCTAAAAAAATTTGAGAAGATTTTTGGTGAAAATTACACCAGCTTTTAGCGAGTGCTGTCGAAAGAGGTAGAAAAAATATTCGCGAAATTGCCTGTATTTATTTGCTCGTATGTACTATTTGAGTGTTAAATGTTTAGTACACTGCAATAGGAGCAAAGCGCAAAAATAGTTTTGCACGTAAAATATATTTGTGGTTTTTTTTTAGTACCTGCCCCTCTACGTGGGGTAATTGCACCCTGACCCACTCTTTTCAGTTGGTCTCAATCAGTCATCTGCATGAGTACTGTCCGTGAATGTCATAGTACACTAAAGTGGTAACGCCAATGTCATTTTAGGAAAGACACTTGTGGCAACTTATGGTTCTTCAACTGCTAACCAACTGGAAGTTCACCTCCAGCTGGTGAAGGATTGTGGGAGTTGTAGTTGATCAGCAGCTGTAGAGGTACAGAGGAGATTTAGTTTTTTTTTAAAGGTTTTGAATGCACCCTAACCTTTTATATGCAGCACATAAAACAGGTGGCTTTTCAATTGCTGCTGGTGGTGAAGTTTTGAGATTTTGATGGATCACCTCCAATGAGAACGAGAAAACTAAAATGAGGGGAGGAATGACCTAATGATTGATGTCTAGGACACACTTCTATATGTTTTACTGTAGATTATAGTGCTATGGTTGCATAGAAAAATAGGAAGTGTGGGAACATGAGAACCAAAATCCTCAAATCTTATTTCAGTATTCAGTATGGAAGTATTACTTTACTGAGAGGGTAGTGGATGTATGGAATAGCCTGCCAGCAGAAGTGGTAGAGGTAAACACAGTCAAGGATTTTAAGCATGCGTGGGATAGACACAAGGCTATCTTAGCTATAAGACCGGGAACGGGGGACTAATAAAAGTACTCCAAAAAAAAATTGGGCAGACTAGATGGACCGAATGGTTCTTATCTGCCGACACATTCTATGTTTCTATGTTTCTATGTTTCATGTCCTGTATGTTCAGGATAGCCTATTGCATGTTTCAACTCCTGCTGTATTAACACTTCTGCTGGAAATCAGTTCCATGCATTCACCACTCTCTCAGTAAAGTAATCATTTCTGATGTTCTGTATTCTGAGGTACCTAGTCATTAAGGAATTTACTTCTACTGCAATAAAAAGATGCACATGCCTGGCACCAGGTCCTGAGACGTGGTGGGGGCAGTTCCAAAAGGGGTGGAGTCAAAAGGTATCACTGCTTGTAGTATTTACATAATGTATACCTCATGGACAGACATATGTGCACATTGCAAAGCAGAACCAAATTTAATGGAACGGAACCCAAAAAAAAACAGGACTGTCTCATCAAAATCCGTGACTGTAGGCAACTATAGCTCAGTGAGTTATGCAGAATAACATTGGAACGGAATAGATGATCTGCCACTGGGGTGCACACTATACAACTAGACACACAGCACACGAATAATGAAAAGATTAGATAGCAACCTTTCTATCTATCAATGATAATTTTCCAGTTATCTGAAAAATGTAACATATATTTAATACTGGGAAACTGATCCAATGCGATCCAATGCCGCGAGCCGTACGCGGTGTACATGGCTTATGGCAGAAGGGTCCTTAATAATAACATTAGTCAATATACGCTTTCCAAGAGGCGTGCGTCAGTTGTCTGCTGTCGGGATATTAGACTGGATTGAAATAGGCAAAATTAACTAATTAAAGCTATCCTCTCGAAATAAAAATAAATAATGAAAAATGATCTGTAACATATATTACATGTTTTAAAAATCTCCTGTTTGTGATATCATTTTGATACCCAATATTTAAATAATGCATTGCCTATTAAAAAATATATATATCAAACAAAGGCTGATGTTGGCAGATATTTTTCTCTTCATTTATGCATTTGCTTGCAATTCTGTTAACACAATGTGTACTTCATTTTTTATTTTATTTTTATTCTCTACATTTCCAGTATAATCCATGTATAGGTGAAAACATGGTTTTAGCTCTCATGAGCACACGGACCTCCTGGATCAGCAGAAAGCCATGCCAGGCTATTATAAGTAGCCTTTCTGGTTATATCAAGTATGAAAACTAAAACTGCATTAAAATGACATCCGTCCCTAATTATAGAATGCTCATCATATATGTATCATGTTTGGTTTTTATTATTAATAGTATTGGTAGTTAATTCCAATGGGCCACTTACATCTTGTGATTAAAGGAATACTATCCATATATTTGTTTTATTGTTCTATTTACACACAGTCTGGATTATTGTAAACTTGTTATAAGAGGGTTAGAGATGTTGGGTTTCAGAAAACTGGAAGTCCATGAATGTTACATTAATGAATTTGTACAATTTGTTTGTTTGTTTTGTGTTTTGTTTTTTTCTCCATAAACTATATTGCTATAAAAAACAAGGTAATAAAAGTTAAACAAAGTCAAAAATAATTTTCACGTTAGTGCCCATTTAATTCATACTGTCTGTTTCTTGATTGATTTAACTGATTAAATAAATGTAACAGAATTTTAACTTATTCGGCTCATTCACGTGGATGTTGCTCGTATCTAAACTAGGTATAAACATTGTTGCATTTTATTTTATGAGTTCCAGAATCATTTGAAGGTAATGTAATTATTATCTTATTTATACCCAGCTTCTTTGGGATTCTATCTGTGATTAGTTTCTGTTTGGTCACATTTGCAGGGTGGCATGTAAAAGTCAAATGAGGTGGTAAAACTAGGCTATAAATAAGATGATAATTACATTTACCTTCACATTTTTCTGGAAACTCACAAAATACAATGTCAGTTTATTCAACAAACAGGGAATTCCAGTAAAGTGACAACCAAGAGGCAAAACAAAACAGCCGAGACAGACAGAAGAGTTGTCTTGGCCTAGATTTTCACTGGTTAGTAAATACATCACAATGTTTTCCACACCCTCCTAGTATGTAAGTCAGGCAGACACGCCATTATCATACATGCTGGCCGGGCACGTTCTCTTATATCATTGACTTACTTTGCAGGAAAAGTGGGACAAATCACCATATAAGATAAACCGAGACTCTTCTCTACCATTCATCAGTTTGCTTTATTGTCACTGACCCAGTTTAGCACTTCACACATATATTCACTAGTTCGACAACAGACAAACCTCTTGGACTGCAGATCCCATCATCCATATCTGGTTATTGAGTATTTTTTTCTTACAAAATGTTACGGCATTTATACCTTTGGATCGGTTATTATATGAAAGTGAAGGATGCTTGCAACTTAATACGTTGTGCACTGATACAAATATTATACTCTCCTGTTTATTTTTATGTATTTTGTAGAGCAGTATGTCAGTTCTTGAATGTGTTATGGGTTTTGTGTGTCTCTGTGTGTGTTTTTTTCCCCCCCCTCAACTATGAGAGCCAGATCGTATAGTTTTTATTCAGAGTTGTCAGTGAGTCAGAGATGTAGATTGGCTGACTCATATACATTGTATAAAAATGGTGCACACGCTGATAGAGCCAAATAGTGGCACTACCGGTGTGTGCACCTCTGTATGAAGGAAAAGTCTCCCCAGTCACTTATTTTCTGGCTGTGCCATCGCTCACAGTGCCTGATTAGTGTCCGAGAACCTCCGCTACACGCTGTTTGTCCTCCTGCACTGACAAGGCGCATTTTTATACCTCTCCTGAAATTTTGCCGTGCAGGAGTTTTTAAACATGACCCCCAAGGTTTCAAAACAATGCTGGTACTTAAACAACTCTTTGCAGCAATATACAGTAATGAGATATGATTCTGAATGGCTTGTATCAATCCATTATTGTATATATATATATATATATATATATATATATATATATATATATATATATATATATATATACAATTTGTTTTGTTGATGGTCCACTTTATTGTAAACAAAGCTAAAATGTAAATATAAGCAGAAAGGTACAATATACTCTGTTATATGAACTCCAAAATAGTGGTTAGGTAATAATGTTATCAGTGAAAGTTGGGGGCAGAGTGGCCTAAAGATCTCCTCTGGTCTCATCCTTTGGGGCAAGCAGATCTATGCTAGGCGAAAGGGTTCATCCAAAAGACCGGTTTTGCCTTATTTAACCAGCTTTTGAAACATGCTCCTAGCTGCATCAACCAAAAGATAGCAAGATATGGTCTTAAATATTTTCCCATATCTCAGAGTTCAGCTCTATGACCAACTCCACGAACTGGTTGCAAGACTCAGTCATTGGACTATGAGGACATCAATCCTATATTGATACGCCCACCTAACCCCTGCTAAGACATTAGTTTCTCCTCTTAGGTAGGAGGTGTGTTTGGCATGTCATACATGACTGACACATCAACACACCAAGAGCTGTCACTGAACTGGTGTCAGGCTGGAAGCATCATTGAAAGGCATTTTAATTAGTCACAAATGATTTGCAATTATTTGTCTGCTTTCCTCCCTTAATGTATATTGTATGCTGCTTGCGCCAATATAACTCTTACTTTTCTGTCACGCGCGTGTGACAATATAAATAAATAAAACCCAAAAAAACTGTGAGGAAATTAAAAACCAAAAAAAGAGTGCAATAAAGTACAGATAAATAATATTTCGATTTTTATTAGTAGAAACCATTTCTACCGGAGCAGGACTCCAAATGGGCGCAGTTCCTTTTCATTTAAACCATTGATATTGTGTTGAGTTCCAGAAATGGGTTCTCAAGAGGTTTGATAAAGCTCCATTAAATGGAAATATTCATGTGGATCTCCGTCCTATGGGCCTGATGGAGCTTGAAATCTACATCTATTGGATAATTATTTGAAATCTTATTGAATGTTGCAATTAAATTAAAGTTGAAAAGGGCAGCTTAAAAGGATGTCAATCAGGGAATTATTTTTATCTGCTCTGCCAACCTGACATGTCACCTTGTGGAGGGCAACCTCCAGCCAACCACCTGCTATGAGATCCAGAACCTATCATACTCAGCCAGCACACACACAAAAAGCTCAGAATGTCTTGAGTTGTAGTTAACTGACCATGGAAAGTGGACGTAAAGCAGTACATACATGGCCTGTAAAAGCAATTCACCCAAGTGGTCCTTGGAAGACCCCAAACTGAATGTAGTTATCATCAGGGATCCTATGTCTGGCCACCAATCTTCCCACACATTATTAGTAATCGTACCCAGAGCCTCGTGGAAAGAGATGAACAGGATAACACATTTTGGGGCCTAAAGTATCATAATTTGAAGACCGCGTGACCTGGCGTTAGGTCAGCACATCGCCGTTTTTATTCTGAGACGCTAATAAAATTCACCTATCTCGGAGCTGCTTTGGGTGAACTGATAAGTGCAGATCCTCTGCGAGAAGGAATAAAAATACCAGCCATGCTGTTGACTCCCAAATGCATCTTCCAAATATTAATGCATTAGTGTGCTTTCAAAGTACTTTAAAATGCATGTTTTACATTTTGCATTGCTTAATATAGCAGCAGCTTGCAAGAAACCAGGACTGCCCACACTAGCTGGGTAAAAGTAAATTTCCTTTTTTTATTTTTTTTTGCTGCAGGAACCAATGAGAATAATTTCATTCAAATGAATGGAATTTCCTTTTTTTTTTTTTATGTACTTTATTTTTCATATTTTCATAGTAATAACACATGATACATTGACAAACGGAATACAAACATTAGAGAAAAAACACCTCGATCACGGTACCCACGCATATATAATTCATTGAGTCTGTTTCCTGGTCAAGGTGTTAAACATTACAACATATATATACTGACATTCTGTGAAGAGTGAGACCTTTATAGAATTGTTGCTTTAAGGTGAGCCAGGGGGGGGGGGGGGGATGGAATTTCCTGTCTCTCTAGTGATGTCATCAGACAATGTGCTGCACTGTTAAGAGATCCTACTGTGTACAAGAGTAAGTCTATTACAATCCACATGATGCATGCTATTCCAGGAAGTGACTAAATAAAACAAAACGTTATATCCTCAATTTCTACATAATCAGTGCTGCCACACCTGCAGTAAACATGCAGAGTAATCACGGGGGGGGGGGGGGGGGGGGAGGCTTGAGTTAAATATTAAAATGTATATTAAATCAAACTGGAAAAAACATGTGCATTATACAAGCTGTAATCTTCAACATGCACCAAAGTGTGATTGGGGACTAGACTGTCCCTTTAACATTGTCCTCAAGCCTTGTTCTTATCATCGGCCTCCAAATACAGCCTGTAATGCTGCACATTGACAGTTACTCGGTTGTTGCGCATGAGCACACCCATTCTTTGGTTGATCAGTGGCTGACACTCTCTGTATGTCACGATCAAGCTTGTATAGGGCTTGCAGGCATGACCCTCTGAGAGAGCCTTCCAGAATGTTGAAAGGCCTGTAAGGTACCATTTGTTACATAACTGTGTGAACCCCACGACTGTGTAATCTACACTTGTTGTCACAGTTTTCTACCTGTCCTTCTGGATTCGTCTTGCAGACGTGATGAAAGATAGCATAATGACTCACGTATCCTTTAATAAATTTGCACTGTTATTTCCCCTTTTTTTTTTTTTTTTAATTTAATTAAAAAAAAATACTCTGTTGCTTCTCTCAGTGGTTAGATTGTTATCAGCGTTTTCATCAGTCACCTGCCCAGCAGCATATCACAGTTTATTTAGATATGTAGACTCCAAGCCGCCTGTAACACTAGGAGTCCTGCCTGCTATCTCTATATTGCTGGGGATGAACACATGTTTTAACACTTTTACAAGCTTCTGGTGGGGTTTTGTGAAGTTTTACCTATAGCATATTGTTTTAAAATCTTAAAGGGACACCATCAGCTAAGTTTAAGATTACATTAAAGGACAGGAATTAAATTGTGCATATTAAAGCTAAACCTCAAACTAATTCACATTTATTTGACCAAGTGTGTTTTCTTTTTTATTGGTCACACTTGCTATTAAAACTTATTTTTTAAACTGGCATCTCCCAGCAAGACTTTGGAGCCAGTAAGGTGACTCCGACAGAGTTGCATGGGGATGCCCAAGGTGACCTTTTGTCCTTTGTACAGTTCTATTAATTAACAGTCCTTTAGAAAGCCATTTGCAGTGGCCCAGTACATATTTAAATAACATTATCATATGCTCCATTTCTCTAGTGTGTGTAAATTTAACATTTCTACCCTTTCTTCTTAACTAAAACTTTCCATTCCGCTTATTAGTTTTGTAGCCCTCCTCTGCACTTTCACAAGTTCCATAATGTCTTTTTTACTTCTTCAGATCAGTGATAAGAATTAGAATCCCTGATTTTGAATAATTTATTTTGAAGTTTGACAGGTTTGAAGATAATTAATTTGTGTATTAGATTAAACTTACATGGGCTTCAGTGATCACTAGTATTAGGTCAGCTGAATATGCTGCTAATTTATGTTGTTTACTATTGTTGGTGATGAGGTGGATGTTTGGCAAAGGTGCAAGGGCACAAATAATAATAATAGTAAATAAAAGAGGAGATAGGTGGCCATTCGACAGGGTGAGAGAGACCCAGCAGCAAAGTTTTGATCTTGTTAATTTGCAAACAAATAGAGAGGAAGCACATTCACATGACTAATATTCAGACACAGGGAAGAGGTGTAACATAAACAAAAACAGACTAAAATACTCTAATTTATGCTACACATTACATTTTTGCATAATAAATATGGATAAAAGAAAACTTTTTTCACAATGATCCTTTAAAGAACTTAGGAGGTGTTTTGTGTAATAATATCTTAGGAGGTGTAACAACTACAGGAAGGTAATAATTAGTGTTGAGCGAACCCGAAGCGCACTGTTCGGGTTCGTACCGAACATTACGGTTTTTGGACCCCGAACACGGACATTTTACTGTATGTTCGGGTTGGAGTTCGGGGTTCGGCGATTACATTGTATGTAATGCTATGGGCTTCTATAAACCGAAATAGAGTCCCCATTCATACGAATAGGTCAATTGACCTATTCGTATGAATGGGGACACTCTTACCCACATTTTACTTCATTTTGCAGCCCTCTAGAACTTTCCAGGACTTTTTTAGAGGCATTTTAGTGGCCAAAAGTTTGTGTCCCCATTGACTTAGATGGGGTTCGGGGTCAAGTTCGGGGTCAAGTTTGAGCACGGACCCGGACATTTTTTCTAAGTTCGGCCGAACCCGAACATCCAGGTGTCCGCTCAACTCTAGTAATAATCAGTCTTGTTTATGGTGCTGATGGGATAAATGTATTCAAAGTCTCTATTTATTCAAATTAAATAAAAAAAAGTTATGTGACCAAATTTGCCAAAGAGCCAAAGAGATTTCAGACAAACTGAGTCTAATTTGATTTGATCCTAATCTTGATTAAGGAAGACGTTTACCATGATTATTCTATAGTGGATTAAGGAAGAGCTAAGAGAAAACACACAAATTGAAATAAAGAGCTTTTAATGTGTACAATGTGTACAAAAAACTGCTTTTAATGTGTACAAAAAAAACAAATCAATTGAAAGAAAAAAAAACTTGTTGCAGAAATTGTGACACTTATTGCTGCTCCACAGAGTTTTCCTGTTTATAACTCTACAGCCATGAATTCTAGTGTAATACAGATGATATAGCCTTGACTTGAAACAAGACATGTGCAAAACTAAAATTTTCGTTTCGTTTTCGTCCATTCGGACGTTTTTCAGACGAATGGACGAAAATGCTATTTTCGGACGAAAATGCATTAGTCCGAAAACGAATGCACATGTCTACTTGAAACTACAATTCATGCCTTTTGAGAGCCAGAACTGTAAGCTATAGAGAGAAATGATGGGACAACCTGTCACTTATACATGACCTACCTTTTACATATTAAAGGGACAGTATCATCTAACGCATCTGAAAAAAAATCGTAGAAAATGCCCAAATAAATTGCTAGGCACTGCATCATGTTACAAAGAAAAAAAAAAAGATCTGTTTTATAGGAGTTTTTTTTCCTTAACTCATCCTGTCTCCTAAAAATTGAACTAAATAAAGTGCAATAGATTTACTGCTGTTGCAGTAGCCACTAACTATCTCTTCAGACTTTCCATATTGTATATTATAGAATTTAGAGGCCACTGTGAAATAATTTTCAATGTGAAACTATAGGAGAACTGCAAATTGTTTTAAAGTTGATTTTATTTTAATTTTTTTTTTTACATATTTTCAAAACGTATATATACACAATAAACAGAAAATAAGCTAGGTGCAACTGGTCCTTTAAAACGAAATAAATATGAAATGTAATATTTTATAAAGTGTAATAAAATTCTTGCAAGTAGTTATATAATATCATATTGTTTTTTTCTTAAAATATATATGCATTTTTCCCTCTATCCAACCCCTTGTTTACTATTTACTGAGCGAATGCCATGCTAATAAGACGAGCATGCGCTGGCACAATTCTGTTGACGTACTGCCCCTGTTGATCCTCAGCGATCATATTGCACATTTCAAACCTAAGGCCGTAGTAGCAGAGTTGGAAAAATTCTCTCATTTCTCATTCAGCTGCATTGGAGAATTTTTCCCACTCTGCTACCTTGGCCTGGTTAGAAATTCCCATCTCGATTCCTTGCAAATCTCTTTTAAAAGCAATAAAACAATAGCAATTCAGAAAGCGCTATCGGGCAGGATCGCTGCTCAGGGTAAAAGTAACAGTGATAAATAAAAAAAGATGTTTTTCTTGGAGTTGGCCGTAATAAGAGATTTTATATGTAGCAATAATACAGTCTAAATTTTCGTGGAGTTTTATTACATTTTACCCTGGAACGTCTTTTTAACTTGGATTAGAGGATGTCTTTTTTTTTTTTTTATGTTACCCATGTCATATTTGTGTTTTTTTTTACTTTTCCAAGAATTTTTGCATTTGACCTTAAATAATTTGCTTTTTGTCTCCCATTACTGTGAAAGTTATCTGTACATCTATCATGCCAGACAGCAAACTAAACAAAATGGTATATGAGGAAATGTGTGTCCTTACAAGGTAACAAGGGAACTGGTTTAAGTACCTGACAAGTAGTTTATACTAGGGTCTGTCCGCTCGCTGTTATCACTGCTGCCTGTCTGTCCTTGGAGTGTGCTGAGAGAAACAAGTGTATATATATATATATATATATATATATATACTACATACAAGCGGTACTTTTCTAGCCTTGGTATTAACTCCAGGCCAGTTCCAGCTAAACCCTTTTATCCTCAGCCAGCCAATAAACAACACAAGTTTCACACAGGCGATAAGCCCCTCCTGGCACAACATGTACCTATGGATGCTATGTGACTTAGCATGCTTGTCTGTATAATTATGTGTACTGTTAATATAGTCGTGTAGCCTTGTGTTTGTGTCAGATATACTCCTGGTGTATGCAGCTGCAACAAGACCGCAAATCCTGCAAGGTCCTAGTGGATTTAGGGTTGCCACCTGGCCGGTATTTTACCAGCAGGCCGGTAAAAAATTGGCTCCAGGCCAATGTTAAGTCTGTGGAGACAGTACCAAGGCCGGTATTTGTCTCAAGAAAAGGTGGCAACCCTAAGTGGATTGCATGCAAGTATGTGCAAAATGGAGGATTTGCTCTGTATTTCATTGTTCTAGAAAGGTATATAAGTATATGCCTCTAATGTCCAGAATCCTCAGTCACCTTGATAGTGGGCACCAGGATATGACATCATAATACTGTCATGGTCTCATTAAAGGGTTCACAGATAGAGATGCCCACCAGCAGGCCGGTAAAAGAATGGCTGGTATTTATTTATTTATTTTTTTGCAGAAAAGGGTGGCAACCCTACTACTACAAGGCAAACTAATTTGAACTAATTGTAAAGCTGCGTTTTGGAGTACTGTTTGCCTAAATCCAGCCACAAAACATTTTGATTAGGACATTCAATTAGTAATATTGAATTTCCTAATAAGATACAAAGTGATTCAGCCATGTAGATAGGCATCTGACACAACTTTTTAAGGGAGACAATCCTATATTTGCACATGGAAGCATTTAACATTAATATTATTATCACTTATTTACAGAGAGACATCAAGTGACACAGTCCCTGCGGAGTAGATTGGAGTGCCGTGATCTAACTGAGGCGGCTGGCAATTAATAGACTGAATTGGGGCAATTCACTAAAAGGTGAATTAATATTTCATCTGACCAGTTTAGATGTATATTGTTCTGGGACAAACCTGCGGAGTGTGCTTAGTGGGGGAAACTCACCAGATTTAAAACTGCTCTATATATAGCTAAATTAGTGAGATGAAATGTTCATCTCAGCTTAACTCAGCTTTTAGTGAATAGCCCCCAATGACTTAGTAAGCTTCTCCTGCTAGAAGAGTTCAACTGGTCCTGCATAATGCATTGTTACATCTTTAAATCAGGGCTTGACAAATTTTATTTGATTCTAGGAGCCAGCAAAAATTTTTAGGAGCCAGACAAAACACACACGCAATTCATAAACACACACACACACCAACCCACTTCACATATACACCACACACACACCAACCCACTTCACATATACACACACACACACACCAACCCACTTCACATATACACACACACACACACCAACCCACTTCACATATACACACACACACACACCAACCCACTTCACATATACACCACACACACACCAACCCACTTCACATATACACACACACACACACCAACCCACTTCACATATACACACACACACACACCAACCCACTTCACATATACACACACACACACACCAACCCACTTCACATATACACACACACCAACCCACTTCACATATACACACACACACACACACCAACCCACTTCACATATACACACACACACACCAACCCACTTCATATATACACACACACACACACACACCAACCCACTTCACATATACACACACACACCAACCCACTTCACATATACACACACACACCAACCCACTTCACATATACACACACACACCAACCCACTTCACATATACACACACCAACCCACTTCACATATACACCCCCCACTTCACATATATAACCCTCCCACTTCACATATACACCCCCCACTTCATATATACACCCCCCCACTTCACATAAATAACCCCCCACTTCACATTTATAACCCTCTACTTCACATATACACCCCCACACTTCACATATATAACCCCCCACTTCACATCTATAACCCTCCACTTCACATCTATAACCCTCCACTTCACATATACACCCCCCCCCACTTCACATATAACCCACCCACTTTACATATACACCCCCCACTTCACATATAACCCCCCACTTCACATATACACCCCCCCACCTCACATATACACCCCCCCACCTCACATATACACCCCCCCACTTCACATATACAACCCCCACTTCACATATAACCCCCCCACTTCACATATACACCCCCCCCACTTTACATATATAACCCCCCACTTCACATATACACCCCCCACTTCACATATATCCCCCCCACTTCACATATACACCCCCCACTTCACATATATAACCCCCCACTTCACATATACACCCCCCCACTTCACATATAACCCCCACTTCACATATACACCCCCCACTTCACATATAACCCCCCACTTTACATATAACCCCCCCACTTCACATATACATCCCCCCCTCCCCCCCCCCCCTTCACATATATATACACACACACACACACATACATACATAGTTGTTTTTTTTTCCTTTCTTAACTTCTGAGTGCTGGGTGTTGTCTCTTGCCAAATGAGCAATGAAGATCGGCTGCAGCACGAATGTTCCCCTGGTGCTGTTTTACCTCATTGCAGGGGAGGGGGGAACATTTGTGCTTCAGCCGATCCTCATTGCTCTTTCAGCTGAGTTGTCACGTGACGACACCCAGCACTCACACACGCGTTGCGCGAGTGGGCGGAGCTTGCTGTCTGTGCAATCCACACAGACTTCCCCCCTCGCGCTGCACAAAAAAACCCCCAAAAGAAACGAATGGCAGCGGCAAGGGGAACATGAGGGTACCGGCACCCGCAAAATGTGTCAAGCAGTCCAGTGGGACGGGAGTTCCACCTTCCTATTGGAGTTTGACCCTAGTCTAGCAGCTTATTCCATTGTCACTGACCTTTGGAATAGGCTCACATTATCTCCATTTAAGGGATGCTTATGGAAAATGTATATTTCAGGGTTGTATTGGGTATAACGAAGACTGCAGTTGAGTTTACGTTTTGCAGAGTATACCTTTTTTTTTTTAAAAATTTAAAAAAATGGAGGTGGGTATTACGTATATAATGCTATTAGACCGATCCTTAAAAAGCACTGAGAATAATGATTTGAAGAAATAACATCACGTGTAATCTATATCTTTCCATATCATGGGATAACAGGAAGTTTCTCTCATTACCAGAAAGGGATGGAAAAGAAAGAATCCTCCCACAGTGTCCCCATCTCAACACCGTCAAGACTGGTTTGTGGTCGATGTATATTACATTAATAAATATAATTTATATGTATAGTCTGTATAGTCATATGTCACAGTCTAAGCAGCCTGGCAGTGTTCCTACTGATGTAGCTCTGTAAATGAACTCCAGAGACATGTGTGTTGGTGAGAACCAGGATAACACACAGAATCTGCAAGAGAGTCTATTCTACTCTGTGTACAGGATGTACCTACTGTAAGGGTTTATATCATTGGCGGCTGTTACATTGGATGGACACCTGTTATTGTTCTATTTCATGTTCTGCTATATAGAATAGCAAGCAACGTTCTTTGTTTCAGGGAGTCCAAGCTCTAAATTATAACAGGCTTCGGAAAAAATAAAATCAATTCAAACCTCGGCTGTCATGGCTCATTAATTCATACAATTTGCATGTGAAAGTGCCATAGACTGACATCGAACAAAACTGCTTTTTATGAATTAAAAATGAAAGGAATGTCCTTCCTCTGATGTTCTCTGTTACATTTAGAGAGTGATAAACAATCATTGCCAGGCCTCAGGCCGGCGGTTGTACGTATGAGATGGCAGGGGAGAACACAGCACTACATTTCACTAAATCGCGCCGTGCCCGAACTTCCGGGCTCAGGCACTCCTCCGTGATGTCACACGTGACGTCCGAGGTCTCGCGATCTTTTGTCAGGGACCCACAGGGTCTATTAAGACCCTGATCAGGTCTCAGCCATAGTGTTCCTGGCTATGACCAGGAACAAATCCTAATGCTTTGGTGCTTGCATCGTCTGGGACGCAAGCACCATGCGTCACCAAGGGGTTCAATTTACTGTTCTGATCTCTATTTGTTTTCTGTTTTAAAACAACAGCATGTGCATAGAGGGGGGAGCATGTATAATCTAAAGATCAAGGTCTTTATTTTCAGTCCCAACTTAAAGAGTTACTTTTCCCCTCCCAAAAATATTGACAAAGGAATTTCAAACTTTAGGCCAAAGTTTTAGCCAAGTTGGAAAAACTCTACAATGAAGCTGGATCGGAGAATTTTTTTCCAAATCGGCTACTTTGGCCTGACGTTTGAACTGCCCATCTCGATTCCCTGCAATTCTCTTCTTTATTAAGTAGACCCTATTCACCTCAACAAAGGTTACTAGGAATCAAAAACAGAGTCTCGAGATCGAACGGGCTTCAAATTCTTTATTGAGAAAAATATCGGGTGGACAAAATCAATAAACCATTGTTTTCTACAACAGACGAGATAACCTTCAAAAAGCTGGAGATGACCACGCACTGTCACAGGGGCAGCAAATCACAAGGTGATGTCATCAACAGTAAACACCACCGACACAATCAAAAAAAAAAATTTTGCTAACACAACACAGAGATTAATAATTAAAATTCTCTACATTTTCTATTTTAATAATTTTTCTTGGACAAATAGAAAACCTCTAACCTTTTTTTTTTTTTTCAGATATTCAGGTGGTCTGTGAGGACACACATACATTACAGAAATAACTGCTTTTCAACAAGCATTTTATAAGTGACAAAGAGAATTAAAAAGCAGGCTATATTTTTTATAGTATTTTATTATATATATAAAATTATACTACACCTTAATTACATCTAAAATAGCATTATGCAGCAGGTCCCTGAATCTTTTACTGCCCCCTTTAGACAATGTGAAACTCAGCGCATTTGCAAACACAGATGCAAGATAATGATTATTAAACAGAAACTAAGCTAGCCATGGACACAGACCTTCTTACACTGTAGTGCATATGATATATAACAGACACACTGAAATTCATTGACCCTGTGTCCGGTGCAGAGGCACATAGATCACATTTCAAAAAATACTAGAGTGGCTGTCCTGAAAAGCATGAATATACTCCACTGGGGCCAAAAGGTGATCATTGTTGACTTTATTTGCATTTGGCTACCCAGAATCCCTTGCAGTTGTGATATAGCTCTGTATATTGGTGGTTTCTGTGGGAAAGACAGGACTGCTGATCTGCCTGGTGTTTACAAACATGACACTATTGCTTACTGTATTTTTAAATGTGGGGTCCACGACCTTTATGCCCACTATACCTTTATATTGTGTATATTTATTCTAATACATAAGGGGGCAATTTTGGGGCAAAGCTATAATAGGGCAATCACCATGGAAACCAGTGAAATGATCCCATTTACAGCTCCCTTCTTTTATAAAACCCCATGAGTGTTTAATAATGGCAATGTACACTGGTACTCATTAGAGAGGGACAAAACATTAAAAAATTACTTTCAAGAAATTGTAAATTGATAACAAGTTGCTGTAGAACATAATATTTACTATTATTGCAGATTTCATAAACAAACAGTCCCATATATTTACTATTATTGCAGATTTCATAAACAAACAGTCCTATATAACAAGGTCCATAAAGTATGTGTTTCTATCTTATGTAAGATGCCAGGTTCCTAGACACTGCTTTCAGGGGGAAACTGCTCCCATATTGCTTACATGAGGCTACTGTTTTATTTTGCACTAAATCTCCTATATATTCATCAAGCCTGTACAGCTGAGCATAATGGGATCAAAATCAAATCCTGTCCACCTTTACTGACCAACACTAACATTACACACATTTTAGCACTCAAAGTATAGGGATAAATGTGAGCAACTTTCCCCAACACATGCAGTAAAGAAACAGACAGGAGGTTTATTCAGGAGCTCTGAAGGCATCGGAAGCCGCTGTATATTTCTTAATTTGGAATGGTAAGAATATATGGAGATGGATCTTCATAAGTGGGTTAAGGAGTCCAGTGAGCTTCTCAAGTAGCCACTTATCAATACATGCCAGCCTTTACACGTCCCCATGACTTACAACTAGTTTTGATCCCATCACTTTGTCAATGACAATTTAAATTGCAGTTATAAAACTCTGCACAGGGCATGATCTCTTCACAGTACATCTCGGCATGATCTCTTCACAGTACATCTCGGCGTGATCTCTTCACAGTACATCTCGGCATGATCTCTTCACAGTACCTCTCGGCGTGATCTCTTCACAGTACATCTCGGCATGATCTCTTCACAGTACATCTAGGCATAATCTCTTCACAGTACATCTAGGCATGATCTCTTCACAGTACATCTAGGCATGATCTCTTCACAGTACATCTCGGCATGATCTCTTCACAGTACATCTAGGCATGATCTCTTCACAGTACATCTCGGCATGATCTCTTCACAGTACATCTCGGCATGATCTCTTCACAGTACATCTCGGCATGATCTCTTCACAGTACATCTCGGCATGATGTCTTCACAGTACATCTCGGCATGATGTCTTCACAGTACATCTCGGCATGATCTCTTCACAGTACATCTCGGCGTGATCTCTTCACAGTACATCTCGGCGTGATCTCTTCACAGTACATCTCGGCGTGATCTCTTCACAGTACATCTCGGCGTGATCTCTTCACAGTACATCTCGGCGTGATCTCTTCACAGTACATCTCGGCATGATCTCTTCACAGTACATCTCGGCATGATCTCTTCACAGTACATCTCGGCATGATCTCTTAACAGTACATCTAGGCATGATCTCTTAACAGTACATCTAGGCATGATCTCTTCACAGTACATCTCGGCATGATCTCTTCACAGTACATCTCGGCATGATCTCTTCACAGTACATCTAGGCATGATCTCTTCACAGTACATCTCGGCATGATCTCTTCACAGTACATCTCGGCATGATCTCTTCACAGTACATCTCGGCATGATCTCTTCACAGTACATCTAGGCATGATCTCTTCACAGTACATCTAGGCATGATCTCTTCACAGTACATCTCGGCATGATCTCTTAACAGTACATCTAGGCATGATCTCTTCACAGTACATCATGGCATGGCCGCTTCACAGTACATCTCGGCATGATCTCTTCACAGTACATCTCGGCATGATCTCTTCACAGTACATCTCGGCATGGTCTCTTCACAGTACATCTCGGCATGGTCTCTTCACAGTACATCTCGGCATGATCTCTTCACAGTACATCTCGGCATGATCTCTTCACAGTACATCTCGGCATGATCTCTTCACAGTACCTCTCGGCATGATCTCTTCGCGGTATATCTCGACATGATCTCTTCACAGTACATCTCGGCATGATCTCTTCACAGTACATCTCGGCATGATCTCTTCACAGTACATCTCGGCATGATCTCTTCACAGTACATCTCGGCATGATCTCTTCACAGTACATCTCGGCATGATCTCTTCACAGTACATCTCGGCATGATCTCTTCACAGTACATCTCGGCATGATCTCTTCACAGTACATCTCGGCATGGTCGCTTCATAGTATATCTCGGCATGATGTCTTCACAGTACATCTCGGCATGATCTCTTCACAGTACATCTCGGCATGATCTCTTCACAGTACATCTCGGCATGATCTCTTCACAGTACATCTCGGCATGATCTCTTCACAGTACATCTCGGCATGATCTCTTCACAGTACATCTCGGCATGGTCGCTTCATAGTATATCTCGGCATGATGTCTTCACAGTACATCTCGGCATGATCTCTTCACAGTACATCTCGGCATGATCTCTTCACAGTACATCTCGGCATGGTCGCTTCATAGTATATCTCGGCATGATGTCTTCACAGTACCTCTCGGCATGATCTCTTCACAGTACCTCTCGGCGTGGTCTCTTCGCGGTATATCCCGACATGATCTCTTTATAGTACATCTCGGCATGCTCTATAATGATTTGTATATTGCTAGTGCATTAGGGTTTCAGCCCTGTACCAGCAGCGCTAGTTAGCTGTGTGGTGGCACTCTCAGGGTTAATTAACCCATTTAATTCTGTATAATATTCTCGTGTGGATAAATGCAGACCCCCTAAATGCAATACGTTCCGTAAAGGTAATCGAGCTGTGTTTCAGAAACGAAACCCCAAATCATCCAAGATCCCATGCATTATACATTACACGCGGGAGGATGTCACTGCAGAAGGTTTCTTACTGATCAGCAGCGGGTTAAATCTCCCTCCCGAATCCCCCTGGAGAAGCCACACTTTCTATCAGCCGCAGAGAGTCCGTGACGTCACGCCTGGATCTGGGGGAGTGTTCCATAGGGGCGTGGCTTCAGCCTCGCTGGAGATGGTGTTGAATGGGCGGAGCTGGAATCACTGGCACAGTGTGAGGAACTAGACCCGGGCACCAGGAGCTGTGCTCCCAGCCGATGAGCTGCACATCACGGGCTAAGGATTAGCTGCATGCTCCGGACACTTTATCTGAGGATTTATAGCAAGAAACAGGTAGGTTCTTTAATGCTCCTGCCCATGGGTGCACTGACTTGGACTGGGGATCTAGCAACTTTCTCTCCGGCAGCATTCGCTAACCTGAAGCAGGATTACTCCCAGTGACACTGGCAAGACGTGCCCAGCAAACCTCCTGACACACTTGGTCTATCATCTTATGTTGCCCATTGGAGGATCTGCTTTGCAAACACAAATCTTTTTTTTTTTATTTTTAATTTATTTGGAGATTTCCATTTCTATCCATGGGACAATCTCTGAAGATGACGGATGTTCTGCCTACAGCCCTGTGTCTACAAGTGAATTTCATCTTGCATTTTTAGATGGCAAACTTGGCGTAGCTGGGACTGGATAGACCACCTCACTATAGTCACAGGAGAGTGGATGCAATCAATATTAGGGACAGATGTATCGATTTGTCACTGGGCTGCTGCGAATCACTGGATAATGAACATTCTTATGTGTTTCCCAAAGGGACCCAGTATACTTCACAACTGTGCGCAAAGCATCCCCAGCTCTGGAGACCCCTGGAGCCTGATCATAGATAGAAGCTGCTCTAGAAATAGATTATTGTATATAATATTTGAATTATAAGCAATAATATACATTGAGCACACTCTCAGTACAAGTATAAATCATAATTAATATATATATATATATATATATATATATATATATATTTACTTTTGATTAAATAGGGAGTTCAACTAATTCAGCTTTTATCAACTAATTAAAAATAACTGCAAGTGATCCAAATATATATAAAATGAAACACAAATTTTTTTTTCTAATGCATCAGAATTCCCATTCTATCTTTCTATTCATTTTTTTTTTTTTATATACAATGTTCCCTTCAGGTAAAAAATAACCTTTTTTTTATAGAGAGAGAGATTTATGCTAGGAAATAAATCACAAGCCATTTGTAAAAGCCCTTTTAATGCATACATAAATATTGTATTTGCACATGCAGGTGCTGCAAATCTGGGATAAGGAGGGGGTTTGTTACATTTATTCACATAAATCTTAAAGCAGATTGCAAATTGCCAGGTGATGATACGTTAGAGGAAATGCCCCCATATTTCTTTTCTAGTACATTGCTGGTTAACCTTTGACACCCCAGCTGTTGTGGACAACTCCGATAGCTAGCTGAGCATCATGGGGGATGTAGTCCACGGCAGCTGGGGTGCCAAAGGTTAGCCCATCACTGTTTTATAGGATGCATTAGTGTTAAACGTGATTGGACTTTAAAGGATGATTGAAGAAGCATCCATCCCTGGACACTTTTGAAGCCTAACTTCTAGTAAAGAATTACATTTTTCTTATTTGAACATGTAGGACCCCTCACTGCGAAATGTGTATTGTCTTATTTACATTTTTGGCAACTGTTAGGTTAATCTTCTCTAAACTCTTCAGATTATCAAAAGGTTAACATAATGACTTTTTTTTTTTTTAAATATTTTTTTTTAGTCTGCTAAAATAATTGTGGAAAAAAGTGCAACACGTCCAAATTATGTGCGATTATTGCATAACAAAGGGTTAAAAATCATTGACAAGGCTCCCACAATGTGTCAGTCTGACTCTCTACTTCTGCACTCATGTAGGTTGCCTGTTTATTGGTCCAGGACACAAGGAAGGGGACCACGGCGCAGAGCCCACCAGAGAGAAGTAATGCAGCCAGAGGATGTCTAAGCCTGTTGGGGGCTGCAGCTTTTCCCCTTGTCAAGGGATCTCCATGGGCATGCTTGCCCTGTGGTGCACTCTGTGCTTTTTCCTGGCGAGCGGGGTCCCAGCTGCCAGGCTGCCAGTCACTGAGACCAAAGAGGACAGGGTCACCAGAAAAGTAACAGGTAAGAAGAAACCTCCCTCCAACAGTTTACTCTTCATGGTTTCGCAAACATGCACATGTGTGGCTGCCCAGGATTGATTCTATGTGTTTTCGGTTGCTGTGAATGAATGGAAGGAATAGTCTGTTTGCCATGCAGGTTGGCTGTGGAGTAAAGCAATCATTGAGCTGGTCATGTGAAATGCAAATGTATGTTTTGTCCCTGATGTGCCTTGGAAAGGTTAGCAGGGGGGATATTGTTTGAGAACACTAATTAATCACTTGGATAGCCCCTTTCAGGACACAATGTGTAACATTTGATAGACACTTTGTAATTAAGATGAACTCTTAGGAAATACTAGTTATTCTGTATCCTCCATATAAATACAGTGCAGTTTATATACCACACTGAGAGGGTAGTGGATGTATGGAATAGCCTGCCAGCAGAAGTGGTAGAGGTAAACACAGTCAAGGATTTTAAGCATGCGTGGTATAGACACAAGGCTATCCTAGCTATAAGACTGGGAACGGGGGACTAATAAAAGTACTCAAAAAAAATTGGGCAGACTAGATGGGCCGAATGGTTCTTATCTGCCGACACATTCTATGCTTCTATGTATGTTTCACATAAGCTCTCATAGATTGGGATGGCTTGGTTTTTTGGCTCCCATTTGCTTTGGGAACCACTATAGCAACTGAAGGGAGAAATCTATGGACAGGAATAACTGACATGGGGGGCTCCCAACTCATTTTCCGCCAGCTCCCCCAAGATACTAGAACCAGCCCTGCTCATAGGCTTGGGATATTTAAAAAAAAAAATAAAAATAAACGACACCATAAAAACCGAATCTGAACAAAAATTGCATAAAATATCATGTTTGTGTTGTAAGTGTCCGCTGTTATTGTAACTAAGCCTGTATAGAATATATTACTGTTCCTTCTGCAGCTGTATGTATTGCATTTGTGTCTAAATCTGAAAAGCTCCCACTGTTAATGGCCCCAGTGATGTTTCAATTTATATGTAGTTTTTCATTTGCGAATCTCTTCAGTTACAGTGTGGATTTGACATATTCGTGGATCACTCTAAAAATGGTGGTTTTGTAAGATACTTGCGTCTTGTCTCTGTGCTAAGATGGTTTCGTAATGTGTTTGTTTAACTTGTGTCTTTACTTCAAGTATGATCCATTTGCTGACTGATACAGTAGTGCTCCTGGTTCTCCATTACTGCCAAGACTCTTGCAAACTGATCATATCCATGAATAGATTCCACATATAGTAATTGTGTTTTTTTTTTTTGTATTTGTGGAAGAATTTATTTCTGTACCCTGCTTGCACTCTCCTGTTGAGCCGATTCCCATGTAAAAAAAAGTTTAGGTATATTTTTATAAATACATGTATTAAAGGTTTTTCCTGTTAATACATTTTGATGCCTGCTATACAATGAAAATATTAAAGATATATATATATTTTTTTTATTCCATGTGCTCATGAAACATATTTATTGATTATCAATTTAGAAATGAGTTAAGGTGGTTGGGTGTTCTGCTAGGTTCAAATGAAAAGAATAAATTCAGCTTTAATGGCTTTGAGATGTTAAATTGTTTCTGGACTTATTGATGATCCAAATAAAATGGAATTCTTGGCCAGTATTGTAAATGTGTGTTGATCAACAGGAATATTGCATTGCCGACCCAATTTTACAGCTTTACTCATCGATAACCTCTCTTGTTTTGTATTAGATGTTTGTTTGAAGACAAATGAACTCATTTTTCCCTTCTACTTTTCTTATTATGTGGTTTCTGAAAACAGTTGTTGTAATAACTAATATTTGATGGCATCATCACACACCCTTTTGAGGTCTGCTAGTAAAGCAAAATGTTTGGCCTGGTTACCTTAGTTCTAACAATATGCTTTGAAAGATTGCAATCGCACATATCAAATATATACTTACCAGGAAAGGTGAAAGCATCTTAACATGTATAGCTTGGAGGAAAGACGTAACAGGGGGGGATATGATAGAAACATTTAAATACATAAAGGGGATCTACACAGTAAAGGAAGAGAGTATATTTAAAAGATGAAAAACTACCACAACTAGAGGACAGTCTTAAATTAGAGGGGCAGCGATTTAAAAGTAATATCAGGAAGTATTACTTTACTGAGAGGGTAGTGGATGCATGGAATAGCCTTCCAGTGGAAGTGGTAGAGGTAAGCACAGTGAAGGAGTTTAAGCATGCGTGGGATAGGCACAAGGCTATCCTAGATATAAGATAGGGAACTGGGGACTAATAAAAATATTTATCAAATTGGGCAGACTAGATGGACCAAATGGTACTTATCTGCCGACACATTGTATGTTTCTATATTTCTTTAAAGCACAATTCTGGGATTGTTTTTAAAAGGGAAAAAATCCATATAATCATTCTGACGATACTCCTGGTGAAGACTTGCTCCACCTTTCGAACATAAGACACGTTGGGCTTTGACATGTACATGGCAACTCTACAGGGTTCTGCATTTCCAGCAGCTGGCACTGCGCCTTCCATGGTGCTGTTCCTGAGCATAGTGAGAGTTGCAGTCCCCAGCACCTGGATCTGCAAAGCATATCTATCCCAGGGCTGCACAGTTATGGAATGTAATGCGGCTGAGGATGGTAAACGACAGACAGTTGAAGCAAGGTGAATTGAGCCTTTGTTTTTTTTTTTACCTTATTGTGCAGAGAGAGTGACAGACAGCACTGTCATTGAATAATTACCTCTACCTTTGTCGGGAATAAAGTGAGCCTGCTAAAAATCAATGTGAGAAAAGAGTAATTACTGCCTTCTGGGAATTGTGATAAAGCATACTTTAAAGCGTATTGTTCTATTCCCAACAGAGCTCATTTTGTTTTTTTCTACATTCATTTTTACATCATTTTATATCAAATGTGCCCAGATTCTTTCAACGAGAATAAAAATGACATGCTCTCACAAACTCCTATTACCTGCAGCCAGCATAAGACTGTTGGTAGGGATGACTGGGGTCCCCAGGTCTGCATCAGATTGGCCCTTATACTAAACATAATTCATTTAGCACCGGCCTATTTGCAGATATGTAAATACCATCAATTGTGCTGAGGGCTGACTTGATTCCATTAGACCTTTTTGTTCTATTTTATTGTTGTCTATATCATTTTTGTGTGTGTGTTTTGTTTAGGCTGCTGCCTTGTTTAATGGCAGAGCTTATGTTAGCTTTGTGGACAGTCATGTTTCCCAGCAAGGAGAAGACACCTTTTGTAATTAACAAGTGTTATTTATTTACAAGCAGAATGCACACAATGGCAGCGGTGTGAGCACTGTTATGTGTCTCAGGGGAATTGTCAGCGTTAGTTACATTACAGAGAAGTATTGAGATAGATGATATATAGTCTGAGCTGGGATATATGTTGTCCCTTTGCTAAACTGGCCAGAACCTTATGAGAGGGGAAATGATGCAATGGGTTCTGGGAAATTCAGGAACTGGGGGTTTGGCAAATATGTTTTTGTTTTGTTTAAAAAAGGGGGTCCCCCAAATGATGATCTTCATTGCTGGCTCAGATTGTGTTTTTTTTGTTTTATCACAGCTCTGGCTTGAAACATGTGTGTACCACAGATCCCATGATGCTTTGTCCATTCAGCCAGAAAAATTACTGATCAATGTTTCCTGTTTGCTAGAGATCTATGTCATAGGTGTAAATATTTACCCCTTGACAAGTAAGTGAAATGAGCCATCTAAACTCTAGGGCAAATTACACTGTGACTGACAGATGCTAACACAGGCTAGCAATCATTAGCAACACACTTAGATCAAGCATTCCCCACTGGATTAGCTAATTATAGATTGCTCGGCTTGACAATATAATGTCTATATAGGTGGCCCTGCTACAGCCAGACTGGTTACTTTGGTTTTAGGGGATCTGTCACTACAAAGTTACATAATGATTTTTATACTTACAACCAACCTTATTATGTATAAGATTATATCCTTTAGGGATATAATGTATCTTCCCTGCAAATGGACCACACTTCAAAAGTGTAAGAATCCCAGCTTCCCTGATCCATAGATTCTTCATGCGGCCGGTTTGTTATTTATCACAAGAGGAGCACTATTGAGACTTTTCCTTCTCACTTAATGACTTTTCATGTTCCTAATTTTTAATTCTCACGTTGTAACTTTTTCTACTGTGCACAAATCTCCCCCCAAAAAGCTTCTGTACATTTTTTTTTTAAATCCAAGTGTATAAAAGTCTTTAATTAGATCATTTCTATTTTGTCACACCATGCACAGTGGAAAAGTTTTTTGTGAAGATCATCCTGTGCTATTGTGTAGTTGTGATTACAATGAATACTTTTCTCACAGTGGACTTATTGTATATCCCCCCCCCCCCCCCCCCCCCCCACACACACACACCCAACATTTTTTTATTTGCTAGAGAACTGATCCAAGGATCCATATTAGTGGACTGCACTTCTAAACATCATGACCCCACTTTTTTTAATAGTATGCTCCCCTGTCTTGACAAGGAGAGGTCAGGTGAGAGCTAGAAGGGTTAAACACACAGATATTGACCTAGGTTATTGTATTTATGTATGGTCAGCACTCAGCATAAATCTCTCTCTGTATCTGATTTTAAATGTGCATGGGAGGGGGGGGCTCAGGGCTCCTGAGCTGACGGGACCAATATTCTTCACTGCCAGTCAGAATGTCTACAGTATGTCTGTGGAACAAGACCTCCTGTTAATAGGTAGCAGGGTGGGTAAAAAAGTTGCCAGAGAGCACAAAGAAAACCTTTTTTCTTAAGTGTTTAAGCTGAATTGTATGAATGGAAAGCTCTTTTAGCCCAATGGACCATGTGTTATTGGCTCATTAGGGTAAAGTTGTTGTTCAGTCAATTTTTATTTTTTTTTATTTTTCATAAAAGGGTCTTTTGGAAGGATTTTCCCTAGTGATCTAATTCTCCACACGGGGCTATGAAGGCTGTAACAGCTACTGCTTTGTGTAGGCTTCCCTGCTCCACAAACATTCAGGGGAAGATATTCTAGAGGTATGTGTGTTTGCTAATATGAATGCTAACCATTAGTGCATATAGAGATGTAGGACGGTACCTACTTGGGAGGGGTATCAACCATTTTTTTGCTCACTGTCACCATTAATGGTCCCACCCTTAAGTGCAACCTAGACCTAACATGTAGCAAGGGGGGCTTGCCAGGCATTTCGTGCTGGACTGCTCTTATACTTGGGTTATCAGGGTATGCACAAACGTGGGTGCCTGGATCACTGCACCTAGAGGGCCACCAGCTGTGCCACACTGACCAGGCAAAAGTAGGCCATAATATGCGTGTGCAGTTGCTGTGTTCCACATGCAGGGGATGCTTGCCAGGCATATCGGGTCTGGACTGCCCCTATGGGTGGTACCAGACTGATTTGCTAATGGAGAGGTCTTCTCTGTAATGGTGTAAGTGAGTAAAAACATAGTGATGCCCCTTCCCAGTAGGTTCCATCCTGTAGGGTTGGCTGTTTTAGCACTGCCTATTCCTGATTTATTTTGTCTCTAGGTGTCCCCCAAGAAGAAGGCAGATGGTGGGGTTCTTATTGAATTTAAATCCAAGTCGAAAAACACTAAGGGGCCTCATCTGAGCAGCCCCCCTCCCCCCACACCCCTTTCATCCTTAGAAGCTGCTGCAGTGAGAACAATGTTTTTTTAATTTTTTTTTTTTTTTTCTTTTTCTTTCTTTTTTCTTTCCCTCCTGATTTTTATGAATGAAACTGGAGAGGCCAGGCATATTTACATGTGGATCCCCCTTCAGTGGCTACTGACAGAGATGGCTTGGGGAGGTCAGCACACTCTCTAAAAGCTTGAAGCTGGCGGTCATTCTATTGAGAGAGTGCAGAATAGGAATCTGTATTGTGGAGAAATAAAACCCGGAGAGTTGAAAAAAGAGGAGGCGTAGACTTTTTTTTTTTTTTTCTTTTTTCAATTTGCATGGGTATCTAGATAAAGATATTAACACTGAGCGACTTGTCACTGAGCACAATGACTGGCTGATTTCTAAACGCTAATAGAAATCGCAGAGTTACACCTTGTTGGGTTTTGTTGAGATTCATGGCATTTTAATGCCGAAAACTGTCAAAATAACAAAACACTCGTTTTTGGATGCCTATACCCTTTCTAGTTGGGTTTCTATAGAAACAAAGATTGCTATAACGCATTAAAAAAACAAAAAAAAACAACTCCAGGATTGTCTGTGCTGCAGGATAGCCTTATACCTTAAACATGTCTGGAATAATATTTTTAGAAAAGTAATTCATGATGGGAAAAAAAAATAGAAACAGATCTGTCTTTTCAAATTTTTCCTCAAAGTATAACTAAATTATTACTGTTGCTATGACAACCGTTCTGCGTATTTATCCAAGCGCTCGTTAGGGGATGTTGCTGAATCTAGAAATCCCTGTGAAATTCTAGTCAATGGAATTCTGCAGTAGAAAGTTAAACTGTTTTAAACTAAAAAAAAAAATAAAAAAATTAGGTGCATTCCAAAAGCATTACAGTAAAAAAAAAATCATTGAAAATAATCAATACATCGTGGTAGTTAAAACTGCAAGCAAATGCCTAAATTAGGGGGAGAAAGATATGTCTGCGGAGTCTCCTGTTTATGACATCACCTGTGGCACGGTATGCAAATTATACACGTCCGGTTCCTTTGCATACCAAGCCCTAGGTGATGTCCTATAACCAGGAGAGAACACAATGTATAGATCATTTTCAGTCATGTTTTATTCTCTACTTTCACAGTAAAACCAATCTTTAGGTGATACAGTCCTTTGAGCACATGTTCAACATGTGCACAATCCGTTTTTTACTACTTCCACTGGATGGTTATCCTGTGTATCTACTACTCTTTCTGTACAATGTTTCCCCATTTTGCCTCTCTCACCCCTTAACTTCTGTTTTCTGCCCTCTTGTCCTAGTAACAACTTTAAGTATTGTGTAATGTAAACAACATAATCAAACACAGGTTGCCTTGCTTTCTACTTGTAGTATACATTATTTATATATATTTTTGGGTTGTACTTTGCACCAAGGTATAAACAATCTTTAATCCTTGTAAGATCAGATAATAAGTGCAGCTCCTCACGACGTGTTAATGATTGTTTTATATTAGTACTGTCTTTTGAATCAAAACAAAACAAAAACATAGAACTTTTCAGTAACACCTGTTAAGGTTAAACCCCCCACTTAACTATTCAAGTTACTTAGTTAAATGCCTCTAATCTTACACATTGACTGTGACTAAAAGTACGTGCACATCAAGTGTATAAAAGGAAAATATTATAGATAGTGAACCAGTCCTGCCCAGTGGATTTTTAGATAACACGCCCATTTAAGTTAACTTTAAGTTATTTCTGAGATCAGAAGTGACATGCATCGAAAAAAGGATTTAAGCCTCCTAGATCCAGCCCTCTTCAGAAATCAATCATCAATTACTTCGATCAATTTATCACATCTGCTGTTTTACAGGGCAATTAATATAATGCTACTGCTACTGCACAATCTTCTCTCTCTAATGCAAACTGCAGCTTGTAGGGCTGTTATCTTGCACATAGTCTGTAAAGAGAAATCAATAGATCTTCCACTGTAGCTCTTGTTAACATACACACAGCCCAGCTCTTCTTACCCAGGAGATCTTATGATACAATGTCTGAAATCAAGAGAGCCAGGGGTAATGATGTTTCCTGTCTTTGGATAACATTCTTGGAGCAATCTTTGAGACTTACCACTGGGTTAAAAATGATACTTTAAATATAGTTTTGGAGTTTGGTGTCTGTTTCCTGATTGGTTCTTTCAATCTCCTGTTTAATTAACGTTTAGGGAGAAAATCTGGGATAAGGGTCTTAAAAAAAAAAAAAAAAAAAAAGTGTATCAATCCCCATGGAAAACAACTGAACATTTCTGTTGAGTGTTCCATTTTCGGAACATTATCCCAGAATTCCTCTACGCGAGGAATATACCTTCTAACTGCCTGACCGACCCGCGACAGCCACGGAATGTTCATCGTTACTGTTTACTTACAATTAACTTTCCCATGATTGATGGGATGATTCAGTGCTTCTGACGTCAGTCCATCAAATGGGATGCCTGACGACAGGAAGGCTAGAGAAACACTGAATGTGCTCACCGTATCCTACGCAACAAAGACATGTAATAGTTTTATCATTTACCCAGGAAAGGTACACTGAGAATGTTACTACTGGCCAACATCCCATATCCACAATTTAATGGTATTCATTTTATTGACCTCAGAAGAATGAACCCTGCTGGGAATTGAACCAATTATCTATGTACTCATTAGGCCCCTGAGCCAACTTATTGCTCGTCTTCGAGAAGGTATATGATCAGAAGCTAACCTTAATGTAACTTGTCTCATACACCTCTCTTGTGAAGAATAGTTTCCCTCAGGCACATTTCAAAAAGTCACCGATTTGATTTGATTTCTGTCCACATTTTAGGGATAATATTACAGGCTGTTTTCTGAAATGGGTTTGGGAAATACTTTCTTGTTCCAGTAAGTGACCCATGAAAACCCAAGTGTCAAAACATACTCCTTTTAAAGTAAATGCCATAATGTGTGTGATAATTACCTCCAATCAGAGTAATTCTCTCCTGAGATTTCAACAGAGAAATATTTCATTCCCAGAGAGCATAATCTTACTGGGCAAAGACCAGTAGTAACCTACAGCTGGGGCTATCGAGGCCACCATATATTTCTTGGGTCTCTGTCTTAAAAGGAACAGTTTCACAGATTATGCAAAGAGAGTACATTAGTAAATGGAAATTGTTGAATTAGATCTTCGGAAAGAATTTTAACACTACAGTGCCACTTAGCACCCTGGTTTGGAGTTGCAGCCAGAAACCGTTTCACAAATGCTGTATAGAACTTTGATCTGATCAATAAACTGTTGTTGCACAGTTGGCCTCCCCCCCCCCCGCTGATGTTGTCGTTTCTGGTTACTATTGGATTGCATTTTTTATGTGTATTGATTCATTGTTTAAATCGCACTTCCCATAAATTTATTACACATAGAATAAAAATAATTTCAGACAATTTAGAAATTTCTTTTTTGCGGGATACACAAATTTGCACAAAATATTAGAGCAACAGGAAACCCTGTGGGGGTCACGTGCGCAAACTTCCTCGTTGACAAGTGTCGGGAAAAGGCAATCGTCGGATGTTATGTATAACTGAGATTGCACCTTACACATAGACTGTCTGTGTGTGTGTGCCATCTTTATACATGACCCCTTCTTTGTGCAAATCATTACATCCCAGTGCGTGTAACAGCATCTTCTACTACTAAACACCGCTTTTTGTGATGGGGGGGGGGGGGGGGGGTGTGTGAAAATTTCGGTGCGCGAAGCTTGACACAGGCTCAAATAATATACATGTGTAAAATTATCCCTACCAAACAAGTGTGAGCGTGCTGCAAATACAGTGTATACAAACAACTCTCTGCGCTTCTCCACATTTTAAGATGCCCTCTCATCGAGATCCTGTAAAGTAAAACCACTTTCTAAAAAATGCATTGTATATTGGTGTTTTATAAAACATAATCTTCCTCCTGATATCATGGGTTCACTGAATGAGGCCAGGAGAAAAACAGATCAATGGGCCCATGAAGTGTTCGAAGTGTTCTATTAATGCATTCCTAAGACAGCTTCATTTAGCAACTGACCTGCACCATCGATAAAGTATGTTGGACAAGCTAAGGTGCCAACTTCAGAACACAATGCACCTGTCCTTTACTTATTTTAGCAAGTTGATGGCTTGTGTTTTGCCACTCTAACCTTTGCGTAGGCCAAACCTGTGGCATATTCAGAGTTTTTAGGAGACTGCCGGGGGGAGGAGGTGGAAAGTTGTTTTCAAATTCCTGTGTTGTGGGAAACACCCACATCGCCCTTGGGCGTCCTTACCCAATTTTCCATGGGCGTCCTGGTTTGCACATGTATGTTTCTTTATGGGCTGCTATTGGGCACAGTATAGAGTGAACGTCACCTTTCCAGTCTGTTGCAGGCAGGCTGAGTAGTGTAGTGGTTTATGCCCATCTAGTGTTAGAAAGCTGCTTGGCACTAATTAAGCTTATGGCTGGCATAAATACTTTACGGAAAGCAAAAATAAAATATACCACTGTACAAACACAACCTGATGAGCCTCTAATACAGTGGGTTAAAACTGGTATTTATCATTAGTCTATAAGAGCATTCATACTAGGGGAGTTAAAGGAATGCCTCAAATCTGTTTGGTACAATGCTTATCTGAAAGATTAATTACCACAAACCTCTTATCTTTGGAGACTCTATGCTGTGATGTCTGGTAGAACATGATACACATGGACAATGGAAACAGCCATGTTCCACGCTGGAAGGCTACATGGGGGTAAATGGGGTGGGACCAAGTTTAAAATGGATACTTGATAATTACCAGTTTGTACGCAAAGTTGCGCGGGAATTGGTTGGCGCCACCCTGAAAGCCCCGCAATTATTTGTCAGACCCAGTTGACGTTTTCACCAACGAGATGGAATTGAGCGGTTTCTTTCACGATAATTAGAACTTTCCTCTAGGTTACCAGCTCTTTAAAGAATCTTCTGGAGTCATTTATGGATAGCAAGGCTTCCCACATATTTCAATATAGGCATAAATTATACATAATATTTTTTTTTTCTTCTATTTTTGTTTTGCTCCTTCTTTCTCTTTTTTTAAATATTTTATTATATTTTTTTCATGGAAAGTGTTTTGGTTTTTTTTTCCATGTTTATGGCAACTTTTAGAAATAAAATCTGTCATTTTATTATTTTGTTGTAAGTCAGTTTATGCATACACATTATTGTAGGTACTATTATGAGAGGTAAAACAGCCATGTAATACATTACAGGTCACTCCAGGAAAAGAGGGAGTTATATTCACACACACAGAAGGTGCCACTTACTGGTGACATAACTTGTTAATTGATCTTTGACACTTTCCATCCCACGCCAAGATAATTGGAAAGCAATTGCGTTTTTAAAATGTCCACTTTACATTCCATTGCCAAAAATAAAACCTTCTAGAAGCAGGGGAAATTGTCTTACGGAGCAGTCAAAACAGAGATTATCACATATTTAATAAAAACCCTTGGGTTGGCTTGAGACTTCGTAGAGACGGATTTCCATTCAGATGTCTTGTATATATATTTAGAACAGAACGATTATTATTTAAATGAGTTAAATCATTCCTGTCTTGGTGGTGGAACATGGTACTAATATTTGTTCATACTTAAGAAAACCATTTTAAAGCATACCTACCAAGTGTCTCTATCTAGGGGGGGGGGGGGGGCAGTCTCTGTTTCACAGTCACACCTTCAGCCTCTCCCCCAAAAATAAGTGTCCATCATTGGACATTTGAAATTTTGGAAGGTATGTTAAGGCTGGCAATTTTTGCCCATGGAGCATAAACAAACTGGTTGCCCATTTTGCACAGATGAGATGTAGAGATTGATAGACAGCCATAGATACATAGGTTGGACAGATATACTGACATAAGATGTAGAGATTGATAGACAGCCATAGATACATAGGTTGGACAGATATACTGACATAAGATGCAGAGATTGATAGACAGCCATAGATACATAGGTTGGACAGATATACTGACATAAGATGTAGAGATTGATAGACAGCCATAGATACATAGGTTGGACAGATATACTGACATAAGATGTAGAGATTGATAGACAGCCATAGATACATAGGTTGGACAGATATACTGACATAAGATGTAGAGATTGATAGACAGCCATAGATACATAGGTTGGACAGATATACTGACAGATGAGATGTAGAGATTGATAGACAGACATAGATACATAGGTTGGACAGATATACTGACATAAGATGTAGAGATTGATAGACCGACATAGATACACAGGTTGGACAGATATACTGACATAAGATATAGAGATTGATAGACAAACAATAGGATAGAAAGTACTTAGAAAGTGATTTTTGCGGCCCTCCAGCTGTTTCAGTACAACATCTAGCATAATGTGCTGTCTGGGTTTTTTTTTTTATGACATCACCTGTAGCTAGGGTTGCCACCTTTTTCTTCAAAAAAATACCGGCCTTGCTGGTGCCTCCATAGACTTAACATTGGCGTCAAGCCATTTTTTTACCGGCCTGCCGGTAAAATACCTGCCAGGTGGCAACCCTAGCTTGATTTGCAATTTTACTGCTTTTCAACAGGAAATGTCTACTTTTATTTATCAAGCCAGAGGTGATGTCATAAACACGAGACCCCCCACAGACACATTTAAAACAAATTTGTGTCTTAATTGTCTCATATCTGAGACACAGCAGCTCCTGGTTGGGGCTTCTCTGATTGCTGAATGTGAGGGTCTCTTGCTGCTAGCGCAGTGAGAGACCCTCATTTTTGCAAAAACGAGAGGCTCACTATGCATTAACAGAGAGAGACGGTCGCCGACCAGACGGCTGCCTGCTTCCTATGGAAGAATGGCAGCTGCCAATCAGAGGATAAGCCGGCGCTTACTATCAAAAGTACACGCCAGTTCATCCTCACACTACGAACAACTAATATTTCGCGTGTGCTCCTATATTAGATTGTAGAGATTGTATCTTATATATAGATTTTTATTTCTTCATGATCATCGAAATCATTAGATAATTACAATAATTACATATTAAAATATAAGTAAAATAATAATCATTCTATTTTGAAGGCACACATGTCCCACAGTTTAATTTTTCCTTTTTCTAGTAGATTTTTTTTTCAAATTTTTCTCCCCACAAAAGCAGTATTGCTTTGTTTTATCATCTTTTTGTATGTGGAGTTTTCTGTTAAGACATCATCTCCCCAGCTCTACTCAACATCCATTCCCTGCAACCATTTATAATGGAAAAAAAATACATATTTAGGACACATACACCAATCTACAATTTTTTTTATTTTTTTTTTAGTAAGTCTGGCACAACTGTATAAAAAATATATACCTCTGTATATTTGCTTTGGTTCTGACACGTAAGAGCCATTTAAAGGCACAGAACACAAAATAAATGTTATTGCTCGAATTCCTTTCATAATTGGAAGCACAGGCAGGAATATAAGTGGTTGACCTTCGCTGTTCGATTGTAAGAACTCTCTGCTGTTCCTTTGATATAAGACGCGTCAGAACTCTAATACATTTATGCTGAGGCTCCTTACATCACAGGATATATTAGATGGCTCTGCATTCACTGGCCTTTAATCATGGGATTACCCAAGGCTTTCAGAAACAGTCCTCTATCACCCCACTCTTCAGCTGCTGCTAAACATATTGCACATCTCTGCGAGTCTCACTGATACAAGGCTTAGTTCTCCCAGATGTGCTTGCATAGCGGCTAAAACAATTTATATGCGGGTAACTTGAGTCACCTATAGTACAACCAGAGGAGGGATGGGCAATATGTGGCCTGGGAGGGGGGCATAAACCAATATATTGGGCCATGTTGCAATTTCATCATCCTACCTGTGAGAGAGAGACAGATAGAAGTAGCGAGACATGCTGGCAGATATGTTTACAGATAAAGTGCAGAGATTGATGGAAACCAGACAATTGGACAGAAAGATTAAAAAATAAAAAAGTGCTACCCACTGGCACATTGTAAAAAGTGATGGAGACCCAGTCTATTGAGTCAGATTAGAGAGCAGCCTGGGGGCAAATGCCCCTCTGCCCCCCTCTCCCTCCCTTGAAAGCTTTCCCCTGAGTAAAACACACTGCTGTACATATTAAAAAAAAAAAATCAATGTTTATAAAGAAAAATATTGTGTAACAATTGTATGCATAGGTTAAAAGAAGTGTATTATTTGTGTCTGTGAAGCTTCGTAATTATGACATTACATTGTAGCTTAATTACACATATCCCACATATTTCAAACATATCGATTCGCTGGCATTCCTGAAGTTTAGGTGAGGGAACCTCCGTAACACAGGGCTTGAATTATTTTGGGGTCTGCCTTTTAAAAAAAAAAAATTATTAGCCAGGTGTAGGGATATCAGAAACCATGTTTGTTTGAAGTATGGCAATTTGATTTCTTGTGTTTTTTTGGTATTTGTTTGTTTTGTATTGTTTAGGGATCGTTGTATGTGTGTGTGTTGTTCAATGGTTTATCGCCTGGCAATAATGTACTGCAAGTAAGGCAAATTGTGACCACAGTACACACCTCCCAACTGTCCCTCAGGACAGTCCCGCTTTCCCACGCTCTATACCTCTGTCCTGCTTTTTGGGATAGAGGTAGAGCTCAGTGGGACAGCGGGGCTCAGGACCACAATCCCGCGGTCCTGTTGGCATTCTCCGGTGTCCCAGACACCAGTCAATGTTTACTGGGCATGCACAGCATTGTTGACAGGCGCAGAAGCCAGGATCAAAAATGGGTGGCAGTGTTACCGCACATGAGCGGGAGCACTGACAACCCTGTGTCCCGCCCCCTCCCCAGAGTACGCCCCACTATGTCCAGATTTGCCGGGGGGGGGCAAAGTTGGGAGGTATGACAGTATGCAATAGAGATTGTGTTGATTTTCTCATGTCAAAGAAATAGAATGTCTGGAATTTCCCCCGGGAAAAGTTACTTTTACTTTACCTTCATCACCTTTGCCACGTACTAAGTTATCCTGCCGACCTAGAAAACAGTTACCCTCCTTCACAGCTAAAGTTTCAAAATGGCAGCATTATTAGTCAGGGATTGCTACAGTATAATTTGATTTGTTTTACCTGCACATAAACAAAACAAATATAACAAAACCTGATAGTTTACCCGTGGAAACAAATTTAAACCAGTAAAGGAACAAACAACATATGATTTTAAAGGGACAGTATCACCTAAACATTGCTTATTGCTGAAAATGATCTATGCATTGTGTTTTACATCTCTGTGGAGTCTACGATTTATGACATCACTAGTGGCATAATATTCAAATTACACACTTCCCACTTGAATCCAGTGAAAAAAAGGGTGATTTTAATGAAGGAATAAAGGTGCACACGAACATAGGGAATTTGCAAACACTTATTCATAATCACAAGCACCTGAATCGTGGAAGTGGTACACCATACTTACTTTGCCAGTGGGGGTGAGTCTGGATTCTTTCCCATCAGGAGAGTGTGCTTCTCTTGTTCTTAATTTGCATAGCAAACCACAGGTGATGTCATAGAAATGAGACCCCGCAGATACCTTTTTAAAACTCAGTTTGCTCCTAATTTAGGCTTTTTTTTTTTTTTCCAGATATATTTTATTAAAGATATATTTTTACAATAACTTTTACAATGAAAGATAAAATACCATATATGTTATACATAAAAACAGCAAATATCTATGTATCCAGTCCATATTTAAATCAATTGATGAAAGTATTGATCAGGCACTTTATAGTCAGTTTTCATTGTGATAACATATTGGTATGAATTAAATATGCAATAAAATTACAATGTTAATAAATATAACAAAATATTGAATTTTTTTTAATTTAGCCATTTGCTTGCAATACTGGTAACTCAATCATTTATTTATTTTTATTCTCTACATGCACAGTAAAACAATGATACTGTCCCTTTAAGATCCAGCAACCTCTCTTGCTTTGGTTGCTGAGTCTTACCTGATGCTCATCCAGCCAAATCTGTAACACACACAAAAATTAATAACATGTCTAACAGGAATGGTACATTTAGATATTCTCTTATATGGTACTCATTTTATCCAGCTCTGAGGGATTACGTGAACCCCACCACCAGGAATCAAACCTTCTGAACCGTCAACAGGGTTCTATTTGTTACAATAATGATGTAGCCAGACATAGATCTGTCTAAAAACCAACTAATTGAAATACATTGAATTTTGTTTATTGGAACATCAATATGGTCTGTAAACCTGGCTGTAATACAAAATTACTGTCTGTAAATTTCTTGATTATTGATTCTAATAAATAGCACTTACTAAAAAGATAAAAACCGAGTTACTACCAATTGTAATTGTAGAAAATAGTCCTCAGTAGGACAAGAGGCATTGCCACCTGTGTCTGTGACTCAAGCAGTACAGAACTGAACGGTCGTAGACATTTTTTCCAAGATGGCGTCAGTCTTGCCATCTTGTTCTATTTGTTTTTTTTTTTTTTTTTTTTGCTTGCACGTGTTTAGTATAATATTAATTCGTCACTTCTCACAGGAATCATTTTCATTTTGAAACTGGGATACTCGTAGCTGGCATGAATGGCAATTAATTCTCCCTGAATATCCCAGTCCCAGTTGGAGGCCCGCTCTGAATAGACTCAAACCCCCTTGTACAACATTAACTCTGAACCGCCTCTGCTTCCGTTTTTAATTAGCAAGCCAGCAAAATTTAGCTTATTGTGAAATTTCGGGGTCTTTGTCCCGAGCGATATCTTAAGGTTTCTTCTGTCTTCTTGCGACAAGGCTGTTCACTTTGCCTCTTTTTCCAGGATGCGTGGGATTAATTCCATTGTCCTGGGGGTCTTTAGAGCCAGCTGCCTACATGAAGTGAAGATTAGGTGGCCCATATTAAAACATTTAAGATGAAGTCCAGGATTTGGACTTTGCATAAGTCTGAATCAAAAGGGGAATAAATTGCAGGGCTGCTTCGTGTCATCACAGGAACAATTCGTTTTAAAAAATAGTTTGAAGAAGTTGAAGCCTCAGGGGACCATTTATGAAACTCATTTCTGAGGGGCCAATTTTTTTTAAAGTGATCTAATCAGGAGGAACATTCCATTGGTCTCCATGGAGACTGCTCCACGTTTTAGAACTTTGCACCCACAATTGGCTTTTATAAGTAACACCCACTGAGTCTCATTTACGCTCTACAGCTTTTTCTCGGCCGGTTTAACTGGGGGTTTTTTGCGCATGGACGCTTATAAGAACTTACAGTGGCCAACCCTGAACTACGCGGATTGTTAATCTGTAAACCTCCCAACATTCTAAACGGCCAGAGAGGTTTTAGCGGATAGACACTGGGGGAGTCGAGGGGGTGACTAGTTGTAGGCCAGTTCCAAGAATCAGGCGGGTTTTATAACCTCTAGATATTTAATTTGTTTGAACAAACTCATTTATAAACACTGTTACTAGGGTTGCCACCTGGCTGGTATTTTACCGGCAGGCTGGTAAAAAAAAATTGGCATCACGCCAATGTTAAGTCTATGGAGACAGTACCAAGGCCGGTATTTTTTTTTTTTTTTTTAAGAAAAGGTGGCAACCCTAACTGTTACTGCAGTTTAAATCTTCATTATTGTGCGTTTTATGGCTCTGGTGCTCAGGGTTCAAAAAGAGAGACTGTCTCTTTAAAATCTGTTTTAAATATGTCAGTCCTGTCTCCTGTTTATTGTTTTTATTTTTTTTCGTGTGCAAATTAACTACATCAATGACAAACATTTTATGAGTCTCCTTCTATTTACCTCCAGTCATATATACTATCGATCTGTCCCTGCTGCACTAGTTTTAAGGAAAGTTAGAAATGTTTCAAAACACACCGGATAACCAGCCAATCGGGAAGAGAAAACCTGGTACATGTTTTTAAATACAGTGGGGCAGGGAGTGTTAAGCACTAGAAGAGGATCTGTTATACATAGTAGAAGATATACATTTTTTTCTTGTCTATTAATAAAGAAGTTGCTTCCAGATCCCTTTAAGTTGTGTTCGCCCCTTGTATGTCCCATGTCTGTTCCTTTGTTAATAGCAACCCATCTCTCACTTCACCAAATAAATATCCTGCCTAAGCACAGATGTGACTGGAATTTAAACTGTCTAGCAGGCTGCAAAGTAACAAGCCAAGCAAAGATATCCCAAATTAACGTTTAGAGCCCATTAAGTTACTGTGCTGCCATTATGTGTGCACTGTAATCCAAATATTGTCTTTAATGTGTAGAGAATTTTTTTTAAAAATGATTGAAAATGATCTATACATTGTGTTAGCAAAATTGCAACCAAAGTAGGAGAAAAATGTGTCTCCAGTTTATGACCTCACCTGTAGGGTTGCCACCTTTCTTCAAAAAAATACCGGCCTTGGCACTGTCTCCATAGACTTAACATTGGCCTGATGTAAAATACCGGCCAGGTGGCAACCCTACTCACCTGTGGCTTACAATGAACAGCTTGTCAGTAGAAAATATGTAATTTGCATATTAAGCCAGAGGTGATGTCATAAGCAGCAGACTCCACAGACACATTTAAAACACATTTTTCTACTAATTCAGGCATTTACTTGGAATTTTGCTAACACAATGTATAGATCATTTTCAATAATGTTTCATTCTCTACCTTCACAGTAAAAACAATATTTAGGTGATACAGTTCCATTTAACTACTTACTTGCCACATATACTGAGCAACACAATGGGAGCTTTTCAGCAAAAGGGAACTTCAAAGACCAGTCATTAATATCCAATTCTGGAAAAAAAAATCTCCAACTAGCCTATCGTTCCAGCTCCTCTACCGATGCCAGATATGTGCAGTTCCCTTGTCAGTTCGGTTTTGGCGAATACACATTGGCCCTGGTAATACGTCTTGCGCATCCAGATTTAACAATTGCTCTGTCCGTTTAAAAATCAAAGGGTTAAGTCTTCCGATGCCCGAGAATACATAAAGTGGGAATTGACATGTAATTAAACATATGTTAATAGGTGATTCATTACATTTCAGTGATTCATTACATTTCAGTGATTCACAGGGCTGGACTCTGATGATTGAGAAAGGCTTATCAGTTTTTAGTTGGTTGTAATCGGAGATTTTGTTCTATGTATTTATGATTAAACCAGTGATACCAGTTCGTTAAGATGAGTTTCGTAAAATCCATGCAGAAGGATGGATGTGACTGGGAGTCATTGGCAACAATTTAGTACTTACATAAGCCATTTACAGCAAGATAAGTGTGTTGGAATTTAAACAAACAATTGTGTTTGTTCATATTATTACTGGGGGGCTCTGTGACACAATGCACACAACACACATTATTGTGAGAATTATTGCTGTGAAGCTCTGTAATACAGACTCACATACACTACATAGAAATGTGAGTGTTATTTCTGTGGAGCTCCTTAATACACACGGCATATACATGTGAGTGTTATTGCTGTGCATTTTTGTGACCCACACATACACTTCAAACATTACTGTGAGTGTTATTGCTATGGAGGTTTTTGATACACACCACACATTATTGTGAATTTTATTGTGGTGGAGCTCTGTATGGCACTCACACACTGTATATGAATGGGAGTTTTATTGCTGTGGAGCTCTGTATGGCACTCACACACTGTATATTAATGGGAGTTTTATTGCTGTGGAGCTCTGTTATACACTCACACACTGCATATTACTGCAAGTTTTTTTGCTGTGGAGCTCTGTAATACACTCACACACTGTATATTCATGTGAGTTTTATTGCTGTGGAGCTCTGTAATACACTCACACATTTTATATTCATGTGAGTTTTTTATTGCTGTGGAGCTCTGCAATACACTCACACACTGCATATTACTGTGAGTTTTATTGCTGTGGAGCTCTGTGATACAGTTATTCTGAGATTCTAGAAAAGAGGGACGTCGGGGTAAGGAAAATGGAGAAAAATGTAAGGGGCTCCGATAAATTAGAATTTGGCAAAAGATGTAAGCAATGCACACAGCATACATGGATTGTGTTCGATTTTTGTACATATTACATTTTGTTTTCATTGTGTTTACCTCAAGCAGCTTCCCAGTAGCAAGCATCTCTCTATAATTCAGTATCATCTGCAGTTGGAGGAATGTGATGTTTTAGTCTCATTGTATATCTCATATGTACCAGTTACTGTGTCTAGCAGGGGGCCAACTGTTGGAGACAGCAAGGCATTTTGGCAATCTTATACTCCACCATGGGGTCTGTTACCATCTGCACATCTCATAACTCTTCACTGGAGCCCTGTAACAGATTAGTATTGTGGTCTGTCATCCAGAATTGTAATCCTCTCATGTTGATTCAGATCTTAAAGTGCTACTGTCAGTCACTTGCTGCTTTTTCAAAAGAAAACAAATCTCTCTATATATTTATGGCAAAAAACGTAGGCTTGCTCAATGAGAGTTATGTATAAATATAATGTCTGGGGCAAAGTTCTAAACGGGATCTAATGAGCAGGAACATTCCATTGGTATCCATGGTGACTGCATCACTTTTACATTTTTGCACCACAGTTGATCTCTATATATAATCCCAAATGTATTGTGGGTGCACACTCAATTGCACCCTGTTTGCCTACATAGACAAAAAAACAACTTTTTTGCTGGAAGTTTTATCTTATGTATTTATCTATGTGGGATACTGTGTACGGTATTTGAAAGAGACTGCAGCATTTACTTGGAATGTACCACTCCTAGGTGACCCTGACCAAGTCAGAGTTATTTAATTATCAGATATGTGATAGACTGTAGATCTTGCCCCACAGCAGATTAGGCGAAGCATGCAACCTTCTCAATATGATACACGTTTTACAAGGATGCTCAGTACAATTTGAGACATCATAGGTCACATTTTGACTTAATAGATAATAAACACAATATATACTGGTCATACTGACATATCACTAAGAGAATAATGAGTTGGGGGGCAATAAAGCTGTGTATTCCATGTTACTTGATATTTACTGCCAAGGATCAAGTACTTGTGGTGGGTCTGTGATTACCATTTTAGATGTTTACTTTGTTGCTGTAACTTAGAACTAATTACCAGTAATAAATCTATGGTGGGGACGAAAGGAGGGAGTGAACTAAGTATCTGTCTTCCAGTACTGTATGATCTCTGGAATCTGTCATTCATACTCCGGTCCGAATGTCAGCTTTCCAGTCTGTGAATGAGACTGATTTATAACACTTTCCCAGAAACATCTGCATTTCTATTGAACTCTAAACCATTTAAGTAATGATGGGGGTAAAGGTGATGGGGAAAAAAAAACACTCCACCTGAAATCCAGTGGGTAGCTGAGGCATTATCAAACACAAATCTTTACACACTAAACAAGCCAGAAGAGACCTTCTTTTTCCACAGAAATCACACATTCCCAGTGCTGCCACCACTGCAAAGGATTCTGGGTAGGCCTATGCAATCTGATCAACAATGGTCACCTTTTTTACATAAATCCATATTAAATGCCTGCATGGATCCTGTAGACCAGTGATGGCTAACCTCGGCACTTTAGAGGTTTGGAAACTGCATGTGTCATGATGCTCACGTAAGGCCTAAGGCTGACTGAGCATCATGGGATACAGAGCTCCTAGTGATTTTTCAGCACCAGGATTAGCCAGCAATGTGCTAGATGATGCCAAACCACATCTCTCATAATGCTCAGCCGACCTACGACTGCTTATGAGTATATCTGAATGCATACTAGTAGTGCATCTCTTGTTAAAGAGTTAAAATAGCGGTGGTTATATATTATCTGATAATAGATTAAAAAATGCTTTAAAAAAATAAAGGTGGAATCCTAGTTGCGTTGGAGGGAGGGATAAAGGATTACCCCTGAAAAGATGGGACTGCAAGCAACAATGCTGAGATGCTTTGATGTCCTTTTTTTTAAAAAATGACAGGAGATTTCTGTTTCTGGTAGCAGTAATGCAAGAAAGTGAAATGACTAATTAGTCTAGAGCGGAGAAATAAAGCTTTGGAAAATAAGAACACATTTATTTAACTGTCTGCATCTGACGGGGGTTTATGGTGCTAAATACTTCCGGATGTGCTGCTGTGTTAACTGGTATCCATTTCTCTGTAACTAGACACACACATTCATCTTCCTTTTCTCTGTTTCCCTTCTGATAGCGGTGTTTGATTGGAGAATATGTTGGATTTGATCTAATATGCATACGTTTGCAAGCGACGCTGGTAGCATTCCCATACGGGTATTTAATACAATTCAATAGAAAATGCAAACCCTGGGTCTTCAGGAAAACTTACCATCAATTTTACTCTCACTGTATCTTGCGTCAAGAATATATCTTCACACAAATTATTATTTATTTACCCCCCGAGATCAAAGCGTCAAACGATGTGTAACAATTGGTAAAAATAAATAAACTCCACGCTTTACCCCTTGTAAAACAAGTACATTTTTAAATAAAATTTAATCAGGGAGGGTAAACCAGTGGCCATCCATAGGCTGACAGAGGAGTATGGGAAATGTAGTCCTGCAACTTCCCCAGGATGCATGTGGCCCCCAAGGGTCAATGTTATTCATATATGCGATAAGCAGCACTATAATAAGCAGTGTAATTAAAGTCAAAACCGACTGGCATGAGGCGTTCTTCTGGTTTTTGTCCTCTCCCCTCTGCTTTGCCAAACATTTATCCATGAATATAGAACAGATCTGCTGTGTGAGCATCTATCATTGTTTCCCAAAAATCTGTTTTGTCTTTTATGGTGCATGGTTGCCTGTTGCATGCAGCTGAAGAGAGGTAAGCCCAAATGATGTTTGGTTTTGTTTGTTTTTTAATCATTTTTATTTTTCTCCATTTGTGGATTGTGGAATTTGTTATGTGATTCAGTTCATGCTTACTTCCTTTAAAAATTATATCAGGAAGTATTACTTTACTGAGAGGGTAGTGGATGTATGGAATAGCCTTCCAGCGGAAGTGGTAGAGGTAAACACAGTGAAGGAGTTTAAGCATGCATGGGATAGACACAAGGCTATCCTAGATATAAGATAGGGAACTGGGGACTAATAAAAGTATTTAGAAAATTGGGCAGACTAGATGGACCGAACGGTTCTTATCTGCCTACACATTCTATGTTTCCTTTCCCGGGTTCCTTCCTGTCTTGCTTTATGGTGTTGTATGGATCAAGACCCGCAAAATTTAGATCAATTTTATTTTTCAATTAAAGCTAAGTTGGTTATTTCAAAATACTAATAAAAAAGGTTCCAGTACCTGTGTTTTTGCAGAGTGCAAAACAGAAATATTCAGAAGGAAACTGATTTTCATTATTGAGGATCCAAAAAAAAAAAAAAATAATAATCTTGTGGATGCTTAGCGCTAGACTTTAGGCACAGAGTGTCACACTGTGAAGCAATCGGGCAACAAGAATAGGCCAAAAAAAAAAAAATCTTGTTTGCGAGAAGTGAATGGAGAACACTTTCCTGGTTCTTGGTAGTATTCCACTCCAGTGGTAAAGGAGGTTAAACCAGTCAGGCTTCCAGGTCAGCGTCATGCACAGATAAAACTCTGTGGAGCAGTGCTTCACTGCACTGAAAAGACATGGAAAGAAAAAAGGTTCCAGGATTAGTGTGTAGGACGGGCCTGAATGCTTTCACTGGAAACCTAACAAGATGGTGTAACCAGCACATTACTGTAAAGTGAGCCTGACGTGGCTTGTTTTATTGTACAGGACAACGCTTGCATTATATGTATCTGTTTATTGAATCATGCACGCTTAGGGTCTCACCTGAAGAATCTTCAGGTTTAACATGCTATGGCCAGGTCTACACAAATAGAGGATATGGTCTATCTGGTTGGGGCATTAGGTTTTTCACTGGACTACACAAGTTAGTTAAGTGGTCTCTGTGGCACATTTGTGAAACGCATTGGGTCACCGGGTGTAAACGTCAGGATTTATTTTGACCTGTTGTAAAATCCTCATGCTTATACATGCTTGAACTCCTTCACTGTATTAACCTCTACCACTTCTGCAAGGCTATTCTATGCATCTACCCAGTAATATATCTTACACAAGACACTCGCCTAGGGCAGCACTTGGCAGAGGGTGTTAAAGCACACTTCTGGTGATTCAAACATTTCCACTCCCTCCCCCACCGTTCAGCAAGCTTTAGCTCCTTCCAATTAATTGGGGTGATGGGGGCATGTAATGGACGTGGTGGGGTATGAAATGGGGGTGATGGCTCATTTAGTGTGTATGCAATGTGGGTGATGGGGGCATGTAATGGGGTGATTGGGCATTTAATGTGTGTGCAATGTGTGTGATGGGGCATGTTGTGGGTGATGGGGCATGTCGTAGGTGTGCAACATGGGGGGCCCAAATTTTGTTTGCCTAGAAGAGCACAAAACCATGATACATCACTGCATCTACCACCCTATCCATCAGTTAGTATTTTCTGATGTTACTTTTAAACCCCTCACCCTCTAATTTAAGACTATGTCCTCTTCTCTTGGTAGATTTCCTCATATCAATATATTATGAACCATTACCATATTGATTCCCATTTACATGTTCTATCATATCCTTCCTCTAAACTATATATGTATTAAGATCATTTAGACTTTTTTTTTTTTTCTTTTATGAACCATTTTAGTGTCCTTTCGCTGGATTCTGTATCCTGTATTTGTACCTTTTTGTAGTTTCAGATGCGTAGTATAGATCTTTCCTACCCCAATCATACAAAAATGTAAATAAAAAAACCTGTAGAAATGGAAGAAACTTTCTATCCATTGTATTTAAAACATGAATACTGACTCCTAACATTTTGTGTGTGTGTGTGTGTGTATATATATGTATGTATATATATATATATATATATATATATAATTATTTTTTTTCTGGCTCATTAGAAATAGGGAAAAAAACTGAACAATAGCAATTAAATCTCTTTTGCTTTCAGATATATTGTAAATACAAGGTATCATTTGGAGATAGTACATTGTTAAATGGGTGTTCTTATTTTGGAGGTGGCCTCTCTAAATGACTTATATATACCGCTGTTTGTGTGTGTGTTTTCTATTGAAGTCTACTCTTGTATGGTATACTTTTTTTTTTTTTTGGCTATAAGCTGAGAGCAAAGGCGTCATTGTTGATGGAGAAGACATGTTAATCAGTGAGTGGCTGGAGTCTTTGCAGGCAGCTGTCTGTCTTTTCAGCTCTTGCTGGGCACGCCTTCTCTCTAAAGACCTTACCACAATCGGTTCTTATCTCTTTAAAGAAAGGCTCTGCTCACCAAGCGGGGATTTTGTTTTATCAAAACAAACCACTCGAGCAGGTTCCCCTCTGAAGGCACGCTGACCCTGGAGCAGGGCACAGATGAGTTCAAAAAGACCCATTAGGAAAATACTGCTTAGAAGGAGAAAGGGGGGTGGTTAGGGGTAGAAAGCAGTCAGCCATAGAACACCGACTGTGCTACACCGCATTTAAAGTGAGCCTGTTATGGAATATGCTTTATTAACAGAGCATGCAACAATTTATTTGTGTGCAATGTTCACATAGATCATGGTCTTAAAGGAAAACTGTAGCAAAAACCTAAGTACTGTTTAACTGAAAGAGTGTAGAAATTTGAAATATAAATTTTATTGAAAGAATATATAATATGTACCGTATTAAGCCCTATTTGCTCTGTATAGCTGTAATAGGGGGCAGACATGTTGTTTAGAATCTTAGGGCAGTTCTCCATTCACCTTGGTTCAGATGAAGGAAGATCTGACCGATCTGACCCAAGATTCTAAACAACATGTCTGCCCCCTGTTAGAGCTAAACAGAGCAAAGAGTGCTCAATAAGTTACATTATTTATATTTTCATTAAAACATTTCCATGCAAACTATCTACACGTATTGCAATATTTCAAATAAACATTAGTTTAAAAAGCACTATTTTTTTTCTTTTCTTTTTAAATAAACGTTAATTTATCTAATTAAAGCTGCACTGTGTAGCCAGAATGAAAAATGAAATGGAATTCCATCTAATTATATGCCACCTTTTAATTTACTGAGAACTTATCTGTAGGTGTCGTCTGTCAGTAATCTTGTTAGTACTCCCTTCCAGTGATTCTTATATGTTGCACCCTGATCAGTTCGTTCTCTTGCCTGATTTAACCTGTTCATTGTGCTAGAGGCTAGAACCATTCCCCCCCCCCTTGGTAGGCAGAATTCAGAGAATTGAGGAGCACTATGTAGAGTGCACTGGACTTAACAAGGTTGTCACCACTTGACTGATCTACTGCTCAAGGGCTTGTTTCTCTAGCCCAGCTGTCCTTCCACCTGCCCTTAGAATGCCCTGCAGCAGGGACTCTGTCTAGATTCATCTAGAAAACTCTCCAACGCCTATTGCAAGATGAAGAAACTATCCCATTATAATCCGTATTGAAGTGGCCTTGCATTAATTCATCTGTGACCACCTGATGGTCTACTGGACAGAAGTGGCCCCAAAACAAATAATACTCTTCTGAGAATACCACAAACTTTCTGTTACATTATTTTGGAATTTATATTGTAACAATCTTGGCAAACTCCGGTAGTTACAAGTCTCCCTGTGAGTTACCTTGATTGCAATTTCAGAGGCAGACATTTGAGTAGTTTAATTGCCTATGAAGCCACTGCTGATGTCATAAACAGGAGACACTGTTTAGAAAAACAAAACAATCTCTTCATACATTTTTTTTCTTAGTTTTGTTTGTTTTGGGGGGTTTTTTGTGTGTATGAGAGGAACAGGTTTCAAGAACTTGATTTATTTTAACTCTTTAATACTGATAGGTTTGCAACATTTTAGCAGGATCTGGGCTCTGGTTTTGTTTTTCCTGTTTTCCCTTTTCATTGCTTCAATTCTTTTCTGGGGCTGGAAGGAAAATTGGGCATTTAGCAGTGGGGGAAAAAAAAAAACCATTTTATCACTGTGATAATTATTCAGACATGTTTGGTCCTCGGGGGGGTTGTATGCTGACAGGCCTTCTGAGCAAAGCAGAAATATGTATAAATATCATGTCCTGACAAAAAGTGTTTGACAGGAGGCATAAGCAGTGTCTAAATCTCCGCACTATTCTACAGCTTCATGTTTATTTTAAATATCCAAATAGGTAAAAAGCTCATTTTAAAATCAAGGTCACGTGTAGGTAAAATAAGTAAACTCTCGATTTCTTATGTAAACATTTTTGGCAACTTTTCTTTTTTCCGTTGATTTTATTTTCAGGCTATTTTAATGATTCTGCAACTTTATTGCTAAATAAATAGAACAATGGTGGTCATTTAAATGACAAGTGAAGTTTTTTTACACTAATATAGAAGCACAAGTAAAAAAGCTTAATGCCCCTAGTCTGAGGTTAAGTTGGCATGCCAGTTTCTCTCTCTCTCTCTCTCTTTCTCTCTCTCTTTCTCGTCAGCGAGCACCAGGCTCTCCACTGGGTTCTGCCTCACAGCTGAGGCAGATCCAAAATGAAAGATACGCGCACGGTTTACTTGGGGGAAGATGGGAACGGGGGACTAATAAAAGTACTTAAAAAAAATTGACCGAATGGTTCTTATCTGCCGACACATTCTATGTTTCTATGATGGAAACAATTTTTTTTTTTTTTACCCTTGCTTCCTCCATTATTTTTTTAACCCTTTTTTTTTTTTTTATTTTTTTTTAAAGTAAGCAAGGGTTTTTAAAAAAAAGTTTAATTGTCTTTTAATTAACCATGTAAATGTAAGTGATCTTTTGGTGGAGCCCAATTTACAATAACTTGAAAAGGCTTGTTCTCTAATCTAGGAAAGTTAATTAAAAGTGAAGCATGTGTTTTGACTGAGGCTTGCCAATTTGGATTTAAGCTGACAAGCATGTGGTGCTGTAGGCCATTCTCAAACTTCTCAGTATTGTGCTGGAAGTCTCGAGTCTGACTGCATATTCTGGTGACTGCGAAAATGCTTCACTCCCCACCCGGAGCTATCGGTAGCCTGATGCCTTATGGGAAAATTAGAATTATCACACCTTAATCTTAAAGCACAGCTGTCAGTCAAACTTGGGAAAAGTGCAGCTATCACCATAGAAACCAGTGGAATTTTAAACTAGTAAACATTTTTTTTGCACAGAATTGTCCTTAATATCCTTAAACCTCACTGATAACTCTGTGGCATAATCACAGGCAATATTTATTTATTTTTTAAAACATTTGGTTAAACAAGAGTAAGCATGATTGCCAAGATATAATAAATGATGAACTACCATTGTAGGGAGACGGTAGAATTCAGATTGTCCAAATGAAGGGCATTGATAATACTAAAACTTTTTAAAACATTGTTACATGTCTCTCAAGCTGATTACGTACAATAAGCATCATTCTAACTGGATACATTACTTGTAGGACTTTAAATCTATGTAGCATGTTTTATATAGAATGACCTCACATTTCTGTTCTATTCAGGGACTGCTTACTTCTAGTGCGGTAAAGGGTAAAATAAAGATTATAAGACAAGGCTTGCCACGTCGGCCATTTTTTACCTGCCTGTAAAGATGTTCATTTAGGCTTGTGAAATCTGAGACTGTGTTTACTGTCACACCTTCTTATAGCAATAGTTTACTGGTTAGTGTCAGAGTGAGAACACCATACATAACCTGTCAACATAATTGGCTTATCAGGGGAGGTTTTTATCACCATTAAAGTGAAAGGCTTCTCTTAATGCTGACGTAAAAAAATAATGACCTGATAATACAAAACACTAACATTAACAAAGTAAGGTACCTTTAAATGTGTCAAAAAGCTGAAGGATTTAAATAATACTTTTCAGCTCTGAATTTAGATATTGCTGCTTTCTCAAGCTGTAAAAATGTAGGATTTTTTTTTATCAGTATAAAGTTGTTTTTTAGATTGTAAGCTTTAGAGCAGGGCTGTCTGTCTCATGTATCATTCTGTCTGTTCCTCGAAAGTAGTCTGTAATTCCCTTTTATGCTATGTACCAAGGGGTCTAGGACACTTGTTCGCCGCATCTTCATCGCTGACAGTTCAGCGCGGCAGTTAGAACGCTGAACTGTCAGCAATGAAGAATATCGAGGCCGTTTCATCGCGGCTGCGGCTATGTAAGAGCTGACAGTTCAGCGCTGAACTGTCAGCTCTTACAAATGTAAAAGTAAAACGAAAATAACCCCCCTAATAAATGATTCCCAAACCCCAATACTAAAAATAACCCTAATACTAACCCCCGACCCCTAATACTAACCCCCTAAACTTAATACAACTATGCTCAAGAAGGGATAGCTTTTTATTGGTGACTGATGGCCATAGTGGTTATGATGAAGTCTGGCTATACGAGAAAGCAGTGTCGTAGGCTCATTGTCTTAGGGTGATGGTGGCATGTAATGGGGTGATGGAGCATTTAGTGTGTATGCAATGTGGATGATAGGGGCATGTCGTAGGTGTGCAACGTGGGTGGGGGGGGTGCCCAAATTTTGTCTGCCTAGGGCAAAACCAAGACACACCACTGCTCTACACTATATTAAAGTTATATTTAATAATTCCATTAACATTTGCAAATTCTGTGCCTCCTTCTATCCCAGATTATCTCACGGAAGAGCCAGCCGCGCTTGAGGAACTTGTGTTTGGAATTGGAGACACCATCGAGTTGTCCTGCAGTGCGGAAGATTCGTCCATGTCTACCTCGTGGTTAAAAGATGGGATTGTCATTTTTCCGAACAACAGAACGCGTACGAGACAGAACCTTCTGAAGATCATCAACGTATCCTACCACGATTCTGGGATTTACAGCTGCCGCCTGTGGCCTTCCACTGAGATTTTCCGCAATTTTACCATCCGAGTAGCAGGTATAAACATTATATTAATTACAGAGGCTTTTCTGTATTTTTGTAAAATTACTTTGGGGACAGTTATTTAGTGAACCAGACAGTAATAGGGACAGTTTTGCATAGTAACTGCGGGACATTCAGCAAATGTTGTTGGTGAATATGGGGTCCGTTTAATTGGTTCTATACATACAGTTACTACGAATGTAAACACAGAACAAGCATCCAGTAGTCAAATCCATTATTTCTTCTCTTCATATTACTCTCTTACACAGTGTTTATCAAATCCAGTTCACAATCAGCCACCACAGGGTTATACACCTGCACGACCTGGGTGTTGCAAATCTGGGATGTTGAGATTTGGGGGATTGAGCTTTAGGCTTAGAGACCATTGTTCTAATAAACTTTAAAAAAGAAGGTTTGCAGGTTACATTCTCGAAGGTGGAGCAGTGACCATGGAATGTTCATGTTTATAGTTCTACTTGGACAAGTCTTTTTTTTTTTTTTTTTTTTAACCAAGTTAAAAGTTGTATTATTGTGAGAGATCTAAAACCACTATCTCTACCTCCTTAAAGCTACCTCCATATTACCAAGTTCAAAGAAAGATTCTGTTAAACCCCAATTTTTTATTTTTTTATTTTTTTTTTTACTTTCGTTTATAAAAAGGTCATTGGGAGTTCTTCTTATTGCAATTAAAATGGCCACAATTAATAGTTTGGGCTTCCCGGCATAACAGTAGGGAAGATGGTTATCTATCCTCCAAAAGGTGTGAAAAGTGAGAATACTATGTAACAAGAGTTTGTTTTGTATTAAACCCTTAATATATTCTTAGAAACATTGATTCCACTTGTTATCTCTTATTGTGGTGCCTTCTATCTTACTGTGTTTATTGTCACTGTAACACTTTTTGCCTAAAAGTTTAATCCAATAAAAGCCTATGCACAATTCATTGTATCCCTCCGCCACAACAAAAACACCAGGGAACCCCTCGGAGTTTACTATCAACTCATTAATTAGAAAGTTATTAGCCGAGCATGCAATAAGTTATTACAACCAGCTGAGTTAGGAAATCTCCAAGTGAGTCACTGTCTCTGACCAGGATTAAAAAGAAACAAAGGTCTCAGAAGTTAATGGAGTCTTTTTTTTTTTTTTTCTCATTGTAGTACATCTGCTTTTACTCTCACATTATTTGAGATTCCAACAGACATTTTGAGGTCACATCAATTAAATAGTAAAAAAAAAAACATTTAGGCTTTTTAGACGCCCCCCCTCCTCTTCCGTGCCCTCCTCCTTGTAAAGTAGTAATAGGAGATGCGACCAAAGAACAGAGTTCCTAAAAATGTGTTTGTGTCTATAAAATTGCATTTAAAATGCTTTTAGGATCAAGGGGCACATGGAGGCAGAAACTGGGCAGCTGGGGGTACAAGGAATGCAAACCAGCTGTGGGTCCAGGAAGGTGCAAGTGAGAGAAAATATTTTGACAGACAGAAGAATAATAATCCTAGTGATTGAAAGTATCAAATACCTGCTTTTTCTTTCACTGTTTTGATGTCTTAGAGGTTGAAAAGCACAGCCAGCTGAGATCGTCTTAATTCTACGTCCTGTCCCCTTTACATTTCAGTGGCATGGGGGGGAAAAAAGCCTTACAAAATATTCCTATGTCTGTACCTACATGTCCAAAAACTGAGGTTATATTTGCACCCAGTATTTGGGTACAGTTCAGTTATGGATGGAACATTTATTTACAGCTGAGAGTGCATGCAATGAGGTGACAAAAATAGGGCCCAGGAAACCAACGCATTTCACACCTATCAAGCATGCTTATTCACAGGGCTTTATTCATGAAAGAGGGATCTGCAGGGAGTTGAAAGGGGAATTTTAAACTTAAGGCCAAAGTAGCCGAGTTGTAAAAATTCTCCCATTTGTTTGAAAGGGAGACATTTTCCAAACTCGGCTACCTCGTCCTTAAGTTTGAAATTTCCTTCTCAATTCCCTGTTTTTCATGGATAAATATTAAAACGGAGTGAGAAACTTTTCTTCCTTTTTTTTTTTTTTTTTTAAAGTGAAATCTCATCTTTTAATCTTTTGGATATTTTTTTATTTTAAATTTGTCTGATTATTTCTTAAATCTCTGCTGCTGAGAATTATTGGAAATGTATTTTTGTAACCTTTTTATATTTTATCATTTTATTCAACATTACACCCCAACCACCCACCCATATCCCCCGACCCCCCACCCCCCACTATTAGATAGAGATTTTTAACAATTTGTCTTTTTTTTTTTTTCTGGTGAAAGCTGCCTGGATAATGAATATAGATGGATATTTTCTATTTCCTTTATAATTTCTCATTTTATAGAAGCAGTGATATATTACGGCAGTGCTATGTCCGCCCTCTTGACAGCTCTATCTACGGGTGATATGCATTATATAATAGAAACAAGAAATGCATTTTTAAGTAGACCTCTTTCCGTTGATTCCCCTTAGGGGAGCAGCTTAGTAAAAATGTAAGCATTATAGACGATACAGTGTAATGGGATTATACAGATATCACAATGGGTATGGGGCTACACTGTGTCAGATTCCAAACAGGTTCATGGTTTGAGTACCATTTGCTATTTCCCTTTGGTATGGAAAAATAATTGTAACAGTTTGATTGCAAGAGGGCAACCTTGTGAGTTCTAGTTAGAATAACTTAGAGTTAAAGGTTTTGTTTAGATTTCATTGGCTAATAAAAAACAGTATAATCAAAATGTTTAAAAAAAAAAAAAAAAACATTTTGTGTAAGCCACTATCCACACAGCACTGAATTCACGTACAAAGGAAATTCTAGGGCATCTTTTTAAAAGTGGAGCTGTTGCCATAGAAACGAATAGAATGCTCAGGTTGTTTGTTCTTGTTATAGAGCTTTGACTCTATGTTTTATATATATATATATATACATATCGTTCTCACCTCGTTACCCATGTGTATAATCAATGTTACCAGTGGTCATGTAAGATACCTGTAGCTATATCATGTACTATCAGCTGCTGATAGAGTTAAGTACAAGAGTGTTTCTTGGGGAGAGACAGCCTACACGATATATATATACAAACTAACTAAGGTCCATTCACGCAAATCTAATTTTTATGTAATAAAAGTTCACATGCCTAAAGGTACGAACAAAAAAAAAAAACTGGCAGAGAGTAAAAAAGAAATTCTTTTATGGGCTTTAGCAACAATAATCCAATCTGAATGATTGACTGTAACACTGCTTGCATAATAGGTGATGTTATATAAAAAGCTAATGTTACAAGGACGGTCGGTTATATTGGATCAAATGGTGGATCTCTCACTGAAAGGGGTACTTCTACCTTGCAGCATCCAATTATTTGTCTTTTAGTACTTAATAATGTAAATTAAAAATAAAATTGGTTCTTTAACACCCCTTATCTCCTTTAAAAGTATTACTTTACTGAGAGAGTAGTGGATGTATGGAATAGCCTTCCAGCAGAAGTGGTAGAGGTAAAAACAGTGAAGGAGTTTAAGCATGCGTGGGATAGGCAACAAGGCTATCCTAGATATAAGACCGGGAACTGGGGACTAATAAAAGTATTTAGAAAATTGGGCAGATTAGATGGACCGAATGGTCCAGCCACAAAAAGAGCTGGCTATAAATGTCCGTGTCAGACATTTTGTATATATTTATCCCCACACAGCTCTCTGAAGGTTTGAAACGGTTACCCAGAGATTACTCTACATGACCATGGCAGAATGATATCATTATATGTGAGCAGGATTCTCCCTGCCTTGTATATCAGTCTGCTTCTATCTTGTCTGTGTTTGTTTTTACTGTGAATTGTGGTAATTTGATTTGTTCCCATCTTTTTTGGGTACCTGTATTTACATTCCATTTCTCTCTCTCTAGATTTGCCATCATCTGGTGATGATGAAGATGATGAGGAGGAGGAGGCTGAGGACAGAGGTAAATTGGAATTTGATATATTTTGATGTATATGTACTGGTCCTGGGTGCTTTACACATCTACCTGCGTTTATGGGTCTTTCATTCATCGATAAGTATGTGTTAAAGTCTCTAGCACTGGTTCCCACTGCCTGAAACCCACCCGCTACTGTGTATCTAACACCTCTCTTCTATTCCCATCCCACCCATAGACCATTAATATGTCTGTCTTCCACACTTCTTATAGATGCTTTTTCTGGAGACGTCTCTTAAGGGCAAAAGTGTTCTTGGGATTTTTTGGTATGAGTTTGTTCTACTGGAATGTATTTCTTTATTATATAGTGTACTCATACAAGCTATATACTGTGGGGGGGTGGGGTTTTAAGGACGTCTATGGAAATCATTTGATGGCCTATTTATCGTTATAAAGCAGATTTGTATATGATTTTTTTTTTGACCACGCCCCTTGTTACATTAATGACGTGTGTGTGTATGTATATATATATATACCGGTCATGAGTCCTTAAGGGGTTCATACACAGTATTAATAATTCGTACAGCCAACAGGGAAAGCATTCATTCAAAATTTTATAAAAATAATGGTTCTCATATCCATTTGTGGCGGTGCACATTCAGGTTGGCTGATCAGCTGACGCGATGAGACCATATCATACATAGCAAACCTACTGTAGTGATTCTTGTAACGCGTACAAACTACACTGCCTAAAAGAATAATGATTGTTGCATCTAGACAACTCAGTAGATGGTTTTTAGTCTCTTGGTCTATTTGATATATAAAGGTTTAATACATGTTCTACTTAATAATCACACTCCTGCTACGCTCCAGGAATCTTGGTCACAATGTTACTCACAAATACTTTACACCACGGCATCAGTAACTTGAGTTTACTTTAAGATTTGGTCTTCTGTGGGAATCTATTTTGAGTTGTTATTCAAAAAAGTTTGAGATTGGCTCATGCATACACAAAGTATGTGTCTCTTTTTGCATTTTTAGTGCTCCTTTTAGATGACACCCATTCCCTATTTAGATCTCGCTGATGTGCCCTTATAATGTGGGAAGAGTGAATGTTCCATGGTCTTCTGTGCCCGCATCTATCATGCCACATGGAGAGTTTCTGCCATATCCTTCACCCTTCACCTTGCCAATCATAGCAGTTTGCATCTGGCTTGTTTAATTGATTCATCTTGGAATTCGTGTTCACCACTCAATGAGCCCACATTCACTATTAACTCCTCTTGGTGAAACCACTTTCCTTGGCTCAACCTTAATCCCCAGATGCCTCTTCTGCTGTGGAATAACTATGAGCAGCTAAAGAAAGGCTTATGTTCCAAAGAAACACTTTTTATGGCAAGCGTTCCAATGGCTTTCTATGGAATATATTTATTATCTTAAAAATTCCTTGTAAAGAACCCCATTATGTTTTTTTTTCTGTTGTTTCCAGTTGATCTGCTGTATAAACCATATTACTCTCCAAAATTAATTATAAAAGGCTGTCGTCTAGAGCTCTTATATCTCCAAAACAACAAATGCCAAGTGGGTTTGGCTAAATTCTAACCACACCCACATATGCCCATACTTCACTCCATCCCACTGAAATCCAGCCCACACCATTGTAAATGCTGATATTTTTTTATTTTATTATTATACGGATTTTTTAAATGCCCGTAGACTATATTATATTAGGACACCCATAACCTGTCCCCTGGCTCCCTGTGTACGCCGTTTGTGAGGTAGTGCACTGCAAAAATGTAGACATTTGCCACTAAAAGTGAATATATGGTATAACCTCCTTTGGTGCAAATATTCCCTGAAGAGAGACTGTTTATAAAGAATAATTCTGGGGAGAAACATTCTAAAAATGGAGCTATCAGCGGTGACATTTTATTGGTTACCATGGTGACTGCTCCACCCTTAGAACCTTATCCCAGAATTATTTACCTCATTGTGTTGTTCGTTTGTAGTGTGAAGAATTAAAAAAAAAAAAAAAACCTATGCAGGTAGAGTGTTTTTTTTTTCTTTTTTTTTTTTCTTTCTTCCCCTAAAGACTGTTTTGTTATTATTCCAAATGAAAGTGCCCTGTGAGAATGAACTGGGTATTGACTTAGATGATATGCAATGCTATCATTAATCTCTACAAATGTTATACAGGTTGTTCCCCTAGAAACCAAATCCATCTCTTCTACTGATGTTTAAAAAAAAAAACAAAAAAAAAAACCTGTATGGCTTCCGAGACTTCCCCGGGTGTAGCACGGTCTCTCGGCCAACGCGGCCTGTCTCAACTCGTAGTGACATCAGTTTATTCCAAATAAAACAAAAGCACTACCACTGCAGGAACAGAACATATTCGCGAAACGCTTAACCCCCTCAGTGCCAGCGAACGAGCCAGACTTGGATCTGGCTAGATGTCAAACCGCAACGTATTTTCACACTTAAGGTCAAATTAGCCAAACTGAGAAAAGTTCAAGTCTGAAATTCCCTTTCCGACACTCTTTTATGAATAAAGCTCTTAGTCTAGCAAAAGAGTTTGACACATATTCCCTTGTAAAACTTTCTACTTTTTTTTTTTTTTTTAATTTTTTTTTTTTTTTTATTCTTATTATTATATCTGCGTGTCTTCTGAGAGGTGAGGTGGCCATTCATTGTGGTTTGGATGGTGCCAGTGTTGTGCCATAAGGGATTTCATGTGGTTTTTACACAAGCAGTAATTTGCTAAGAACATTCTGATTTGACATGAGTTAACCTTTTTCTCGGTAGGCCAGGCCAGCCATAGGAATTCAGTGGGCAGTTGGGTACACTAACTCGGCTGTTGTATCTCGCCCTGGATATAATCTGACTGGAGTTTTATCTTAATTAACTCTTCCGTGTGCCCTTACTTTTTTAATCCAGCTTAGTGAAGCTGCATTGTGTTTAAAGTCTCAGTTCTCAAGTTTAAACACAATTGAATGGGAGTTTTATTCCTCTGGAGCTCTGTGATACACTTACGCAAACGAAACATTCCGAGCTCCCAGAAAAAACGCGACAGTAGAGGAGGAAAGAGGGACAGGGGGATTTGGGTTCAAAATAGGGACTGTCCCTCTTAAATAAGGTCACTTGGGAGGTATGCACTAGTCCTGGTTATTAGATTCACTGAATTTCAAGTCCCTGTGAAATGATTTTGGTTAAACACTTTTTTATTATTATTATTTAGTATTATTTCACCTATATCAAACCAAGCACATTTAATATTATAAAGATCTGTGTTCTCTATTTAAAATAAACGTACAGGAAAAAAAAAGAAATAACAATGTGGCGGGATAGCCTGCCAAACCTTTTTTTTTTTTAGTTCAGTGATATTTTTCTTCTGTTTATAGTTATGTCGAACAAAATACTGGGGGAGTAAACCACTGTCCTGTGAAAAAAGCTTCTGGGAAAAACCTTGGTTTGAGTCACTCCAACCAGCATAACAGATTTGGATTTAAAAACCAGATCTGTAACATGTCCCAATTATTCGAATCATTCAAAAAAACTGTAAACTGAATCTCAGCTCTTACCATGATGGGGATTATAGTGAAATAATATGGGGTATTGCCTAAACCTACCATAGACCACATTGATTTTTATGCAATAGTAGCCCAACTCTATTGATTTCTCCAAATCACTGTGGTTTATCGCAGTTTTTGGAGAGGACTCTGGTGCAGGTGTCCGTTTTCTTTTGGTTTTTAGTGTAGATAGCAATTCAATGGACTTTTCGGGTAGATTATGTTTTTTTTATAACTTTTTTTTCTTTAACTGGGAAGTTTTTCAAGGTGTGTTCAGATCTGATTTAATGAGATGCAAAGGTAAAACTCTTTAAAAAAAAAAAAAAAAAAAAAAAACCCTAATAACTCATTCTGGCATGTGTCTTGACTCGTTGCACCCTGATATGAAATGTCATATAAAATCTAGCTACAGCGAGTTTCATGCAACTTCTAGAAAAATGGCTAGTCTTTTGTAATGCTTACATTTTTAGGGACAACTCTCAGTAAACAAGTTTTGTCTAATTAAAAGATTGATCAAATGTAGCCATTTTAAATATAAATGCTTTATTGAAAGAACAGATATAAAGTACCTTTTTGGAGTGTTTTTTTTTTTTTTTTTTACTCCGTATAGCTCTATCAGGGAACTGACATGTTGTTTAGAATCTTGGGTCCAAGCTTCATTCATATGACCCATGTGACCCAAGATTCTTTTTTTTTTCTCCCTTCTATAACTTGCACATATAACAGAGTTAGAAATAGACATTACATCACAGGGGAAAAAACAGGGAAAAAAAAGAAAGAAAATACAAAACAGCTTAAATATTACAACAAAAAAGTACCTATTGTAGGTTGGGCTCGTACTTCTCAAATATATTATTGTTGGCTTAATAGATCAAGCTCAATCATTTATCATACCTAGCACACATTTAGACAGGCTTGACCCAAGATTATAAACAACATGGCCGCCCCTTGACAGAGCTATATGGAGCAAAGAGAGCTCAATAAGGTACTTTATTTATATTCTTCCACATGATGCAATCTTTGAATTAAACATAACTTATTTTTTTTACTGCCTGTTTGAATCATGGGGGGGGGGGGGGGGGGTGTCAAGTATGTGGTCTTGCAGAATTATCAGACATTGTGGCTTATCTACATCTAATATGTGGTTTGATTCCCCTTGATTTTGCCTAATAAATAATGGGTTCATCTGCATTTTGGCTCCAGTTTTCTTTGTGTACTAAAAAACCTGTAGTGTGCCGATTTTTGGCTTGTGAGGCCTCATTACGCAATTTGGAAAGTGAAGTTTGTATGATTGATGTTCAAAGCCATGCAACTCGAGAAGATGTGTTTAGACAATCTAAAGTACTCCAGTGCCATCTACAAGTTGCAACAGGGAATTAAAGCACATATTTTATTTCAAAGACAAACAAAAAAACATAATTTGTAAAAAAAAAAAAAAAAAGGATTAATACATTTATATTAAAGGTGGAAATGTACAGATATTAAGATGATAACCTTATTTGATTTTTGGTAAATACGAAGTAGACCCCATTCTGTTACACCAGTAAAAATGTGAAGTCCAGAGCCTCTTCTGCACAGTGTACAATCTTATGGTGCACAAGAGGTTTTGGAACTGTATCAATGTAAGAGACTTGTCAACACTCGGCGCTGAGTTTGCTCTCGATGACGGGAAGGGGACTGTCTGCATGTACAGTAAACTCCTCTGCCAGTTTTGGTTGCGGCCAAATGCACTAAAAATGTTTGTTAAGGGGCCGTCCCAGTGCATACTGGAAGATGCTCAGCCATGCTCCATTACCTGTTTCACAGGATACTGAAAATGTGTATAACTTAAAAAATAAAAATAAAAAAATATATATATATATATATATACATATACACCTTATCTTATTATCTCTCCATCATAATGATAAGTCATTTTCAGGGTCATTACTGAGATTATATTAATCGGATTTCATGTTTGGGTCTCATTAAGGGTTTTTGCAAGACTCGACATTTGTTTTTTTGGTTTGCCCAGTGCATAGGGTTTGCCCAGTGCATAGGGTTTGCCCAGTGCATAGGGTTTGCCCAGTGAATAGGGTTTGCCCAGTGCATAGGGTTTACCCAGTGCATAGGGTTTACCCAGTGCATAGGGTTTGCCCAGTGCATAGGGTTTGCCCAGTGCATAGGGTTTGCCCAGTGCATAGGGTTTACCCAGTGAATAGGGTTTGCCCAGTGCATAGGGTTTGCCCAGTGCATAGGGTTTGCCCAGTGAATAGGGTTTGCCCAGTGCATAGGGTTTACCCAGTGAATAGGGTTTGCCCAGTGCATAGGGTTTACCCAGTGAATAGGGTTTGCCCAGTGCATAGGGTTTGCCCAGTGCATAGGGTTTACCCAGTGCATAGGGTTTACCCAGTGCATAGGGTTTGCCCAGTGCATAGGGTTTGCCCAGTGCATAGGGTTTGCCCAGTGCATAGGGTTTACCCAGTGAATAGGGTTGCCACCAAGCTGATAATTCACCTGCAGGTCAGTAATACATTGACTTGATGCCAACTTTAAGTCTGAGTCATCAGTAGCAAGGCCGGTATTTTATTTAACAGATAAATAGTAGCTGAGCTTTAGCTCCGTGGTGAGCAGTAGAAAGGGAAAGGAGTTAACCCCTTAGGTGCCACTTCTACTGCTGCGTGCCTGGCTGGACAGTAAATGGCTCCACATAAAGTAATAGAAGGTCTGGAACTCATGATTCCAATCAGTAGTTTATTGTATCCAAAGATCAAGTAGAATTCCATAGGTGACACCTCCGAGTGTGGAGCGGGCGGGGGGGTTGATGCCAAGGTGTTTTTTTTTGTTTTTTTTTTTAAATTGAATTACCCGAATATAAAAAATAGTTTGTAACTGCGTCTCCTTACCCCCAGATTCTAAGGAATAATCCCTCTTTTGGATCTATGGGTCTACTCAAAGAAGGAATTGAGATGGGAATTTCAAACTTTAGGCCAAGGTAGTCGAGTCGGAAAAAATTCTCCAATGCAGGTGGAAGGGAGAACATTTTTTCAACTACTACTTTCCCTAAAGTTTGATGTTCCCTTCTTAATTCCCTGCCATTCTCTCTTTATTGGGAGTCTGGCAATACCGTTGAGAAGTGGCCAGTCCTGTTTTGCACACAATTTACTGAATATAGTAGTGTACAGTGCTTCTTGATTCCTGTAAGCCAACGACTTGGTTGATGCCAAGTATTGACTGTCACAGACGAAGGAGAGTTTATCTTTTCCAGCGAATAAATAAAATTCATATATTGTTTTTCCTGTTTTTTTTTTTATTGTCCTTAAAGGGGCCGTAAGACCCTCATATTTCCTTTTGGCAGGAATCGGACGGGAGAGGGGTGGGGGCTTAAATTAACAGTTACATTTAATGTCATTGCTGGTTTAAACTCCCTCTCCCTTCCCCAAAAAAAGCTGCTTGGGTGCCAGTGGCAGCCTCCAGGACATCCCTGTATTTGATGGGACGAGACCCTTAAAACTGGGACTTGTCCTTGCAAATCCAGGACTATCGGCAGCTATGCAGTAGGTACATTTAGAATACTTTTATATATGTTTTTGGTTCCTTTCATGGGAATCTTTTTTGGCGATTTAATAACTGTTGTTAGTAGTGCAAGTGTTATAATCAGCATTTAGTAATGATATTGAGAAGCGTTTTACCCAGATCAGTGCTATGAATGAAAGATTCAGCCACAAATCATACATGACACAAATCATACATGACACATTAATGTTTGCACTACATCTTTTACACCATGTTCCCTGTGCTCCATGTCCATCTGCTTTAGAGTAGTTTTGGCAAATGACAATTGGCAGATGGTTCCAGTATATCTGAGGAGAGCCAGGAATGCAAACACAGGTAAATTCTCATTTTTTTTACTTTTTTTCTCTCTTTCCCTCTGTTTCCAAATGGTTCAAAATATTTTATCTAGAGAGTAGGGTAGCGGAGGCTTACAGATGGCTGGACTAGCTCACCTGTGAGCAGAGTGATTGTAGGACCGCAGTCCTGGCTTTCCTAATTACCCTGCTCGACTAGGCCGTCATATCCAATGGATAATGTGGAAATTTCACCCAGGCAAAGGGGGTCCCAAACCCAAGGTCATTTCCCCAAAATAGGAGGGAAGGAGGGGTAGCAATATTTCGTAACTGGGACCCCTATTTTGCACCACTTGAGAGGTATTGTGCTAGGCAGAATGAAAGAACCACTGTCCAGGTCTCATTTAGAGCAACATTGGGGGGGGGGGGGGGATGAGTGAGAAAAAAAAGGGGGGAAGGTAAATGTTTTATTTTTAGAATTTTTTGATAATTTTGTATATGTATTAAGAGGAGACCCCACTATTAAAGCTATGCCCAGAGTCGGAGAGGGGGTCCCACTATTAAAGCTATGCCCAGAGTCGGAGAGGGGGCCCCACTATTAAAGCTATGCCCAGAGTCGGAGAGGGGGTCCCACTATTAAAGCTATGCCCAGAGTCGGAGAGGGGGCCCCACTATTAAAGCTATGACCAGAGTCGGAGAGGGGGTCCCACTATTAAAGCTATGCACAGAGTCGGAGAGGGGGGCCCACTATTAAAGCTATGCCCAGAGTCAGAGAGGGGGTCCCACTATTAAAAGCTATGCCCAGAGTCAGAGAGGGGGTCCCACTATTAAAGCTATGCCCAGAGTCGGAGAGGGAGTCCCACTATTAAAGCTATGCCCAGAGTCGGAGAGGGGGTCCCACTATTAAAGCTATGCCCAGAGTCGGAGAGGGGGTCCCACTATTAAAGCTATGCCCAGAGTCGGAGAGGGGGTCCCACTATTAAAGCTATGCCCAGAGTCGGAGAAGGGGTCCCACTATTAAAGCTATGCCCAGAGTCGGAGAGGGGGTCCCACTACAATGCTAAGCATGGGCCCATTTAATCCTGTGTGTTCAAAGCCTCACATGCAAGGATGGAAGTACAAAGAAAATCATTACTGTCAGTCTAGAACACCTTGCATATTCCTCATGGCTACTGAGTTGGCAGGGCTTCCCGGCGTTGAAAGACAATAACTTTCTAAATGCAGGTGTCAAATTGTAGAGGTTAGCAAAGGTTGATCAGCAAAGCTGTGCCTGCCAGTTTGTGCATGCCTAGAGTGCAGAGCCGATATATATCTGCTCATCATTTCAAAGTAGGGGATAGGTCTAATAGTAGGGATTGAGATAAATATTTTGATACATGCTGATTTCATCATTGATGAACAAACCAGACCCAAGATAGGGTTGCCACCTGGCCGACATTTTACTGGCAGACCGGTAAAAAATTGACTTGAGTCCAATGTTAAGTCTAGGTAGGAAGTAACAAGCCCCTGGCCCTCTTGAGACTTGTGTGTAGAGTAGACTATTCTGATTATGACCCCTCAGTACAGCCCCCCTCAGTGCCTTTGTTTTATAATGACCTGTGTGTGTACCATTGCTGGGGTCGTTGCTTGTTGCGAAGAGAGCGCAGTCATTACTTGTCCCACGTTGGATTAGCTCAAGTGTTGGAAGCCAAATGATTGTAAGGGATTCATTCCCTGGCAGGTGGGTGTTTGCTTTGCCTTTTTTGATCTACTGGTGTCGAGTGAGTCTTTACGGCGATGATGCTTGTTGGTGCATGCTTCCAAGACCTCAGGAGCAGCAGAGCATAGTAAGCCCCAGGAAATCTCTAATCTCAGAATCCCTAAACCTTTTAACCGGTCGCCAGCAGTATGTTGGATATTGACAATACTTTTAAACAGCAAGAGGTGGAAGAGACCAGAACCACTGGCTAAAATTGCCGAAATTGGCTATATAGAGAAGCCGAATTTCTGAAAATTCCAATATTCTGCTACTTTGACTGATCTGGCGCCATTTCAGGCCAGATCGTTATATATTGAGTAGACCTTTAAATTAAAAATGTGAAAAAGATCTTAAATCAGTACAGTTAATATCATCAAGTCATTGTTATTGGTTAGTGTCGGAGAATCTTCGTCTATCACTCTTTGGCGCAGATCCTCCCCCCCCGCTCAGAAAAGTCGCGGGATTAAATAAAAAGGCACAACCGTCGTTCTACATAACAAACAGCGATTTGCACCTTTTTTTCCACCTCCCGAAACTTTTCAGTGTGGAAGTGGTAGGAAAGGGAAAGTAAAATTTACAGTGTAAAAAAAAAAAAAAAAAAAAATTCCAAATACATAGTGCAGAGAAAAGGTGACTTTCTTTTAATAAAGTGACTGGGAACTGCAAAATGTTTTTTTGGCTGGAAGGAGTACAAGGCAAAACCTCAAGATAACAAGTCAATAAAGAAATGTACTGTGGAGGAGTTTGAGAGCACATAAAAAGCCTGGCTAGACGTGATTCCTCCCTCTCCTCTCAGAGGTTAGTAATGTTTGTATCTTGTCCAGGAGATTCTCTGTCTATCTTGTTTTTAATAAAAAAAAATAAGAGATATTTAAAGCTATTTTGCTTTGTTTTAATAATACCACAACAGGCTACGCAAACTGGCACTGCATCTGTTGTGGAGTATAACTCCCATGGGGTTCAGCGAGCTGCGCAGTTGATCTGCTTTATAGTGATAGGGCTGGCTCACACCAGGGATTGCTTCATATCATATTTTCAGAAAGCTATGGACTACAATCCCCATGATGGTCAGATTGCTGAGTGGCTGGCTGGTAGACATGGGAGTTATAGTCCATAGCCCCCACGACTTATTTTGCACCCCCGATCTTACACATTAATTCACTAAAATTGAGGAGTTAACTGTAGAAATCAGGCCTTAATAGCCAAGTTGGAAAGACCAACTCGGCTAGTAAGGCCTGGTTCAAGCAGTTCACTTGTCAGTTTAGTTTTTTAAAAATGTGGATCACTATTGGTCCCAATAGAAAAATAGTGTTTCATAGTGGCAGTCCTAATTTAATTTTTTTTTTTTATCACCTTTAATATATGCACCGCACAAGTGTGCATCAAGATTTAACAGGGTTCTTATAATAACAAATAATAATATTACAGATCACTGAAGCTCTTTATTTTGATCTTATAAAAAGAAATAAAGTAAATCAGTAAGTCAAAGTGCAAACCTTGACCTTTGTTCCCATTGTGCGTTTTATTTCAGCCCCGTAGTATAAGCTCTATGTACGGTTTGTTAGGTTGTCTGCGGTAATTCCCTTTGATAGGGCTTCATTCTTTTGGCAAAGACGCTCCCATCACCCCCCCCCCCCCCCCCCCTTCAGCCAGTCATCCAAGACGTAAATTGGAAAGCATGCAAATTAAAGACCCAGACCACATTTCACCTCCGTATTCAGCCTGGTGGGCTGTTAATTGCTAGTTCAGATTATTGTATGAAATGCATGTGGCACAAATGGGGAGTGTGTGCCTCTCAGCCCGGTGCCTGAGCTCAGGAGATGTTTGAAATCTATGGATATCATCCCCAAACCTTGTTTGCAACTTGGTGCATATGGTGCCCCCTTCTTTTTGGGCTTTACTCATGAGCATTGCAGGGAATTGAGAAGGGAATTTCAAACTTAAGGCCCAAAAAAAAAAATGGATGGTTGGCACCCCTATCCACAGGGTTATTCTGTGGATTTCCAAATCTTTATCATTTTTCTTCCACCGTGTTTCATGATGACAAAGTATTGCTGTGAAATGAGACAAAACATTTTGCTGGCTCTACAAAAGGACTCTGGGCTTCACAACTGGAATGGATGATCCGGGGAATCGGAGTTCAGTTTTCTTGTAATGTGCGTTTTGAAACTGCTGAAGCAACACATTACCTTGCTCACCCTCCCAGTGAATGTTTTTGCAAGTGTGCATCAAAACAATAGCATAGCATTAGCCGTATAATAGAATGTCTGGCCACTACAGCCCCTGTTCATTGTGTGCAGTGATGTGCACTGACTGCCCAGCGTTGGCTAAAAGTCAATCAAATATATTGTTCGTGTGAAACTCTAATATTTATCATGTTACATGTTATCAATCTGAAAATTTAACTACCTTAAATCAATATTGTTCTTGGGTGTTGGCTGTGCCATTGCAGGGCTGGTAAATATAATGTGTGATAAGTTACATCACGGAACATCATCGTTCATGTTGTACAATCACCGTGCATGCTTACTGTGGGGGGAGATTACAGCCAAATGTAAATAATTGTAGTATTAGCATACGGCATGCTGGCTTTGTTTCACCCTATAGAGAGATTCAGTGCAGTTATGAAGTCCTATTGCACACAGTGTCAATCCTTCCATCCATGATTATTCAAAACAGAGCATGTTTTAAATGATCTGTTTTTGGTGCACAAGGGGCTGCTGCTGCTGTGGTGTTATATAGCATTACACAGTAGGATACAGGATGAGTATCCCTTGTCCGTAATTCTTGGGACCAAAAGTATTTTGGATAACTGATCATTTTCACCAGTAAGATGCATTGAAGCCTCTCAGCACAGCAGAATCAGTGCAAATACTGTATAGCACAAATAAATCACATTTACTGTCAGAATATCTGTCCCCCAGACTTACCAGTGCATCCCCAGACTTGTCAATCTTACCTTGAATCTGGATCACAACTATTACTGAGAACGCTCAATTATTTGAACTTCACATACACTGCAAAAAAGAAACCGCTATTTAAAAAAAAAAAAAAACACACAAAAAAAAAAAACACCTATTGTATGTGCAAACACATCCTCACTATGTAGTGAATTTTTACTGAAAAATAAGCATTCCGCTGCTATAGGGGAAATCTCATTTTTTCTCCTAATGCACCAGGTTTACCAAATAATGTACTTTTCCAGAAGCTGTATGCCAAACTTTGGCACCAAACGAGTCTCCAAAACATTTAGGAATATTTTCTGAAACCAAAAAAGCAAGCAAATTAAATTTAATGCCCACCAAACAGACCCCTCATAAAAAAAAATTTAAAAAAAAAAAAAAGAGTCCGCAAAACGGACACTTTGGAAAATTAATTATTTGCAAATTAAAATGTTACATAACCTACGTCTTCTCTCTCTCTCTCTCTCTCATGTTATCACAGAGCCTCCTTACTGGACCCAACCTGAGAAAATGGAGAAGAGGCTCACGGCTGTTCCCGCGGCCAGCACAATCCGCTTCCGATGCCCTGCAGCCGGAATTCCAACACCTTCCATCTACTGGCTGAAAAATGGAAAAGAGTTCAAAGGTGAACATCGTATCGGAGGCATCAAAGTAAGTTAAGACGAGTTAGAATCTGTTGGGATTCTATAAGGAATACATTTTTTACTTTTTTTTTTTTTTCATTTTGGTTGTACATTCATAAGGTTACTTTATTTTTCTGTCGTATGGGTGATACCGTATTGTACAAGCTTGCGAGCATCAGTCAATCTCTGTTCATCTAACGTCGAATATAGTTCCCTTACATGCTTCTGTACTATGTAATATTGTTGGCGCTATATAAATCAATATAATGTGCCGTGTTGACGTCCAACTGGTGGCCCGTGTCCCAGATGTGACGCCCCCAAGGGTTTTTATCTGTGTTCCCTATCCTAGCAAAAAAAAAAAAAGAGCACAGACTCTACTATATTACCCCGTGAGATAAATAATTTGCAAAGCCCCTCCGAAGCTTATGCCTCTCATGCGGCTCTACATTTTAAAAAAAAAAGTTGGACAACACTAATTGGGAGATTAGTATGTTGATGACGAGTGCAAGCATTATCGGATCATTTTCTTTCTTTTTGTATCCTTGTCGGGAACCCTACTTAGCTTCCTGTTGGCCTTGTGACTTTAAATCATTGCAGTAGAGAGTAAAAACTACCAGGTTGCCAATTCCGTTGAATCCAACATTACTTCTTCCATTAGCAGTCTAGTTATGGTTCTTTTTTTACATCTGTTTTGCTTGTTTGTTGTATACATTTGTTGAAGATTAATAACGCATTCATTTTTGTTGTTGCTTTGTTTGGTGTGCGATGAAGTCTGTGGAGAGAATTTGAAAATGACTAAGTAATTATTATTTAAATCCGTCCACATGATCATATGGTATGTGTGGGAAACTTGCCTACTTTGGAATGTTCAGGTCAAAGTCTGGCCACCTGACACACGGGATGGCGGTTGTAGTTACATTGTATCTGGTTCTGACAGGTTCCATATAATCCTTTTAGCACACACAGCGCAAAGCTGCTAACTTTCAACAAGGAACAGAGTGGTATTGGATCACAAGACTCCTTACGCTGTACTGGTATCCGCTGAATTGTAGTGATGTCAAATATCACTGGGTTTTATCTCAAATTGTTCTATTGCTGTCTATGATATTCAATAACATGAGATGAATTAACCATTATCTGCTGATACGTTCGGCGTTGGTTTATTAGCTGAATTGTATGTTTAGAAAATATATTGATCAAAATGCTGCCAGGGACACTAATAACTAACTTTTGGCACTAGAAGAGCAGTGGCCTACAATACTCCAGACCACAGCTGCTTTAGTGCCAGAGGTATATCCAACCTAATCTAGAGAATGGAGAAGCCACATTTGCTCCCCTTTGGCAGGCATTGGCTGCATCAATCTTCACAGGGAACATGGTGCCAATTGAGGATCTATTTTCTGGAATAACCGCTCTTTAATTCCAAATGCACTAACCACAACTCAGCTATTGTGTCACTCGTTATTGTGTCACTCGTTATTGTGTCACTCGTTATTGTGTCACTCGTTATTGTGTCACTTGTTATTGTGTCACTCGTTATTGTGTCACTCGTTATTGTGTCACTCGTTATTGTGTCACCCGTTATTGTGTCACCCGTTATTGTGTCACCCGTTATTGTGTCACCCGTTATTGTGTCACCCGTTATTGTGTCACTCGTTATTGTGTCACTCGTTATTGTGTCACCCGTTATTGTGTCACCCGTTATTGTGTCACTCGTTATTGTGTCACCCGTTATTGTGTCACCCGTTATTGTGTCACCCGTTATTGTGTCACCCGTTATTGTGTCACCCGTTATCGTGTCACCCGTTATCGTGTCACCTGTTATCGTGTCACCCGTTATCGTGTCACCCGTTATCGTGTCACCCGTTATCGTGTCACCCGTTATCGTGTCACCCGTTATCGTGTCACCCGTTATCGTGTTACTTGTTATTGCCTTTTCTGGTTATTTATTTTGACTGTATCTCCTATGTGTTACACTGTATCGGTCTGGGCCATGTGATATGTAGTCCTTTAATGCACTGCCAATGTGTCTGGTTTTATTATCATTGAGACTACCTTGCACGGTTCAGTGGTGCACTATGCATGTTTGTGACATCTAGAAGCAAACATACAGTGTTTATTGATCTGGCGGCTGCAGCTTTAAATTGCCAGTGTTTTGACTGTGGATTAAAACTCCCTTCATGCTCAGCCTGGCAGAAATTTTGGAGAGCCAATCTGTATCGTATAGTGAAACTGCCGGGCAGATTCTGTCAGTGTCCGTTCCCAGGTCATCCATGTGACACATGACCTTTTGCCCTCCCCTGACCTACTGTGCAAAGGGAGGGCGGTTGTAGAAATATTTTTCTTTCTTTCTCACTTTCTCCTTGAGACTGGGAAGGCCAGAGGAATGTGTAAACAAAGCCTCTTCTGACCAGGATATCAGGGCAATGAGAGTGAAATGGGAGAGGGGATAAGCTGTTGTCTAGCAGTGTCTTATCTGCTTCTTCTACTCGCTGAGCCTCACAGCATACAGACTGTACATCTACTAATGCTAATTAACTTATAAATATAAATCTATAAACATGTTTTCTACCAAGGGTAGATTCAACACACACATTAAACTTCAAAAACTAAAAATAAATGTGAATATAGTGCCATTCTGATCAACCCCTCTCTTGGGGATCAGTAGATTTATCTGCATTTATTACTTCAGAGGTGCTAAGTCCTTGTTAACAATAAGGGGGAAGGTTTGTACTGAGCACCGACTGTCCAAATGCAAGATATGTTGTTTTGAAGGCATACTTGCTTAACTGCTTCAGTGCTGGAGTACTCATCCTAGGGAAGACTGCCCCCATGTGATTGGAAGTGCCTCCAGTAATGCCCCAGTTTATAAGTAGTGGTGCTGTGTTGATTTCATAAACTTCCTGAGAGAAATGAACCAATAAATCAAGGAGCAGACCCCATTGGAGCATTATTAATAAATCGATCGACGCACTTATACAAAGAACTTGTACAAAGTCCGGAGTCAAAGTGATGTGTCTGGTTAAGTTGAAATGGCCGATCAGGCATCCCTACAAATCAATGCTGTTTATAACTGACGTGTTTGCCATGGATACTACCACAACTAGAGGACATAGTCTTAACTTAGAGGGGCAACAATAAAAGTAATATCAGGAAGTATTGCTTTACTGAGAGGGTAGTGGATGCATGGATTTGCCTTCCAGGAGAAGGGGGAGAGGTTAATACACTGAAGTAGTTTACGCATGCGTGGGATATGATAGAAACATTTAAATAGTTAAAGGAAATCAACACAGTAAAGGAAGAGATTATATTTAAAAGAAGAAAAACTACCACAACTAGAGGACATAGTCTAAAATTAGTGGGGCAATGATTTAAAAGTAATACCAGGAAGTATTAGATTACTGAGAGGGTAGTGGATGTATGGAATAGCCTTCCAGCAGAAGTGGTAGAGGTAAACACAGTGAAGGAGTTTAAGCATGCGTGGGATAGACACAAGGCTATCCTAGCTATAAGATAGGGAACTGGGGACTAATAAAAGTATTTAGCAAATTGGGCAGACTAGATGGACCGAATGGTTCTTATCTGCCGACACATTCTATGTTTCTATGATACATACAGCCATTCACCCTCTAGAACAGAATCCTAGTTACATTCCCCAGGTTAGGTTGCTAAACAGCACAGCTTTTGACTCAAGATGTTCTAAAAGTGGAGCAATCGTCATGGAAACCAGTGTAATGTTCCTGACGATTTGTTATGCTGTAGAATTTATGTTACTACATGCCCCCCCCCCCCCCCCCTTCCCCATCCATTGCCACCTTGTGTATTTTCGTGGCCCCCAAGCAGTAGAAAATGCCTTTTTTTTTTATTCAAAATTTTTCAATTGAATCTCTCACGTTGAAAGGGGGAACCGAAACCCCTTGGTTTTGCATTTCTTGGAGAGACACGCAGACTCCTTTTTTTTTTTTAAGAATAAATTCAAACCCTTCGTTATAATGTTTGGGACAATCTGGGCTGCATGCGGGTGAGAGGCTCCAGACACGCTTTCCCTGACTGATATGATCATTTTGCTGGGAAGAGAGCAAGATATGAGTAACCGCTACACATAAACACAGACTTCATCTACTTACAGTAAAGTTTGAACTTCTGCTAAACATGTACATCCGATACAATCTTATCCCAAGCAGAGAACTGTGGCCACCGCTGCTACTGTGGATACAGAATTCCCATAATGCTCTGCCAGCCCATGCTTCTGTGTTACGAAACCATTGCTGAGAAACTTGCACACCTTTGTGTCAACATGGGGCGATACAATGGAGCTGCACTTTTGGTATCTACAACTAAGAAAGACAATTGTGTCTTTAATTATCCTCACAATTCTGTTCCATAGAAACACAAGTGATCGATATGCAGGCAAACATGAGAGCTTAGTTAAATAGGCTCCTTCTAAATGTCATACTCCTGAAGTGATATAAGAGTACTGCCCTTGGTTTCCCTTACAATGTTTTAATCTTTTCTTTGTTTACTGTTTTGGACAGTTTGGTGTGAATAGTGGTTCACTCATTGTGGGTTGACACATGGCCAATGTTAGGGCCAACCAGGGTGGATTTGATTTAGATTCAATAATATTTAAATGATGATTTTTAAATGTAAAACATCATTCTTGATTTTATGTTTAGAATAAGTCAGATTAGTAAAACGGCTACATCAGCACGGATTTTAGTTTACTAGGTTAATAACACATATTTAGAGGCCTACTTAAATTGTTTTATTTAACTCAAACAATAACATGATATTTCATACATATTCTTGTCTTTGATTAAACGTAAATGTTTATTTACTAAAGTGGTAATGTGTGAATGTTGTGTGTTCTTTGTTTGTATATAGATTTGTAGAACTACAATGGGATTAAGGTCTTTTCCTGAACTTTGTTTCTTTTATCCAGTTTTTACTGTGAAAAAAAAGTGCTTGTTATCTCAGCTTGGATTACTTGGATTAATTAAATTATTTTACCAGAAATTTAAATATTGCTTAAATATACTGCCCCGTGCTACATAACTGAGCTCTAGTTCACATGGAATAACCTTTGAACTGTAATGTAGCTTAAATAGACACTATTTTAGATTTTCCTCCAAAAACATGTCCTTAAACTAAAATTAGTTTTAAATCCCAACTCCTATGATCCTCATGTTGTTACCGAGGGAGCACGGAGTATCAGAGTGACCGGACTGTGCTTACTATATCATGTTCTCTAATGAGATTCTCAGCTGAGTACATGGGAGGGTGCATGTGTATTCCCAAATGGGAATTTAGCATTGGCCAATTGTAACCATGGTTCGGAGTATTTGGAGTGAATAATCACCTACAGTATCCTGGATAGATGTGGATATAGCCTTATTGTAAAGAAAACCCTATGGCCTTTTCCGATCCATAAACCAGTGGAAGTCCTGCACTATTTAATGTACCCACTGGACGAAGCCATGTGTTTATTTTAGACTGCATTTGCACCCTGGCTGGATCATTTATGTGCTTGGTTGGTGAAGGCCTCCTGTATGTTCTGTGATGGTCTCGGGGCACCTGTGTGTGCCAAATGTATTTTGCATATGACATTCTCTCACTGGACTTGCTATCATATTAACCAGGAGTGTTTGCTGTATTACTGCATTCAACCCTGCAAATTACTTTACCGATTTAAGTGCCAGAGGGTTGTATAACACCATGCTTTGGTCCTTGATAACTTCTCAGTGGCTCAGCTTTAACCCCTTGGGTGCCAGAATGGTAGAATTAAAATGTGGTCTGCATATTACAATACAGTGTTTAGACTTGGCACACTATATTTCAGATTATTCTATCTCTGCTACTTTTTATATTATTCCGTGGAAAAAAAAAAACAAAACAGTTTTCTTGCCTGAAATTGTTATATCCTGTGCAATAATAGGTCTGGATTTTTGCTTCACAAAATAGTTTAGCCAGAAGGAGTGTTTATGATATCACCTTGCAGCCTGATATGCAAATGCCACATTTCCCTTTCGAAGCAGTTCATTTGCATGTCGAGTCACAGGTGATCACCACCGACACATTTTGTCTCTTAAAGCATGTATTTTTGTTTGCAATTCTGCTAACACAATATGTAGATCACTTCACGGTATAAACCATGTTTTGGTGATCGATTTTCACCCCGTTTTATAAATACTGATCAGATCATGTCATTGGGAAATGTCTGGCATCAAAAAAAAAACCGTGAACTGATTTTTGTATGTTTTTATCTCCAGCTTCGACATCAACAGTGGAGCCTGGTGATGGAGAGTGTGGTGCCATCGGACAAAGGGAACTACACTTGCGTGGTAGAGAATAAGTATGGGAGCATTCGACAAACCTATCAACTGGATGTGTTAGGTAGGTCTTCCTCGGGTTACTTCCATTGTCTAACGTAGGCTTGTAGAACACTCGTCTACATAGTCCTTTCATACTAGGATTAAACTATGAAAACGTATTCATTTGGATAAGAAGTTGTGGGACAGTGCCTTGTTTGTGACACTCCCAGATACATGTTTGAAGGACTCTTGTATACTGAGTTGGCAGTACAATATCGGGTTTGTTTGTAAAGCTGTTTATGCTTTTACTGCTGGGTTGGATAAGGAAATCATGTTCCTGGCAGCCTTATAATTGATGGCTGCTTTAGTCCAGGGCATTACAAAGTCCAGAGCATGATGAAGTTGCTGGCTCCTTAAAGGTCTTCTGTTGGAGTAGCTTGCAAAGTCTTCATAAGTATTTGTGCCTAAGGTTCAAATGCCACACTGTTTCCTCCTGAAGAAGGTTTTTTTTTTTGAGATCTCCAAATCTCACGTAGAACAACATTTAGGCAGAACTTTCATGTGGCTCCAATGAAAGGTAGAGAGAGCAGCCAAGCTACTTGGCAACTCCATCTCACAAGTAGTTTATTCTTCGGATGAATTTGAAATCATTTCAATGCAGATGGAGAGTGGAAAAATCTATTGGTGGGGTTCTGTTCTAGGAATGGCTTTTTACCAGCCTGCCCTCTTAATTACACTGAGGATAGATGATTGTGCAAGAAGGACTTTACCGTAACGATTTCCGAAGACTGGAAATTCTTTCTGATGTTGTCCGGTTCTGATAGTCACTCCCAGTGTTTAAAAATATGTTTATTTGCAGACCTACTTTTCCATCTAATCCAATTTTGGAATTGTAAACAGCAATTTGTAACAGCCTGCAGGAAAAACAACTTAAGTGGGCATTACATAGTGTCTGATATATAGCAGTAAACCCACCACTCATCAACTACACCATACTGAATGCTTTATGACACTTTATTTAAAGTATCAACAAAAAAGGCCAAAAATGCACTCTCTACTGGCCAAGCCTATTTTCCTGGCCACTAACCTATTTTTGCTTTGTAGAGAGGTCTTCTCACCGACCCATCCTTCAGGCTGGACTACCAGCCAACCAGACGGTAGTGGTAGGAAGCGATGTAGAATTCCACTGCAAAGTATACAGTGATGCGCAGCCTCATATCCAGTGGCTGAAGCACGTTGAAGTCAATGGGAGCAAGTTTGGTCCAGACGGTGACCCTTATGTCTCCATCTTGCAAGTAAGTTGTTGACCTGAAATGTGTTCTTGTTTTTGTTTTTTTGTTTGTTTTTTCGGGAGTGTTGGGCATCAGTTAAAGAGCGGTGACATCGACGACAACAATTCTCACTCAATTCTGTTTGCTGGAACAGTAGTCTATAAGCTGCAGTAGAGTTTTAATGGGCAAAAATAATTTAAAAAAGAAAATATCTGTATGCTTGGTGGCAAGTGTTCCTATTAACACAGTGCTTTTTTTTTTTTATCTTCCATTATGCCATGTAATTTTTTTTTTTTTTTTTTTTACTGTGTGTTTAAAATAGGTAATCTCTCCCCATGTGGGAATTCAATTGTTCTAACCATAAACCATTTTTTTTAATGTTGTTTTGGTCTGTTTGAAAGGGTCTGTTTGATTTAAAAACAAGTGGTCAAAAAACTAGCACTTAGGAAATAAAATGGATTTTACATTGACAGATCTTTTAACGTATGGACTGTGTTCTCTTTACATGCTAGGATCTACTGTACAAAAATACTTAGGCTTCTTTTTCAAACAAACATGGCAGTACATCTGAAGCTAAGCAGTGGCTCCATAATTATTATTTTTAATACACTTTAAAAAAAAGTTTGCTCCCAGAATTACCTGAGTAGCTCAGCTCTTCCCAAAGTGTGTCTCAACTTTTTCGGGGCAGAAAAGGGTTAATCGTAAATCTGTGCTATTAAATGTAAGAAAGATAGAACAAAAACAAGACTGTAATTGAGAAAGGGTTTAAGGGTTCCTTCAATGAAGAAATATCGTCTGTCACGCACTGTTTATGTGCAGGATATGTCTGCTGATGTTGACCATATATAACGTTTGCTACATTTTAGCAATAAACACCTCCCAGGTTGGTTCTTTGTAGTGCTCTGGGTCTGTGTCCTGTTATTCTTGATGTGGAATGTCGTCTCATGTAGCAGTCCTTCATTCCGAGAGAACGTTTGCTTCTATAGGAGTCTCCGAAAACTTTTTTTTACACAAAAAAAAAAAAAAAATGGCAGACGTTTTGACAACACGGCCGTCTCTTTGATTCTCTGACGAAAAAGAACTTACCGGCTTGTTTAAAAAGTCTAGTTTGTGCTGTGGAAAAACTTACTTTATTCAATTTATGAAGGGCTTAGTCTGCTAAAGCTGCAGAACTGAAACCGTATTTACTGAGAAGTGAAATCCGCGGCTTAACCCATTTCCTCTACGCTGTCTCAGCTGAACCAACTGCGAAATCTTAACATGACATAATATATAGAGTTTAAAATACATATTCAAATAAAAAAAATATTTATGTAGAAAAAAATATTACACACTATTAATGTGTTCTATTGCTATTAATGTATTCTGTCAGCCCTCAGGAGTGTTAAAATTCCAGTCTACAAGGGCACCAGGATTTCAGGATTAGATATCTTACTCTGCTCACTGATATGGCATGTTAATTACTGTGTTACATGATACAAAGGCGCCGCTTCTGCCCTCTATAGCCCATAGAGTATAAAACAAGGCTGTCAAAATGGAAATCTTATGACACTGGTGGGCCAATGGTTATATCTAGGAACTTGACCTTTCTGATTTTACCTGAACCTGTAACCAAATCCCCCGCTTGAACCAGTGATGTGAACAGCCCCTGGTCCTCCCGTATTTTATTAAAACAAAAAATTATCCTAAATAAAAGGGCCGTGCCATGTTAAGATGAATGGCATGCTTTTATAATTTCTTTCTATCATTAGATATAAATAATGGCTTTTTATTTAAGTAATCGTCTTCCATTTTAAAATGGAGCCTTCTACTTAGATTTAGATGTACAACTTCAGGCCACAGACACATTTGCATCTTAAAGACCTCTACAAAGAACCCTGTCCAATTATCCATTGAGATGCCCATGTGTCTTCTGCTACAGCTGTGAATACTGATACATTCCGAAGGCAACACTTTTGTGTGAACAGAGTTGACAGCTTTCTCCTCCGAGAAAGAAATAAACCTTCTGTAGTGTTATACCTTTCACAAGGGCTGAAAATAAAATTCAAAGGACATTTTACTCAAAATTACACATTATTTAAGGAAAATAAAAATGTTGGCTGTTTTTTTTTGTTGTTGTTGTTTTTTTTGTACACTCTGGTTTTAACACCTGGTAATTAGTTGCAAACACACCACGAAGGCCACATCATATAGAAGTGTGGTCCAGTGTCACAGCTCATAAACCATACAATCGAGCGTGGTCCATGGTCACCCAGTGTTAAAACCCAGACTGCTACAAGAATTCAACGTATGTATCAATGCATGTACATCCATGTTGTGCTGTGTAGAAAGGCTAGATTCTGAAGCCGTGTCACTTTTGTACTGAAGTTGAAGTGTTTATATTTGTTCCTGCAGTCCAAGATCAGCGACACCACAGAAGCTGATAGTAGCCTAAAAATATATAATGTGACAGAACAGGATCAAGGAGAATATCTGTGTAGAGCCAACAATTCTATCGGCCTTGCCGAGGCTCCATTTTGGCTCCACATTTACAAACCAACGGCAGGTAAACAATAGACTCTGTCCCAAGGTTGTAAAAAAAGAAAATAAGAATTATTAAAAAAAATGCTCTGAGAACTCTTGGGATCTCTGGGAACTGTCGCTGGATGACCGTTTGTGCTACTGTTCATTTATGTAATTTGATTCTTTTTCCCTCTTCAAAATCAAAATCCTTTTTTTTATTTATTTCGAGTTTGCATTGAAAAAATACCCACAACTAGCATCACCCTCTTTATTCCTTTTTTTTTTTTTTTTTTTTTTTTTTAAGGACTATTGCATAGGTGGCATCAAAGCATATTTTCAGCACCTAAAAAAAAAAAGTAATAATAATGCCCATTCTGGAGACAGAAACACGTTCCACTCTAATTCTTTGAATATGGGTTTATTCTGTACGTGGTGAAGTTGGAGCTTCCCCAGACAAATCAGTCACTCTGACACAAGCTCGATGCTTCCAATTTGCACAGGGGACAAGAATGGAAGCCAATATCTTGAAAGTTCTATGTTGATTAAAAAAAAAAAAAGAATAATAGGAGAGGATTTGGAACAGTAAAATAGGTTAGTCCATGCAGGTAGTGGTTTAAAGCACTGAAATCTTATTGGTGAGTTAAATCCTAAATGCATTAAGATTAGTTTATTGTATTTTGGATCATGGTCCGTGTTCATTTTTGAATTATTTTTTTTTTTTGTAAATGTAAAAATATTTTTAAAAATTAATTGTATGGCAAAATGACCGTCCCTTCAATATACGATAGATTATTGTTATAGATCCCCACTCAAATTAAATGCAAACTTTTGCATGCCTGTCACCCGTTAAAAGAAAAAAAAGGTACAGCAATCATTTAAAAAAAAAAAAACACAATACTTTTAACTTTTTTTTAATTTTTCTTTTATACTTTTCATATCTGAAAATGCTTTGAACGCTCTTAAAGAATCCTCTGAAACCTCCAGGAACATTGTTGAATTCCTGTAGCTTCTACAGCCTGCGCTATTAACCCTTCCAGTCCCAAAAGCGATTGGTGTCCACTTTCTGGCACTGTGAGGGTTAAATCAAATCCCATTTATTTATTTATTTTTGCTGTGTTGTGGGTCTGTTTTTTCATGTCCTGTTAGCCTGCATGCCTCATTAGTGGGACAGAGTATACCTAGCCTGGTGAAGGGATCCTGGTGTTGGTTTTTTTTTCCCCCCTTTACAGGTGATGCTATCTGGTGTTTGGCAAAACTTCATCTGCTTCAGTTGATTCTCAATTAATTTTTTTCAGCATCCTTTCGCGTTCGTGCTGGGATCTTTTTACTTCCTTTGGTTGGATCCTGTTTGTTTTCCTCTCTGGTGCTGTGTGTCCCATCCTATCACTTTTACATTATTTTCCTCTCTTTTCCTTTCTCCAGCCTACGGGTGTTTACTCCTCGGATAAGGATATAGAGATTTTGATTTTGCGCAATGTATCTTTTGAGGATGCAGGGGAATATACCTGCCTAGCTGGAAATTCTATTGGCTATTCCTATCACACTGCTTGGCTGACGGTTCTTCCAGGTATACTCTCTCTATCTGTCTCTGTCTCTGTCTCTCTGTCCAGCTCTTCCTTTTCGGTGATACATGTCATGTGCCTGCAAAATGCCAAACTGAAAAACTCTAGCTTGTTTTTAGTCCCTACCTTCCAATGCCGCCATAAAACAAATATTTCTGGTCCTTGGTCAGAAAGCAAACGTATGGTGCTGTTTAATGTGACTGACATCTGAAATTAAGCAGTTTTTTTTTATTTTTTTTGCTCAAAGGTTTTAATTTTCATTGGTTTTAACTAAGAAACACATTGTTAAACATCACAGCAGATTCTAGCCACTCTTGTTTTTTTTTTTTCTTTTGTTTTTTTTTTTCTCTCCAGGGGTCAAATTTACTTTGTAGTTCAGCAAATTCTGTGTGTTAAACTTTTTATCCTAAAAAGGAACATACCCCACTTAGAGAGAAAAGTAAAGAAGGCTATTGTTTCTCTTCTATCGGTGTTGGCTCATATGCCGTAACACGCTGATCAGCACTTATAATGGTGACGTGGTTTTTTATTCTGTTTCAAGGCAACGTTTCGACCTTCTTGGTCTTCATAAGCCATTACAGGTAATCTAACTGGATAGACCATTATCAGGCTCCGAGCATGGCTTCCTGTACATAACAATATGTGTGTACTCTATTCTAAAGATTTCGACTTGCCGCGCCTTCTGTCCCATTATAATAATATTATAACATTCTCTTAAAATAGTAAGAATATATGTTTCATTTCAAGAATATATTTCACATACCGTGGAGGGTTATGTATAAAAGGTGTTTCCGCCAGAAATGCAGCACCATAATTCTCGTCTACCTCTATGTCTAATATGGTTTACGCCCCCTAAAAAAGCCGCTGTGCGCCAGCTTTGCCAAAATAAAAAAGTGATCTAATTATTGTTTAAGAAAAAAGAAAAAGTCGCAAAATTGAGCCAATTTTAGATAATTTTATTGTACTACAATTTCCTTATATGGCGTTATCTGCACTATACAGAAATTCGCACAATGAGACAATAAAGTCACATATTGAGAATAAAAAGTCACGGTGTTGCCCCTTTTTTGTCATGTATAAAAAAACAAACATTCTCACAGCTTTATACATACTATATTGTACTATCCAAGAGCAAAGGCCACTAATTATACATACCCCCCCCCCCCCCCCCCAAAAAAAAAATATTTCATTTATAAGTGCTGAAATAATGTAAACAAAATTAAAATAAAAAGCACTACATAGTCCCCAACAGTTTGCATTGTGAAATAGTAAAGAGAGCAGCCATCGGCCATAAGAATATAGATAATGCACCCCAAACTTACAAGCTGACGGGAGAGCAATGTATTATCTCACTAATTCTCAAAGGGTAAAAACATCCTTCATTCGATGTTTGGCATTTTCAAAACATGGCATTTTCTATAAAACTCTTTCTGATTACCTCTGGTGGCATAATGATCATATTGGATTAACCCAATGTACTCATTGTGGTTGGAGGAAGCAGTATCTTGATATATTTTTTTTAAGAAAGGGAAATTATCATTACATTCTTACTACATCCATTTTATATATTCATTTCACCTTCAATCTGCAAATGAATGCATATTAATGTAAATCTCATTCCTGCGGACCCTCTGTGTCCATATTCTCCCATAGTGCTCTGTAGAATTCTAGAACACATGATAATTTCCCTTTCTAAGAATGTCTTTCTATAAATTGTACCTCTTTGTTCTTTTTTTCTATTACTGTATCTCTTGATTCTGAATTTGTGCTGTTTTATATGTTTAGTCGGTTTCCGAAACCTTTATTGCATTAAAGAGTATTACACATGATTATCCCACATCCCACAAACACATGAAGTAGACAGCACATAATTCCTTTATCCTCTTTTTAAATCCAGTCTACCTGTAATCCGTTAAAGGTGAAATTTGCTCCTCTACAAGTCACTGTCCATTGTGGGATTGAAGTAATCAAGTTGGGGGGAAAAAATCTCCCATCTCGCTGAATGGTGGAATTTTTCCAGCTCAGCTACTATGGTCTTGAGTTTGAAATTTCCTTATCAATTCCCTGCATTCCTCCTTCTTTGAATAAAGCCCCTTGTCTTATGAAATCTGCAAATGATACCCCAGCATGCATAGCACCATGTCTATAAACAGAAACCCCCCTTAAGAAAGAGGCCTAATTGTTGGAGTGCAATTGTCTTTCAGACACTAGTTGACATACATGGGCTTTACTAGACTCAAGCAAATGACACAGATAAAGTATTTTGTTTCCCCTACTTTCCCAAATTTAGTCTCCATTTTAGCATGATGGGCTCAATGAATATATTTCTACAGCAGAGCCACAGGTAGTCTGAATTAATTCATTCATTTAAGCAACCCAAAACAATTACAAAAAGAAAACACTTAACACAACATGCCCTGTCCTATTGAATATAAAATAACTAAAAAAAGAAAGAAAAATCAAACACTTCACACAACATGCCCTGTCCTATCGAATATCAAATAAATAAAATAAAACAGGAAAAATAAGACGCTTAACACAATATCCCCTGTCCTAGAGAACATAATATATATGTAAAAAAGAAAAATAAGACTCTTAACACAACATGCCTAGTTCTATAGAATATAATATAGATACAAATATTTAAAATAAAGCAACATAAATAAAACACTTAACATTACATGCCCACCCTTCAGAATGTAAACCTTGTTCCATGTGTGCTTTTTATTCTACTCTATCTAATTTATTTATTTTTTATAAAGGAGAACCTGTGGAGAAGGTGAACACGGCACCTTCCAGCTCAGTCAGTATTCTGATTGTTGTCACGGTTGCCATTGTGTTAATATTGCTGATCATCATCATTGTCACCTACCGAATGAAGGTCCCCTCAAAGAAGGCCATGAACACACCCACCGTGCACAAGGTCTCCAAGTTCCCACTTAAGCGACAGGTAACAGAAAGTAGATACAAGATTACTAGCGCCATTTTGTCTTTTCCTCCTCTCCTTCAACAACCTCTGTAAAACTTTGGACCACAGTGGGGTTCTAGAACTCAAGTTTTTCCGTTTTGTTTGATCGGTAAAGTGCACAGGTCTAGTCAATTGTTGCCAGTGTGGTCAGCAGGGATATTCCACTTCATTGGTCCAGATAAAATATAGAGCTTGTTTTCGCCTCAAGATTTAGCCTTACAAAAATTAGCCTTTGGATGTTCACTTTTAAATGGACTCAAATTCGCATATAAAAGCTTATAATGTGATCAAGGTGAATTAAAAAAAACTATCTGTAAGTTCTGTTAGTATATGTGCAAATGAAAGCATAGATTAAGAGAAACATGTATTGCAAATGGTGTCCCTTTAATTTGTTGTATCTATATTGTAGTTTTATACATAAAGTATGGTAAAAAAAAATAAAAAAAAACGAACAGATGACAGACCCATGTTCTTTGTACTCTCCTGGAAACATGTGGACAAAGGCCTCTCCCCTGCAACTGTTTGGACATCTAGTCTTTTATTCCATGACACCATTATATGTGACTGAGGTTCACTGGTAGACACTAAATATCTGGGATAGATAATAAAACATAATTCCCCAATCTTTTACAATGGGACACGGGGAGAAAAATACATATTGGAATCTGTCGTTTTTCTTTCTAGTTTGGAGGGTGTGCTGTGACACTCCAAATAGTGAGTTGAAAAAAAAGTTACATAAAATAACTTGTAGAACATCCATTATCTATAATTAATGCACTCATAACACTGTAAATTAAGGGCTTTACTAATATTACTCAGTAAACAAATACTACATGACAGTTTATGCATAAACATATATTGGAATCTGTTGCTTGTTTGGAGTGTGATCTGTGATACTAGTCCTAATATTGAATAGAATTTTATTTAAGTGTCAAGAAAAAAGGTAAAAAAACTAATCTTGATGTGTACCGTCCATGCTTTCAAAGGAAATTACACGGATCTCTACAAATGTGCTGGTTCCGCTGTTGCTTTATCTAGGTGTCGTTGACCTCCACACCCAAAATGTTGACCCAGCCACTTGGCTGAGATAATATACTAAGCATACTCCTCACCATAACATGTTTCCATAATTTAATGAATTATTATTTATTTTGCTTAACATTAGCTTAGGTGAGCATATGAGCCTTCTCGTTTTGGCCAACTTACCTTTTAGATCATCTTTGTCTAGTGGTTGGTCTACGTCTTTAGAAGCACAGCAGTCGGCAGTAATTCTCTTGTTGTTTTTGCTCTATTTAAGCAGGTGTCCCTGGAATCCAACTCTTCCATGAATTCCAACACCCCGTTGGTGAGAATTACCCACCTGTCTTCCAGCGACGGAGCCATGTTGGCCAACGTGTCGGAACTCGGTATCCCATCAGACCCTAAATGGGAGTTAGCGAGAACCCGGTGAGTGTTTTTTTTTTTTTTTGTTTGTTTGAAAAATCAAAATGAATTTTAGGGGTCATTGTCTTACTGCTCACACTGATATTAACCTTGTTACTTTTATTTATAGACTGACACTCGGAAAGCCATTGGGTGAGGGATGCTTTGGTCAAGTGGTAATGGCTGAAGCTATTGGCATCGATAAGGAGAAGCCAAACAAAGCCTCTACTGTGGCTGTGAAAATGCTTAAAGGTAGGCTTCCAATTAGAAACATAGAAACATAGAATGTGTCGGCAGATAAGAACCATTCGGTCCATCTAGTCTGCCCAAATTTTTTTTTTTTTTGGAGTACTTTTATTAGTCCCCCGTCTTATAACTAGGATAGCCTTGTGTCTATCCCACGCATGCTTAAAATCCTTGACTGTTTTTACCTCTACCACTTCTGCTGGAAGGCTATTCCATATATCCACTACCCTCTCAGTAAAGTAATACTTCCTGATATTACTTTTAAATCGTTGCCCCTCTAATTTAAGACTATGTCATCTAGTTGTGGTAGTTTTTCTTCTTTTAAATATACTCTCTTCCTTTACTGGAATTATGCAGGATTGAGTTATTTAGAGCGGTGGTTCTAAAGCCCACTGTGGTTGCATGTGATCACCACCACTCTCTGGTGCTTCTACAAGGATCACTCAATGAAATGGCATAGCCAAACATCTCGGCTTGTCTAGGAGGCACATAGACCTCACTGAGTGGCACAAATATATTGGCCACATGATATTTATAACACTATCTGCAAATTAAGGGCATCACATTCACTGTTATATTACTAATAATGGAAGACAGGTTCATCAGAAAGGGCAAGACATGGAAAGAATGAAACTTCCCAGAATTCCGCAGTCCCATAATATAAACATATTTCAAATTAAATACGATTTTTTTTTTTTTTTTAATTGGACAAGGTATTTGAACAAATGTTTTTTTAAATCTACTCAATCTTGTTCCTATCTAGGTGGTCCATGCATTAACATTAGACATCGCATTGGTGGATCTTTGCACCTAAACCATCTCTCCCCTCTTTTACTCGCAGACGACGCGACGGACAAAGACCTCTCTGATCTCGTTTCTGAAATGGAAATGATGAAAATGATTGGAAAACACAAAAATATCATCAATCTCTTGGGAGCCTGCACACAGGATGGTATGTGCCCTGGTATTGTCCAATTTGCACATCCCTTAGCACAGTCATGAATAGCAGTAGCTAGAGCTCTGCGGCTTAATGCATATGTAGAATCTGTTTGAGTGTTGCAGGTTCATTATTTTTTTTTCTGGCAGGGTCAACACAGTCTTTTATCCATTGAACTTGGTAATGGTAATATCCATCCACACCCAATTGTAGGCCTAATTTATTTATATTTATATATATATATATATATATATATATATATATATATATATATATATATACACACACACATAGATAGATACCTATAAACTCGGACACAGAGGAAACCCTTTAATGTTAAAATAAAAAGTGTAATTGTGTCCAGCACACGTTGTTAAACCCCTCTTTCACATGATGTAATAAATTAGCTCTTCGAAGCCGGAGTTACCGCGGCTTGAGGCACAGTCTGCAGGAATATGTGGCAGGCCGTGGTGTTTTGCTGCCAGGGTATAAATAATGTTGAGGCTGGGACAGGATACGATTTTGCTACAAGCGTGCTCCCATCTCCCCTCCTAGGAAACCGAACAATCCCATGGCCATCCAATAAAAAAGGGGGTCGGGAGCGCCGCTTTTCCGAGAAGCTGTGCCAGGCAGTCTCTTTTGACTGGGATCCAGACAGGAGACTTGCATCCAGATATGTGTGGGATTTATTAGATGTAGGAAAGGTGCATGGGGGGGGGGGGGGGGGGGAGGAGGGGAGGAATGGAGCACAGTGACAGCCTGTGTAAAGATAGACAATGGTGCTATGTAGAATATTGAAAGCCTTTTTTTTTTTCTTGAAAAGCTCTTAAATATGTTGAGCTCAGAGTTGTAAAGTTAATTTCCTCTGGATTCTCTTGTTTAAAATGTTGTTTGTTTTTTTTTCTTTTCTGGATCCTTTTTATCTTTTATAATTCATTGCTGAGGATTAAAACCTATTGTTTATCAATCAAGCCCATTCTCGCAGTCGTTAACGAACGTGGCTTTAAGACACTGATTTCATAATGAGGCAGGCTGAGCGCAATATCCCTGTATGGCAACTCCCAACGTTTGTATTGCAGGCTCGTGGTAAATTGGTAGATTTTCTGGCCTCGATCTAGAACAGGGATAGTAACAAAATTGGTTCTAAGTTCTAAGATACCGCCCAAATTTCCAAAAATCACAAAATAAAGATGCAAAGTGAGAATTGTATTCACACAATGGCGACTTTTCGACCCTCACTGGTTTTTTTTCAAGCTTTAGGGATAGGCATCGTTTTTATACACACTCAATCGATTGCCCGATCGATGCTACTCTTTTATCGACTTTCGGAAGTATTGTGTGGGTAGAGTTTGATAATGCTATGTGGTTTTGAGGGTGAGACTAGAATTAAAGGCTTTTGCTCTCAGCACCAGGCCTCCATAAATGTTTCATACATTAATCTAGCAGTTGGATAACCATGGCCTTTCCATGCAAACCCTGAAGGATAATTTACTGATTTATCTCTCTCTCTCTCTTTGTGTAGGTCCTCTCTATGTCTTGGTTGAATACGCGTCCAAGGGAAACCTAAGGGAATATTTAAGAGCACGCAGGCCGCCTGGCATGGATTATTCTTTTGATACCTGCAAAATACCTGCCGAGCAGTTAACATTCAAAGACTTAGTGTCCTGTGCTTACCAAGTGGCCCGGGGGATGGAGTATCTGGCTTCCCAAAAAGTGAGTCTTAACAGATTTACTAAACGTGACATAGTGAGATTTCAGAGAATCCAATGATTATCTCTTCCCCTTACGTGTGGGGAATAACGATCTTATGCTTGTGTCCTGATAAATGGTCATGAAAAACATAGCATAGTCCAATGCTGTTTAGCATTCATTCTCACTTGGTGTCAAATAGTTCAGTTGAAGTGCATTTAGAAGCCAGCCCTGTATCCTTCCAAATATCCTCCCTGGTAGACCAGTGTCAGTGAGGACAGATCTAACAATCTCCTGTCAAGATAGGAAAAAATGATGCAGGTTCTCCACTGGGTCCACTGATTTTCTATCTCTGCTGTGGCATCCTTTGCACAACCACTACATATGTGTACTGCAGGCTTTTGGTTTTTTTTACTGATGATCTCACAAACATACAGGGGGTGATGTATAAATATAATTTTGGGGACAAAGTTCTAAAAGTGATCTAATCATCCAGAACATTCCAATGGTTTCCATGGTGACTAAACCACTTTTACAATTTTGCTTCATTACTGACCTTTCTACCTAACCCCAGAGGCACGTAGAACATTGCAGTATTGAAGAGTGGAAGAGTCTTGTTGACCTGAAACAGGGCATGCAATAAAGGATCACCTATAACGTGTAATTAGTGGATATGAGAAGCTGTTATTTGGTTCATTGAAAGGTCACTAATGGATCCAGTTATGCGTCATGTCAGATCATCTATTGGGCCAACAGATACTTAAAAGCATGAGTTCCCTCCAGCCGTCAGTCTGGTACAAATCTGGCGTCTCCCTTTCGGCTGTTGACTGATGGTGTACTAGTTGGAGATCTGCGTTGGTTTCCAGCTGGTGGGTGACACCTCGGTTATTTCTTATAATCTACACTTTAATCATTGTCGTTGTTTATTTGTAAGGTACTAATAGTAATACAAAGAACACAGAAATTGGTGGAAGAGTAAGAGAGTTGGTTTTCAATCTTACAATGTGGCCGGGTCATCTTCAAGCCTGAGCCGAGAGCCGGAACAGCATTAGGTCTGTTTACCAAACGGTGGGCAGTTAGATAAGGGAATGGCAAAAATCAGGCATTACTATTGATTTGGAAAGATAGGCAAGCTGGAGAAGTTTTCCAGTTCAGCTATTAAAGCCTTTTCTTTTTTCAGTCCAGCTGTTCAAGTTCAGTGAATAGACCTCCCCGAACCCTGACAGTGTTGGCTTATCCTCTTTAGAAAGTGCTGGGATTTTCTGCCCAGATTCTGATGAGCTCCATCGGATTTCTGCGTTTTCACTCAATACCTGTCTGTTTCACAGTGCATTCACAGAGACCTTGCGGCCAGGAACGTGCTGGTAACCGATGACAATGTGATGAAGATTGCAGACTTTGGGCTGGCCAGAGACATCCACAACATTGATTACTACAAGAAAACGACAAACGTGAGTGTCTTGACAGCATTAGTACTTGGAAGCCTTTGAATGCCATGTGTTAGTGGATGGGGTTAGTAGGCTCCCGGGGTAGTGCTCTTTAGGAATACAAACAAGATAATGCTATAGGGAGTTATTTTTGTAATACTTGTCAAAAAAAAAACCCATAGACTACAAGTACTCACCTTTTATGAAACACTTAGATTTAAAGGGACTGCCTCCCCCAAATGTTAATGCATATTAATATTTTACTTTTTTCGTTGCTTATAATATGAAAATCTTACACTTAGGGAGAGGTGGGTAGCTGGTTAAAAAAACGGCTTGAGCACGGGGTTCTATGGGGAAAAGATCCAATGCGTGTGGGGGGGGGGGGGGGCTAGATGCGGCCACACTGCTGCAATCTTGAAGATCTGACCCTGGGGGAAGGACTTGGCCACTAATTGAAATATTTTACAAAATCAAAGAAGACAAAAATAGTGACCATTTGGGTTCTCCCTCTACAAGTTGCACCAAAGTCAAAACATGTTGTCAAACATAGAGCTCGTTGGGTTCTTTTTACTAAAAGGTGAGGTGCCGATGAGTTGAGGGGAGATAAACATTCCATGTTGCTGACTTAAGTTAACATTAGTCAAGATGAGCAGAGCCGGTCCTGTATGTCGCAACCTAGAAAATTGAGAGTTTTTAAAAATGTATCATTATCTGTGGTCAGCTGAGCTTTTTCGAGCAGGAGAATTTGGTCCTACATAATGCATAGTTAAGCCGCTGAGATGATATGTTCATCTCATCTCACCTTTGCATGACTAGGCCTCTTACAGATCACTGTCCTGTGTGCTTGGGTTGGTTACTGGTCTCCAAACCATACCCATTGTTTAATTTTACCATGGCGGTTATTCAGATTTAATCATGCCATGTTGTATCCTACAATGACAGTGGCATGCCCGATGTCGGCCACACAAACGTCTGATCATTTACCTTTGCACGATAACATTTTCGTGTGAAGTCGCTCTCTTTTTTTCTTTTTTTTTTTGAGTTTGTTTACCCGTCTGCTCCTCTGTTAGCCCAGAGGGCAGCTGAAGTCAGCGGTCAGCAGAGGAAGTGTTAGCTAACAGATTAATACGGGAGATTGGATGGTGCCAATGTGGCTGCACGGATGTGCTGATGGATCAGTTCTCTTTGTCTTCCCAATTACAGGGTCGGTTGCCTGTCAAATGGATGGCTCCAGAAGCATTGTTTGACCGAGTCTACACTCATCAGAGCGATGTGTAAGCATTAACTTCTCTCCCATCTCCCTGATACGGTGCCGCCGCAGCCCTGTACTAAGCACTTTGCAGAGAAAACAAACGTGTTGTTATCTTTCTGTGTATTAATGAGTTTGCTGAACACAGATTAGAATTAAATGGCAGCTAACGTAAATAATAAAGACTTTGACCTGGAAGTGTCTGGTTTTCCAAAGAATGTTGCTATTATCCAGTTTAATGGCACTCATTCTATTGACCTCAGACAAATTAAAGTGTATGAGTCAACACTGGCAGGAATTGAACCGGTAACCTTGAGGGGATAGAAAGGGGTGGCAGACAGAGAAAAGGTTACTATTGCGGCAGGGTTTGACAGTAGGACACAAACTACTGTAAGACAGAAAAACAAAACAAAGGATGACACAAATAAGCCACAGAACCACAAAGCACCAAATTGTACAATAATAAAAAAAATGTGCACTTACATTGCATTGAATATTAAAATATGAATAATCTCTATAACCTGTGAACAGAAGGCAGATCCAGAGATGAAATCATTAAAAAGCAAAACACATCTTTAAACAGATCTGGAAAACAAGGATACAAAATAATAGTGTAATATGAACAATGCAGCTAAATAATAGTGTAATATGTACAATGCAGCTAAATAATAGTGTAATATGTACAATGCAGCTAAATAATAGTGTAATATGAACAATGCAGCTAAATAATAGTGTAATATGTACAATGCAGCTAAATAATAGTGTAATATGTACAATGCAGCTAAATAATAGTGTAATATGTACAATGCAGCTAAATAATAGTGTAATATGTACCATGCAGCTAAATAATAGTTAGTGTAATCTCATCTCTCACTATTATTATCAGGCTTTAAAATACCCAATCTTGCATCTGTGTTGACCAGTGCCTGTCCCCTGTGGTAAAGCCTTTTTTATTGTTGTAAAATGCTAGAACCGTGAAACATTACAAAAAAAAAAAAAAACTGCACTACAGAGCAATGGGCATACCTGCCCCTCTGCCAGCTAAAGGGTTAAATCCCCATTGCCTGGGTTTCGTAAAGACAAACATAGAGTCCATTGTTCCCCCTTGTATGATGTCATTTGTAAGCTAGCTATAATTCCTACAAATATGGGGGGGGGGCAGAAACCACACAAATTTCATATGGAGAAATAAAGCAAAAAAAATAACGTGCAAAAATGTTTTTGTTCACATGTAGAGTGGATCCACCAAAAAAACATAGGAAAGAGAACTTAATCGGCATAAAAGAAAAATCCCTTTTGTGCAGGGCAGCAGACACAATCTATCAGTATAAAGCTGTCCTGCCTACCTACTCTGCAAAATGAAATATTCAGGAGCCTTATCTCTCAATTAATTAATTTTCATTGCGTTGAATATTCCTAGTTGTAACCGAAAGGACGGTATCACTTTTCCCCATTCATGTCCTGTGGTGCTGTGTTGCAGCTCTGTGAATCTGTGCATGGATAATTTGATTTGTTCCATCGGGCCAGGGTCTGTGGAAGTCCTAACAATGAATGACTGAAATAACGGATGGGCTGTCACCCAACTGATTAAATGCTCATTTCACTTTGAGCACAGAATTTCTTTTTTTTTTTTTTTTCTTTTTCTTTTCTTTTTTTTCCCCTCGCTATTGAGCGTGACCAGTAGTGATCTCTTAGTAACTCGTGAAAACGGTCCTTCCAATTAGTAATGCTTTTGATGACTCTGTTAGCCACGCTTGGCTGGACACAAATAACCCATCCCAAAAAAAAAAAAAAATCCCTGGTGAATTTTAAAATCTCCTATTTTTATTCCCAGATGGTCTTTTGGAGTGCTGCTGTGGGAGATATTTACTCTCGGAGGATCTCCTTACCCTGGGATCCCAGTAGAAGAACTTTTTAAACTTTTAAAAGAAGGTCATCGCATGGATAAACCAGCAAACTGCACTCATGAGCTGTAAGTTATTAAGCTTTGACATCTTCATCAGATTAATATGTCCTACCAAGGGTGGGTCCACCCAATGAGACCATTTCATGTTTAATTGCTTAGGATCCACTCTGTCTGCTTGGACTTATTTTCTGGTCTATAAACACAAACAAACTGCACTGTCCGTGAGTTCTTCTATTGATAATTATAACATCTTGTGGGGTACAGGTCTGTGGACGAGATGGGTTGGATTTTAACAGTGAGGAACAGTAAAAGAGCATAGAGTTTTGGGGATGGGTCAATGACACACGATTAGGAGAATAAGGAATCATAGAGGTGGTTAGCTGTTGACTTTCTACACATAACTGTGAACGGCAATAGACTTAATGAATAAATCACATTTTTTAAATTATCACTCTATCATGTGTTTTTAGACACTATCATGAATTAAGTAAGGGGAAAGATAAGGACTAGGCCACTCCTCTCTTTCCTTGTCTTAGGTTTACGGAGATGTTTTACTGTTGGTCTATCATCTCATAGGCAAGTACTTGTTTTCTATATTTTTTGCAAACTGGGATGTCCTAATAACTTGTGATCCCTTCTCAAAAGCTACATGATAATGAGAGAGTGCTGGCACGCTGTCCCATCACAAAGACCAACCTTCAAGCAGCTCGTGGAAGACCTCGACCGCGTCCTTACTGTAACATCTACTGATGTAAGTCTCGTTTAAGGATAGCGGGGGATTGTTTGCATCTGCATTATCCTCTAGGTGATGCGTGGGTGGTTATAAAAAGTAGACACGGTTCTGTGTGGATTTGTAAGGCTCCAAAAATGGAGCAATCGTAATGGTAACCAATGGAATGTTCTTGCTGTTTCGACTAGCTTTTGAACTGTGGCTGAGTTTTGTAAATATCTCGTATGGCGCATGTGTGTATCAATCCCTAAATCTATCACTAGAAGCTACAGACCTTAATTGTTTTAATATAAATTCTGCAGCTCTCCATTTTATTAGGGGGGTTCTAGGGGGCTATTTTCAGCACAATTTCCCCATACTCCCACCGAAAGTATCACTATTTCTCACTGCCCCATTCTGTTAGATGGATCTTGAATTCTCGAGAAGCATGTCGCAGCCTACATGGAATGTCGCAACGCACATTGTATTCGGTAGCTTGCCAGGAGTTAACTAAAAAGTATACCATAAGTTCATTTTACTGCGAGATTCTTTTTTTCGAAAATAAATTTGTGGTATACTTGATACATTAGCCCCCACTTTGTTTTCATATGAGACCTTTGATCGCCAGATTAACTCGATTCTGAATTATTATTTTTTTGGAGTTCCTATCCTATTTTTTTTTTTTCTTTAATTGGTCTATTTGCTCTGAATTCCTTACAGCTGACTTAAAATGTTTTTTTTTTTTTTTAAGGAGTACCTCGACCTTTCTGTGCCGTTTGAACAGTATTCACCAGCCTGCCAGGACAGTCACAGTACTTGCTCTTCCGGGGACGATTCTGTCTTTACACATGACATTCTTCCCGATGAACCGTGTCTTCCCAATCAGCAGCAATACAACGGAGTGATCCGAACATGAGTGCCAGAAGAACCACAGGAGAGGGTGTAGACTTGAGGCACATGGACAGAACATGCCCGGTCGCTACAAGGATTGTACTTTTTGAGCCGTAGAGTTTACATGCTGTACAAGAAGTCAAGAAGCACTGTTTGGCCTGAAGGAACTAATCTCGTGCCAAGATACAAAAAAAATATATATATATAAATTAAAATATATACATATATATATATATATATCTATATATTTGAAAGAGAATGTTGAAACGAGGGCGTCTCATAATGTGACCTCTTGTTATCCACTGTAGAGTGCCAGAGAGACCATTCTGTGCCTGTAATGCAAAAAAACATACCAACAAACAAAACTGAAAAAAAGAAGAAGATAACAAATTGTGTATTTAAAAACAAAAACCCACACACTTGTAAAGAATGTAAAACATTTTTTTAAAGAATGTCCTTTTTATGCAAGTTCATGAACCTTTTTGTGTGGATGACAAAGATTATTTTTACCATTGGGCCTCCTATTACTTGCTTACCTACATATTTATATTGTGGCAATGTTAATTAGATTTTTTTTTTTATGGGGGGGGTGGGTGGACCCAGCACAATCACTCTACGAAAGCCATGACATTCACACAAATGATGTAGCATTTATAACCCCCGACACATGCATCAGTTTTAGTCACACATCTATTGTACTTTTGAAATCGTGCTCAAATGAAACAGGCGCACCCCCTTCAGATTTTTGTAATGTTTCGGGAGCGAGCAACGTGCCGCTAGAGACACTGCACCCCAGGCTTGTACTGGATGGGTAAATCGCCGCTTAGTTTTGCAGTAGTAGCGACAAAATCTTTCTCACACAATCAGGAACCAAGACAATCTAATGTACCCAACGGAATGGGAAGAGGTAAAAAATAAACACTATTTGTGAAAAATAGCCATTTCCAACTGCCCAGCAAGAACCATATACTAAAGGAATCATCAAAAATAAAATGCTTAAATTTAACCAAATAAAATTAAATTGTTAAATAGGTTGAATTGGACCAGAGTGCACCAGGGGAAAAAAAATTAAATTATGTTACAAAAAAATATTTGCCATATTGGCATATTTGGTGTAAGTTGTGAAACATTTTAATGGACTGAAACGAGGGTATTTTTTCTGTTTTTTTTTTTCTAGTTTACTTTTTCATGTGTTTTCTATATTAAGAACCCTTTTTACTGGTCTGTTATTATGTACCACAAACCACTATAAATTGTCAAAATACTATAGCATTATTGGTGCAATATATACTCCAGTCCTTTTTTTTTTTTAACCGGACTGATTCCTAAATTTGCAGATACTTGTAGGTGGGATCCTTCAGTTAATTACAAAAAAATTGTAAAAATTTTTTTTTGCAGAAAACAATGTAAATAAGCATACGTATGTAGTGTATATAATTTTTTATTTTATTTCATAATTAACTGTAAGCATACCTATCACCTGGAAAAAAAAAACAAAAGAAAAAAAAACATTTTACATAAGTCAACAGGGCATAAATCTTTTTTTTTTTTTTTTTTTTAATGGTTCCGAAAAGTTTTTTTTACAAGCATCAATTTAAAACAAAATTGCCAACAAATTGATTTGATTTTCATCTAAACAAGCCAAATTGTTTTAATGTAGTTGTCATTACCATAAGCTTACCATCTGTAAGCTGAGCTAGTTAACAATCCACCGTGGAGAGGGGAATATAAGTTATCACTGTTCCATGATACAGATTGCCCACTGTGCACAAGGAGTGAAGCACAGGCTTCTAAGCAAAACACAGGTGATTTGAAAATAAGCAGCACAAATATGCATTGATGATCAATTTAAAGGTATCTTAAGAAATGTATTATGCTGTAATAACAAAAGTAAACTTCTGGGGTATTTTCTGGTTGAAAAGTCCACTTCAAAGTACTAATCCACTCAGAGATTCTTAATAAAATATATTTTCGCATTTAATGTAAACATTGCAATCTAGGAAGACATTGATCCGGTCAAATAGATATTTTTTTTTTTTTGCCTTTTATATGGTCACAGTTTTGTTTTAAAAATTGTATTTTTGTTGAACTTGTATATTTGTAAAGTTATTTATAGACTTTAACATATATGTTCTATAGCTTAAATAGATTTACCCTTACTGTAAACACCGATAAACACAGATTTAACTTATTAACAGTCAAAATACCTATATATTCTGCTTTAATTTTGATTTTCTGTAGGGTTGGGAGGGAATGTTTATTAAAAACATTTGAAAAGAAAAATAAACGAAGAATTTTTTTATTTTTTTTAAAGTACAGCCCCCTCTCACAGCTGCATTTTAATCTTTTGGGTGACAGGGGTTTGAGCAGTATTACAGTGCATTGCTCAACTCTCTGGCACTTGAAAGGTTCATTGATCAATGTACATGATTATGTATATATTTGCAAATTTTTGTAGAAGTGAATATCACTGTGTCAGAAACAAAAGATTCACAGCTTTCAAGAATACTTAAATTTTTATTTATATATTTCTTTATATAACAAGAATTCACCTTTGTAAGAAGATTTTTTTTTTTTTTATGTCCTTGTTTCAATGGTTCGTGTACCAGAGAGGCATTGCTGGAAAAAAAAATATGTTGCTCTTCCATCTGAATCAGAACAACAACTGGAGAATTTATAAAGTTAGTTGGGGGAATTCTAAATCTTTTAATACATTTGGGAATAGCCATTATGTTCCTTAGAGTCTTACAAATGCCAAAAGAATGTTCACCGAGCATGACAGGTAGCCTTTGAAGGCTATGTCAAGATCATGCCTAAAAATCGGTCTACTGCGATGGTTATGGTGATCTTTTGGATGCATTCAATCTAGTTTATTGGGGATTGCAATGCAAAATCATATAGGTTAATTACAATACACATTCTGGTCAATTATGGGATCGTTTAGTTCTACTCTAAAATATTCTTTGCCCCTTTCTCTCCACCTTTGCCATAGAATTTTGGTTTGGTTTTCGCCTGTCATCTGGGAGCAACATCAAGAAAGCCACCTTAGAATTTAATTCTTAAGTGATCCCAAAACTGTAGCTAAAATAAATATGTAGCTGAAACACAAGTATATATGGAAATGTTTCCATGCCTTGATAGATTTGCTATTAAAATATCATCATGTTCGATACACCTGGGGAAGTAATTTGCTCTCTTGAGTAGAGTTGAAAGAAAAAGTCGGAATAATTTTAACTTCAAATATTTTTAAATTGGGTCAAAACATAGTTTCTTTTAGTTGCATAGTCTATCCAGTATATTTTCTATAAAATCCCTTGGCTGTACCAGAGTACAAATATCAAGTTCAACTACACACTTTAATTTTCTTTACATTTTTTATGATGCTAAAAAATTAAATTTAGAAAAGCAGTCATGGTTCATGGGAATTTGAGCTACAACAGTCCATTTTGAATGGGTTTTAATTTTTTCGGTTTGTCATACTAAAGTCTTAAGGGGGGGGGGGTCAAGTTACTACATTTTTCTGCTGAAGATTTTTTTTTTTTTGGGGTTTACCCCCAAAAAATATTTTTCCTCTTTTCGTTTTTATTTAAAAAAAAAATTAAAATATTTTCTTACAAAGGTTGGCTAATTGTGTACATTACAAAGTACCTAATGCGTTGTTTTTTCAAATACTGAAGAAGAAAAAATTGTACAAATTTGTGCATGAATTGAAATGTTACTAGATATTATAAATATATATAATTTATTGAGTTTTTACAAGATGTATCTGTTGTAGACATTGACCTAACATTTTCTTATTGAATGCTTATATAGTTTTATAGCCTGAATTGCTATCTTTACAAGTTTAAAAGGATCAGAATTTCTTACATTTTATACTGTTAAAAATGGCATTCCACAGATTTCCAGGTATAGTTGAATTATGTTAGGAAAACAAAAATGGATTAGTTTTATTTGAAAACTAGACCGATGCTGCTGTAGTGAAGGTGTAACAAGACCACCAAACCAATACCATTTTGCTTTATTTTTGTTCATTTTGTTAACATGGATTCTTAACTTTTACCAAACAATAAAGACAAACATTACTTGTTAAGAGTGGACATTCTTGAATGGTAAAAAAGCAGTTCACACAGATGGAAATTATTTGACCTTTTTTTAGTAATGAGTTACTGAATCAATAGTAGACATGTGCAAAACTAAAATTTTAATTTCGTTCTTTACTGCATTCGTTTCAGACGAAATTCGTTCATTATTTTCGTTTCGTTTTATTCATTCGTACGAATTGACCTATTTTAACCTCTATTTTGGTTTATGGAATGTATGTAATGCTATTAGTATTCTATAAACAGAAATAGAGTTGATATAGGTCAGTTCGTATGAATGGGGACTCTATTTCGGTTTATAGAATGCCAATAGCATTTACTACATACATTCCATAAACCGAAAGTCGTTCATTATGTCGGTTTATGGAATGTATGTAATGCTATTGGTATTCTATAAACCAACTCTATTTCGGTTTATAGAATGCCAATAGCATGAATTGACGAATGATTTTCGTTTATTAACCATTCGTCCATTCGGCTTTCTTTAGTTTAGCATTTTCGTTATTCGATTTTCGGACGAATGGACGAAAATGCTATTTGCGTCCGAAAATGCATTCGTCCGAAAACGAATGCACAATCAATAGTATCCACACCAACGAAGGAACAAAACTATGATCGGTTTCTCACATTTTCTATAGTAATTTTTTTTCTTCCTATGCAACAATACTATACATAACAACTTTGTAGGAATGTCTGTGCATAAAACTCTCCTGTGTCATCGGATCCGCGGGTGTGATTTCGTTTGTAGCTATTTGACACAGTGAAAATTTAGAATATACTGAATCTGCACTAAAAATATTGATTTAAAAAAAATGTGAAAACTGATACGGCAATAAATACAAACACTCATACACGCATTTCTCCTTGGATCAACAAGCTATTATTGCAAAGATTGCCAACTATAATCCTGTGAGTTACAGTACTATAAGGTTTACAAGCACACAGACAAAATGAGACAAACCAATACATGTAGCAGAAAGAGCCTTTTCAACGATGTAAAGCCAAATTTCTATATCATAGAGAAAAAAAAAACCTCAAAAGCAATTGCTTGAATAAATAATTTCTCAGGCCAAAAATACAAAACTGAGGCCTGTATGGTTCACAGTTATATAATTGTTAGTTTTATAGATTTATTATTAGTTTTTATATATATATATATATAATATTCCAGAATATTTGTAATTAGGTTACCCAGTGTTTTTCAGTATGTAAGGAAATATACATGCTCTACCTCCTGGTTCAATTTTACCAAATCTGAGCATACAGCTGTACTCTCCGTTTGTGTGTGTATATGTGTGTGTGTGTGTGTGTGTGTGTGTGTCTAGTACTTTCCCATTGAAAATAATGAGAAAGGCATAAGACATACACAAAAGACACACAGGAGCGAGAAGCGAGTGTGTCTAGGTGTGGCCCCATGCTTTACCATTAAGGTACAGACACACTTAAGCAGGTCTGGACATCATTCATGAGAACAGTTGCTTCATATTTCTGCCTGGGAGGGAAATGGTTAACAAGTTTCAGCAGTAAATTAGCCAACATGTCTTCTCATGAACTTGGGGTTTTAACACTGCCAAAATTCCACAGTTTGGAAGAGGAGGGTTTATTGTACCTCATACCAGTATTAAGTAGGTAACCAATAGTGGGGGAGGACAGTTCTGATGGAGATTTGTAATCCGACATACCATTATTAATTGTAAATGGCTTCTAATCAAGTTCTTCTCTCTCTGAAGCAGTTAGTATTATCATAGTGTACATCTATAGGAAAAGGCCAATTTAGTGCTTTCTTACAGAGGAAGCCAAAGCACCAAGGCAAATAATTATATTCGGAAATAAAGTCAACAGTACAAAATTGTGCAGCCATGAAACTTAATTCCTCATGTTCAAAGTGGAGTCAGATTTTTAGACAGATTTTTTTTCTCTCTGTCTCTTAGTTCGGTATAATGTTGTTTTTTTTTTTTTTAACCCCATTTGAGAGAGAATTGGCAGAGGTTAATTGTGCTACTGTTCCAAAAAAAAAAAAACCCCATCAAATGTTAATTTTTGCTTCACTGGCCCCCTGGACTAATAGAGGAGTTAGATAATCTACTAGTTGAGGAAATAGCTAAAATGACAATGAAGGGGGAAGTGATAATCATGGGTGACTTTAATCTTCCTGATGTGAACTGGAAATACAAAAAAGCTACTTGCGCCAGGAGTACGCATATCCTAAACTCCCTACTGGGATTATCTCTAAAACAAGTAGTGGAGGAGCCAACTCGAAAGCAGGCCATACTAGATTTAGTGTTCACAAATGGAGACTTGTTATCAGATATTACTGTAGGTGAAAGTTTAGGATCTAGTGATCACCAGACGGTGTGGTTTAATATAAGAACAATGACGCAGTCACACCACACAAAAAGACAGACTTTTCTAAAATTAGATTACGTGTAAAGGAGTCATTATCAGACTGGAGCAATTTAAATGGAGTCCAGGAGAAATGGGATTATCTAAAAGTTGCACTACTGAAGGCAACAGAAAATTGCATAAGGCTTGTCAGTAAGAGCAAAAAAATGAAGAAACCACTGTGGTACTCTGTAGAGGTGGCCAAAATATTAAAAAACAAAAAGCTAGCATTTAGTAAATATAAGAACACTCAGAGTGAGGAAGATAGAAAGATCTATAAGAGTAGGCAGAAAGGCAAAGCAAGCTATAAGAGCTTCCAAAGCACACACAGAAGAGACTATAGCCCAGTCAGTTAAAAAGTGGGATAAATTGTTGAATGGATTAGACAATGGCTGAGTGACAGGCAACAGAGGGTTGTAGTCAATGGGGTATATTCGATGCAAGGTCTTGTTACTAGTGGGGTACCTCAGGGATCTGTTCTTGGACCCATTCTCTATAATATTTTTATTAGTGCTATTGCAGAAGGTCTTGTTGGCAAAGTATGTCTTTTTGCTGATGATACAAAGATTTGTAGCAGGGTTGATATTCATGGAGGGATAAGCCAAATGGCAAATGATTTAGCTAAACTAGAAAAATGGTCAGAGCAGTGGCAACTGACATTTAATGTGGACAAGTGCAAGATTATGCACCTTGGGCGTAAAAACCCAAAAGCAGAATATAGACTATTTGGTACAGTCCTAACCTCAACATCTGAGGAAAGGGATTTAGGAGTAATAATTTCAGAGGACTTAAAGGTAGGTAGGCAATGCAATAGAGCAGCAGGAAATGCTTGCAGAATGCTTGGTTGTATAGGGAGAGGTATTAGCAGAATGTTTGGTTGTATAGGGAGAGGTATTAGCAGAATGCTTGGTTGTATAGGGAGAGGTACTAGCAGAATGTTTGGTTGTATAGGGAGAGGTATTAGCAGAATGCTCGGTTGCATAGGGAGAGGTATTAGCAGAATGCTTGGTTGCATAGGGAGAGGTATTAGCAGAATGCTTGGTTGCATAGGGAGAGGTCTTAGCAGAATGCTTGGTTGTATAGGGAGAGGTATTAGCAGTAGAAAGAGGGAAGTGCTCATGCCATTGTACAGAGTCTTTCATTAAAGCATCGCTATACACCATCTACACATCATATAATATTTCAATTAAATATGAGACATTTTGTGCCTACAGTTGTCTTTTAAGTGAATTTTTGCCTTATAGATTTATTCCTCAACTCCAAATGGCAATCAAACTTTAAATTCTATCATAATCCTATAAAAAAAATGATTCTGTAATAAATCACTTTACCAGCAATCAGAGCAGGTCTATCAATGTATCAATTTACAATCCATGCATTAGTTTTAAACAGGTCCTTTTTATGCTGGAGATGATGTGGCATATTTTCCCATCTTGTTTGCATTTAGTGTGATGTTAGCGCTGGGGTTTAATAGCACTATAGGTTCTGTCGCAAGTATTTGGCACGTACGTGTACAATGTACACAATTCTGTCTGAAAAGCCGGAGCCCTGAAGAATGAACCTGTGTGATCCAAGTCTGCTCATTAGTCAAAGTAGTGATACACGCACAATGTACTGGTCTGTGTATGGGGAGCCGGGTAACTTCTGTGAGTACAGTCCCAGCCTAGGAAATTACACAGCCTGCCTCTATAAAGGGTCCTTGATAAAATAACGGAGGACAAAGAACAGAAATACACTTTATTTATATTTTTTCAAAGTGATGAGACCTTCTGAGAGTTAAATCACCTTTCCTAAACTGCAAAATATTGTGCTCGAACCTCAGGCTTAGCATTAGGACAGTTTGTTGATTGTTTTTGATTCGGGTGTGGAGTGCTATGCATGTCATGTTTATGAGATGTACAGTGCTCGCGTTGTGTTTGTTCTTTGTCCTATGCTTTTTTCCGATGAACCCCTTCATTGGCATATGGTATTTGTGTCGTAAAAAGGCGGCAGCACCCAAAACACAATTTTTTGTTCCTGGGTCCCGAGCACAAAGCGCTTGAGAACCGGTTAGGGTCTTCATGGAGCCTGTGGGTCCCTGACAAAAACGAGGAAAGTTCAAGCAAGGTGCGTTTTCAGTCAAATGTAGCGTGCGCTCACTGTGAGTGTCAGCTACTAAAAGTGGCCTCATCTGACAGGTGGGAGCCCCTCTAAAGGACCATGCAGTGCCATCTGTAGACATGACTCATTACAGTGGGGCCGCCTTGAGAATTTGGTATAGAACATCCTATTAGAACGAAGGTTAAAAGTGTTTATTATCCTTTCCCTGATACTGTATACCCGAAAGCAGACTGTCAAAAAGTGATACAATCAACCAATCACATCCCTCCCAGACCAAACCATATTCTAGAATGAACTACTGATTCTGTTCACGTCAGATTTGTCCTATCTCAGCTTCTGTTTTGGTCTATTGTGACTCATGGGGCTTATTCACTAAACAGTGTATTGCGGTGAACTGACAAGGGAATAGAAAAAATCAGACAGCAATAGCCGAGCTGGAGAAGTTCATGAACTCCTGACTGTCCCACTTTCATCGGGACAGTCCTGATTTGGGACTTCAATCCCGCTATACTGATTTTGGTTCCCTGTGGGGTGCGCTGTTGTGATGTCAGAACCCCCGAACATGCACAGTAGGTATGGGTAGGCCCCAACTTGACCGCCAATTTAATGTGTTCTATGGAGCTTTCACAGACCATGCCATGGGCACTTTGCCTATCCCTGGCAGTAGCGCTCACACTCCCCATACCCAATGTCCCTCATTGCCGGGGAAGAAGATGGCAGGTGTATAACTTGCCTATCTCCAACTCGCAAGTTCATTCCAGATTTCTGTCATTTGGTTGTTTGCTAGCCTCAGGTGCTGTTTATAAATTGTACCCTGGTAAAAAAAAAAAAAAATCCTAGTTTGGAAAAGGATCGATCGGTTTGAAGGCCAGTGGAGTTCTAGCCACCGAGTTTGAAAGGTAAACTTTTTTAGGGCCTACATGATTATGTCATAGTCTACAACTCTCCTGGGTTTTCCCCTTTTGACCGCTTCCTGTGTATATCAAGGATTACCCACCAGGCAAAGGACATCCTGCTATAGCAGGGCCCTGGATGAGAACAGCTCTATATGAAATAAACCAAATAATCTAATACAAAACTGCCGAGGAACAGACACTACCTAATGTAATTCATATGACAGCCTTTTTAGCCTGTTATATGTGGCAATCTGCATGAATACATAGAAATACACATTACATACTTTATTAGCGGTGGCAGGATTTGAACGTATAACTATATTAGTTCAGGAGATATTCTTTAACCCCAGAGATTTTTTTTAAAAACAAGTAACTGATGTATGACTAGGCCGTGCAGGCATTTCATGTGGGCATAAATACTAAAAAGGGACTACTTCACCTAAAAATTACTGGCACTGAAAATGTAGAGAATAAAAAAAAAAAAAAACGCTGAATAATGATCTATGTGTTGTGTATGAAATCATATATGGCTTGCTATGCAAATGTACTATTTTCATTGGGGAATGGGTAATTGGGGGTTCACGCCACAGGGTGATGTCATAATCAAGAGCAACCACAGACAAATGTAAAACATATTTTTTCTCTTAATTCATGTAATTGTTTGCAAGTCTGCTAGCAGAATATATAGATGATTTTTTTATTGTTTCTTTTATTTTCAAAAAGCAAAGGTGTGGGATTCCTCTCAGTGAGAAACGGGCAAAAGCTGAAATATCCGGCCCTATAGGATGTAACCTACTCGGGAGAGGAATCACGTTTTTTTTGCTCGCTTGCGCCATTACAGAGGAAGCATCTCCATTAGCATGTCAGACTGGTCCCACCCATAAGGGCAGTCCAGATCCAAATAGCCTGGCAGGTCTCCTCTGGACTTAGGTTTTCGGCCTTCATTGGCCTCGTCAGTGTGGTATGGCTGGTATCCCTCTAGGTCCAGCGAGCTAGGGACCCATGTCTGGGCATACCCCAAAGACTCATTGAGACAAACGGGCAAAAGCTGAAATAGCCAGCCCTATAGGATTTAACCTACTCGGGTATCAATCAATTAAAACAAATTAGACTTCGGGTTGGGGAGAATTGTAATCTGTTAAAATCCTGTCCTCACTCTTTCCTCTTAAAGGAGCAAGAGTTCAGAAGGAGCTCAGAGTAAGCTTGCTAAGTCCCTCGTATTGGGACGGAGATGAGGCTCGGTCCCAAGATCTGGTCGTGGACCATTGCACTCAACGTGGTATGAATGAGATGTATGAGTAGTTCCCCTGGAGACCTTGTTTCTTTTACAAATATCTTAATATCTACGATGGTGATTAAGTTTTGCACAATTAACACACAGGGATTGAATTCACCATATAAAAGAAAGACCTTAATGGAAATGCTGATTAAGGACGTAATAGATGTGGCTATGGTACAGTAAACTCATTGGGTTAAATCGGTTAAAAAAAAATGATTTATAATAAGAAATACCCGCACATATTCACATCAAATTTTAATTCTAGAAAAAAAAGTCGAGGATTCATGATTATTATCAAGGACTAAGTATCACTAGAAACAATTCACAAAATAATTGATAAAAATGGCAGGTTTATTATACTTATATGTAAATTGAATAATATATTGTACACATTGGTCAATGTTTATGGACCAAATGAGAATTCAATCATTTTTTTTTTTAGAAAGACTGATGTCACAAATTGAAAAGGTTACACAAGGGAAATGAATACTCACAGGGGATCAGACGTGGAGCTGGATAGCAAAGTACAGACAAGGAAGAAACCTAGCACTAGACAGCTACAATCTGTAAAAAAAAATTGGGTCAGTTTCTAATTTAAAAAAAAAAAATTCACTGGAAATTAAACGAGTCCATATTGACCGACCAGAAGATAAGAAACCAAATACAAATAGATATAAAACATTTCTTTGATGAAAATGATAAAATCTCAATATCCAGTTCACTGTGGTGTTCCTTTAATGCAGTAACCCAGGGAAATGTTATCAAAATAGGAGCAAGGGGAAAAAAAAGGGGGGGGGGGGGATGACATATCAGCAACTACAGGTAGAGTTGTACAAACTTGAAACGGCGCATAAACAGACAATGCAGAGAGATCTCTCACCAAAAATATAGGAAATAAAGGCCTAGATTAAACAAAGAGCCATTGAAAGGACTAACAAAAACGTACTATTCTTAAAACAAAAGTGTTATATAAGAGGAAATAGAGCGGATAAACTTCTCACAAATATGTTACAAAAGGCAAAAAATGTGAAATACCATCAAAACAATTAAGTACCAAGGCAGAACAGTTCTAGATCCAGACAAAATAGGCTCCGTTTTTGCAGAATTCTATCCAGAGCTTTATCATTGAAATAGCACCCAAAGAGTAACAACAGAAGAGAAAAGGGAAAAGGTCCAAAAAGTGGACTCCCAAAAATAACAAAGGAAGAACAGGAAAGTTTATATGCCCCATTCACACTGAGGGAAATAAAATATATAATAGGAAATCTACAGAGAAATAAATCACCTGGTCCCGATGGTATTCCAATTTTTACTATAAAGTCTATGAGGAAGAGATCTTGCCCTACTTTCTAAGACTGTTCAAGGAAATTATAAATAATAAAGAAATGCCTAAAGAATTGCTTAAGGCAAATATTAGGCCTAGATTAAAAGAGGGTAAAGAACAAATGGATATAAAAAAAATGATAGACTTATATCCCTTATAAATACAGGCGTCAACATTTTTTTGGCAGTCTTGGCTGGTAGGTTAGAACAGAGAGGTGCAGGTTTATTAGAACATTTATTTAACAGGAAAGACATTTTCTAAAAACGAATTTCAGCTGTATACAACTGGATTCAAGATATATTTAAGCATGCGTGGGATGGACACAAGGCTATCCTAGCTATAAGACCGGGAACGGGGGACTAATAAAAGTACTCAAAAAAAATAAATGGGCAGACTAGATGGACCGAATGGTTCTTATCTGCCGACACATTCTATGTTTCTATGTTTCTATATTAACCTAAAAACCTGGCTAGACACAAAACATTCTCTCAACTGATCAGCTTCTAAAAAAAATTATAAAGTAATTCCCTTTCTAGACTTAAAAATAAATTATAACCTTCAATCACGAGAGAAGTAGACCTACCTCAGATTAAAACATTCTATTGAAAAATAAGTCGTACCGATTTCTCATGAGGAAAATTTGGACATGGATGATGAAAAATAGAAAAATAAATGGGGGAAGAGATCCTTTAATGCTCTGGACCAATCCGACGACTTTACTAATCTACAGGTTATTTAAAAGATGGACAGAAGAACTTAACTTAAAAATGGAGGAAACTAAATGGGGAAATGCAATAAAATTAAACCTTATCGAAACATATTACAAGGTGACTTTGAACGTGAAAAGAGAACATTGTTGGTTCACATTTTTCTAGCAGCTATGCTAGTTATTGTAAGGTCGTGGAAGTGCGTTGGTCAAACTGATATGGGAAAACTGTACGAGCATCTATGGAAAAAGGGAACTACCTATATAACACAGAAAAAACAGGGACTTACTTTAAAATCTGGTCACTTCAGTTAGATAGAATGGGATAAGAAAGGGTCCAGGGGGTATCAAGTATGAATGTGGAATGAATTAATGTATAGTTTGAATTTTATATACTTCTCTTTTTCTTTTGTATTTAAAAACAAAAACTATGCATGTTAATCACGGAGCACTTAAAAACAGAACAAGAACATGAGTAAAGTAATGAATTCATGCATATAAAAGATGTAGGAAGGCTAAGATAACTGACCAGTAATGGGAAAATGCATGCTTATCACATATACACAGTATTTAACAATTATACAAGGAAGCTTCCACCAGGTATTTTAAACAGATATCGCACAGGAAGAAACAATTCCAAATACAGCGCCCAGAGGAAGCAATTCACAAAGCATTTAGCTACTCCAGGGGGGCTATAGCCAGCTGCTTCACTGAGGCAAGTATTAAAAAAAAAAAAAAGCTTAGTGGTCCTTTAATAGCTTTCCACAGCTCTCCAGATCTGCTAATAATGCCTGCTGTTTGCACTTCTCTTGTGAATTCCCGTGAGTTCTCATCACCAAAGGGTAGAATTAAACCAAACAGAGTTTTCGAGTATTAAGTAGAGTGAGATTTTTTCTTTCTTCAATAAATCCGTTCATAAAACTCACTGATGTATTTTCATTAAACAATTAGGCTACATATAAAGAGAGGATGTTGTTGCGTTGCCACCATGCCACCATCTTGGCTTGAGGTCAACGTTATGTCTATTGAGGAGACAGCAGAGCTAGTATTTTATTATATTTTAAAAGAAAAGATGGCATCCCTAGTATCCCTAGTCCAAGTGTAATACTGAGATGTTTACTTGGCATTCTTCTAGATGGAAGAACCATACCATCCCACAATGCTTAGCAGTGGAAAGCCACACTGGTGGAAGCAAAAGAATGCCTCAAGTAAGTTTATCTGTTAACCTATACATCTGCTACCTGTTATCTCAAGCAAGTTACAAACCATGATGGCCAGCAATTCTACAAACCATGACTTGGCAATGGAAAATGAATTGTTTTGAACCAGTTTGCAATTTTCATTCCATGGTAGTACAGTACTACACTTTCACCAGCAGGTGTCGCTACTCGTGAAAGGCAAGCATCGTACAATGAAGCTAGGATTTTGTTTCGAAAATTACTTCAGCTCATTATTACGTCAGCTCATTATCACTGATGGATATGTAAATTCTTATTACACTTTAACAATAAATATCCATTTATTTATTGCAGTTTGTTGGGCAGTATTTTAACTTGAAAACTCAAAGGTCTACAGAATAAAGAGAGAATTGCTCATATGGGAATTTCAAGCTTAAAGGGACTGTTTGGTGCCAAAATGCAGCTTCCAAGTATTAATACATATTAATGTGCTTCAAAGTACTTTAAAATGCATGCTTAAAATATGAAAATCTTACACTTAGATGCATTTGGGAAATAACAGCAGTTTGCAAGAAACAAGGACTGCCCACGCTAGCTTAGTAAAAATAAATTCACTTTACCAGTGTGAATAATTTCAAATGAATGGCAATTCCTGTCTCTAGTGATGTCAATGTGTCGCACTGTTAAGAGAATAATGTTCAAGATTCAGGGAGTATTAGGCAAAAGTAGAAAAGCATTTATTGAAGAAAAGGTAAACACATCATCCGAGCGGGACAGTCTCACGTGTTTCGCTGTGAGGCTTAATCATATGATATTGCAGGGGTCGTGACTGCCACCGAACCTGCCAATGTTGGGGGCCTGGCCAACCCATGGCACCACTTTTCTGTCACCCATCATCTCCCCCGTTTTTTCTCTTGTGGTGCGCCGGATATGATGTAAGTTAATTTCCGGTGCGGTGATCAAGACCTCATGCAGCCTTGTTTGTGTAGGGCAGAGGCATCAAAGATGCGGCCCACATTTGCTGCGGTAACCGCACCTCCGTGGAGCACCCCCTCGTCCTCTGATACTGTAGGAGCACCAGAAGGCTTGGGAACATGTTAATAGAACACCAGCTGCAGGGATTAGAGGTTAATAAATCTCTCTGTATGTAAGTGTGTGTTTGTGTAAGGGTGCCTCTGTGTGTGTAAGGGTGTCTGTGTGTGTGTGTAAGCATGTGTGAGTGTGTAAGGGTGTCTGTGTGTGTGTGTAAGAGTGTCAGGGTGTGTAAGGGTGTGTGTGTAAGCATGTCTGTGTGAGTGTGTAAGGGTGTCTATGTATGTGTAAGGGTGTCTGTGTGTGTAAGGGTGTCTGTGTGAGTGTGTAAGCATGTCTGTGTGAGTGTGTAAGGGTGTCTATGTGAGTGTGTAAGGGTGTCTGTGTGTGTGTAAGAGTGTCTGGGTGTGTAAGGGTGTGTGTGTGTGTGTAAGCATGTCTGTGTGAGTGTGTAAGGGTGTATTTGTGTGTGTAAGGGTGTCTCTGTGTGTGTAAGGGTCTCTCTGTGTGTGTGTAAGGGTGTCTGCGTGTGTGTAAGTGTGTGTGTAAGTGTAAGGGTGTCTGCGTGAGTGTGTAAGGGTGTCTGTGTGAGTGTGTAAAGATGTCTGTGTATGTGTAAGGGTGTCTGTGTGTGTGTAAGAGTGTCTGGGTGTGTAAGTGTGTGTGTGTGTGTAAGCATGTCTGTGTGAGTGTGTAAGGGTGTCTCTGTGTGTGTAAGGGTGTCTCTGTGTGAGTAAGGGTGTCTCTGTGTGTGTGTGTGTAAGGGTGTCTGCGTGTGTGTAAGTGTGTCTGTGTGTGTAAGGGTGTCTGTGTGAGTGTGTAAGGGTGTCTATACGAGTGTGTAAGGGTGTCTGTGTGTGTGTAAGAGTGTCTGGGTGTGTAAGGGTGTGTGTGTGTGTGTAAGCATGTCTGTGTGAGTGTGTAAGTGTGTATTTGTGTGTGTAAGGGTGTCTCTGTGTGTGTAAGGGTCTCTCTGTGTGTGTGTAAGGGTGTCTGCGTGTGTGTAAGTGTGTGTGTAAGTGTAAGGGTGTATGCGTGAGTGTGTAAGGGTGTCTGTGTGAGTGTGTAAAGATGTATGTGTATGTGTAAGGGTGTCTGTGTGTGTGTAAGAGTGTCTGGGTGTGTAAGTGTGTGTGTGTGTAAGCATGTCTGTGTGAGTGTGTAAGGGTGTCTCTGTGTGTGTAAGGGTGTCTCTGTGTGTGTAAGGGTGTCTGTGTGTGTGTGTGTGTGTGTGTGTGTGTGTGTGTGTGTGTGTGTGTGTAAGGGTGTCTGTGTGTGTAAGGGTGTCTGTGTGAGTGTGTAAGGGTGTCTATACGAGTGTGTAAGGGTGTCTGTGTGTGTGTAAGAGTGTCTGGGTGTGTAAGGGTGTGTGTGTGTGTGTAAGCATGTCTGTGTGAGTGTGTAAGGGTTTATTTGTGTGTGTAAGGGTGTCTGTGTGTGTAAGGGTGTCTGTGTGAGTGTGTAAGCATGTCTGTGTGAGTGTGTAATGGTGTCTGTGTGAGTGTGTAAGAGTGTCTGTGTGTGTGTAAGAGTGTCTGGGTGTAAGCATGTCTGTGTGAGTGTGTAAGGGTGCCTGTGTGTGTGTAAGGGTGTCTGTGTGTGTAAGGGTGTCTGTGTGTATGTATGTGTTGCTGTGTGTGTATGTCTGTGTATTTGTGGATGTGTATGTCTGTGTATTTGTGGATGTGTATGTCTGTGTATTTGTGGATGTTTATGTCTGTGTATTTGTGGATGTGGATGTCTGTGTATAGGTGTGAGTAATTAATGTAAGGTTTTTTGTTGTTGTTGTGAGTCTTATTGTGTATTGTGATACAGTAGTGTGTGTGTGAGTGTGTAAGGGTGCCTGTGTGTGTAAGGATGTCTGTGTGTATGTATGTGTTGCTGTGTGTGTATGTCTGTGTATTTGTGGATGTGTATGTCTGTGTATTTGTGGATGTTTATGTCTGTGTATTTGTGGATGTGTATGTCTGTGTATTTGTGGATGTGTATGTCTGTGTATTTGTGGATGTTTATGTCTGTGTATTTGTGGATGTGGATGTCTGTGTATAGGTGTGAGTAATTAATGTGAGGTTTTGTTGTTGTTGTGAGTCTTATTGTGTATTGTGATACAGTAGTGTGTGTGTGAGTGTGTAAGGGTGCCTGTGTGTGTAAGGATGTCTGTGTGTATGTACGTGTTACTGTGTGTGTATGTCTGTGTATTTGTGGATGTGTATGTCTGTGTATTTGTGGATGTGTATGTCTGTGTATTTGTGGATGTGTATGTCTGTGTATAGGTGTGAGTAATTAATGTGAGGTGTATTGTGATACAGTAGTGTGTGTGGAGTCTGTGATACACTCACACAATGCACATTAGTGCAAATTTTATAAATGAATATGAAAAATGAATGCGGTCCATGCACACATACATGTTTGGTGACGTGGCCCACTAGAGAAAAACTTGGACAGCCCTGCCTTAGGGTGTCAGCCAGTTTGGTGGAGAAGAAGTGGTTCGCGTCACCATGGCGACCAACATAGCAGCAGCGCAGGCAAGAGGGAAGCCTTTTATATAATAATTCCTCAGGCAAGCTTTGAGGTAGAATGATGGGGGCTGGGGGCGCTAGTTCAGCCACTGCTAGCAGGGGTGATAGTGAGAGACAGCTCTTTCTGCTGTTTAACATGCGGACCACACTACTTAACCTTAGAATGAGGGCATTTTGAATTACGGCTCTGCCCCTCGCAAGCTGCACTATGACACCCGGCGCTCAAAAAATGCTGGCCGAAGCGCTGTGCAGCCAGCGGGCACACGCACCTCTCTCCTCACCCCCTGTAGGCTATACTTGCCATCTTTCTATGTAATGCACATTTGAATCATTAGAAATTGTGAATATTTAAGTTCTGCTTGAATTTTTTTTTTATTATTTTACAGGCTATCTTTTTTAAGCAGGTATTCTGTGCCACCTCCTCCTCTGTGTAGCCAATGGAGGGGGCGTAGACTCGGCGCTAGGGGGCGGGGCCTTGGGTAGTCAGCCGCTATATAAAACCCTTGCTAGTATCATTCCCTTCCTGTTTGTTAAGCTTGTTGTTGATACTTCAGTTCCCTGCATTTGCCTATAGTTATTGTCTTCCTGGTTTTGATCCTTGACGTTGCTCCACGACTATCCTCCACTCCCCTGCCCTATGACCTCGGCCTGTCTACTCGCTCAAGATTCTTTGCTCCCTTTGGACCGTCCCTGGATTTCTCTTTTGCCTCGCCCCTTGGCTCAAACGCTTCTTCAGCACACCTGGTACCATCCTGTTGCAGGCTACCTGCTCTACGCTCCAGCAGTCTTCCCTAGTGCACGTCAGTGTGACAGAGACAGTGTGTGAGACACCGTGTGTGTGTATGTGTGGGAGACTGTTGGAGACAAGATTTATTTCTGTGTGTGTGTGTATCTGTGTGAGACACAATGCGTATCTGTGTGAGACACAATGTGTATCTGTGTGAGACACAATGTGTATTTGTGTGAGACACAATGTGTGTGTCTGTGTGAGACACGGTGGGGTCTATTCACTAAAAAATGAGTTGCAGGAGGGTTGAGGTGAGATGAGCATTTCACCATGTTAACTATGCACTGTGCAGGGACAATTCTGGTGAGTTTTTCCAGCTAAGCAAACTCACCAAAATTGACCCTGCACATTATATAGCTAAATGGGTGAGATCAAATATTCATCTCACCTGCAACTCACCTATTAGTGAATAGACCCGTGTGTCTGTGTGAGACACTATGGGTGTATGTCTTTTCATTGGCATCACATACAAAGAGTATGCATTCAATGCTCACTGGCATGATATACAAAGAGTATGCATTCACTGCTCACTGGCATGATATACAAAGAGTATGCATTCACTGCTCACTGGCATGATATACAAAGAGTATGCATTCACTGCTCACTGGCATGATATACAAAGAGTATGCATTCACTGCTCACTGGCATGATATACAAAGAGTATACATTCACTGCTCACTGGCATGATATACAAAGAGTATGCATTCACTGCTCACTGGCATGATATACAGAGTATGCATTCACTGCTCACTGGCATGATATACAAAGAGTATACATTCACTGCTCACTGGCATGATATACAAAGAGTATGCATTCACTGCTCACTGGCATGATATACAAAGAGTATGCATTTACCGCTTATTGGCATGATACATAGTTTCTGGCATTTTGGCAAATAACAAGTTACAAACTCACTTATCTTAGAGTAGAATTAGGAGAAGAGGCCTATGTAATTTGTTACTAATGTTATTGAACCCTTAGGGACATCCAGTGCTGGCAGAGGCATAATTAGATACCCCAATCATTTAGCTATTTATTTTGGTGTATAGCCTTGGATATACTGCTCATTGGCATCATATACATCATTTATGTTTTATTGCTCACTGCTTATAGTACATCTACTATATGACAGGGTAATCCAGACGCAAAAAAACGCTGGCACTCCAGTGCATGTGGTAAACAAATGTGATTTAATAATGGGCAAGAAACCAACAGAGAAATGGACAGAAACACTTAGCGCGTTTCGAGTCAGTAGACTCGAAACGCGTCAAGTGTTTCTGTCCATTTCTCTGTTGCGTTGTTGCTCATTTTTTTGTCTGGATTACCCTGTTATTGTACCTGAAATTTTGGCAATTTGCCGTCGGCTGGAGCACTTTTAAAAAGTTCTCAGTGGCAAGGTAACACTCCTCACTTAAATTTGCCAGCTGCAGGAGCCCGGGATTCATCTCCAGCGTGGGGATTTATTGTTTAATGTATTATATATACCTATTGCTCATTGGCATAATCATATAAATCATGTATAAATATGCATTTATTACTAATATTATATGTAACAGGGCTTGACAAATTTAACTGAGTTATAGGAGCCAGCTAAAAAAAATCTAGGAGTCAGGCAACAACACATAGAAACATAGAATGTGTCGGCAGATAAGAACCATTCGGCCCATCTAGTCTGCCCAATTTTCTAATACACACAATCATATGCAGTCACACACATAGTCAGTCACAGATAGACACACACACACACATACAGTCAGTCACATACAGACACACACACATACAGTCAGTCAGAGAGACACACACATACCGTCACAGATACACATACATACACACATAGTCAGTACTATACACACAGACAGACACATTCAGTCAGTCACAGACAGACACACACATGTTCGCACACACACAGACACACATACAGTCAGTCACATAGACACACATGTGCAGTCATTCGTATACACAAAGACACACACGTGCAGTCCGTCCCATACACACAGACACACACACACATGCAGTCACATTCACTAACACAGCAGTGATTTTGTTGTTTAAGATAAAAAAAAATAGTACATCTATCGATAAACATCTATCAATATAGGGTTACCACCATTTCTACATAAAAATACTGGCCATGCTACTGCCTTAACATTGGCCTCAAGCCAATTTTTTTTTACCAGCCTGTCGGTAAAATACCGGCCACATGGCAACCCTAGTCCACCCTCCTTGCTGCTATATATCATTCTCAGCCTGGTCTGCGCCTCTTTGTTCCTAGCAATGCTGAGCACACCTGACGCTCGGACATTATAGCGCCTTTGGGGGCGGAGCAGGAAGTCTCTGCAGCCAGTGCCAGCGGCGACAATAAAACCTATTGTTTATTGGCATCATATATATATATATATATCCGTCTGTATGCCCACCTAAGCATGTTAGCTTTTTTTACCTAACTTCTATCGAATCTGCCATGGGCTCCAGCCCTGGATCTTTTAGAGACCTAACAATGCACCTTCTGTGTGACTGACCTTCACTGACCTTCTCACAGACACTTTGCCTGTCACTGGTTCCAGAACAAGGGGGGGGCAGCCTCAATATTAGCCATGTCAGAGTGTGCTGTCAGCCAGCGGTGCATGCTGAGCAATTCTACTAACAACCTCCGCGCGAGAAATTGCGCTGACACAGCCATAGGACAGAAGGGTTAGTCATTCTGCCTTTTCCCCTACCCCTCCATTATCCCAGAGCACTGGTCCCAATGCAGGAGGTATGTTAATATCCAATAATGCTGCTAGGATGTGACTGTGCACACAGCACACATCCACTGCTCACGCTTCTCTAAACGTGCACTTTGGCTTTTTCCACCGATTTCAGGTGCCCCGGCATGAAGATTTCATTAATGCTTTTATTACTGCTGTCAGAGCATCCGTCAGTCACTGTGCATCCCATTTACCCTTAAGCAGAGTGAGTTTATGCCAGATCAGGTCTGAGAATTCCAATAAAGAATAGATATGGGCTCCAGCTGATTGGACATTCACGGCACACTGGCACCTTGACAGGACACTGGCAGAAAGGCTTCCACATTTTACTTTTCTTGTCCACACATTAACCTTTAGCATGCTGGAGCCAGTGCTTGGAGAATTCAAGAAGGATGGGGTTTTAATGAGTCTAACAAATGAAACTCGTAAATGTTTACTAAAATGCAATGTTGATTGTCACCTTGACAAGGCAGGCCAAAGTGAGTGTCAGCTTTTCGGTAGATTTAAAGGACAGCTGTCAGCGAAAATCAAGTTATGTTTAAGTTAAAGATTTTAGATAGATATTCTTTAGTGAAAAAAATACCTTATTGAGCCAGGTTTGCTCCATATAGCGCTTCCAGGGGTTGTTTAAAATCTTGGGTCAGATGGATCAGAACTTCCTTCATCTGATGCATAATTAAGGAAGATCTGACCCAAGATTCTAAACATGTCTGCCCCCTGATAGAACAAATATGGCTCAGTAAGGTACACTATTTGTACTCTTTATCTTAAAGTATATCTATTCTAAATGACTAGACTTACTGCAATATTCCACTTATACATTGCTTGACCTTTGAAATGGAGGCATCAATGGGAACTTTATATCATCATACTCTACAGTTTGCATTTGAATGTCCGAACTAATAAAATACTCCATAGAAACATAGAATGTGTCGGCAGATAAGAACCAATCAGTCCATCTAGTCTGCCCAATTTGTTAAATACTTTTATTAGTCCCCAGTTCCCTATCTTATATCTAGGATAGCCTTGTGTCTATCCCACGCATGCTTAAACTCCTTCACTGTGTTTACCTCTACCACTTCCGCTGGAAGGCTATTCCATACATCCACTACCCTCTCAGAACAAGTACAAATGACTACTGCTAAGGAGAATAATATCCTTTTAAATGTTGTTCGCTACCGTGTGTGCAAGTGCTAGGATCAGGGCTGGAATGACCACTCTGTGGTCATGCTCTCCCCCATGCCATCAATATCTGTCTAGCTCTCCCCCATGCTATGTTTCCCCCTTTCTTCTTTCTCCTCTCCTCACTATCTTCCCGTCTTTTGTTTCTCTCATGTTTGTCTATTCCTCTCCCCATGTCTCTCTCCTCTCCCTTTCTCACTGCCCCTATATCTGTTGTATCTCTAACTCTCCTGCACCCCACATTTATTGTCTCGCTCTCTTTCTCCCTACCCCACCCCATATCTGATGTGTCTGTCTCTTTCTCCCTCCTCCCCACCCCATGCCTGGCATCTCTCCCTCAGGCAGCATCAGATCTCTGTCCATGCTTCTCACGCTCCGGCACTTAGTGATGACAGAGAGCATTGTATTACTGATGCTCTGAATCATCACTGTGCGCAGGGAGCGCATGCTACTCGCTTCCCTGCGTGGGCGGGGGGGCTGGCACCTCCACCTCGGCACCAGTGTGCCACCACTGGATTCGGCAGTGCTACACGTGCTTTAGAAAAAAAAGAATATCATGTATCCCGGTCCTCAGGCAGCAGCCGCCGACACTAAGCTGGCGCCCTAGACGAACACCTAACTCACCTGTGGGAAGCGCCGGCCCTTTCTGTGATAAGTTTAAAATGCTGTCATCCTTCCTTTCAATTGGTAAATGCAAGAATTTTTTGGGGTCTTAAGTTTGCAATTCCCTTCTCAATTCCCTCTTTCAGGAATAATGCCCTAACTATGGGTCTCTTACCTGGTGCTGGCTGCAGGGAGGCTAATGCAGCTTACACTGAGAACTGTGTGAAAGAGGGACACAGCCAATCAGGAGAGGCTTCTTAACTCTCAGCTTACTGGAGTAGAGAAGCCTCTCCTGTTTGGCTGAGATGTATTGTTGGACTGTCCTGGCCAATCCGGGGATTGTGGTCACCCTACCCCTGGCGTCTCGCTGTGCTGGGGAAAGAAGTCGGTAGGTATGGAGTCCCTTTAAATATCACGCCTTTGAGCTTGGGGGAAAAATGTCCACCTTTTTGACAAAAGAACAAACAATTATAAGGACATTAGAGCAACTGGTTCCCTGTGTAAGGCGTTCTGGTTAAGATCAGACCGGATCTCAGACTCCTGAAAAAGGGAAAGCCTTCTCATTGTTACCTTACATCAGCCTTGGGTGAAGGTTAAGCAGTTGAGCTGAGATTTCACTGCATAATAGCATCTCTCGGAACTATATGAAATATTGCTAGTTCCATCCGGTTTATAATTAAAAAGTAACAGATGTTCGCTGTAGCACATACAAAGCTCTCTTCATTCTTCCAGCTAAGCAGTCATTCACAAAGGAGTCAATCTCCCTGCAGTAGTTTAAAGAATCAATAGTAAAATCTCCTATAGTGAATTCCAATGTTCCGCTGAACCAGGACCCCGTGAGTCTTAACTGCAAACACGGAGAGCTATAGATCTGGTTAAAGGTAGAGACCGAATTTAAACACACTCCAAACATACAGCCAATCCTCAGAGTGCTGATATATAACACAGTAAAAATGAGGGCAGTACTTAATGCTGGATGTTGCAAACAAAAAAAACCAATAACAGCTAGACATGTAGATGTGTGGGTTAGATTCGGCCTGATGCCACAGGACACCAGTTAGGTTTAAACCTCTTGACACTCAGCACAGTATTACTTGTTAATACACTCGTAATTACTGTCTGAACAGACAGCATGACTTTCAAGCAATCTCCTCCAACCATTTGCGCTGCCATCTCAACACCTTGTGATAAGTAAGAATTCCTCCCACCAGAGGAGTCAGTAGGGTTGGTGTCACCCGGTGGGGTAACTCATGGTGTCACCCCTCCATGATTTCCTCACATACCATGCCAAACAGATTCCTTAGTAATGCCAGCCAGATGGCCCATTAAATATGCCACATACAGGAGCCCCACAAATTATGTCACACACAATAATAATATGCCAGTATTATTTTGCAGTTAATAAGCCAGACAATTTGCCTAATTTGCCAGTAATATTGTGACATTCAGATGCCAGTAAGATTGTGCCAATAAGATGCCTGTATTATTGTGCCATTCAGATGCCAGTAATATTGTGCCATTCAGATGCCAGTAATATTGTGCCATTCAGATGCCTGTATTATTGTTCCATTCAGATGCCAGTAATATTGTGCCATTCAGATGCCAGTAATATTGTGCCATTCAGATGCCTGTATTATTGTGCCATTCAGATACCAGTAATATTGTGCCATTCAAATGCCAGTATTATTGTGCCATTCCGATGCCTGTATTATTGTGCCATTCAGATGCCTGTATTACTGTACCATTCAGATACCAGTATTATTGTGCCATTCAGATACCAGTATTATTGTGCCATTCAGATGCCTGTATTACTGTACCATTCAGATACCAGTAATATTGTGCCATTCAGATACCAGTAATATTGTGCCATTCAGATGCCTGTATTATTGTGGCATTCAGATGCCTGTATTATTGTGCCATTCATATGCCAGTAATATTGTGCCATTCAAATGCCTGTAATATTGTGCCATTCAGATGCCTGTATTATTGTGCCATTCAAATGCCTGTAATATTGTGCCATTCAGATGCCTGTATTATTGTGCCATTCAAATGCCTGTATTATTGTGCCATTCAGTAGCCAGTAATATTGTGCCATTCAAATGCCTTTATTATTGTGCCATTCAGATGCCTATAATATTGTGCCTTTCAAATGCCAGTAATATTGTGCCATTCAGATGCCTGTAATATTGTGCCTTTCAAATGCCAGTAATATTGTGCCATTCAGATGCTTGTATAATTATGCCATTCAAATGACTGTAATAGTGTGCCATTCAAATGACTGTAATAGTGTGCCATTCAAATGACTGTAATAGTGTGCCATTCAAATGACTGTAATAGTGTGCCATTCAAATGCCAGTAATACTGTGCTTACAGTGCTCGTTTTATTCCTCCCTCCTCCCCCCTTCCCCAGTACTTACTGCCTGGCCTATGCTCCGTGTCCCCGGACGCCTCCTCCGTGCACTCTTCCCTCCTGCACGGAGGAGGGAAACACTGACACCGTATGTGACGTTACGTCACATCCGGTCGCAGGGACTTTTTTTTTTCCTCCGGTGGCCGAATCCAGCGGATGCAGCTGCCAGAGAAAAAAAAAAAAAAGAACAGGACCGCAATGCCCTGCGGGGGGATGCCGGCAGCACAGGTGTCACCCCCGCTGGAGGTGTCACCCGGTGCAGTCCGCACCCCCCGCACTGACGCCACTGCCTCCCACTGGCATGGACCATGGCACAGGTCCAGCTGTAATGAGGGAGAATCGAAGATTAGCAACATCAAAAAAGCTTGGTTTTGTCGGCTTGACTCCCATTAATGTGATCTCCAAACAGTATGATGCAGAGTAGGATATGTAAGTATCGGCGCTCAAATCAGTGGGTCTCTGTCATCTAAACACTGTACTGTGATCTATACATTGCGTTAGCAGAAATGCAAGCAGATGGATAAATTGCACGTGCATTAAATGATGTGTCTGTGGTGTCTTATAGCATCATCTATGCCCAACATGCAAATTACACATTTCCCATTGAAGTTAGCCTATTTGCATATCAAACCATGGGTGATGTCATAAACATGAGACACCACAGACATATTGTATCCATGTGTTTCTTGCAATTTGTCCATCCGCTTGGATTTCTGCTAACTCAATGTCTAGATTTTTTTCCGTTAGCTGGATCTGTCTGGAACACTGGTCTGTGCTCCTGTGAGCAGATCTTGTCAATCTGCATTGTTTGAGGTACTGACCTGGACCAACTTCTAATACATTTCGTATGGCTGGTCCACTGTTCTAAATATACATATTGGTCTGGGGTGAAAGGGACGGGGCCTAAAGAGTTACGTGACTATCCATGGGCAGTATTAACAATCCAAAAACATCAGGACTGTCCTGGCAAATTTAGGAGTGTTAACAACTATAAATACATTGCAACCCATTACTTCCATTTTAATATAAAATACAAAGTGTAGACTGCTGCGCCTGTATGTGAACGGGTGTGCAGCACTCGGGCACCGCTAGTGTCTCACTTCTAGCAAAGTAAATACAATACAAAAAAACGTGACCAGTGCTCTTCAACCAACACTACACACACTGTATATTTACCCTTAAAGCAAGTATGTATCTTGCAGTGTTGTACAAAGGGAATATGAAAAATAAAAGAATAAAACACACAATAGTGTAATATATCAAAGAAAAAGTGAAATAAAGTGAATGAATGGTGCCAAATGGCCACTCACATTCGTCTGAGCAACTACTTGCTCAGGGATATCTGCATAAGGGAGCGCAGGGAAAGGGTTAATGATGATCTGTCACTTCATCCATGAAGACTCCATAAAATATATCAACACATGAGGAAGAAGGAAGGCAAGGATGTAAATGAACACTGTTTCATATATAATTAAAATAAAACATAGAATTCTTACAGTTTAAAATCTGAAGAGTCCTCAATTTCAATAAAAGCAGTAAAAGCAGTAAAATCCTTGAAAAAGAGTCGAGTGTTTGCACATCCCTTGTCTCCTGTAGCACAGGCAGACAAGACAACTGGATAGAAAGATCGAAAATTATATCATCAGGGGTATTTACCAGGGAAAAGTCATGCTGCCCCAGCACATGGAGACAGATTAGAGGGCAGCCCAGGGGGCATTTGCCCTCCTGCTCTCTTGCCAGCCCTCCCCTGGCTGACTTCAACAACTCTGCTGACAAAATGAAAAAGCGACCAGGTTTATTTGCACTAATAATTCCACATGTTTTTCTAGTAAGAAGGAAGCCGAGTGATTTCTTAACAAAAACAGGTTAGAACAACAGTGAGTTTAATCACACAACTCCGAGCACTCCAGCCGAAACAGATACGGATGGAATGTTTTTGTTCCCTTCAGAGCTAGTTACAGTTTCCTAGATGGGAAATATATCTACACCACGGTGAAACAAAGTCAACAAAATGATAGAAAGGAAGCAAAGGTTTGGGGAAAGTTTTGATCTATATTCCACTTTACATCCAGTGATTACAAATTGATACATTTCTGTTCTGAGAAAACTGACAACATTCATTAAACTGGAACTCTCCACGACACAACTTTTAAGAGAGCTTTTTTTCTTTTTCATAGCACAAGATCTGTTTAATTGAAAGATTGCATAAAGTGTAGACATTTTAAATAGAAATGCTTTAATGAAATAATATAAATAAATACACTACTTTATGGAGTACTCTCTGCTTGTATAGTTCTATCAGGGGGCGGACATCTTGTTTAGAATCTTGAGTCAGAATGGTCAGAATGGTCTGACCCATCTGACCCAACATCTCTGCCCCGTGACAGTGTTATAGAAGAAGAAAGAGCTCAATAAGGCCCTTTAACATTTGATTCCTGCTATCATTTTACAAGGGACACAATGCATGAGAGGAATGTATTGTGCTAACTCATGGTAGTAGAAGCATGAATTGGAGAGAAGATAGGAGAGGCTGACCCAGTTGCAAACTCTAAAATACAGTGTTCCAGCCAGCGCTGCTTTAAGGCCCTCGTGGGCCCTTAGCAGGGCCGGACTGGCCCACCGGGATACCGGGAAAAATCCCGGTGGGCCGTCTGCCCTGGGGCCGCTTTGAGATGCGGCCACTCTCCATCCGTGCTGACTTTCACTTCAACTAATTCGGCCGCCGCCGGAAGTCAGCAGTCAGACGAAATCGTTAAATTAGTTAAAGTGGTGAAGGCAGCCGAATTACCTGAATTCGGCGGCCGTCGCCGCTTTAACAAATTCGTCTGACTGCTGACTTCCGGCGGCGGCCGAATTAGTTGAAGTGAAAGTCAGCACGGATGTTGAGGAGGGGAAGGGGGAGATCAGACCCGTGAGGAGAAAAAGCATCGGGGAAGAGGGGGATAGCATGGGGGAAACAGACTACGGGGGAAAGAGACTACTGGGGGAAAGAGACTACTGGGGGAAAGAGACTACTGGGGGAAACAGACTACTGGGGGAAACAGACTACGGGGGAAAGAGACTACTGGGGGAAAGAGACTACTGGGGGAAACAGACTACAGGGGCAAAGAGACTACTGGGGGAAACAGACTACAGGGGCAAAGAGACTACTGGGGGAAACAGACTACTGGGGGAAATAGACTACTGGGGGAAACAGACTACTGGGGGAAAGAGACTACTGGGGGAAACAGACTACGGGGGAAAGAGACTACTGGGGGAAAGAGACTACTGGGGGAAAGAGACTACTGGGGGAAACAGACTACTGGGGGAAACAGACTACTGGGGGAAACAGACTACTGGGGGGAAAGAGACTACTGGGGGAAACAGACTACTGGGGAAAACAGACTACTGGGGGAAACAGACTACTGGGGGAAAGAGACTACTGGGGGAAAGAGACTACTGGGGGAAAAAGACTACTGGGGGAAAGAGACTACTGGGGGAAAGAGACTACTGGGGGAAAAAGACTACTGGGGGGAAAGAGACTACTGGGGGAAAGAGACTACTGGGGGAAACAGACTACTGGGGGAAAGAGACTACTGGGGGAAAGAGACTACTGGGGGAAAAAGACTAGAGGGGCAAAGAGACGACTGGGGCAAAGAGACGACTGGGGGAAAGAGACTACTGGGGGAAAGAGACTACTGGGGGAAAGAGTCTACTGGGGGAAAAAGACTACTGGGGGAAAGAGACTACAGGGGGAAGAGACTACAGGGGCAAACAGACTACTGGGGGAAACAGACTACTGGGGGAAAGAGACTACAGGGGGAAGAGACTACTGGGGCAAACAGACTATTGGGGCAAACAGACTACTGGGGGAAAGAGACTACAGGGGGAAGAGACTACAGGGGCAAACAGACTACTGGGGGAAACAGACTACTGGGGGAAACAGACTACAGGGGGGAAGAGACTACAGGGGGAAAGAGACTACAGGGGGAAACAGCCTACTGGGGAAACAGACTACAGGGGGAAACAGACTACAGGGGGAAATAGACTACTGGGGCAAACAGACTACTGGGGCAAACAGACTACAGGGGCAAACAGACTACAGGGGGATAGAAATTTTAGATAGACTACAGGGGGAGTGAGACTAAAGAATTGAGAGATGATAGAGACTACAGAAATAGAAAGGATAGGGGGAAGACTACACACATGAGGAGGGAGTGGAGATAGAGACAGACATGGGGGGAGAGAAAAAGATAGACAGACATGGGCAATGCCAACATACGCTGGATCCGCCCCTGCGGGGAAAGTCCTGTGGTGCAATATCTTGAGTGGGCTGGGTGCTGAGGCAAGTCCTGTGAGTACAGTCTCTGTTCTGGGGGTAGGTCCTGGGTGCTGGGTCAAGTCCTGTCAATTAAATCTGTGTGCTGGGATAAGTGATGTGAGTGCAATCTGAAACATAGAAACATAGAAACATGGAAACTATCTGCATGCTAGGGGGAAAGTCTTGTCAGTGCAATTTGCATGCTGGGGTTAAGTAATGTAAGTGCAATCTGCACGCTGGGGTAAGTCCCGGGTTCTGGGGAAAGTTCTGTGAGTGCTGTCCTGGGTGCTGGGGCAAGTCCTGTGAGTGCATTCTGCGTTCTGGGGTAAGCTCTGGGTGCTGGGGAAAGTCCTGTGAGTGGGGTCCTGGGTCCTTCGGACGAATGGACGAAAATTCTATTTTCGGACGAAAATGCATTCATCCGAAAACGAATGCACATGTCTAGTTAAAACTGCTACAGTTGTGTCACAGTGGAGAAATAAAAGCAACTATATGGAGCGGTCTCATATACAAATTCATAGCATAACTTGGTGACAATAAGTCAATCATACAAAACAAAAATAGAAAATACTCATGCACTCCAAATCAGTGAGTAAAAGTTATTTAATCCCTAAACGCCAGTGGCAAGGTTCCGACCAAGCCATTGAGTAAGACGAATAGGATGGAACCTTGCCACTGGCGTTTAGGGATTAAAGAAACCTTTTCTCACTGATTTGGAGTGCTGAGTATTTTCTATTATTTTTCATATTGGGGGCCTTGATGGAGCCCTGCTCGTGCACTGACCCTTTGGAGTGCTGCTTAACCAGTTCCCTTTGATGTAATCATACAAAACAGTCCCAACAGCGGCCAGTCTTATGAATCTGTTACATCATAATGGATTCAATAATTAAGTGGTGTGTCCCAATACTTTTTTCCATATAGTGTACATTTTACAGACATATAGAGAGAGAGACAGTTGAAAGCATAGACAGCCGTGTCCATTTGACTGTAAGAGAGAGGTTACAGAGAGAGAATGCCAAGTGTGAGTAAAAAGTAACAGTGTGAAATTACCCTAGAAACATTCTAAGCCGATCTGTCTCCTTCGCGATAGCTGCAAGTAGTATATAAATTATCCGCTAACGAGTCGTGTCATCCACAGGTTAAGCTAACTCTGTAGCCCTGCTCTCTTAATAATGTGCGTATTCCGCTGTGCAGCAAATCCTTGGCAGAGGTTGAGTATCATGCTTCCGACCTGTCTGTGTGTATGATGCAGAATATATCAGTACAAATTCCCAAGATTATCATGATTACAACCTGTTTATATCACAATACATAATGACTTAGGGAAACTGACTTATTCCTTATTCAAGCGCCGGCCTCGCTGTAACAGCTGGAGCCTGTCGGAAGTCCCAAATGTCTAAAATTCCTGGGAAGAGTGGGGGAAAAAAACACAAGTTCTATAGAAATTCCTCACGGGTGAGTTAAAGAGGGTGGCAGGATGGTTTGGATGTGCTGGTCAGCGCTACTGGGGATGATAATTAACCCTATATATTATATAGAAACATAGAATGTGTCGGCAGATAAGAACCATTTGGTCCATCTAGTCTGTCCAATTTGCTAAATACTTTTATTAGTCCCCAGTTCCCTATCTTATATCTAGGATAGCCTTGTGTCTATCCCATGCATGCTTAAACTCCTTCACTGTGTTTACCTCTACCACTTCGGCTGGAAGGCTGTTCCATACATCCACTACCCTCTCAGTAAAGTAATACTTCCTTATATCATTTTAAATCTTTGCAAACATATGGCACAGGCACTAGTCTTGGTACTCTGAGGCGGCACTCTACATCTCCCTACTTTATGGCTGGCAATTAGGGTCTATCCTAGGCTAAGTGGAACATCAGACAAGAATTATCTCGGATGCCCCCTTTCCTCAACACACACGCTCATTTTGAACATCGCTGTGCAAAAACATAATATTAACAGAAAATAAAAATGACATTTATACTGGTGACTAACAGCAATACTAAGAGACCAGTTAAAAGCAAAAGGGGATGGGAGAGGTGGAAAAGGACCAACATGGAGGCTGGGAAAAGGGTCTGACATGAAGTGGGAGAGCAGAAACAATTGACTGATTTGGAGGAATGTAAAAAGGAACTGACATCGAGGAGCTCAGATAACGAAGTAAAGCTGCGCATGGAAAAGGAGAAGTGGCACATATATAGAGGGTAAGATAGATGGGGACTGAGATCGTATGTGGGCTTTGCTCTCTTGGGTGAAGGATTCATGAAGAGCATATCGCAAGATTAAACATGCTGTTGCAGCAGGCACACAGATCTCTGGAAACTAGGAGGTAGACAATGAAAATGGAATTTCCGGCAGGCCGATCAATTGGCCAGATCCTTAAAATTCTGTTTCCTTTATCTCTTTTGGCTTTTGCACTTAGCAACGTTTGCCATCACTGTACAATACCACGGAGAAGGATTAGCGGCTCTCCATTATTATTTAACCTACTGCTCTCATTGTGAAATACTGTCGTATTCTCTGCAAATCTCCTTCATAAGACATTTCTTCCAAATAATCTGGGCTGGAATATCTCTCTAGTTTGGGTCCCGAGGCAGAATATTTTATTACGACTGATTTAATCTGTAGAAATGAAAAATGAATCAGTATTAAATACAAGTACTGTCGACGTCTTGGCCTGTTCTCGGTAAGCTCGTAAAAAGGATGGATTTCTTGAGGAAAGAAGCATGGAGTATAATTCATTCTTGAAGTCGACACATCTCAAAAAAATAGAAGAACAGAAAACCCTTCAAATAGTGCCCCAGAGCCTAAGACGCTTAACATATATCATCAATAATACAAATGTTTATTAGATAGAAACATAAAATATGGCAATCAGAAGGGATCATGTCCCACTACAGACCTGCATAGTGCAAAATGGATTATATATTGCATATTTTTGTTAAATAATAACATTTTTCCCTTAACCTTCTTCTCTTTGGATAATATGCCTTTTTTTATTTACTTTGTGTGGTGAAGTTGTATCTGCTGTTTTTCATCCATATATAAATATTACATTAAGTTTTTGGACAAATTCATTTTCAGACGAAAGTCGGCTCTTTCGTCGATTCATCTGAATACCAAATATGAAACTGAACGAATGAACGAATGCGCAATGAACAAATTCCACACATCCATTCTAGTGCTGTTTGCAAAATACGTTTGCATCACACATAACACTCACTTACACACTCTCACACCAATATACACAAACACACTCTCACACATAACACTTACTTATACAAACAAACACATTCTCACACATAACACTCACTAATACACACAAACACACTCTCACACACTCACACAATCACTAATACACACTCACACTATTACACAAAAACATACTCTCACACAAACACAATAAGCAATACACAAAAACACATTCTCACACAACATTAGTGTGAGCATGTATTCTCACTAATACATGCTCACACTAATGTCCACAAACACATTCTCACACATAAAACTCACTAATACACACAAACACACTCACAAATACACACTCACACTAAGACACAAAAACGGGAGGCATGTGAATTGCCAAAGCCGTTCCTGCCAGCGGAATTGTATGAACTTCCTGTCTCATGGATGTACAGGAACCGTGAGGTCCAAACGCGAGAACTGGTCAGAAGACAGAGTGGCCCTGGAGTGTGCTCTATGGCCCCTTTGGTCACTAGGGAAGAGAGTTCGTTGTGAATCAGATTGGAATCTGGGCATGACAGCTGTAAGGGTTGTAGGACCACCTTTAGAATAGTGGGAGAGGAAAATGCTATCCTGAACCCAGACACCGCCTGGAGGACCCATGGACCCTGTGTGATACCCTCCCACTGGGCCACAAAGTGTACACGTCTGTCCACAGTTAGGATGTGTGCACTGTGAGGAATAGGTCTTACCTATGTCTTACCTGCAGGCTGTCTGTCGAAAAGCTATTACTTTGCTGCTGGAGGTTTCTGTAAAGGAAGTTATGCAAATTTGAGGCCTCCTGCCCTGCCATAAATTTGTTTTTCGGAACGATATTCTTCTCTTTCGTCTGAATTCCCTAACAATAACCTATCCTCGTTTGACTTATTCTGAAATGACGTCAACGGACAAAATTCGGTTTGAATGGATCACTTTTTATATTTTTTTTTCTCCAAATGCATTTGGAACGAACGTAAAATGTCAGCAGAGCCCCAAGTCGAGATGCCACTTCAGCCATTTTGTACCAGCCACATATAACTTTTGCATGATACCTTGCTGTGTGGAGAAATTATATGTTACCAAAAAGGAAATCAATTAAATAATCAAGGATCAGATCCCACAAAACTACATTCATTAGCTAATTGATCTCCAACTACTCCGTCTGCAAGGAAGCATGTAAAGGTTATATGTGGCTAGTAAAAAATGGCCGAGGTGGAAAGATACTTGTCAGGTTCCCCCAAAGGAATATATATTTTTATCCCATTCTTTGTGCTTGTTTTTGCTATTCCACTGGTAATAACACTGCTGGAAGCACCTAATTAAAGCTATATAAACCTTCTGCCTTACGAGGCAAACTGTTTAACCTTATCTGGTGTGATCAATAGGATTCTCTGGTGTACAAACATGCTGACTCACAGAATTTAGAAAACTTTACTGAAAAAAACTACTAATAATGATCACAGATTTATAAAATGCATACAGAACATATTAGAAGCACAAGTCAAAAGTTTTCAGCTATTTTGCACTCCCAACCTGCGGCCCTCCAGCTGCTGACGAACTACATTGCCGATAATGCTCTTTGAGGCTAAGAGGTTGGCAGACGAGTATGGGAAATGTAGTCCTGCAACATCTGGAGGGCCACAGGTTGAAGAACCCTGCTCTAGCACAGGGGTAGGTAACCTAGTTTGAGCGGGGATGTTGGAGGTACCCAGGTCATTGAAGTGTTAGTTAAATATTTGATAATGCACTATATTGGCCCTTGCTGAATGTCTTTAAAAACCTTACAATTCAGGAATTGGAATGAGAGCTGATTTAGAAGGGAGACATAGGGAGATGGAGGAGGGGGGGGGGGGTGCTAGGAACTGATTTGGGACCTTGGAACTGATTAGGGGCCCACTAACAGAGGCCTTCATTAATATTAAAGACGGTCATGTAACAGGCTGTTCACTCAGTGGCATAATGGTCCTTTGTGTGAATTTCTTTGTTACTCATTTAATTAATTCTATACTTTGGTGCAAACTTTCAGGACTTGAATTGGGACAGAGGTGGCACCATGGACTATGTGGAGTGAGCACCAGAATCCATTACCAGGCTTCTCCTATAAATGAAAGCTCTGAAAGTGTACTGGTCTTCGTCTTCCAGAGCAGTGCATCTTAAACTGTCCTCAAGACCCCCTAATGGTCCAGGATTTATTGATTATCCAGATGTGTTTAAATAAGGAGATATATATATATAACACCAGGTGTGGTTCCCTAACCTAATGGTTACTCTGCCAATGTTGAAATTAGTGTAAGCGGCACAACATGGAACCTTACCTAAAGGTGGTCTAGACCAGTGCTTCTTAAACATGTCCTCAAGGCCCCCCCGTGGTCCGGGATTTAGGCATTACCCAGTTTTAAATAAGAATATGTATAGCACTTGGTGTGGTTCCATGCATGTTGTTTGTGGGCTCAGGTATGTGTAGTATATATTAGAGCATCCTAAATAATTCACATTTTTTAAATAAGCATTTAATTTGTCAGTTGAAATTACCGAAATTCTGCAATTTCTGCTTGTTTCGGACCAACGTCGAGGCCGTTTGGCCACCCCAAACCTAATGTGACCCAAAGTCGGTCTCAAATCGGAAGAAATTGGTAATTGCGTGATTTTCGACTTCAGTCCAGATCTGTCACTTACCTGATCAAACCTCCTGCTCCGCCACCATCGCGGACCAGGAGGACGCCATCCCTTCGTCTGGGGCTCCGTGTCAGAGCCCCAGCATCTTCCTGTGCTGAGACGTGCATCCAGCGGGACACTCACTCAGTGACGTCACGCATGCGCTAACGGGTGATTAATGAATATTCATGAGCCCAGTTAAAGGGCTATTTATCAAAATAACTACTCCTTTGCCAAATTGACCTGAGGTGTGTCCTGGTCATTTGGAAGTATTTAAACAGTTCACAGGTTACCTTTGCCTGTGATAGTGCCTTGTGTGCCTCACTAGCGTTTTGGTTCCTGAATTGATTCTGATTTTCTGTTTGCTGACCTGGTTCGTTCCTGACTATTCTGTATGTCTCTAATCCATTTGTTCCTGCGCTCCTGTATTATCCCGTGTATGATCCTACTATTCCTGACCATTCTATATCCGCTGCCTGCCTCGACTCTGCTTGTGACCTGGCTATCCGTATCTCTACATTCCGTGATCCGGCCTGTTTTGTGACTCTCTGTTTGCCTGTTGTGCTGTGCTATCCTAATCGGACTCCTCTTGCTGGGTACCGGTAGTAAGTGTTTCAGCAAAGTCCTTGGTGACACACCACCGGCGGCTCAACCAAGGGTGTGTTATTATTAAGGTAAAAACCAATACTTGCTACCTACGGTACTTAGGGAGTGTTCCCGTAGACTCATCCGCACTGGTGATCCATCTCTCTAGCAAGAAAGTTACAAGATCAGTGCATATTGACTAGGCTCTTTAGTATTAGTATGCATTATGTATATATGTATTCTTTACTCAAAGTGGCCATTTAATACAAACCCAAATATCCATGGCTTTGGCAGTAACAGGGTTAATTTAGCCCCTAACAAAATATATTGTAAGAATTTGTTTTACCTCTCTACAAGCGCTACGGTATAGTGATGGAAAAATTTGGCTATCTCAGTTACAGCCATAATAGGCAACATTTAACTCTGAAATCAGGCACAGGAACATGCTACGCTACAGGACCTAAAAAAAAGAATAAAGAGAGGCACTTTCAGGGGGAAAAATTACATAATCAATATTTATTTCAGCAAAGGTAACAAAGTTGCATGGAAGGTAGGAGACCTAGTACGCTGCCTCACGCGTTTCACACTTAGAGGCACTTAATCATATTCTACAGGGCCCACCATGACTCGAAATTATACCCAAATGTCGTTCACACAAATATGCATTTAGAGAATAGAAATGTCACCTTCATATGAAACATAGAAACGTAGAATGTGTCGGCAGATAAGAACCATTCGGTCCATCTAGTCTGCCCAATTTTTCTGAATACTTTTATTAGTCCCCGGAAAAATTTCTATGAAACAATAGGGTTATGTATAAAAATGATCTACTCAGCAGGAGTAGGACTTTCCACGGTAACTGCTTCCTTTTTTAGAACTTTGCCCCCGTAACTGACCTTTATACATATCCTGCAATGACTCTTTGATAACTAGAAGTGGCACTGCCCTATCATTTCTGCCAGGGTGAGGTGACTGAACTCTTGGTTTTGTCCCTTTCAAATCTTTTTTTTGGAGGCGAAATTGCAAGTTCACTTCTAGAGAAGGTCAAACGATCAAGTATCCGATTTATCCTTCTTAAGCAGGTGTCGGAAGTTTGTAAAGCTGATCTCCTGAGGGGGGGGGGGAGGGTGTTTGACACAGGCCAGATGCAGTAATTGTTCACAGCTGGGGAGTGCCACAGATTCCCAAGCTGCTGAACATTGCACGAGGAAGCTGGCAGTATGAGGAAGGACAAAATATCCCTGCTTCTGCACAGGTCTGGTATTCAATCAGCAAATAATAGCTGGATTAATTCGCTGCGCTACACCCGGTTCCTTTTAATTGTGAATCGGCTGTCAGCGGACACGTCCAGCGCCAAACAATAGTTAGGAAAGATACGGAGAAGCTGAGAGAGATGGAAGAAAGAGAGGGAGAGAGAGAGAGAGGGCCAACCAGGGTAGGAAGTGAAAGAGATGCTGAACAGTAACCTTTCAGGAGATGTGAGCAGATTGATTAACGATCCATCTCCAGAGCGGCGGAAATATCTCAAAGTATCTGAAATGGTCACAAAAAAAATCTCTGAATGCGATGACCGAACAAAGAGAAGAGAAAAAAACGGAACTAGAAAATGGGCAGGAGGGATTTGTAAAGCAACACGCAATACAAATAATAAAAAAGGTACAATTGTAGGGACTGCGTTTACAAGGACAATTGCACCTTTTTTCATACATCACAACCATTTTCGCAACTGAACTTGTGCTTTCGCCACCTGATCTCAGACATGCCTCTGCACCTTTTTGTTTTATGTATATATATATATATAATATATGTGTCTGGCACCACTTTTAGAAATCTCCCCCTGTTGTGTTTGCAGAATTCCAAGCGAATTCAAAGTAGTTGAAAAGATAGGCCATTTTTGGAGATCAGCAATTAATACCTGATATTTCCAATTATCTTGATATTATACTTGTTGGTTAGCAAATACACCTCACAATAGTGTTACAATGAATCAAGCGTAGACAACAGGCACTTCTGCAGCTATAAATGATATCACCAACTTCCGCAATGTAAAGCCAGTCATTTTTCATTCTGGCTTCTGTCTCTGGTCCAAATCTCAGTGTAAAACTTTGTCGTGTATTTATTGATTTTTTTTGGTGTGTTTGCAGCTGCTTGTGGAGTCTTTATTGACCGGTGTGTGTGAGTCTGACAGTGTTTCCCCCACACACACACATACTTTTATTGTTAAGTCCATTCACTGGTCAGGGGTTATGATTTGGACCTCCCCTGGGACAGAAGAGGCTTCCGCAGTGTCTACCACCTGTAGGACAGATGTTCCGGCAGCTGTAACATGGAGATCCGCTGAGCTCAGAGCGGTAATGTATATAAATGTCTCTCTCTCCACAAATCAATGCTTTATGTTCTGTGTGACTCTCAGGCACCAATGCACAGGAGTGCTGCAGGTCTGTGACCTTTTTTGATAGGTCTGATGTCATAAGTTTACTTGGCGAATATCCGATATACAAGAACACCTTGGCCCTTGATATTGTAAAGTGAAAGATGACTTCATGTATAGATGGGCGTCCGCAGGATTTTATACAAGGGGGGAGGGGCAAAATATTCTTCCACCTATCCCCTCTCCCACTCCAATACCTCCTTACACACTCCCCTTTGCCTACATTTGTTGTTAAAGGAGATGGATTTCCCGGAGGAAGCATATGTTAGTTACCTATTAATAGGATAAAATATATGACCAGCATGTTCCTGCGCAATATGAGAATGGGAGAATTTTTCTAAGTCGGCTACTTTGGCCTTAAAGGGATTGTATCACCTAAACAGTGTTTTTATTGTGCATGTAGAGCTTAACAAATGATTGAAAATGATCTATACGTTGTGTTAGCAAGCAAACGCCTAAAAGTAGGAGAAAAATGTGTTTTAAATGTGCCTGTGGAGTCTCCTGCTTATGACATCACCTGTGGCACGGTATGCAAATTAACTGCTTTTCAATGGGAAACGTGTCATTTGCATACCGTGCCACAGGTGATGTCATAAGCAGGAGACTCCACAGACACATTTAAAACACATTTTTCTCCTAAATAATGCGTTTGCTTGCAGGTTTGCTAACACAATGTATAGATCATTTTCAATACCTTTTTATGTTCTACATGCACAGAAAAAAAAAACAATGTTCAGCTGATACAGTCGAGGGGGTCGACTTTTACTATGAGACTAAGTCAAATTTGGCCCCCCGGGTTCGAATCTTCCCCACTGAAACTAATGGGAGGCAAAATGGTTGAAGGTATTTTTGAGACTAAGTCACTTTCGTGAATAGGCCCAATGGGTTTAGTCACAAGCTGCAGGTTCTACCATAGAAGGAACACAATAACATCTATTTGGAAAAAATAAATGCTATTATTTGTTTAAAAGGACTTTTAAAAAAGGGTGTCGATTTGTGCATATAATGTGGTCTGATGGGAGAACTTCCCAAGAATAAAGCTCCACATCACGACACTTTTTACACAAATTAAATAACACTGTACTGACAAAGAACCAATAACAGTGCCGCCAAATAGGACTTCTCTCCCACTACGTTGGTCAGGGTTGCTCATTCAGCGGCTGTCCCATAGGTTCACGATGCATGATAACGTATAGTAGATATATATATATATTATAGACATGGAAAGGAAGGACAGCAAATATGTCAAACCTGCTCTGCTTCTGTCCTTTTCCCAGATGCTGGACCCTGAGCAGCTGCAAGTTTCAAAAGGTTCAAAACAGGAACTTATCTATGATTCGCTTATCAGATACACTTCATCGTTGTGACAAGTGCTTAAAGGACAACTGTGGGAACAAAATGTCCTTATGTTTAATTGAAAGATTGTATCAAGGGTAGATGATTTATAAAGAAATTCTCGAATGAAAGAATACAATTAAAGTACCTTATTGAGCCTTGTTTACTCCATATAGTTATCTCAGGGGCAGAGGCGGCTCTCTAATTAGGCGAGTTAGGCAGCCGCCTAAGGCCTCGCACTCACGGGGGCCTCGCGGCTGCCTAACTCACCTTATTGCCTTTGATGTAACAGGGACGTTTCCTCCGTGCATCTTCTCTCCTGCACGGAGGAAGGAAGTTCCAATCGCGTTTTTTTTTTTTAAACTTTATTGAACCCGGGCAGCTTAAATAAATTTAAAAAAAAAAAAAAAAACGCGACCTGAACTTCCTTCCTCCGTGCAGGAGAGAAGATGCACGGAGGAAACAACGGAGAGCAGCATGGAGGTAAGTACTAGGGAAGGGGGGAGGAGGGTGGTACAAACGAGCAAAGACTGGCATAATGAGGGGCTAAATATTGGCACAGTGTGGGGCAAAATCCTGGCATAGTTAGAGGCAATATCCTGGCATAGTGAGAGGCAAAATTCTGGCACAATGAGGGGCAAAATTCTGGCACAGAGTGGCAAAATTCTGGCACAGAGTGGCAAAATCCTGGCATAGTGAGAGGCTAAATCCTGGCATTATGAGGGGCAATATCCTGGCATTATGAGGGGCAATATCCTGGCATACAGTGGCAATATCCTGGCATACAGTGGCAAAATCCTGGCATAGTGAGAGGCTAAATCCTGGCATTGTGAGGGGCAAAATAGTGGCATTATGAGGGGCAATATCCTGGCATACAGTGGCAAAATCCTGGCATAGTGAGAGGCTAAATCCTGGCATTGTGAGGGGCAAAATAGTGGCATTATGAGGGGCAATATCCTGGCATACAGTGGCAAAATTCTGGCATTTTGAGGGGCAAAATTGTGGCATAATGAGGGGCAAAATTGTGGCATAATGAGGGGCAAAATCCTGGCACAGAGTGGCAAAATCCTGGCATATTGAGGGGCAAAATTCTTGCATATTGAGGGGCAAAATCCTGGCATAGAGTGGCAAAATCCTGGCAAATTGAGGGGCAAGATCCTGGCAAATTGAGGGGCAAGATCCTGGCATAGAGTGGCAAAATCCTGGCAAATTGTGGGGCACAATCCTGGCATAGAGTGGAAAAATCCTGGCATATTGAGGGGCACAATCCTGGCATATTGAGGGGCACAATCCTGGCATATTGAGGGACTAAATCCTGGCATATTGAGGGACTAAATCCTGGCATATTGAGGGGCTAAATCCTGGCATATTAAATGGCTAAATCCTGGCATATTGAATGGCTAAATCACAGTGCATCCGGTGCTGTGAGGAAGAACAAAGTGCCAATCTTCTAGCACAACGTGGTCTGTGAGACCACTTTCAACATTGAGCACCTTTCCTTCTGGCTGAGTGTTTCTCTTAGTGTGTGATTGTGTGCTTTCTGAGTGTGTCTGTGAGTCAGTGTGTGCTGGCTGAGTGTGTCTGTGAGTCAGTGTGTGCTCACTGAGTGTGTCTATGAATGACTGTGATATGTGTTAGTGTTCACATTTAGGACACAGCAATAACAATGTGAGTTAGTCAGCCGCACACAATTTTATCTATACCAAATGTTTATAGATGTTTGTAGAATAATTATGAGACAAATAAAATTCTAGGAGCTGTTCATTTCTAGAAGCTGGGATTTGAGTCTGATCTTGAAATATGCTATTTCTACAGTTCATTTTTATTATCACTTGCATATATTTTATTTAATAATGTGTGTCCGTGAGGGCCTCATGTTCGACTTTCGCCTAAGGCCTCACAAAGTCTAGAGCCGCCACTGCTCAGGGGGCAGACATGTTGTTTAGAATCTTGGGTCACATCTCCATTCACCTTGTTTCAGATGAAAAAAGATCTGACCAAAGATTCTAAACAAAATGTCTGCCTCCCGGTAGAGCTATTTGGAGCAAAGATGGCTCAATAAGGTACTTTAATTGTATTCTTTCATTAAAAACAGAAAAAGAAAGTCGTGTGTTTATTGGCTGGTACCATTTTGTGGATTTTACTTCAGTGTCTGCTTTACAGTTTGAGGGGTAGAGCTAACACATGATGTCATCATATACACCCCTACTCCCTTACTGACTCCTCATTATCACTGGGGCAGGGCTGGCTGGATACAGTATCTTATTTTTATAAAATTTTTACCTGCTTTAAAATACAGATATTACAGCCATCTGAAAAGGTGTGACCAGGACTCAACAAGGCAACAGAAAAGCTAGTATACTATTTACAAGTAAGTGTTATGCATTGTGTTGATTAGCCATTAGTTGTAACTCTTAGACCTCTGCATTTTCTGACACCTTTGTAGGCAAATAGCAAGATTTTCTTTAATAAGACTGCTGTTCCCCAGCCCACTCTCCCCCTATCAGTGCCTTCCTGTACATGACTGCACCTCTGGGGAATGGACAGTCCTTTGCAGCTGCTTAAACACAGAGATTCCATCACGGGATCTCGTACAAGGTGAGTATTATAAGTATTAGGGGTTAGGATTAGTGTTAGTGGTAAGTGTTAGTATTAGGGGTTAGTATTAGGGGTTAGTATTAGTATTAGTGGTTAGTGTTAGTATTAGGGTTAGTATTAGTAGTTAGTATTGGGGATGGGAGTTAGTACAAGGGTTAGTATTAGGAGTTAGTATTGGAGATGGGAGTTAGTACAAGGGTTAGTACAAGGGTTAGTATTAGGAGTTAGTATTGGGGATGGGAGTTAGTATTGGGGATGGGAGTTAGTACAAGGGTTAGTATTAGGAGTTAGTATTGGGGATGGGACTTAGTACAAGGGTTAGTGTTAGGGTTAGTATTAGGAGTTAGTATTGGGGATGGGACTTAGTACAAGGGTTAGTATTAGGAGTTAGTATTGGGGATGGGACTTAGTACAAGGGTTAGTATTAGGGTTAGTATTAGTAGTTAGTATTGGGGATGGGAGTTGGTACAAAGGTTAGTGCAAGGGTTAGTATTAGGAGTTAGTATTGGGGATGGGAGTAGGTACAAGGGTTAGTATTAGGAGTTAGTATTAGTAGTTAGTATTGGGGATGGGAGTTGGTACAAGGGTTAGTGCAAGGGTTAGTATTAGGAGTTAGTATTGGGGATGGGAGTAGGTACAAGGGTTAGTATTAGGAGTTAGTATTGGGGATGGGAGTTAGTACAAGGGTTAGTATTAGTAGTTAGTATCGGGGATCGGACTTAGTACAAGGGTTAGTGTTAGGGTTAGTATTAGGAGTTAGTATTGGGGATTGAACTTAGTACAAGGGTTAGTATTAGGGTTAGTATTAGGAGTTAGTATTGGGGATGGGAGTTAGTAAAAGGGTTAGTAATAGGAGTTAGTATTGGGGTTCGGGGGGTTAGTATTAGGGTTTGGGGTAACTATTGGGGGGTTCATTTAGTAGGGGGTAATTTATTGGGGGGTTATCACTATATTTGCACTCAAACTGCCACTCTGAACTGTCAGCCGTGAAAATGGATGAGATTAACTGTCCTAGACGCTGCACATCTGTATATGTATCGGTAATATCCGTATTCCCACTAAATCAAAACCGCAAGGTCAATATTTTTTGCTTTTGAAATAAATATTATTTTATGTAAGGTAAAAGTAACTCCTTTTTACACATAATTATATTTACAATATTTGTTTGCAGCAGACGGCTCCGAAAATGTGTCATTTCGAAAACTGCTTGAAAGGTGGATCCATGGACACGTAGGCCCGAAAACAACAGACTACAAACACCAGACTGCGTTGTATAGAAAGAAAGAAGAAACAAGATTAATTGGGGGATAGTTTATGTAAAGTTCTATTACTTGCTATAATGTTATATATGTTATACTTGCACACATACATGTACCTTACATCACCAAACTATTTGTTATGCCTTCCCCCAAGAAAGCTTGAATCAAAAAAATTCTAACCTGTTTTCTGTTTTGTTTTTTACAAGTCAGCAGAAAAATATTGCAACCAGGGCCTTTGGGATACACTTAGACACACACACTCCACATTATGTGAGTTTTTCTATTGTGGCTTCTGTAGTACACTCACACACAAACTACTGTGAGTATAATTGCTGTGGGCCTATGTGATACACTCACACACCCTGCACATCCCTGTGAGTTTTATTTGTGGAATGTTACTGTAGTAATTTGCAGTGTGTGTGTATAATACTCACAGTAATGTGCAGTGTGTGAGAATTTGTTTTGTGAAATCAGCGATACACTCATTTACTCATTACTGTGAGTTTTATTACTGTGGGTCTTTGTGACACACACTGCACATTCCTGTGAGTTTTATTGCTGTGGGTCTTTGTGACACACACTGCACATTACTGTGAGTTTTATTGCTGTGGGTCTTTGTGACACACACTGCACATTACTGTGAGTTTTATTACTGTAGGTCTTTGTGACGCACATCACATTATTGTGACTTTTGTTGCTGTGGGTCTTTGTGACACACAATGCACATTACTGTGAATTGTATTGTTGTTGGTCTTTGTGACACACACTGCACACTAAAGAGTGTCAAAGAGTGGCATTCTAAAGGGCATACTCGCTGTGTCATATTAGTGGGCAAATTGTGCCACATTAATGAGAAAACTAACAATAACATATTAATTGGCAAACTAACAGTGGCATACTAATGGACACACTGTGGCATATTTTAATGACAAAGTGACTGTGCCATGTTAATTGTAAATGACTGTGGTTCATTTTACTTAATAGTAATTCTGTGGCATGTTCTGTGGGGCACAATAAGATGTACTATGGGGCAAAGTGACACTGTGGCATGTTCTGCAGGGCCAGTTCTGTGAGGGAAAGTGACACTGTGGCATGTTCTGCAGGGCCAGTTCTGTGAGGGAAAGTGACACTGCGGCATGTTCTGCAGGGCCAGTTCTGTGAGGGAATATCTATGTTCTGCAGGTCATGTTCTGTTGGGCAAATTGACACTGTGGCATGCCAAATAATGTGGGTGCAATATGAGTGCAAGCCAAGTGCTGTGGGTGCAATATAGGTGCATGGCAAGTGCTGTGGATACTGTATGATGTTGTGTTAAGTCCTTGTGCAATGTGGGTGCAGAAAAATGGAATAAAAACAAGAAATGTAATTTTTCAATAACATGCTTAATTACATATACAAATAGTTGAATGTGATATGAAAACAGTTGCATATAATATTAAAAAGTTTACAATTACATACCGTAATTACAAAGCGACTTTAGACAAGTTGGGTCGAGGGGGGCCCACTGCTAAAGACTTTGCCCAGGTTCTTAAAGCGGCCCTGCCCAGCAGCCATAATGTGCATATAGTATAATAATAGTATAGTATAGTATGAAATCCACAAGATTAGCCTGCACTCTAGCACCTAGACTGCAGAATCCAGTAGCTTCGTCTCAGACTGCACTTGGAGTTAAAAAAAAAAAAATACCAGGTTTTATTTGTAGATAACACCATGTGCCATTTGCTTGTAAACTAAAGATGTCTTTAACAATGTTAAATTCTAGAACAGAACCTCTTGAGGAAGCTTTGTCCAACAGTGAGGACTTCACATCTGCATTGTCACAAAACCTGCACTGTGTTAGAGAGAATATCATCATCTCACCTCTCGTCCCTCAAAGCCAACGCCGAATGCTCTGGCTGGATCCGATTTTCTTAAAGCTGCCATAGCCCAAATTCTTAAAGAGGGTGTGGCCCAATTTCTCAAGCGGGCGTGGCCCAATTTCTTGAAGCGGCCCTAGGGCAGGCGGCCTTCCCTGGAATTTTCCCGGTATCCCAGTTGGCCAGTCCGGGCCTGTTTTTAATCCATGTCGGAAACGGGAGGCTGATTGAGCTGCAAGAGATGGGGACCCCCGGGGCAAGGTAGAAGAGGGTTCATGGACCTGACACCAACACACGGCCCATGTGCCAAGTATGTCTTAATCTTTGCCAAGTTGCTGGCCTCTTATGATACTTTATATTTGCAAAAAACATGAATTTGTTAGAAAAAATAACCATGCTCCTTTCCCTGCAGAGATTTAATAAATCCCATTCACTCACGGCCTCCCCATTTTGCGCCATCTGACACAGACAATAGGCGCATTTATCATTTTGCAAAAGATGTTAATAGTGTATTTTCGGCATCAAGAGTTCCACAGAATGAATAATCCATATTGTTATAATTAACCTTGACAGAACAAAGCAGCTAATAATTGTCTCATTTCATTTCCCCAAGTCTGAAAGTTCAGTAGAAGTTTAGAAGTTTGGACCACGGCCAACACAGACTGGCCCTCGTCGGGGGAGGCTTACCTCTGATATTGAAAAGACAGATCTAAGATTAGTCTCTGCCCCTTGTCCTCCTGGACGAAGACCAAATAAAATGTAAAAAGACTTACTTCCAGCACATACATCAATACGATGACCGTGATGAAATAAATAGGAATATGTGGTTAGTCCTATCTTACGCGTCTACAAATCCATTTTCAAGGATTGGGGCAAAACAGCAAGTCTCAATGGATCTAAATCAGAATTATACACTGAATTTAATATATATACATATATATTATTTTTTTTTTTATTGAAAGGAATATTAGTGTTCATTTATTGGCGAACATTTGTGCACATACATAATAGATTTTATTTATTTATTTATTGAGAAAGTGTTTTACCAGGAAGAATACATTGAATCTCGTTTTCAAGTATGTCCTGGGGACCCAGTCCAGGATGGAGTTACACAGAGTTACACATTTAACAGTAGATTAAAAATAAATACATACATATATTAAATAAGTTGGAAGGAGAACCTACAGGGTAAATCATTATTGATACAAAAAAGGAACATGTACAGTATACAAAGGAGTTTGTAAACTAATAACAGGTACAATCTGTTTTGAGGATTTGGGAGACACTCATTTTTAGGGATTTTAGACTAGATGATGATTTGGCAGAAACAGGGAGGCTTATTCCACATATGAGGAGGAAAGAGAACACACCTCCACCTGCTTCCTTTTTGAAGTGAGGGATCGCTGGTGAAGGGTTGGTGCAGGATCTGAGATTGTAGGAAGTGCAGTGAGTAAGAGCGAGCATGCCGCTCAGGTAGGAGGGGAGTGTTCCAGAGAAGTGGTTATGTACTAAGCAAGCTAGATGGAGAGTGCGCCTGGAGGCAAGCGTCAGCCAGTTTAACTCTTTTAACATTTTACAGTGATGTGTGTTATAATCGCACTGGAGGGCAAAACGACACAATGCATTGTACAGAGTGTCGAGTTTATGGGTCTGTATCTCGATAGATGCAGTACTTTCTAAAACCAGAGAAAGTAGTAGCCTCTCAGCTGCCCAATTTGTAGCTGCAAGCTTTACTGTAAAGACGAAGGGATCATAAGAAGCCCCAGACCCCCATGAATTCTCGCACTCTATTATAAAAGAAAAAAAAGGGCCAATGATGTTCAATACCCTGTCCGTGCACCCCCCCCCCCCCCCCCCCCAATCCCAAACCACCATACAAACATTGGGATGGAAGGGACATAAATACATTTTGCTTTAATCCCTGAACACCCACCTTATCCCCCATGCCTTAAGGTGTAAATATATAACAGAAATCTCCCTTTGGCCGATCCTGAAAGAATACAAAATATAATTATAAAACCATTTAATATTATCCCGTTTGTCGCCAGGTTATGTGCACCCTATAAATAAATAATTGACACACTTTTAAAATGCCCATACAGTACTGATCAGTCCTCATTGTCACCCCATGGGAAGGGGCAATCTTTAAAAAAAAAAAACACCGGCAGCATTTACTAAAAAAAAATGTACAGTGAGTGCAAAGTAAGCCAGCCAAGATGACGAGCTAATGAGGCATAACTGGTACATACTGCCAGCCTCTGAGCTTCCTAATTAGCACACTTTTATAGCATAGAGGGGGACTATGAGGCTGAGGGGGAGATTTGATGTAGTCCAGAGTTTGCAAAAAAACTTCTTAAAATATTTTTTTAATTGTTCCACAAGAATCCGACCTAAGAAAAAATGATGGCTCACCTCCCTGACCACACTGCTGGGAGGGGGAGAAGGGGGTTACATTAAGCTACATTTAAATCATTACAAAAGTATCCAGTGATCATATTGTTTAGGCAAAAAAAAAGTGTCTTTTTTATTTAATATATAAAAACTAACTCCACTGATTCTTTAATGGCTGAACACAGCACATTCTGTTCTTCCAACCTACTCACTAGAATATCGTATAGAAACATAGAAACATAGAATGTGTCGGCAGATAAGAACCATTCGGCCCATCTAGTCTGCCCAATTTGCTAAATACTTTTATTAGTCCCCCGTTCCCGGTCTTATAGCTAGGATAGCCTTGTGTCTATCCCACGCATGCTTAAACTCCTTTACTGTGCTTACCTCTACCACTTCTGCTGGAAGGCTATTCCATACATCCACTACCCTCTCAGTAAAGTAATACTCCCCAAATTGTATCCCATTGTTTCAAGTGTTTCCACATGTCTTCCTGACATAGGATAATGGTAATATAGGAGACAAGCTTTATGGGCTGACAGACAGTACTCTATGTATCTGATGTGTCAGACTGTCGCCCACATCATGTCTCTATTTGTGACAGCAACCATCCCTTTTGAATCAAAGTTATGTCTCTCATCAGTCTGACAGGTGGTAATTCACTCCATATTCCAAGGTATTTAGACTTGTCACCTCTGAGTGAAGTGCTACTATTGTGCCAATAATATTTTTCAAAAGTCCTTGACATAGGATAGGATTTTCTTTTCTTTTTTTGTCGAAGCCTTTCCTTTTAATATGGGCGTGGCTCTATCCAACCCCTCTCTCTGCCGGAGACGTGGCTGTTTAAATATTCTGTTATCAGACCCATGGATAATTGATGGAGACTCAATGGACTATTTTTTTCAATACATAAGACATAAATAGCGTTGAGCGAACCCGAACAGCACTGTTCGGGTTCGTACCGAACAGTACGGTTTTTGGACCCCGGACCCGAACACGGACATTTCACTGTATGTTTGGGTTGGAGTTCGGCGATTTAATGGCGCGTTTTGAAAGGCTGCAGGGCAGCCAATCAGAAAGCCCATAGCATTACATACATATACATTGTATGTAATGCTATTTGCTTTCTATAAACTGAAATAGAGTCCCCCTTCATACGAATAGGTCAATTGACCTATTCGTATGAATGGGGACTCTATTTCGGTTTATAGAATAGCAATAGCATTACAAGTATTACATAAACCGAAAGTCTATAAACCGAAAGAGATTCGGTTTATAGAAAGCCAATAGCATTACATGTATTCCATAAACCAAAAGTCTATAAACCGAATGTCTTTTGGTTTATAGACTTTCGGTTTATGGAAACATGTAATGCTATTGGCTTTCTATGAACCGAAATAGAGTCCCCATTCATACGAATAGGTCAATTGACTCTAGATATAAAATATTCCAAAGAACTAGAATAATAGACTGAGATTTTGTCCCAGTAAGTATCTGCGGGGGGTGAATTGTATAGCTCTAAGGTTCTAAAAGTGGTCCAGTCACCATGGAAACCAATGGAATGTCTCTGCTTATTCCACACGTTCCATTGTGCGTAGCCACCAAGGTTTAAGATGCTTCCAGCAAACCTTCCATTGTGCAATGGGAATTTAGGCAAAATTACACTTTTCCCCTCCATCCATAGAGGGGGGGGGGGGGGGTTCCTGGTATACCTGCATTTATAGTCAGCTTTAATATGCATCAGTTGTATTTATTTAGACTTCTGCAGTATAGTCACCAATCAAAAACAAAGAATAAAACTATTATTGTGGCAGAAATTGGTTTGTTGAGCGAGATCTGACTGCACAAACACAAACATGTGCGCTCTCTCTCGCTCTCACTGCCTACAATATATTTGTTCAGGGCAACTTCCGACTGCAGACAATTACAGTACAATAATTATAATGATAATAACAGTCGCAAAAGAGTCTACTCTAAAAAGTAGGCCAAAGTAGCCGAGTTTGATAAATTCTCCCATTCAGCTGCCTTGGAGAATTTTTTTAACTCGGCTACTTTGGCCTAGTTTGAAATTCCCATCACAATTGCCTGTAATTCTCTCTATATTGAGTAGACCTCAGAATGTTTAACCAGGAAACCCTAAATCAAACCCTGACATTAACCCTAAATCAAACCCTGACACTAACCCTAAATCAAACCCTGACACTAACCCTAAATCAAACCCTGACACTAACCCTAAATCAAACCCTGACACTAACCCTAAATCAAACCCTGACACTAACCCTAACCCTACGTTCAGCACATCATGACAATTCGGCCGCCGTGAACTGTCAGCCACTGAACTGTCCACAATGAAGAACAGTCCCATTCTAGAATGTTGATCCCTTGTTCATTCCAGTGCTGCTCTAATGCAAGGACAATGCATAGTCACAGTGTGTGTAATGTAGACATTTTAGCGCACATACTTCTACAATTATTTATTAGCTGTAGAACTTGCCTATACGAAAGGCTTCCCAGCAGAGGCAACATGGAGGGCAGCCGCACACCGCATGAGTTGTGCGTTCGGCTGTCATCTGCATTAATCATATTCATATACTACTGTAAAATGCATTACAGAGGGAATTATGGTTGTCCACAAGTGTTTACATCCACTACATCATATAGCTTGCCATTAAAGCTTCCATTAATCCTTTCCCAAGAAGCACAGGCTGGTCTGCTGTAGCATAAAACAAAAAAATAGTTTTTTTTTGGAGTGATAGATTACAGGATATGACCGGAAACATTCATTTATAAGACATTTTATCTGTGTTGTGACTGACACAGTGACCTTTCTTCTGCCTGTCATCAGAGCCACTGGCTGAGGGATTTCCAGTGATTTATTGCCTGCTCTGCATGTATCTGTAAAAAAGCATAGGCGAAAAAGACATAAAACTTTAAGGAAAATATTTAGTACTCTGGAGTGCAAGCCCATAAAAAGGAAGTCAGCCATTAAAGCAAAACTTGTCATTAAACCTAAAGAAAACACAAATGTATTGCTCTTTGGGAAACATTCCCTGAAAATGATAGACTCAGATTTATTTCTGCACTAAATATTCCCTGATTCAGAAATGGGATTAGCTCTGTTTATTTATCATGAGAGCACCACGAACCAATCACACCTGGCGAGGTATTAAGGGCCAGATTTACCAAGACTGCAGTGTGACGGGTGCTAAATGGGTGAGATTTTATTGATTTATTTTTCCCTTTTGAAAAAAGTCAAACCTTGGAGAGGTCAGTGTGAATAGAGGTGTTTGTATTGAGAATGTATATGGGGGTCTGCTCACTAAATAGGGAATCATGGTGCATTGGATACCCGAGAAAATCAAGTCAAATTGACTTTTACAAATAGGTAAATTGGAGAATATTTTCAACCTTAGTTATATCTCCCATTTGTCCTTATTTAGGAGGTGCAGTGCCTATATTACACCCCAATCCCCTACCTCAGAATGTTTACTTTGTATGCATGTATCACAGAGCTCCACAGTAATAAAGGTCACACTAAAGCGAGTTTAAAGTCCAGTAGTTGTTTTTTTATATTAACCCCTTCACGACAATGGACGTGTCAGGCATGTCCTGCGGTGAATCAATCAACGATCGCCAAAACCGCTCTAACGGTGCTGGTCTATTGGCTCATTGTTGAGGCAATAGCCAGCACCAAAATGTCCTTTCTGGGGCACCCACGATCGCCCCACGGAGCGATCATGGGAGCCATATTGACGGAGCAGCATGCGTGAATTAACTTCTGTAGCTCTGAATATGCTGCTTGACTGCCCCTAGTGGCAGCAACCAGCATAGCAATGTTAAAAACAATAAAAGATTTAATTAGCTTAAAACTGGTTATATAGTTAGATTGGCCTATAGGGTTAAAATTAAATAATTTTTAGCATAAGGGATAGGGTTAAAATTAAATTAAAATTAAAATACATTAAGGGATAGCATAAGGGTTAGAGTTGGGGTTAAATTTAGTGTTAGGGTTAAATTTAGGGTTCGCGTTGGGGTCAAAAGGTCAAAAACCCTATTTTTGTTTTTTGCCCCATAACTCGCAGAAAATTACCGAAAAATATTGAAACATGCATATTTCTGAACTCAGGACAACATTTAGAAACTATTTAGACCGGGTCTTTTTTAATGATTGTGTTTGTGTAAATTATATTTTAGGTCAGTTAGAAAAAGTGTTGTTTTTTTAATTTTTCATCATATTTTATGATTTTTTTTTGTAGTAAATTATAAGATATGATGAAAATAATGGTATCTAATGAAAGCCCTTCTTATGATGATAAAAACAACATGTAATTTGTGTGGGTACAGTATGTGAGAAAGAAGAAAATTACAGCTAAACACAAACACCAAAGAAATGTCAAAACAGCCATTGTCACCAAGGGAAAGTCAAGGTGAAAATGTCTTGTAACTAAGGGGTTAATTTGTGTAAATAAAATACTTAATTCTTGTTAAAATGACTTATCGTAAATAGTTACCAATTGGCCCATTAAGTCGCTACAAAAGTTCCAGTAATGCCCCGCCCATAACCACACCGTCAGCCACTCCCACAAAAATAAAAGTGTTTCTCTTTTCAACATTTGAAATGTTGGGAGATATGCCTCATGCAATTCACTTTTCAATCCACTATAGTTCACTCTTTAGTGAATAGGTCCTACTGTTTTTTACTGTTACTCTTTTTAAACAGGGTAACCTCGGGCCTCAGTATAGACTTCTAGGGTCAGGAATTCTGTTTATTTTGGTCACGAATATAGTCCAAAAAATAAAAATCATAATTTAAAAAAAAAAAAATTATACATTAATTATACATAAAAATAAAGTAAATAAACACAAACTAGTATAAAAAAATGTTTTAATTCATATTTAAAAATACTTATATTAATGTAAATATACTATAATAATATATAACATTAATATTTTATAATTGTATATAAATATTTTGGATTTGTTTTTAAAAGATGTTTACTTTAATTCTTCTACACTTTTCTAATCAATTCTCCAACTAAAATAATTTTTTGGGGGATTGATTGGTGAATATTGGCTAACGGAAAATCTATGCTTTTTATTGGGAAAATCCCCCGATCCAGTAGCCTTTGATGTTTCGGTTTCTCAATAGCCCAAACTGCAGATTCGGCCTGGAAATTCAGTGATGTTGAGTAGCCACATTTCGGGGATTTGTGAAATTCGGCCGAACTGAATCCATTTTTGGGACAAAATCGGTGTGTATTGGGTAGACTCTGGCATTTTTTAAATGATGCTGCCTGTATTGCCCAACAATAACTAATATGCAATTTAAATAAATATATTTGAACTAAAATAGGCCCCTATGTTTGGGCTATTTGTAAAAGTCAATGCAATCACCATGGAAACCAATGGAATGTCCCTGCTGCTTGATCATTTTTAATTATTTGCTCCAGTATTGACTTTTTAGAAATAACCTCCTATGTCTACTTTATAATACACAAAATTAGAGATAAGGTTCTCAGAACACTGAAGGCTTCCTGCCTTTCCATCCATCCTTAGAGTCCGCAGTCCATGGTGGATGCTATGTTATCTTTTCATTGACTGGCTCTGTCGAGGAATGTGTGTTGGAAAAACATGACTGTGTAAAAAAGATAAATGATATCATTATTATTATTTTCACACACAAGGTCACAAAGGCAATCTGTGCCCAGACTCTCACTTAGCAGGCAGCCTTAAACATTTCAATATGGGGAATGGAGCTAGGCCCTCTGTCAAGGCTATTTTTCCAGGAGCGAGAATCATTTGTCACTCATTTTGCCTGACAATCCGTGGCACACGTCTGGTTTACATTTGTGTTTCTTGTTACCGCCTTTGAGGCTCCGGAGAATGAATATATAGATTTTTTTTAGTCATGTCTCAGCCCAATACTGTGGGGCAGTGTTCTATTTGTTTCTGCAATTAGAAATTAGAAATTACATATATCTATTTATCAAAACATTTAAATCAAAGTAATTCGGGCCTATCCATCCATGATTTTTTTTTCCCACAAAAAGACGTAGGAAGCTGAAAAGTTACTAAATATGACTAAATGTAATAATATAAAAAGCTGCAAAATTTGTTAATATTATTAAATGTAACAATAATATATGAAGCTGCAAAATGACTAAATAATGATTATACATTGAGCTGCAACATTATTAAATATAAGTAAACAGAATAATAATATATGAAGCTGTACATTTTTTCAATATTAAAACATTAAGAAGTTTCTAAGGTATAGAAAACATATTGCTTAACTTTGTTTAGTGCATCAAATTCTATTGTGAGAACAGAACATTACTTCCAAATAATTTAAATGGTAAAGTTATTATTATTAGTGATACAGTTTAACACAAACTATATGCAGTATTATTGTTGCTTCACGATTCTAAGAATGATGTAATTATGTGAAGTTAATTATTGTTAAAGGGACAGTCTAGTCCCCATACTCACTTTGGTGCAAGACTACTGCCTGAATAGTACACAGGCTTTTTTTCCAGTGTGATTTGATGCAGGCATTCTGCATAAACCACATTTTTAATATTCTACTCAAGCCTTCTCCTGCACCCTATCCTACAGGTACTGCCACACAGATTGTGTGTGGGCACTGAGCAATGTATCAGTTTTGTTTCATTAAGTCACTTCCTCTGCTGCTTTGCTTATGGAATAGAATGCATTGTGTGGAACCTAAGTGACCCTGTTCTTGTACAGGTATGGATCTTTTAACAGTGCAAAACATTGTCTGATGACCTCACTAAAGAAAAAGGATATTACATTCATTTGAATGGCATTATTGTCATTGGTTCCTGCAGAAAGAAAAAAAAAAACCAATTGAACAAATGTACTTTTACTCAGCTAGTGTGGGCAGTCCTGGCGTCTTGCTAACTGCTGTAATTTCACAAATTCATGAAGTGTAAGATTTTTATATTTTAAGCAATGCAAAATGTAAAATATGCATTTTAAAGTACTGAATGTTTTTTCATATGCATTAACGTTTGGAAGAGACATTTTTGGGCACCAGACAGTGCCTTTAACTTATAGGACACAATGGAATTTGATGAACATTTTATCGTTTCTATTTTTGATTCTCCTCCTGGGGATACAAATGTAAATGATATTCTTGGGTCACTGTGGCTGGAGCGTTGCTGTGAACAAGAACGAAGATGTTTAAGAGAAATAATGCAGGATGAGTATCTCTCTTATCCAAAGCGATTGGGACCAGAAGTATTATGGATAATAAATCCTATTAGTTAACCGATCATTTTCACCAATAAGATGTATTAAAGTCTCTCATGGAATACGGTAATATCAGTGTAAATACTGTATAGAGAAAATAAATCCCTGTTACTGTGATGTAGCTGTGATGTGAGGTATTGTTGGGAACCTGCCGTTGGCGTGTCAGGTCTGCACACGTGTCATTGTTTTACCCTCTGTGGATGTGGGGGAATCCGAGCATGCATGGAAAGGCTATATCACAGCTTAAGGGGGCTGGACACCGAATAAGCTGTTGTGCGCTTGTATTCTGACAGATGTGTGTGCAATTTGCAACTTGTGGCAAGATCCCCCCCAAAAAAATGTGTTGGGGGGATAACGGATCTTTTTGGATAAGGGATACTTAGCCTTTACTAGATATATTGTTGATATTATCTATTACAGTGGCTATTTTCAATTCGTTCTCCTTAACCTCTTTATTTCTCATCTGTCTTTCTGTTGCTAAGGTTAGTGGGAGTTGCTAGACTGTAAGCGTGTGAGCAAGAGCAGGGCTCTCTGTGTAATTCCGTCATTGCTCTGTATCAAGCGTTGCGTAAATTGTTGGCGCTACATGTATAGTTGATGTAATGTTGACGAATTGCAGAATAGCCATCAATTAATGCAGCTTTTCATGGATCAGTTGCTGGATGGGACTGCCCAGGCCATGAGGGAAGTGACAGGGCTAGAGAACAGAATTCTGGGAAGAATTATAAACCCAGGAGAAGATGGAGGAGATATCCTGAGGGTTTCCAACCTCGAGATCAATGCTTTGTTACCAGAGCAATAGAAATAGTCATGCATGTAATTGCACACGCTGATAAGACAGGCTATAAGAACCCACATTTATATTTATAGAATTTATATTATAAAATGGGGGAAAAGGAGAAAGTCATTGTTTCATTTTCTACTTTTTGGAGAGTTTGCATTAGGAAAATCATCTAGTTTTTACTTCTGTCCCGTTATACTTGTAGGGTGTGCATCCAGCTGGTAAAACAATAGATTGAGGACAGTAGTAAGTCTCTGGAGTCATAGCAAGGCCAGTAATCTTTAAAGAAAAGGTGGCCACTCTATAGGTATATACCTGAGATGCTGGGCAAGGCTTGTTTCATGTAGGATTAGTTTTGGGGCCATGCCAGGGTAACTGATGGGCGTCCATGGGCATATGGCCCATCCGTCATTGAACGCATGACAGCAGGCAGTACGTTCTCAATGGAATAAATAATAATAATGCAGTAAATGCTGCAGGAATAGGACCATTAAAATCTATAGACCATTGTCTAAGGACCAAATCTTGTGCACAGCTCCTAGTAGGCAGACAGACAGAAAGACGTCTCTTAATCCAAAGAGATCAGCGCACTCACCTCAAAGCAGGTAGGAGAAAAACTCTGAATGCTACAGGTTTCATTAAAGCTACTTAAAAACATCTGTCTTTCTAAGATAACAAAATTGGAGATTTGGTTACATATATGGCCATATTATGATAAGCCCACCACTACGTCAAAGTACTCCAATGTTGGTGGGTCCTAACACTAATTACTGTTACTTATGGGGCTTAATCTCTTCATGAGTATTGCTTACCAGGGGCCAAAAGGCCTTCCTATTGTACAATACAGAGACACTCCTGCAATTTATAGGTCTGGACACCACTTATGGAGCACCTGTGATGGGGAGGGGTGCTAAACCAGAGGCCTGGTCAAAGCCTCTACTATACAAACAAATCCTAAATGAATGCACTCACCTAAACTAGCATATATTATAAGGGGTGCTGCTGAGACCAAATAGTTATTCAAAATGTATGTCTCTTACCTGTAGACAGACAGACAAACAAATACCTCTGCACATCACCCCAGCAATGCAGGCTTCCCGCTGCGTGGGGGAGTGTCAGCGCTACTGTGAATGCACAGGGGTATGCACAGCTCATCACATAACAACGCACGGCATGATGGTGGCCTCCATTAGCCCACTCAGTGCTTCCCATCATTCCCACATTAGGTCACCCCTGAAAAAGGCACTGCAGCCGAAACGTTGGATGGATTCCCACTGGGACAGCTCTCCTCTTGCTACTGGCATTTTTTCACACATTACTTGTATTGTCTGCTCCTATGTTTCGGGAGCATGCTCTTAGTTATATTCTTAATTTGTGTGCACATCCTACATGTTTTTCTGGGGTTTCAGTCGACCGTTATATGTAGTTCTGCTCAATGGCTGAGAGTGCTGCTCCCTGCAGTCTGATAATAGATGGAAGGCAGTCTGCCTGCGGATTTCTGGCATTTTTCGGAAGGTCTATATATTCTGCTTTTAGGACATGACTAAAAGGCTCCTGCGATGTTTACACAGCAGTAGTTTTGCTGTTCAAAGCAGAAACAAAATGCTTTTTGTCCAACATCTGCGGATGTTGCATATTTTTGAAAAAGCATGATTCCAGAACATTGTTACCTTGTGATGTGTCAAACATGATTCCAAAACATTGTTACCTTGTAATGTATCAAACTATTCAGGCATCTCTCCCAGCATTCTACTTGTCGGCTGAAACATGCTCGGAACTATACCAAAAAGTGTTTTCATTGGACCGAGGTGTATATACATGGCCCCTGCTTCCCTTGGCCGTGCCCCTGTTTTATGTTAGGTTTCCAGATTCTTACATTTTATTTTCACATCCAAATCAGTTGTGTAAGTGACAGTCCAAGGTGCTGATATATTAAAATAATTCTGCGGTCTCACTTTCCCCTTCTAAGCAAAAAAAACTGGTTTTTAGAATAACTCTGTGCTCTACTGTGTGAATTTTAACCTGCTTTATAATACTGATCTCCTGCCAAAAAAACAAAACAGAGATTTAATTAAAAAAAAACAGCAAATCCAAGAACAGTCCAAACCTGATGTTGGACTCTTTGCAGAAATCTCAGGATATAGGGATTTTCTGAAGATTACAGATAATCTGTACTTTACTAGACAAACATTTTGTAGCTGTTATTTGATTTAGTTCCTAACTGACTGTTATAGTGGCTCTGCTACCTTATGTTTATTGTATATAACGATGGTGCATTAGCAAGTATTGTAATAATATTTGGGAATTGATATTTTACATTTTTGAATGCAACTAATTTATAGGAATAATCTCTTTACATCTATTATATCTTGGTTCCTGTTACATTTAATTAATAGTTAGAAACTTAGAGTATGTCGGCAGATAAGAACCATTCGGTCCATCTAGTCTACCCAATTTGCTAAATACTTTTATTAGTCCCCAGGTCCCTATCTTATATCTAGGATAGCCTTGTGTCTATCCCACGCATGCTTAAACTCCTTGACTGTGTTTACCTCTACCACTTCTACTGGAAGGCTATTCCATACATCCACTACCCTCTCAGTAAAGTAATACTTCCTGATATTACTTTTAAATCGTTGCCCCTCTAATTTAAGACTATGTCCTCTAGTTGTGGTAGTTTTTCTTCTTTTAAATATACTCTCTTCCTTTACGGTGTTGATTCCGTTTATGGGGTTCAACTCAAACTGCCCAATTTTCTGAATACTTTCATTAGTGCCCAGCCTTATCTTATACATAGCATAGCCTTATGTCTATCCCACACATGCTTTAACTCCTTCACTACCACTTCTGTTGGAAGCCTAATCCATGCATCAACTACCCTCTCAGTTCCTGATATTCCTTTTACATCTTTGCCCCTCCTGTTGTGGTAGTTTTTCTTCTATTAAATTTACTCTCCTCCTTTATTCCGTTTATGGTGGTGTTTCTGTCTGTGGAATGCAACTCCTATGATGCTAAGCCACATTCGTGTAGGCTGAGCTTGAAGGGTAGTGTGGTCCACAACAACCTTAGTAGATAAAGGTTAGGGAGTGCTAGATCTGTTGTGGAATACGTTAACCTTGTTCCTCAGTCATGGTAGAGCAGGATGGCTGAGCATAATGAGCATTGTAGCCTGCAACAGCCTATGCCTTCCATGATCACCAAAAACCTCTGCTCTGTTTTCCTTAGAAATTAAACCGTGGTAATCGAATAAGAGCTAATGAGAGCGAGTTGGGGATAAAAGTGATAGGAGTGGGAGGCCGAGAAGGTCTAATCAGTACCAGGCGCCACAAGTTCTGATAGAGGCCTTGTCCTGAGAACCTGCACAGTCTACAGTTACCAAGGTTCTCAGGTATTTCTCTGCTAAGCAGAAAACAAGACCACAATGGTTCTACCACTTTGGTTACATAACCATAGTGACAAAAAACAGATGTTCCAAAATTTGGCCGTTTGACGTAAAATACAGAAAATGTTTCCTACTTTGCTGCTCTTTCATTTCAGATCATTTTCTTTTGGCAAGGGAGCGATTCTTTTTTTTTTTTTTTACCTCCACCAAAAACACTGACTTGATGAATGGAGGGACTTGTAAGTCTGCATCTATTATTCCTGTATTCTGTACTCTAGAAGGACACGCTATACCCAGAAATTCAAACATACCTGAAACTATGTGCTTTTTGGGGAATTGCTGTGATAGCATGCTCTCAGTTGAGTTTCGTTTCCGCTCGGTGAATGATTTATTAATGACGGTTACCACTGAAAATTGTATTTATTTTACTCAAAATATTTCACACAATCACCCAAGTCAATGTTCCATTGACACCAGCCAAGTATAATACTAGTTACAATGTTTCCCTTGTCAAGGGTCATGTGTTGCCCCGTTGTGCGTTACGAAGGTAATTGTAACTCTGCTCTTTGTCTGGCTGGATTTTCCGCTGTTACAAAAATTCGGATTCGACTTACAAAGAAAAGTGCTTCTTATTTAATATTGCTTTCTGCTACATTTTGATTACCGAAACATGCTTTAAACTAGCTCAGTGTTAAACAGACAACTGATCCATTTTAGGGATATTTTTTTAGTCCCAAGGGTCACCATTTGGTCCCAGGCACACCACAGGTACAATTGTGTCTTCCTGGGACATGGTCATACAGTGATCATGCCCAAGAGATGTAGCAATATTATATATGTCCAAATCACCAGAGCCAGCAAGATCGATAGCACAGTGCATTGTGGGTGGTTCAAAAGCAAATGGTGCAGTGTAAGCCAATCACAGTTATTATAGAGGCACAGTATTATAAATAATAATACAAAAACATATTATATTCATACATGTGAGTTATTTTGGGCTACTGTCACCATGCTGGTCATCTAGCCAAAAGTCTCCAGCCGTGCAGTATGAGCAGTATAAGAAACATAGCCCAAAGCAGGACGACTGCTTGTACCTGGCTTCCATTTTGATACCTTTCCTGGTAGCAGAAAGTAGGGTGGGGAAAGTGTCCACAACAAGCACATCAGTGTCCATGGCCAGATCTGTGAAGGTTCAAAGAACCTTGTTATATTGTCCCCCCCAACGTCCAGTAAATGTTCAAAAACAATGTTAGGGACTTATTTCCTGTTGCTCTGCATTTTGCTGTGGATGGAGGGATACGAGTTATTTAGAATGTTATCCCTGAGCACAAGCCAATGGTTTCCCAACCATGAACACTAACTAGATGGACACGTAGAGGCTTATGATATTTTAAGTAGAAATGTTTTAATGAAAGAATACTCAAAAAGTCCTGTTGTGAGCCCTCCTTGCTCAGTATGGCGCTAACAGAGGGCTGACATTTTAGTTGGAATCTTGAGGCAGATGCTCCTTCATCATTGGTCAGATGAAGCAAGATCTGACCCAAGATTCCGAGCAACATGTCAGCCCACAGATTCAGTGCAAGGAGAGATTTTTTTTTGCGTTTTCTTTCATCAAAGCATTTTTTTTTTCAATTCAACTCAAGTTAATTTTTGGTCTACGGTTGTCCTTTAAGGCTCCAAAGCTGAAAAAAAATAAAAAAAAGTTATCAACATTAGCTTTTAATTCTGCGGTGCTATTCACTCTTCAAACAGGCATAAGAAAGTGTTAGATTTATTGCCATAGTGATATCAACGACAGAACCAAAGAGGATATTGCCTTTCCGTTTTAAATTTTTAAAAAAAATGCAATTCAGAATGTGAAAAAGTTATATAAACTATATTAAATATATTCTATTAAGCAAATAAGCCATCTGTTTGCCTGAATCCTAAAGAGTTTTTTTTTTAAATGAAGACATATGGGCTGCTTCTCCAACAAAACAGTTTGGCTAGAGATTGATAAAGCGTGTGGATACAAAATATTCTCCATAATATTCTCCATTATTAGTTTAATTAATGCAAGTATGATTTAAGAGGCAGGCTTTTCCAGACGAGTGATATCAGGGTGTAATAAAAACACTCCTATCAGTGAGCAAGTGTAACTAGACAGGCTTTACAGAGAAGACAGACTAGGTGCTCCACAGCACTGATCAGGTGCTAAAATCAGACATGAAATGAGAAAACAACTGTGCACTCCACTCACCGGGTAGATGTAAAATGAGATGCTTTAATATTGAAAACAGTGTTCCAGAACAGACAAAAAAGGATAAATCCACGGATGATAGAGTCCACAGGAAGGCAACCCAACGCGTTTCGCGTGAAAAACACGCTTAATCAAATCACCTATGATTGGAGTGCACAGTTGTTTTCTCATTTCATGTTCATTAATATTACACTAAACCACTGTAGTCTGCTTGTCGATGGAGGTAAATAATATCATATAAATCCCTTCTCTGTGTTCCATTTGACCCCTAGCGCTAAACATGCTTATTAATATTTACATATATCCATTCACACACAGTCATGTGACGCAACAAGATAGGGGGAGAAGTCGGGGAGGGGGGGCAGAGAAAATTTGAGATTCAATTAAGAAACAGAAATTGTATGTCAGATAGAATAATATTCTAGTATTTATTCCATGTGTAATTCATTATATTCCTCTTCTTACAAGTGGATAGGTGCTGTTACAGAATATATTCATAGAGGAAACAATGTATTTGAGTAAAAGGTTATACATTAAACCAATGAATGATGATCAAGATAGGAGAAGATCTTAAGGTGTTTTATTTAATTGGCTCACTGATGTTAAAATGTTATTTTATCATTTATTTTAGAATTCATTTCTCTTTAGGTACATGCTGTTTCCTTTTATTCTTAAACTTAATAAAATTAGAATTTTTCAAAGTTTTTTTAAAAGATTTGTGCAAAAAAAAAAAAACATGAGTTAATAATAAAAAGTAATACACATCAGGTAAGATACATCTGTCACAATGATTTAGATTTATAGATAAAGATGTAAATGTTTTACACCAGTCTGTAGCTTCAATAACATAAGTTGAAGTTTCACTATTTCACAGGCTGTTGTTTTTCTTTATAGCTTTTTATAGAAAAGACAAATATATATGTATATATATATATATATATATATATATATATGTATATATATATATATATGTATATATATATATATATATATATATATATATATATATATATATATATATATATATATATATAATTGTTGTACAATTTCTTTACACTTCAGTAAAACCCTTGCTACAGATCCCCATCTAGTGGCCATTCCTGTGTATCACATGGTTGTTGTGTAATGCTAATTTGACATTAAAATTGCTTTGGGGAAAGTGCAGGAAATAAGTGGAGTTAAAATGATAGCTTTACTAGATAACTCATCCTGACAGCTGTACTGTGCGTACGCATAATAATGTGCATTCGTGGTATGCCTTCTTCAGTATCCCAGACACCTGAGAGTGCAGTCAGGATTGGATTGTAAATCCTGCTGTACAAACTGCAGCAGCCAGACTATCGACCAATCAAACTCGCTCACGTCACATGACACCCAGGCGCGGATTCCTCATATGTGCTCCGAACAGAGAGCACATGAACCCCAGAAATACATCCGGGGGAGACAGACGGCAGCCACGAATCACTCAGTCTTTTTACAATTCGACCAGCATGAAAAGTATACGAAAATTCGTATACTTTTCGTGCTGGTCGAACTGGCAACAGAGGGAGTGACTCTGTTGCTGGATTCGCAGCTGCCGTCGGCCCCTCTGATGTATTTCATATTTTACGGGGGTTTGTGCGCTGGCTGTTAGCAGGATACAAACCCACGGAAATGCATGAGATACATCATGCCCCTGAGTGATAGGTGTGCTCCGGACTGGGAGGATGCCTGTCACTCAGGGGCACGATACGCCCCATATAACCTGTTCTCCTTTTTTTTTTAAAAAGCTAAAGACCCGCCTCTTTTATCAGGCATTCATTCAGTTCATCTGACCATCGGAAACTATCAACTTGAAAAAGAAAAAAAAAAACACTTGAAAAAGCCTCATTGAAGATGAGAAACGCGTTGTGTGAGAAGAAGGGAGTGCTAATGAAAGCACTTTATTCATGAACACTTTTTCAAGGTATTCATTTAGCTGCTTTGAAGAATCTACTGATTTTAAGTGTAAGATTTTACTGTGTTCTTAGTTGTTGTGTATTAAACATTTATACTTGCATCCCTGTCTTCTCTTCCCCTGTGTGACATCTCTGGAGCTGTTTTAAGGAACATACCGGGTGTTTCTTCCATTTACCTGCGGTGGGCTCCCAGATGATATTATCCCTGAGTAGATTACTGCTCAGGTACATGTGAGTGGACACTTTATTTGAGTTTTTTTCACATTGTCCTGATATACTTCACCATATATTGTTTATTTTTATTTTTTCCCTTTATATAACACTTGTAAGAGACCATCTTACTGAAAAGGGTAATTGCTAGTGAGTGAAGTGTTGGGTCCAGTGCATAAAGTCACTTTATTTTGTTTTTTATGCACTTTTTTGCTATGAGTGGAACACTAGCTGTGTCTAGGTGCTGCTCACTCCATCACATATAGGCACAACCTCATGTGTAATAACAAGGGGGGTATTCAAAATAAACACAAGATGGAGTGCGGGTAGCGTTTGATTAGTATTAATGTGAAAAGTGGTGCACATATGGATCAGGGGTTACGGTGGGTCGGGGCTGTATGTGGCAGAGTTCCTGTATGTGGCAGAGTTCAGTGTAAAGGTGGCAGGGGGGATATCTCAGTTACCTGGTGGCTGGTGCATCATACACTTGTGAGATTATGGTGAGGTCAAGTGTTTGCATAAAACAGCGAATTAGGGAAGGTTTTGATGGGGCTCAGAGCAATGTCTGTTTGTGTGGCACATTTGGCAGAGGTGAAGGTCAGTGGTAATTTGGCCATTGATGATATGCTGTGTGAGAGAGAATGGAGTTTAAACAGGACTGGGTATTTTGTGGTAAATTTCCAGGATTGGGTATCACTTGAATCACATGAATAAAAAATCTTCTATTATCTTTATTGTGTCGGCCTCCGACATCCATCAGCAGGCATTACAAGAGACTAGATGATATATTGCATGTTCTACAAACTTCACAACATATTGGTTCCAGGTGTTGGTGTTGAACCTTGGTTCTAGAGCGCCATCTAGAGAGCTTTTCAGATTGTGCTACAATGAGATCCACAGAATACTGAGAACATTTACAACAGATTTGTAAAATGTGAAACAATAAACCCACAATCGTCATGGAATGAATACCAATAATAGTCAGCCCCACTTCTTGATCTCTCCCTCTCTCTTATCTCAATATAAATCCCAATGAAGACACATATATCCTGTCTCCAAGTGTATTCAATAGAAAACACTCTAAAAGAACTACATGACTTACATGAAGGGTAGGGCCACCATCAGAAAGTGTGTGGCTCCCTTCAGACCAAATGGTCTGGGTCGTCCATCCCTCCACCACTCCATTCTGCCTTTTGTTGGGCCCTCACATCCCTTGATATAACACCTCCTTGCACACACATGACATGCCCTAGCACCCACATTGCATACCCAGGATTTAACGCAGCACGCACCCAATTTGCATCCACAGGACATGCCCCATCACCCACAATGCACACCCAGGACATGCGTCATCACCCACATTGCTCACCCAGGACTTATCCCAGCACCTGAGGACATGCCCCATCACTACACTTCACCCCTAGCCACACCCACACCAGGACATACCCAATTACCACACTACACTCCCAGGACCTACCTGATCACCCCCTGATGGTGGCCCTGGTGAAGGATATGTACCAATGTAGAGGTCATCTGTGTAAAACGTGCAAATATGTAAAAACAGGTAAAACCCTCACCAGTTCTGTCGCTGGCAGTCAGTTTTGTGGTGTAATACCAGACTAATGTAAAATATATAAAGGAGTCTGTCTACTTTAAAAGATAGTTAATAATAGACAAACACACAGTAACATACAAGAATTAGTGACAGTCCAACACACAATACCACATTCTCCCAAGACTAACCTTAATCTTAGTTTTCAACCAAAAGACTATTATAACCCATTACCGATTACAGATTGCTCCATGCATCCAGGAGGCAGGCAGGGCAGGGAGCAGGGCCGCACTGGGAACAAAAACCAGCCTTGGGAAAAAAACTGTATACCAGCCCCATAGCATAAGATTTTTAAACCAGCACCATAGATTAATATAATTTTTTTGTTCATAAAACTACACTGTATCAAACGACAGATACTGAACCTATTCACTTACCCAACAGACTTTAAAATAAAACCAAGTTACAGGGTTAAGCACTGAGAGGTGTCAAACCAGCGGAGGCAGTGTGATGCTTTGGGCAATGTTCTGCTGGGAAACCTTGGGTCCTGCCATTCATGTGGATGTTACTTTGACACGTACCACCTACCTAACTAAGCATTACAGATTATGTACACCCTTTCATGGAAACAGTATTCCCCGATGGCACAAATGGTTCAGGAATGGTTTGAGGAACACAACAACGAGTTCAAGGTGTTGACTTGGCTCCAAATTCCCCAGATCTCAATCCAATCTGGAGCATCTGTGGGATGTGCTGGACAAACAAGTCTGATCCATGGAGGCCCCACCTCGCAACTTACAGGACTTAAAGGATCTGCTGCTAACGTCTTGGTGTCAGATACCACAGCACACCTTCAGAGGTCTATTAGAGTCCATGCCTCGACGGGTCAGGGCTGTTTTAACGTCAAAAGGGAATCTACACAATATTAGGCAGGTGGACATAATGTTATGGCTGATCGGTGTATTTCTGTTACATAGATCATATATACATAATTAAGGTTTATTTGGTGCTTACTAACCCCTATAGCGCCTTTAAGTATTTATTTTCCATAGACATCACTTGCAGTGAGAAATCTCAGATTACAAACTAACAAAAATATGAAAATAAACATCCAGGGCAATCACAGGGAAAGATTTCCTCAAATATCTGAAAATATAATGATCACAGAGACCCAAAAGGGATAGAAGCCAATAATTAAAAACATATAAAACAATATTATGCAGAAAATGCTCCGTCTGCAGGACATGTAATAATATAAACCTCTATTTCCAGGAGCTCGGCAGGGGAAGTGTTTGCTTTAAACTGCCATTAAATATTATAGAAATTGGCTCATTTACATCAGAGATCACTTTAGATATGTTACCATGCTTTCACGTGTTACAGACTTCCACAGCGCTCTGTAAATCAGTGGCGTTTATAGACTTCCATGGCCACATTTGTTTGTATGGCGTTTATAGACTTCCATGGTCACATTTGTTTGTATTTTCCATGAAGATATGTACAGTTATTATGCAAACATTTAATTCCCAATGAAGCATTGTACAAAACATGGGAATTAAATCATTCTAATAAGTGTGTTTCCAGGTCCAGCGTACCACCCTCCAACATCTCACAATATTTTACCAACGCCTTGTTTCAAAGTTTACCCATTAATTAAACCACCACCCATACTTTATCACTTCTCACATACCCAACACCTGATCGAATATCAGCACCCAAAGCTCATCTCATCTCTTCTCAGCACCCAAAGCTCATCTCATCTCTTCTCAGCACCCAAAGCTCATCTCATCTCTTCTCAGCACCCAAAGCTCATCTCATCTCTTCTCAGCACCCAAAGCTCATCTCATCTCTTCTCAGCACCCAAAGCTCATCTCATCTCTTCTCAGCACCCAAAGCTCATCTCATCTCTTCTCAGCACCCAAAGCTCATCTCATCTCTTCTCAGCACCCAAAGCTCATCTCATCTCTTCTCAGCACCCAAAGCTCATCTCATCTCTTCTCAGCACCCAAAGCTCATCTCATCTCTTCTCAGCACCCAAAGCTCATCTCATCTCTTCTCAGCACCCAAAGCTCATCTCATCTCTTCTCAGCACCCAAAGCTCATCTCATCTCTTCTCAGCACCCAAAGCTCATCTCATCTCATCTCAGCACCCAAAGCTCATCTCTTCTCAGCACCCAAAGCTCATCTCTTCTCAGCACCCAAAGCTCATCTCTTCTCAGCACCCAAAGCTCATCTCTTCTCAGCACCCAAAGCTCATCTCTTCTCAGCACCCAAAGCTCATCTCTTCTCAGCACCCAAAGCTCATCTCATCTCAGCACCCAAAGCTCATCTCTTCTCAGCACCCAAAGCTCATCTCTTCTCAGCACCCAAAGCTCATCTCTTCTCAGCACCCAAAGCTCATCTCTTCTCAGCACCCAAAGCTCATCTCTTCTCAGCACCCAAAGCTCATCTCATCTCAGCACCCAAAGCTCATCTCTTCTCAGCACCCAAAGCTCATCTCATCTCTTCTCAGCACCCAAAGCTCATCTCATCTCAGCACCCAAAGCTCATCTCTTCTCAGCACCCAAAGCTCATCTCTTCTCAGCACCCAAAGCTCATCTCTTCTCAGCACCCAAAGCTCATCTCTTCTCAGCACCCAAAGCTCATCTCTTCTCAGCACCCAAAGCTCATCTCTTCTCAGCACCCAAAGCTCATCTCATCTCAGCACCCAAAGCTCATCTCATCTCAGCACCCAAAGCTCATCTCATCTCAGCACCCAAAGCTCATCTCATCTCAGCACCCAAAGCTCATCTCATCTCAGCATCCAAAGCTCATCTCATCTCAGCACCCAAAGCTCATCTCATCTCAGCACCCAAAGCTCATCTCATCTCATCTCATCTCAGCACCCAAAGCTCATCTCATCTCAGCACCCAAAGCTCATCTCATCTCAGCACCCAAAGCTCATCTCATCTCAGCACCCAAAGCTCATCTCATCTCAGCACCCAAAGCTCATCTCATCTCAGCACCCAAAGCTCATCTCATCTCAGCACCCAAAGCTCATCTCATCTCAGCACCCAAAGCTCATCTCATCTCAGCACCCAAAGCTCATCTCATCTCAGCACCCAAAGCTCATCTCATCTCAGCACCCAAAGCTCATCTCATCTCAGCACCCAAAGCTCATCTCTTCTCAGCACCCAAAGCTCATCTCATCTCAGCACCCAAAGCTCATCTCATCTCAGCACCCAAAGCTCATCTCATCTCAGCACCCAAAGCTCATCTCATCTCAGCACCCAAAGCTCATCTCTTCTCAGCACCCAAAGCTCATCTCATCTCATCTCAGCACCCAAAGCTCATCTCATCTCATCACCCAAAGCTCATCTCATCTCAGCACCCAAAGCCCATCTCATCTCAGCACCCAAAGCTCATCTCTTCTCAGCACCCAAAGCTCATCTCTTCTCAGCACCCAAAGCTCATCTCTTCTCAGCACCCAAAGCTCATCTCTTCTCAGCACCCAAAGCTCATCTCTTCTCAGCACCCAAAGCTCATCTCTTCTCAGCACCCAAAGCTCATCTCTTCTCAGCACCCAAAGCTCATCTCATCTCAGCACCCAAAGCTCATCTCATCTCAGCACCCAAAGCTCATCTCATCTCAGCACCCAAAGCTCATCTCATCTCAGCACCCAAAGCTCATCTCATCTCAGCACCCAAAGCTCATCTCATCTCAGCATCCAAAGCTCATCTCATCTCAGCACCCAAAGCTCATCTCATCTCATCTCAGCACCCAAAGCTCATCTCATCTCAGCATCCAAAGCTCATCTCATCTCATCTCAGCACCTAAAGCTCATCTCATCTCAGCACCCAAAGCTCATCTCATCTCAGCACCCAAAGCTCATCTCATCTCAGCACCCAAAGCTCATCTCATCTCAGCACCCAAAGCTCATCTCATCTCAGCACCCAAAGCTCATCTCATCTCAGCACCCAAAGCTCATCTCATCTCAGCACCCAAAGCTCATCTCATCTCAGCACCCAAAGCTCATCTCATCTCAGCACCCAAAGCTCATCTCATCTCAGCACCCAAAGCTCATCTCTTCTCAGCACCCAAAGCTCATCTCATCTCAGCACCCAAAGCTCATCTCATCTCAGCACCCAAAGCTCATCTCATCTCAGCACCCAAAGCTCATCTCTTCTCAGCACCCAAAGCTCATCTCTTCTCAGCACCCAAAGCTCATCTCATCTCAGCACCCAAAGCCCATCTCATCTCAGCACCCAAAGCTCATCTCTTCTCAGCACCCAAAGCTCATCTCTTCTCAGCACCCAAAGCTCATCTCTTCTCAGCACCCAAAGCTCATCTCTTCTCAGCACCCAAAGCTCATCTCATCTCAGCACCCAAAGCTCATCTCTTCTCAGCACCCAAAGCTCATCTCTTCTCAGCACCCAAAGCTCAACTCTTCTCAGCACCCAAAGCTCATCTCATCTCTTCTCAGCACCCAAAGCTCATCTCATCTCAGCACCCAAAGCTCATCTCATCTCAGCACCCAAAGCTCATCTCTTCTCAGCACCCAAAGCTCATCTCTTCTCAGCACCCAAAGCTCATCTCATCTCTTCTCAGCACCCAAAGCTCATCTCTTCTCAGCACCCAAAGCTCATCTCTTCTCAGCACCCAAAGCTCATCTCTTCTCAGCACCCAAAGCTCATCTCTTCTCAGCACCCAAAGCTCATCTCATCTCAGCACCCAAAGCTCATCTCATCTCAGCACCCAAAGCTCATCTCATCTCAGCACCCAAAGCTCATCTCATCTCAGCACCCAAAGCTCATCTCATCTCAGCACCCAAAGCCCATCTCATCTCTTCTCAGCACCCAAAGCTCATCTCTTCTCAGCACCCAAAGCTCATCTCTTCTCAGCACTCAAAGCCCATCTCATCTCTTCTCAGCACCCAAATCCCATTTGTCTGAGCCCCGCGGTCATTTAGCTGACTTGGGAGCCTAAATAGTAAAATATTAAAAGGCCAGGACTCACCCATATTGGTGTACTATTACATGTAAGCAGTGTGCCAAGCATGATACCGCCGTCTGAGACCAGTGTTATGAAAATGAAGTGTTTTGTGTGTCAAATCTTTTGGTGTATGAGGTCTGTATGTTCTTTTACACGGAAATGAATTTATAATACGAAGATTTTATCACAACCTAAACTGCATTAAACAAAACATTCAGAAGAGATATTAGTTTCCATAGACGCCATGTACCAATCAGTTATATGCGCCAGCGGTATATACGCTCCTAATTGTTACGTAATGAAAAAACATGCTGATACTGCTTCTAAAAGTACACGTAAGAAGGCCCATAAATAATTTGAAGGGAGCGTACCTCCGAGATGTCCTAATGTTGGACCCAATTCTCCTGTCTCATAAGGGCTTAGTATATTTTGTGTCCGTGTATACCATAGAGCACCAAACTAACAAAACTGTGTTTAAATGAAAGGAAATGTTCTTTCTGTAAAACCATAGTATTAGAATAAGAACAATGACACAAAGAGCGGTCAGGGCAAAGTATTCAGTAACATCTATATAAAAAGGGCTCTCGTCTTTGGACATTAAAAATGTTGAGAGATATACTAACACACAGCTCTTCCGCGAGATGCATCACAGGAACCAGCCAATCAGTGTCTAAACTGGTAATAATAACTATGCAAGAATCAAAGCACAGCCCCTAAAAACAAGTAATTCTATATAGTTCTGTTAAAATAAAAACACTTTGGTCTCCTTGTGTCCATCATTAGAGTAAATGCCCAGCTTTAAAACATCAAGAATTTCAAGGTAGAGCCTGAATAAAAGCCACGTCACATAGTATTTATTTATATCTGCATATAAACATCTGAAATAAGGCAAATTAATATAAAAAAATAATAATGATCATTAATGTGTAGGAGATCAGGCGCAAAACACACAGTTATTTCAATTAACACTTTCTAAAACTTAGTTCATTAGAAAAATTATATTTAAAAAAAAAAAGTGATCAATACGACACATCAAATGCCCCTTTAGTGCTACAATACAGGGCACGCCGTGAGTGCTATAGTGGCAAGCAAATCTGTTTTGTGCTTAAAATGGATATATTGTCACCTTTATCAGCTTGTTTGGTTTTTTTTTTAGGGACCCAGAGTTACAACCTAGTAACACAATTAGAGGGTCAGTAATGCTAAAATATAAATTTCTTTTATATGAAAAAGCACAGGGAGTTTAGATCTGCCTGTTATCTATTTTACGGCTACAGGGGAAAAAAAAACTGAGTTTTGAAGGAACTGGGGAGAGAAACAATAGCGAATCTAAACCAATTTAGGCATTTTAAAATAACGTTTGATTCGCTACTTTGTGTTCTAGGGCACTATCCTACAAAGCACACTTAAAATAGGCAAATCCAAACTTTTACATGTTCAGTTACATTCTCCACTCTATTAGCTGCACTTGAATTGGATTTTGTTTTATATATAAGATTTGTATTTGTATGTGAGTAACATTCATGGTCAGATGCAATGCCTAATTTTTATTTTAAATTAAGGCTACTTTTAAAACAACTCTTCTAAGGGCCCAACTAAACTTCATCCAAAGTAAAACAACGGACAGAGTAAAAGGCCTTTTAAATTCCATGTAAAAACTAATTTTATTACTGTCCCATTGAAGTATTTTTTTTTTCTGAACTCCTAAATGTTACAATTTGATTTCTTCACCAATGAATAGTAGGGAAGAAAAATTGGGTAAACAGACTTGAACCAGCAGGTCCTGTTAATTTCTGGATCAGTCAGGATTCCTATGGGACATTATACAGGAAGGACATGCCATTTATTAAATACATACTTTAAAGCATGCTAATGAATTCATTAATTCAGGTTAAATGTAGTTAATTTGTATAATAACTTCCTCGTATACATGAATCATATGTTTAATGAGGTATGTTTAGGGTCAGCCCGCTATGCATTATGTGGGATTTACACAAGGACTTATTTTGGATAATATCTGACTTAATGGTAATATAAATAAAAATGGTTTTAAATAATGCAATTAACATCCACGACACACACAAATTACCCTTAAAGGCGGATTTACTTTCAAGAGTCTCTTAACCATTTCAGTAACAATACAAAACCAAAGCAGGACTCTGCTCCCATCTTCAGTGCCCCCCCCCCCCCCCCCCCCCCCCAAAATCTTAAACAATGGCAACAGATACAATTTAACAGTCTACACAGGTCACTATACGTTCTACATTTTACTAATATAGGAATTGTAATGACAACATTTATCATTATAACTTGAAAACATATCCCTGAAGAACATCTTTTTTTTTTTTGTCAACACTTTGACTATCAAAGAGTAACGTAAAATTAATGGTTTGCATTTTACATTCCACAAAACCAGGGCAGAAACCTGCACATCACTGGAAGCTGCTTATTGGTTATAGAAGGCATCAGAACTTCATGAAACATGCCCCTCGTCCCCAAGTGGGAGTTAAAGACCAGCATTTTAAAGGACATTTATAGCAACAAATTAACTTGGGTTCAATTGAAATATTGCATCAAGTGTAGGCATTTTACAGAGAATAATGTACTTTATTGGGCCCTCTTTGTTTCATATAGCTCTAACAGGGGGCAGACATGTTTAGAATCTGAAGTCAGATTTGCAGTAACCTTCATGCAGATAAAAGAAGATCTGACCCAAGATTCTAAACATGTCTGCCCCCTGTTAGAGCTACATGACACAAGTGCTCAATAAGATGCTTGATTTGTATTCTTTCATTAAAGCATCTCTATACACTTGATATAATCTTTCAATTAAAGAGGAGTTTGTTTTTTTCCGACAGTTGTCCTTTTAAATGTTTTTAAACATTCTGCTTGTGTATCAATTCCTTAAACTCAAAAAGGAGCATTATCATTCTTTCACAAAAATATTCTGTGAATTACAGACAAAATGCTTTTGTTGATCAAAGGCAGCCACAAAAGATCACTCAACAGTAACTCAAAAATGCAACGGGGAACTCACTCTTACAACTATTCATTTGACCCCATTTCATATAATCAAAAATCTAATTTATTATCCATCTGCTACAACTCTCACCTTCTCCCAATCCCTATTTTTGAAATTGATTTGGTGTTCATTTATCTTGGGGATTTGTTTTGTAAGCAATACGAAATCCACCAATATGATCCAAGATAAATTAGGAGACGGTAGGAGATGTAGCAGATCAATAATAAACACAGATATATGATCTTACAAGGCTGCTTTAGAATGTATAGACACAACTATACAATACATTCCTGGTGTATGGTCCATAGAGCACCTGCAGGATTTTTATAGATATAGGGGGTGTCCTCCAATGCAAGTAAGTGTTATCACAATAAAACACAGTTATACATTCCTGGCCAGCAAGGCAACAGCATGAATTTAAACTCAATTTCAAGTAAAAAAAAAAAAAAAAAAAACACAATTTTAGGATGAGAACTTGATATGATGTAATAACAGCAAGGCTGGGCAGAAAAGAAAAGTAGCTAAAAAAAAAAAAAAGAAAAAAAAAAAAAAGGAGAGATGACCTAAAATATCTCCAATGATAAAAAAATAAAAAACCACAAAGGCCTCGAGATATAATTTACAATCCATTGCAAATCCAACATCAATTAGTAGCTTTTACTTTATTACGGCACAAAAAAAAAAATATATATATATATATAGTTATATATAGATAAATAGATATCTACATGTATAGCTATATATAGGTAGATATTAAAGAAGCCCACATGGGTGATGGCACGAAGGAAGGAGACTCCCCCGTTTCCAAAAGGCCGATGGAATGACATTAAATAGGTTACTGGAAGCCTTTATTACACCCCATAGAATAGTATGCACTGATGTAAGCTTGGGTCATTAGAAACTTGGGATACGGGATACAGTAGCAGCTCGTAAAATAATTTCCATGTCGGGATGGGAGCGGACACGTGAAGATTAAGAGAAATAGTCTAATTTTGCACTTCGGCAGCTTGTTCCTTCTCGGCCTTCTCCTTGGCTTTCTCCTTCTCCACGAGCTTCTCTTCCTTCTGCAGAAGTTCCATAATCTCTGCAACCTGACTAGTGGAGATGTCTATGTCTTCTTTATCAATTAATTCCACCACCTGATTGGAAGAAAAGAAGAAGAAAAAAAAAAAAAGAACAAAACCCGCATTAAACGATCAATAAAAGGTAACACTGAACAGGATCATAAAATGTAGCAATAACAAATAATGAACTACTGTCCTGAGTAAATAACCAATTAATTCTTAGTTTACATTATCTCAAAGAAGAGATTTTTAAACCAAATCTCATATTTTCTCTTCTATTCTGAGTTTATCAAATTATTTTTTTGCTCACCAACTGCACAATATAGATATTAAATTATCGTCTGCTTCTAGTTTCCCCAGAGAGCATCAAAAGATTAATCATTTTAATATAATAAAACAGCAAGCCCTTGCCCCTTACTAACAATATTCGTATTAGTAAGTATTAGTCTGCTGTACTGGCTTTTTAAAGGAAGACAATCATCAATGTAAAAAAGTTCTACACCCAGCAGTGCACTCTACTCTGACTCTCAGAGTTCTATACTATAGAGAAGTGCACTCTACTCCGACTCTCAGAGTTCTATACTATAGAGAAGTGCACTCTACTCCGACTCTCAGAGTTCTATACTATAGAGCAGTGCACCTCCATGCAAATCATTTATACATCATGTATGCTCAGCATGAAGTTAATATTTTATATTGGATTGCCCCTTTCCACCAACTGTCTTGTTGTGATGTGCTGGTCATCATTAACTTATTTACCTATAGTAACACACATGATCTGAGAAATCTATGGTCCTGTTCTACATTTTGAATTACTATTGTATTACTATCTGGTAAATAATAGCTTTCGAGAATTGGTTTACAGAGTCTGTGAATGTAGCCAAAATCATGACAAGGGTTAAAAAATATATAATCTCTGTGCCGATTGAATGAAGACAATTAAACCTTGTAATATTATGGTTCAAGTAGAACATTTTACCGAGAATTGCAAACTTCACATGCTTTTAATCGCCAGTTAAATACAGAGATCTAGCAAACGTACATAGGTGACTGACATGGTAGGGAAGGTATATTTTAGCAGTGTTCACTGGCTTTTGAATGTACACTGTAAGAGAGATTAAGGAGTTGGACATTTCCTCTGTCTGAATTAACTATACAACGTTGGGGAATTCCTCCTACAACAGAGCTGGCCCTGCATAACACAAAACATGTTTTGAAATATTCCTCTATACCTTATCAGTGGCCTGATGAACTCTTCTAGCAGGCGGAGCCTTTTGTGCTTCATATAAGCATAGTTATGTTGTGCCATAATTAATGTTACGGTCTCCTGAACTGAAGATTGTATGGACACCAAGCAATTGACTGGTGCAAGATAGCGCTCCCTAGTGGAATACTATCTCTGGAATATTCCTCTCATATGCGCTCTACAGATTGCACAGTTTTTTTTATTGTTGGAATGTTTCATTCAGGTCTGAGCAGCATATCACAGTGAAGATAATTTCAGAATGAATCGATCTACATGGATATATCCGGTTTTATCGGCACATTTCATGGTTGTGATACTGTATTTATTTGCTCATTCAGCTATCTTTAGCCTGAGAAGTTCACCAAGTATGGCCCAGCACGATGCATAGTTGAATCAATCATATGAAATCTTCATCTCGAATTTTAGCAAAACAGACCTGGCTATAACGGCACTGCATGTGCTATTTCCCACTAGTGTCATGCAACAGTTGAATTAGAGAACAGAAATGCAAGGATCAAGGTTTATACCAAGAAGCTACATTTCTAAAAGTGGAGCAGTTGGCGTTGGAAACCAGTTGAATGTTTTTGTTTTGCTGTATCCTCAGTGGCTCCGACCTGCTCTTTATAAGTAAACTCGTATTGATGCGTGGAGGAGCACAGACTCGCTCTCACGATACATACCTTGGCGACATCATCGATATCGATTTTGCCATCCTTATTTTCATCCAGGGCATCGGCGATGCGTTGCAGCTTCTGTTCCGGAATCTTCTGGATTTGCTTCATGATGTTTATGAGCTCGCTAATGCTGATGAGGTTTTCCCTAAAGGCGAAATACAATCTGTGTACAGCAGACAGTTAACAGAAATTAAAAACAAGGCGATAGAGCAAGCGGAAGAGGTTAAAAGGGGAGCAGGGAGGTGGCAATTAATCCGGGACCTCTCATGGCTGCGGCTCACTTTTAACAGACCTGGAAGCAAAATAAGCCACTAACACACAATTCTGTTTAGTTGAATTCCACATGCTAGAAATATAATGTATTAGGACAATCAAAAATAAAACCTTAAGCAATAGGGGAGAGCATATGTAAAGAAGAAGGAGGCCTTAGTAACAATCCACCCCCACCCCCCGTTCTATTGGTGTTTTATAGTGCTGTGGTGTTATTTTAGGATTACGTCGTTCATGTAGAGGGATGACTCGGTCACACAGGTTGTTAGTTTGTGAGAAATTCTGCCAATCCTGGGAATGGTTTAATGTCTAAAATAAAAACTCCTGTACTACTGCCAGAACAGGAAATGGAATGTTATAATAGGTTTGTTTTCATTTAAATAGGCATAAAAATATAAAACTACTAGCACACAAGTTAACTCACGCATTAGGCTGTCAATTTCAAAATATATATCAATCATTCACATTTGATTGCGTATTATCATGCAAAATATAAGGGAGGGGACAGAATATAAAAACACATTTCATGTTATACTGCATTTATTCATAGATTCGTTTCGTTTTTAAACCTATTTAATGATTTGGTTTGAACAAAAGTATAAATACAATATAATGTCTTCACTGAAAAAGCTGTCTTTGCTGTTAAAGTCTATGTAGTGTGCCTACTATTGTATGGGAGTTGGTATGAGACACAAATACATGATATGTAAAGAGAGGCTGATCAGAAACCAACTCATCACCGTTTGCATCAATGCACTCACAGGGGACTTAAAGGCTTTTGTTTTTGTAAAATAAACAGAATTAGATTTTTTTTAAAAAGTACATTTATGCAATTACAATTCGATAGGATCTATTGTGATACAAAAACTATTCTAAGTTAGGCTGTCCTATAAGTTTATTTTTGTCCCTTTAAGGCAGTTCCGTCTACATAGTGTGGCAAAAAAAATTGTTCGATAAGTACTTCAACAAGTAATAAAAAATATACCAATCTGTGTTTTTCTCTATTCTTCACATCTCCTAAAAAATGCTAATACAACAAACAGATTTATTCCTGTTACTATAAGAGTCCTGCCTCTCACTCCAAGTCCTCATTAATGGATTTCACTCAATTTAGAGATCTCAGGGAAATTAGCTTCAACGAAAAACTACAGAACTGTGATTTCTTTTAAAGTAAGATAAATAAGTGCATTTCCTATATATTATACGGTTTGTAAGCATCTTTACTTTATAAAGATGCTTACTAGGGGGATCGCTCTCACCGGGTCCTCTGTTTTAAGTGTCTACGTGTATGTTATATTTAATACATTTTTCTATTTTTCACCATATCTACTTGGAGTGCATGCGTTTTTTTCTTTGTTTTCTCTTTACTTTATGCCTGATTTTATTCAATAAATGTCCAATGTTTTCATGTCATAGAAATGTCTACATTATCCTAAATTATTTCCCTCCTCTAAATCTCCATCATTATTTCTCTCCTTATTGTCTTTCAAGGATATGAAGTGATGAGAAACTTTTTTTTCCCCCATCGACTAGGAAAATTAAACTTTGTTTAACCTTTGCCTCCTGTAAGAAAGCAAGGGTCAAAAAATACGGCCTCCATTGACCAAGCAAACCCAATATGTATCTTAACAGATACAGCCGGTGTAGAGGCTGGACAGCGCCGGACGCGGTCAGCGAGGGCTTAGAAATATCACAGTCGGCATTTTCTGGGGAACTCTTTCTACCATGCAAAAACCAGGATCTGTTCTCTGCGCTAGTAGAGCGAGCTGGACGTGGAATAGACAGCTGCCTGCTTCCTATGGAAGCATGGCAGCTGTCGGTCAGAGGACAAACTGGCGTGCACTATCAAAAGTACAGTTTATCCTCGCACGAGAGACAACAAACTTTTCACTTGTGCTTCTATATTAGAACATGTTGAACAACATGTGAAAATTGGACTTTGATAATGGTACTGAATCCTCTGAAATGTGTATGTAGTTGACATGTGCAGACCTTGCGCTTTTTCAAGTTAGTTAAGTGTGTTCAGGCATGCATCAAACTTGCCTCTGGTAGACATTGGTTCACAAAGACTACACTTACCCAACCGGAGGAGCAGTCTCTCCCTCTATGTGCTGGTCAAACACTTTCTCCTCAACTTCCAACTCTGTGATAATTTTGTCGATCTGACCGATCATGCGGTTGACCCTCTTGGTTAATCTTTTGCTCGCTTTTGTCTCTTCCACCACCGTCTCTTGGCCGGTTTTTGATAACTCCTTCTTCATCTCTTCCAAGTCCTATGCGAATTAGAAATGCCAATAATCGTGTGTGAGCTAAACAATGAAATACAGACGAGGTGGCATAGCCAATAATCATGCAATTGATGTGTATACCACCACATTTACAAAAGCCTAGCAAGAAAGTCTTAACAGTGTTAAGGGGCCACACTTAGTATTTAAAATACTGTACTACAGGCTGGCTATCAATCATAACCGCTACCAGTTGTTACAAGGTCGTTGTGGACTATACATCCCAAAATGGTTACCCATTCTGTTGCCTAATCATCACTTGAAGAGTGACCCCAAGCAATTGGGAAGAGCATAAGTTTATCTGTAGGTTATACTATCCATGATTTTCCATTTGGCCAACGGTGCATCATGTTAAGAGAGATGTATAGCAGTGCCTAGATCAGCCGTGGACTAAACTTTCAATAATACTCAACCAACCTTGTGTCAAAATCCTAGCCGAGCACCACAGGATTTTTTTGTCCAGGGATAGATATAAAAATTGCTCTCTTCAGTTTACCTGAACACATGGTTTCTTCATTTGCCTGTTTAACCTCTTATCTTTATGGGCCATGAAGGTGGGGGGAGCATCATTGCCATTGGTTCTAATGCTGGTGGCGCATTCTGACCTCACTGATGCTCACTCACTGCTGACCAGTAAGGGCGCCAGGTACAATGTATTGCTCTGATTCACTGGGGAGGAATAGTAAGATATCTGAGCAGTAGAAGCACAGATCTCACACTATGTAGACTTCCTTTTGAAGTCCCAAACCTGTGCAAAGCAAACATTGCAGGTTCTCATTTGCTGTGAATAAGATGGGATCCATTCTAACCAGATTTCAAATCTGCTTTGTGTTCTTGCCCAATATATAGGTGTCGATATCTGTTACTATGGTCACAATACCTCACAATATTCCTGAACGTCATCCTTCAGCTCGGAAAGCTCCTCTTTCTCCTTCGTCAGCAGTTTCTTCTGCTCTTTGAGTTTGGTGCAAGCGTCACTCAGGATGTCAATTTCTTCCTTGGTTATTTCTTCGCCCTGAAATTACAAAACAAAAATGACAATGGGTCACGGCTCTAACGAATCATTACAGACCTAATAGTTTCAATCCAACTAAGCTGTGGCAGTCGCCCATGTAGCAAGCTTTCAATGATCCATAAAAAGGAGTCTGTAAAAAAAAGAAAATGAAAAAAAAAAAAGAAATTGTTTTATGCCACCAGCCTTTACAGTGCATTCTGGGTAATGTAGAATAGTCACCTGTTACTTGAAAACCCTTAGCCTTGTTCAATGTGTCAAAATGATAATGGGAAACATTAAATGGACTGAATAAATAGAGCAGAAACATTAAGCAAGGCAATATCTCGATATCAATAGGGTTAAAGCCACTATTAACTTGGGAAATAGGTGATTGTAAAGGTCCACAATAGGGACCCTTAAACAGAGATATATAACTATGTGCGACATCACAAAGAGAAAAAAATAGTAGAGGAAACAGGAGGTGTGATATAATAGTACAGCACGCTAGACAAAACTATGTAAAATAACGCATTATTAATAGATGGGTTAACAGACTAAATGTCAGTGGATAACGGATCATTGTCTGTGTCAATTCTACATCTAATTAAAGGTGATCTCATTTGGTTAGTAGACAGTAAATAAAAGAAAAATTATTGCTTTTCCTTTTCACTATATATATATTATATTATTTTTTTTTGCATAGGTTTAAACACTGGTCACACACTCAGGGCCCGTAATGTCATAATGAGTAGATTTATAAACAGATTATGGGGTTTAATAACCAAATAAAGATAGCTGGGAGATCAGTACATGTAAAGGTAATATGAGGAAAACATTTTTGGGGCATGGAGCACCTTTAACATAGCGCATGCGGTGGATAACTATGAACCCGACTAATATACACAAAACCCAACTAATATACACATACTATAAATTCAACATTGATTTAATACAAGAGGCATTGACAATGGATATGGAAGGTTCCGTTATATAGAAACCATTATTATTCGGCTTTACATACCTTGATGCCCTCCAAGATTGGTGCAGTATCTTTCAAAATCTCAGCATCCTCAGGCGTACTCCCCTGAACAACTTCTGGTTCAACTACTGGACCTCTCTTCACCTCACCGGACAACGGCTCCACATGGGGGGTGGGCTGCGCTTCCACCTGATTGGGTGATTAAGATATATGTTCAAATGTAAATAATTTGTAACCATTATTGTGATAATGTGACTATAAAAGGCACGCAGTTTGGGAGACTCCGTTATAACACTGGTGCTTCCAGGAACCTGACCAACTTCATTACAAACTGGGTGCGTTGTGTACAGAGTTTCTTTACTGATAGAGGTTTACACTGAGTTCCAGACACTGACTAGTTTGCACTAGAATTGCTGGTTTATAATGAGATTTTCCAATGGAAAGATGCTGTGTTCAGTTGGACGGGGCAAATCCTGCAACCAAATCAGCTGCAGAGAGGGTCTGTTTGGAACGCACAACACACAGATGCTAGTGTAGAGGTCGCCTGATAAGCTTGGGAGATAGTTATTTACTTTATTTAAGGATCTCAATGTACAGATCTCTTACACTTCCAGGGCAGTAAACTAGTGGCCCAGTACCCTGCCAGAAACCTCAACAAAATGGATCTGAGCACGCCTTACCATGACTTAAATTAGGTGCTGCTCAATGGCATCCTAGGATGCATTGGGTAAACCTCAATCCTGCTTACCCTTTAAAATTTGTTTTAACACTCGCTACCTTAAACAAAGCTCTGGGTAAACCAGATTGTGTATCGTTATAGATACATGCAAGTTAACTCTTGCTGCTGCCTCAGAGGTGAGGCACAGCCAGGCTGGAGGCTGGCACATGCTTACACCCTGCGGAGGGGTCTTTTCACTAGATAAGGTCCCCTCTGTTGTTCCTCTTTGAAAATTAGGGTCTCTCTGGACCAGCAAAGAGAGACACTTGTCGACCAGACTGAGCTAAGCATGGCAGCTGCCGGTCACAGAATACACTGGCATGTACTAACAAAGATTAGTTGTCCTTTAAAGAAACAATGTTAATTGCAGCCTATCACTTTAATTGTATCAGTTTATGCGAAATGACAAGAATTCTATATCTCAGAGCCTGAAAATCTCAAGATAGTGGGAACAGCAATAGAAAGACATTAAAAATACCCATCAGAGACTTAACGAATCCAAAAGAAACTCTTCTTTTAATATGAATATTTTAAAGATTGGCATCTTTTTTCAAACAATCCTCTGTGTAATCAGAGAAATAAAACAAGCTCTCTATTTTGGATCTCACCTACTAGATACGTCGACCCTCCTTTAATTTGCAGTGCCCTCATAAGTTTTCCCCCAAAGGATTCAGGATAGATAAGATTACCTCAGACAAACCGTGTTGCCTCGAGTCTAAAATCGTACTGGAAAGGTAAATCTAGCCTTAGAATTAAACTTGTTACATAACAGGATCGAAGGCAGCACTGCCCTTACCAGATGTATCCTAAAGAGTAAAACCAGAGCAGGAAGACTGACACTTTTCAAGATGGACGTCCAGTATAAAGCTTTATATTTCTATTTCAAATTAAGTTACCTGAAATGACCGTGAAATAGTCACGGATTTTTTTTGAACCTATCACATGTATCACCAATGTCACTTTACAGTTTTAAATGGTTTCCTACCTAAACAGTTGATCCTATACAATGAGTTTTAGATGGGGTGGGGGCGTACAGACTCTGCACAAATGACAGTTCAATGAAACCAGTGCATATCCCACTGCAAAGAGGTGAACAGGTTTGTTCCTTGCAGGCCAGGAACCAGACTATTTCCAACTTTTACTTTAACATCATGGTCAAAGTGACAGTATCTCAATAAAAGGAAGATGGCGCACTGGCTCAATAGATCTGTGTTAGTCTGATCACCTTGGCGGCCGCTTGCATGCTCTCCTTGGAGGCCTCAGCCAATCTCTCCATCTCTTTCTCCTCGTTTTCCTTTCTGATCGCCTCTTCTTCCTGGAGTGTCGCTTCGAGTTTGGTTTTATTGTCCACTTTCCCGCACTCGACTGCAGCCACTTTAACCTGCGCCTCTTTAGTCTGAGAGACACACAGGAATACAGTGTTATTATGCGAGATGAGGTAACACACAGACAGTGGATAGGCTCTGTTATATTATGTTATACATTAACCTATATGGGACGAGACTTCATAGTATGTGCGTTTCTGATCACTTTCATTACGGAGAGAGAATATCCATTAACATATTGCACCAATTCGAAACCCGATATAGCAATCAATCATTCTCTGCACAGAGGATACAGAAACCCCACTAACACTTCTATGTTTCTATTCATTGGTTGAAGGATAAAACTTACCAGGAAAGGTTAAAGCATCTTAACATGTATAGCTTGGAGGAAAGACGTAACAGGGGGGATATGATAGAAACATTTAAATACATAAAGGGAATCAACACAGTAAAGGAAGAGAGTATATTTAAAAGAAGAAAAACTACCACAACTAGAGGACATAGTCTTAAATTAGAGGGGCAATGATTTAAAAGTAATATCAGGAAGTATTACTTTACTGAGAGGGTAGTGGATGTATGGAATAGCCTTCCAGCAGAAGTGGTAGAGGTGAACACAGTGAGGGAGTTTAAGCATGCTAGGGATAGGCACAAGGCTATCCTAGATATAAGACAGGGAACTGGGGACTAATAAAAAGTATTACTTTACTGAGAGGGTAGTGGATGTATGGAATAGTCTTCCAGCAGAAGTGGTAGAGGTGAACACAGTGAGGGAGTTTAAGCATGCGTGGGATAGGCACAAGGCTATCCTAGATATAAGACCGGGAACGGGGGACTAATAAAAGTATTTAGATAATTGGGCAGACTAGATGGACCGAATGGTTCTTATCTGCCGGTGACACATTCTGTGTTTCTATGATTTTGGCCTCTGAATGGCCTCTAGACAAGGAGAAACAAAGCAGTCAAGTTCACCAGGAGTATATTAGTGGTAAAATCACCTCACCCAAGCTTATTCACATACCAGTGGGGATTGCATGAATTAAGAAATGGAGGCTGCGGCCACCGGTCTGCACTGTTGTCTCTCCGCTCATTCTGTATGTGAATATACGTAGGTGAGGTGTGATCACCGCTGTTCTACCCCTGGAGCGCTGGGCTTTTTTGTTTACCCATGTATACCTCTCTACGGAGAGGAAGCAGTCACAGTATTTGCTCACAGCGGCGCCATATTTACTGTTAGTACTGTAAGGACTTCCAACCAGCTATTTCTGTGTCTAGACATGGGGAGGAAGGGCTGCAATTCATTATTTGCAAAGCCCCACAAATACGTAAAAAACAAAACTGCTGTGTGACATAATTCAACTGAAAACAGACCAGGCATGACGAAGAAGAAGTAGCCAACTGTTTAACTTGTATTTCTTTCTGCAACAGACCAATCAAATGCTACACAAATGCTATCAGTGACATATTCCATGTGTACACAACATCTGTAGTGCAAGTGTTACTTTGAAATCAGCTCTCTGGCTAAACCCACCTACCTCCAACCATCCCCAATACTGTTACTATCACCACCACCCCTCTTCACTCCCTTATGTGTCCTTCTAGATTGTCAGTTTGCGTGCACAGCTCTCTACCTCCTGTAGAAGTCTGTTCTTGTTCGTCTAACTTAGTATTTAGCCCCCCCTCTTTGCTCTGTACTTAGAGCTATGTAAATTGTTGGCGCTATATAAATAAATTGTAATGTAACGCAAAATAATAATGTGCGCTTTTAGTTTTATAAACAAAAACAAAAAAGAGAAAAATTCTTAATTCCAGTCAATGTCATGTGTATACATGAGACATCAAGCCCCTGATTACTAAGCAGTTGTGACCAAATAAATCCCATTTAAATAAAGTACAGGCCGGATACAGCTGATCTACATACCATACTTTCGGGCAAAGTCTGCAGGGTTGATTTGAGCTGATCAGCTGGTGAGAGTGTGTCCGGGAGAAACAATGCTCGGGATAAAAGGAGTAATGATGTAGGGATTTCCTGATTCAAGTGAAGTTCCAACCACTATAATAATAAAGGAAACACATTTCCGTAAAGCAGTTACAGTATCACAGTCTGGAGTTCAGAATGTGGTGGGTTTATCGCAGCACAAGAGAGATAGGTGTTAAGTAGCCGTCACCACTGACCTGTTTCAGCTGATCTCTTAATCTCTCCTCGGTGACGCCAAGCGCCCTCATTCCCCTCGCGCGACATGCCGCCTGCAGCTCTTTTACATTCAGGGTATCAACGCCTTCGTCTGCTATCAGCTACATTGCATAGGAAGAAAATCATTTGTCAATCAATTTACAGAAACATAGAAACATAGAATGTGTCGGCAGATACGAACCATTCGGTCCATCTAGTCTGCCCAATTTTTTTTTTTTTTTTTGAGTACTTTTATTAGTCCCCCGTTCCCAGTCTTATAGCTAGGATAGCCTTGTGTCTATCCCACGCATGCTTAAAATCCTTGACTGTGTTTACCTCTACCACTTCTGCTTGAAGGCTATTCCATACATCCACTACCCTCTCAGTAAAGTAATACTTTCTGATATTACTTTTAAATCGTTGCCCCTCTAATTTAAGACTATGTCCTCTAGTTGTGGTAGTTTTTCTTCTTTTAAATATACTCTCTTCCTTTACTGTGTTGATTCCCTTTATGTATTTAAATGTTTCTATCACATCCCCCATGTTACATCTTTCCTCCAAGCTATACATGTTAAGATGCTTTAACCTTTCCTGGAAAGTTTTATCCTTCAACAGAACTGATGTTATCTTAGGTTATCATGTATTTGATATAACATAACTACTAATGTATATAGATTTTAAGAATGATTTGTTTTCCACAAAACTAGAAAATGTTAAAATTGTATTATTGCAAAATTTAAATAAAATGCAATAAAAAAAATAGGAAAAAATAGGATAAATTATTCCAAATAATGTTACTAAGGGATATCAGGGATAGTTTCTTTCCAGTATATAAGTACATGCTGCACTGTCACACTTTGTTATCCAGCTGGATCTGATATACGTTAATAATCAGTGACATTTAGAAAGAATCCCAATTCCATAAAGCACTGCAGGCTGTATTATACCGTTAAACGGTACTTCACACAAGTGATTGCAAACTACACAGATCTTTACTATTATTGGACAGATTGTACCATTACCAGGGAGAATGTCAATATTATATTACATATCTCACAGAAAGTGTTCGCAGATAAGAACCATTCAGTCCCTCGTCTGCGTTTTTCTATCTGCTGTAAAATCCTCAAACTTTATTTGTTCCTTGGCCTTATTTTATGTCCAGGATAACGTATACTTAAAATTCATTCAGTGCAATCACAGCTACCACTTCTGCTGGAAGGTTTTTCCATATCTCCACCACCCTCCCAGTAGACTAGTACTTCCTGATGTTACTTGCCAACCTTAGATCCTCTTAGTTTCTTGAGTGCCGGCTTTATTACATATATAACTGCAAGATATACCCCCCTATCCATGAATGTATATACCATATTTGAGGGATGAAAAAGATGGATACATTTCCTTTTGACTTGGCAGCATTTCCTTTAAATGAATAATGGTCATGTATGCTGCTAACTGGATCCAACTCCATTAACCTGTACTCTTTATGGGTAAGGTTTTCCATTAAAGCTACCATAAACTTACTTTGTCATCGGCTTTAATGGAACGCAGCTTCATGGTGAGCTGGAAGCGCAGGAAGTTGTTTGTCCCAATGGACTGCAGTTCCAGGAGTTTGCACAGAGCCACAAGCTGAGGCCTAGTGAGGTTGTCCAGAGTCAGCTCATCTTCAAACAGCTTGGAGAACCTCACAATCTCCTCATTGCTAGGCCTTTCTCCGGAGTTCCTGATCTAAAGTAAAACATGGCATTAATGTTTACATTGTGCTTCACCAGCTGGTAAGACAAGGCCGTCTTCAAGACAAAAGCACTGCTTAGAACTCTTAACTCCTCCTACTGTCTGTATAAGAATGATTTCAAGCATACAGCTGTATGGTAAGAGGTTTTATTAAGAAACACAACTTTTCTATGCTACCTTGAAAATGTATAATTCATATATCTTCAAAGGATTAATTAATTGGTTCACTGTGGACACACTTGCATTTTACAGGGAAGCATGTCAAATTATAGGTTCCAATCTGGTAATACTAACCATTAGACATGTGTATTCGTTTTCGGATTAATGCATTTTCGTCCATTCGTCCGAAAAACGAATAACGAAAATGCTAAACTAACGAAAGCCGAATGAACGAACGGTTAACAAAAATAATTCGTCCATTCGTGCTATTGGTATTCTATAAACCGAAATAGAGTCAGTTTATAGAATACCAATAGCATTACATACATTCCATAAACCGACATAATAAACGACTTTCAGTTTATGGAATGCATGTAATGCTATTGCTATTCTATAAACCGAAAGTCTATAAACCAAACGTTGTTCGGTTTATAGACTTTCGGCTTATGGAATACATGTAATTCTATTGTTTTTCTTTAAACCGAAATAGAGTCCCCATGTGTGGACAGTCTTCATTCTAACATTTCGTAGAAGTCAAAACACAATTCAACACGATGCATTTATAACAAAAAACATCAAATTTACAAGAGAGCAAAAAAAAAAAAAAACTTGCTTCATATTCCATTAAAGCTGCAAAGTTATTTTTAAAGTTTAGCAGCAATTTTTTTAAAAGAGGTGGGGTATATTCCAGAATAAACACGTCCCAGCTTAAACCTTATTGGAGTGCATATCAGATTTACCTTTCATGTCACACAACGTAACAAATCCAAGTGCAAACACAACAAGTTGAATGTAACTAAAAGAAGTAACAATAACATGTTGTGTTAGTCAAAAAAGGACAACCGGATGGAATTATTACATAACCATCTTCCACATAATCATTTAATCCTGTCAGAACCTACTTTTACCATCCAAGTGCCTTTATATCATATCTGCTGAACTCTGAGCTTATAAAGTTACTTAATGTTGGCAGCAGGAGCCAAGAGGAGCTTCTAATTCAGGTCTGGATTCTGCCTTAGCACTTTCAAGTTCTATGGACACTTTTTACAAAAAGAAGAACATTAAAGAAAATAAATTTTGCCCAGCCATTCGTGCGAGCAGCTCAAGGGGGATCTATGTTGCTGGCCGTGCCTATATCCCGCACCTTCTAATTTTCACTATTCACAAAAAGGTGAGTTTCGGGTGAGTTAAGGTGAGATGAACATTTAATTGCACCTATTTATCATACTCTATGCAGGGACGAATCTGGTGGGCTGCCCCCACTAAGCAAACTCACCACATTGGTCCCTGTAAAATGTATAGTGAAATAGGTGTAATGAAGAACAACCATAGCTTACTTTTTTGTGATAAGCCCCCTATGAGAGGGCACTCCAGCCATACACAGGGGAGAGTAATTTTATACAAATGTCGGGTAGTCCTTTCCCCAGCGGATTTTACCTTTTGGAAAAACGTTGAAAACTCAGTGGTAACATCTCCCTTTGCGGCCTTGTTTTTCAATGCGATTTCTTCTATAGTATCTTGCAAAAATTTAGCCAGTTCCAGTTTTACTCTCAGCTCTTTCTTCAACCTTTCTTCCTAGGTGGGGGAGAGAGGAGAAAGGCAGATAATATTTTTGTGAACTCGACATTCAAAATAAAAATCCCCCACCCCCTAATTCAATGATGTAGATTCTGAATGTACATTTGTACACTCAGATCGGTGCATGTCCTGCAAGTCCCTCACGGAAAAAAATATTGAATGATTTTTATTATGTTTCTTTAAAGTATGAGATTTAATATGCAGGGTTTTTACTTAATTTATTTTTTAACTCTGAGCGATACTTTACATTCTTATGGATCCCAAGAAACAAGAAAAATAATACATAAAAAAAAAAAAAAACACATCCATTTCATGTGTAATGCCTTTAAAAGAAAAGCATGGCTTATTACAAATCTTTGTTTAAAGTTTTATGTTTTTTTTCTTGTGGAGTGAATTTTTTTTTTTAAAAGCCAAGTAAACAAAATGACGAAGACACTGCTAGTGAAATTCACTTATCCTTCTACAATTTCCGCATAAAAGCTGAAGATTAGCGGGATCTCGGGACTCAAACTGTGATGCGAGAATGTGGATCCCAAGCCGCGCGCTATAGCGGGGCCTCACCTGTAAATCGTTGGCAAGGAGGACACTTGCAGACGGCGTATATTCAAGGACAAATTCCAAAATGTAAAAACAGATGCTTTATTGTAATCCGTATAATACGGAATACTGGGAGCCAGAGACACATCAGTTGCAGTATACCTTACGCATTTCATGCCCCAGCTGTTATTTGATCATAGGCCCATGAGTCTCGTCCTTACCAAGGAATGTTGCGGTTCAAGCACCGATGGATGCAGCCCGTCTACCTATTAAGTGGTAATTAGAAGCTTCTTTCCCAGCTTTTCTCTCCTGTAATTGCCTTGTTCATTGAAAGGGAGGCTTCTCCATAAACTAGGACTATTCTAGGTTACGGATCGCTGTAGATTAGCAAGTCATTGTGAAACTATTACCTTCTTTGACACCGTCTCAAATGTTGAAGGCAGCATATTTGGAAACAGTTTCAGCACGACTGGCAGCAAGAACTCCATGAAAGGGACGATGATGAAAACCAGAAAGGGTACCAGGCGGAAGAGATCAGCACATATCCTCAGGAACTGTGGGGGGGGGGGGGGGGGGGAATAGGAGAGAAAACAATTCAACACAAAATATACTATATATGTGCTTCTCATGATCTGCTCGTAATACAATTAACAAAACAAACCCATCAGCACTCATTCCCTTTATTGCAGTGTTCACTAAGCACCGCTCAATAAAGGATTAAACAGCATTTCTTATAAAGTGTCATTTATATTGCTTATACTATGAATTTAGAGACGAAAAAAAAGCTCAGAAATGATGTATACATTGTATTAAAGTACTGTGCCGATCTTTTCTATGGTATTAACAAAGTTGCAAGCGAAAACATCAATGAAAATAACAGAATTATGATTTCTGTGTCTGTGGTGTCTCTAAAATAGACGCTGATCCTGGCATTTTCCCTGCGATCAGCGGCTTTGCCACATTCCTGGAAGCTGTACAGGTAAGCAAACACAAATAAACAAAAAAAAGTCGCCAAACTACCCAATCCATGTGCAGCCAGTCACAGCGATCGTCGGTAAAAAACAAACAAAATGACAAGCCAGTTATGGTCATCACTGGCCTGTCAATCACATCCCCAAACCTAATGCAAATCGAACGAGTGCCTCTGATTTGAGGCAGACCTGGAACACCCAAAAAATGGGCAGTCTGAGTCTGCAGTTGCAGAGAAGATTTAACAAGTCTAGGGACTTGTCACAATTCACCCCCACATTTGGGGATCAACCATTATTTTTTGTATTTTTTCAAGCGATCACTGAAAGTCAAATCACAGTGATCAAATGCAATAAATGACAACTTTGCTAGCATTTTGTATCATTTTTGTAGTAATTTTTCTTATGGTGTTTATTTTTGTTTTCTATTTATTGTATGTTTTGTATTCAGTTGTTTCTTGCTTTGAATATGCCTTGTTGGTGATTTATCACCATTGCTTATTTTTTTATATTTGATAGAATTCTTTTGATTAAAAGTTATATTTTATATTTTTCTACATTTGGTGTGCATTCTTTTTCTTGATTCATTATGTTGTAGGCAGTTTGGGACTGCCCTTTGGCTTGCACCCACTCACTGCTTTTTCTATTTCTTATTTTTTATTTGATATTGCTCTATTATCCAGTTGATCTCCCTCATTTTTGTATTTGGGATAACATTATTTATATTTGTAAAATGGCTGTAGTCCTAAATGAGAAAAAAAAAAAGCATTGTCCTGAAGGTGTTAAAACAATTTCTGTCAATTTATGCACTGGCTTGCAATTTTGCTAATACAATATGTACAGATTATTTATCATCTTTTTGTTCTTTTCTAAATTCCCTTTAAAGGCAGGTTTGGTGTCCAAAATGTATTTTCCCCACTATAAATGCATATTAATATGCATTGAAAGTACTTTAAAATGCAGTGATCTCCATCTTGCACCATAGTGAGTTTGGGGAATAGACTGTCCCTTTAAAGAGAAATGTGGCATTTTGCTCCTAATTCTTCAATAAGCAAAAAAATATATCCAAAGCACTTATGTGAGAAATACTATAATATAAATGGACCTGAAATGTCCTATCAATAATCTCTTGCCCAATATAGGATTGTACATGCCTGTTACAAAGCTATTTCCCTTTCCCAACCCAGCCAGTGAAGACTACAGGGATAATAATAATAATAATAATAATAATAATGTTATACTATTCATTCTGCTTTTATCCTGAATTACCAGGGTCATTAAACCTATGTAGCAATGAATCTTATTTATGGTTAAGTGGAATATATACATTGTACATACATATAGGCTACACTTCCGGCATTATTACCACCACACACAGGGCCGGTGCAAGGATTTTTGCCGCCCTAGGCAAAATAAAATTTGCTGCCCCCCCATTATCATATTATTTTCCCATATCATGACATCACATGTTCCACCCCTTTCTCAGCATTTAAATTAAAAGAGAGTTAACAGAGTTATATGTTGCAATAAAGCCCCCTATTAAGAATGGTGGAGAATAAGTACCATAACTTAAGCCCCAATACGCCTGGACTTAGCCCCCCAATACGCCTGGACTTAGCCCCCCAATACGCCTGGACTTAGCCCCCCAATACGCCTGGACTTAGCCCCCCAATACGCCTGGACTTAGCCACCCCATATGCCAGCCAGGACTTTCCCCCAAAATATGCCAGGACTTCCTTCCCTTACTTACCACATCACTGCTGCTGCTGTGTCTCCGGTGCAGGTCCGTCCATGGCTGAGAGGGAAGCGTTGTGCGCTCCCCTCCAGCCAATGCGCATTCAATAAAGTTTGTTTAAAAAAAAAAAAACTTTACTGAATGCGCATTGGCTGGAGGGGAGCGCACAACGCTTCCCTCTCAGCCACAGGCGGCCCAGCACCGGAGACGCAGCGACGCCGACGAGGTAAGTAAGGAGGAGGATTTTTTTTTTTTTTTGGAAGCAGGGTACCGGCGCCCCCAGCCAAAATGCGCCCTAGGCAGCTGCCTAGGTCGCCTTACTGGTGGCGCCGGCCCTGACCACACATACAATACATACAAAGTTTTGGGGTCACTTAGGAAAAGTCTTATTTCCCATGAAAACATACATCCAATGAGTTGTGAAATGAATAGGAAATACAGACTGACTTTTTCAATTATTTGCCACATTCATCGATCTTAAAGGACAAAATGGTGCCATAGAGAGGTAACCGTGAAGGTTGTCTTCTTTTAAAAGAACATTGTGGGGTCTGCAGTTCACAACATTTCACAAACGCTGATATATGGGGGTCACACCGAATTAACTGCTCCCTTAAGGTGGGGAGGCAAGCTGTTAGCCAATTCAAGCTGCTCATTTTCAAAGTGGATGTCTGCCCCTTCTCTTATTCTAACACAGAGCACCATTGGAACACAGGAGTGACGGGTGCTGATAATGGGCTTCTATATGCTAAACATGTAGATATCCCATTAAAAAACAGCTGTTTTCAGTTACAATAGTCCGTTATAACATTAACAATGTTTACACTTTGTTTCTGATCCATTTGATGTTAAACAAAATTAACTTATATTCCAAAAACAAGCAAATTTCGAAGGGATCACAAACTTTTGAATGGTAATGGGCAAAAAGAATGGAAATCCCAAGATTTGCACAAAACCTTAAATGTATGCAGCTCGGAGACATTCAACGAGCCTCTGACATCACGCACGCAACTCAATAGGAGGTCAGACAGGCATTTACCTGAAGGATCTCACCATAAAGCCAGGCACAATGATCCAGGTGAAGGGAGAAACTTTCCAAAAGGTAATTATTGCAACACCAAAAAAAAAAAAAAACATTTAGCCAGTTCTAACCTGGGCTTTTAAATATCGTGTTTGGAGACCGGGAAAAAGATTTTATTTTAACATATATTTCAATTCTCTAACAGCAACCTTTGCCTAAAAACTATTTGACATATATACCATTTCTAAATGTGATGGTTAATGTTTTAGAATCGTTTATTTCATCAGGAAAGAGCAGTCACACAAGTTACCTAAATAATCATCAAAAATAACACTACCTGTCAAAGGACAACTGTAGCAAAAAAAAACAACTAGTCTTTAATTGAAAGTTTGCATTAAATGCAGGCATGTTAAAAATGTCTATGAAAAAAAAATCTCTTATTGGGTTCTCTTTGCTCTGTACAGCTAAATCAGGAGAGGACATCTTTCTTCATATGACCCTAAAAACAGGTCCTCCCCCGCAGAGAGTTACACGGAGCAACTAGGACTCAATAATGCATAGTATTCGTTCATTACAAGCACTTTTACTTAAACAAAAGCCCATGTTAGATATGATCTTTCAGTTAAGCATAAACATCCAGTTATTCTTTAAGTTTAATTATTAAACTATTACAAATAAAAAAAATGTTGACTGACATAGTTTTTTAAGGAATATTTTTGGGAGAATTCATTTTCCCAAAAAAGCCCAGCTCCATATGTCATGCATAGGGGAGGGTGGTACGTTTAGATCAAATTTTAGGATTCTGGTCTGAAAAAGAATAGCCAGAGCTCATTTCACATTTAGGATTCTAGTTACAATTGACAGCACAACAAAATGTATCAGCAAATATCCCATGCTGAATCTCTAGAAAGTGCATGAAAAAGCTCTAGCTGTGCTGCCACCAGAACAAGCCTAATGTATAGAGTCACATGGCCTCTCTGTGGAGGTTTACACTGTATCAGACTATTGAAAGGTTTTAACATGATCACAGCTCCAAACTGATCTGCTCTGACCAGACAGAAACAAAACTGGTTACTGGTATCTCTCTAGGGACCTGGCTCAAACACACTGTTTCAAATGGGGGTGGGGAGTGTAACATTACCTTTTCCCAGTTATAAATATATATACATATATTAATACTGCCCATATGTACCCTATGATTGTCTGCATTAGGTGATTTTTGCAGTCTGTTGTATCTATTAAATCCACGAGCCATGCTGTAACATTGTAACAAATGTAAAGCACTTAATAATGGGATGTGTATCTATAAGGAATTTAAAAAACTGATTTTTTTTTTTGTGTGTATAATGCTGGTGTTTAACAAATATGTGCACGTAAACAGAGGCACATGGAACTGTCATCCCTTGCCTTCTATATAAAACAGTTAAATGAAAGTTAGAAGCCTGCAATAGGGCAGCCTGGCTCCTGTGATTTGCCAAGCCCTGTAGCTATGTTCACACCCCATTTGATGCTGGTTTGAACAGTGCCCTTGTCTGTTATTCTGATAGCGGTTTGTATGTTTTGTGTGATCAGTGCACAGGGCTATAATATATAATGTTGCTTGACAAGTCTCACAGTTATCATGTCCGCCTACCTGTCTCCTTTCTCTTCGCGACAGCACGTGTCCATTAAGTATATGCCACAGCATCCTTGCTGCTATTTTGGTATCAATCCACAGCAGCCGAAAGCCGTGGTAATAGTGCTTCACCTCGTCCATTACTCGCTGCCCTATAGATTTTTTGACAACATCCACGTCTGTCGGACTGTACACCGGACCACCTTCTTCCAGCTTCTTATTTTTGTCCTTCAAGGACTTTAGTGATTTTTCAACTACAGAGTCATCGCGCAGAGGAAGGGAGGAGTGCAAGCCTCGAACCGCACAGTAACGCCCTGCCAAACTAGAGGGGGCCGCGAGGGTCACCCAAGCTTCAGGCGGATTGCGAAAATATATCCTTTCAGACAGATTTGTCCGTGGTAATCCATTATTCCCGTGTCTTGAGGAAATGTAAACATTTTGGGCAGCAGTGCAACAGCTTTGAAAATTTCTGAAGAAAGAAAAATATTGTTAGTTTTTGTATGTCAAAGGCTTTTCAATCCCGCCCCCCTTTTTGGGGGGAGGGGTTTAAAAACATGACACCGCACAAAGCTGGAGATATTTAAGACACACCCACTTTTGCCAAAGGCTTCCCAGTGGCGGTCATTTCATACAACCAATTGAGTTGCGTAGATTTGCTCGGACAGAATACAGAGCTACTTCCTAGGAGATCTCCCCATAATGGAATAGGCCACATATAGACCTGTGTTTGCTCCTACATGATGTAAACTCTTACAAGCCCTGACCTTCCTTATTTTCCACCACTTTTTCTAAACCCGTAACCTTATTTATTATTATTTACCCATGTAGAGTTCAGAGGTTTTTAAACAACTAGAGAAATGTGATTTTCTCCAAATAATTGATTCAACCCCCTTTTCCAACCTTTGCTGCTGATCCAAAGGGCGGCAAAAACCCCTAATTAAGAAATTTCTGCCTCACGGGGAGGTTGGGGGGGATTACTTTGAGTATATCAGATTTCTCCGTGGATCAACAAGATCTAAATGCCGACATTGATGCTATCATTTTATAACCCTGAATATAAAAGTATCCCGCAGTGACATGGGAGTTTTCCCAGCTATTTTATTACATTCAGACATTTATGAGAAAGCAGTACCTCTGGTTCTTACCTGTGGTTTGTTAACCGTAAAGAGGTGCAACTGAGACACACACGTTCTACAAGATTACCTACAAGAAAAAAGTAAAGACAATTAGCTCAGCATCTTCACAGTTTAAAGAAGAACTCAGCAAATCATGGGCAACAGGCGCGCATCCTCATGGCTTCTTGATGACTGCAGGCACACACTGACGGAAGCATCATGGTTGCTGATCAGAGGGTAAAAGGATATGTACATTAAAAAGTACATGCCAGTTCATCATCCTACGAGGACCACTCATTTCTAAATCACAAGCACAAGTTGTGATTTGGGGGGGGGGGGGGGCTGGGAGGGTTTTGTGGGTCTTTAATGAATACACTTTCTCTCTTCCATAGCTAAATCCCTTGGGGGGGGGGGGTATGAATAAGCATGGCGCAGACACAGATTGCTCCAAATACTGGCACAATCAGCGTTTGCGCCAATGTATAAAGCAGACTTAGGGGAGTCTTCACTTTCTACCCCAAAAGCGTAGATTTGGGCTGTGTAGGCGCTCACACCAGCTCTGCCAATGTATAAAAAAAAAATCAGACCCTGAAACGTCCCAGCAAAGTGTCGGAAGTTATAAAAAAAAAAAATTTCAAAAAAAGCACAATCGTCGTTATACATACCAAACGGCGATTGTTTTATTATTACATTCTGACACTTTTCATACATAACCCCCATTGTGTCTGTAATCCTGTAAATGTACATTGTTTAAAGAGGAACATGTCCAAAATCCTAATATACATAATGTGGAGAAGACTGAATCCATCTTTATTTTCGCATGCAAGAAGTCCTGCACAGGGTTTGTTTCTAAAAGGCAAGTACTGGAGCTAGAGAGTAATAATATAAATAGTAACTTAAAACAATAAACAAAAAAATCTTAAATATGTATGAATATACACACAAAGTTGGAGATGAGAGGACAATTTTACACTTAGGACAACAATGGCCAGGAATATGAACCTAAGGCCTGAGAAGGAAGGGAACAATTTATCACGTGTGCAACCTCTATTTCTTACAGGTATGTAACAATTTCCACATCATGGATATTAAACAACAGATTATCATGGATCTCTCTAAACGCCATGCCAGAGTCATGTCTACCACTCCCAATAAAACGAGTTACAAGGAAACAAGTCTGTACCGTGCCAAAGAACTCTTCCCGAACCATCAAATTTACACACACACACACACACACACACACATGTTCCCAACATGCAAAATGGCATCAGAATATCCTTTATGGAGGAAGGGCTCATCATTGTATTTTTCCAACAGACTAAACCAGACAGCTTGTTAGAGAGTAATATGAGCAGGAATATGTCCAGACACATCAGGGCATGGAACATAATTAATGGAAAGTAACACAGCTTAATCGCCAGCGCTTGTAACTACAACAAGTCATCCTGCTGAGCAGATAGTGTGTATTAAAGGGACACTCCCACCAAAAAATGAAAAGGGTTTATTTGTTTTATTGATTTCATATATGTCTTGTTTTTGTTATGTGAATGTATTTAATAAAATATGTAACTAAACAAGTGTGACTGGGCGCCGCCATTTTGGGAAATACAGTGTATTTGGGTGCCACCCCCCCAATGACTTTACAGCACTAGTATCTCACGAAGTCAGAATTCTGACCATAGACTTGCATTGAATGGGAGGGTGATGTAACTATTACATCACAAGAAGGCGGAGCTATGATCTTGTTGGATCAGGTCAATCTCCTCTCTTTGTGTTGAAAGGCAGGTAAAAAAAAGTTGCACAAAACCACCTAGTCCTGCCAACTAGTGATACACAGGAGCCAGTAAAAGAGCAGGGGAGTATCTTATGACATCATCATGCAGGCTTTGGCAACAGTTGTAATTTAAGACTGGCTGGAAGATTTTGGATGATGTTGCATCATGGAAATATTCACAAAATGGAGCCAGGACATAAACACTTAATTTTATTTTTACTTTTATATGAAAATAATTGATCTAAAAAAAAAAAACAACACAGTGGCATATTATTTATATATGTGTTTGTTTTAAATGACCAGTGCTTGAGTACTGGAAACCTGTTTTTTTTTTTGGGGGGGGGGGGGGGGGTGATAGATTGCAGGCTGCTAAATAAATCTAGCATGGCCTATGCGCAAAACGCGTAAGGCAGCTTGCATGTTAAGGTCGCCATTTGCTATGTGAACATAGATATTTTTATACAACTTTGCTCTTTTTGCTGCTTGCAGCTGGATGATTCTAATAAAGATTCACTATATACATTTTTTCTACTATAAGAGAGTGCCTGTCTCGTTTCTTTTTTGGATGCTAAATAAAACATACCATCTTGATTAAACGTTAGTCCAGAGAGAACTTGTGCATGGGTTGTTAATATGATATTTTATTCTCCTACGTACATTAAGCCCAGTTTAATTCATTGTAAAATTCCCATAGAGAGGAAGTAGCTTCTTCACATTCCCACTTCCTGTGTATAAAATAAACATGTTCTTACAGCTAGTCATTTCTTAGAAGCAGGGTTTTTGGATAAAAATGCTGCTAGTGTTGCCAGGGACAGTCAGTTTGTTTGTTGTGTACTTAACTTTTACATGAGTCCCTGCACAATGTAAGAGAGTAAGAGGATCCAATTAATTAACCAAGGGGGGGGGGGGGGGGGGGTTGCATGGGAACTGCAGCAAGTAAATGTTATATGGCCCTTAAAAAATGGCTGAACATATTTTGTATGTATGGAAAGAGAAGTTACAGTAATATCTATTCACGAGAAAGACACAGCAGAAATTATAAAAGTGTGAAATATTTCAACAATATTAAAAATACATATGAATTGTTTGCTCCAGTTTTTTTTCCTTTAAGTGCCAGCTTCAATCCACTTTTAAATTGTCCAGAGTAATCTTTAATGGATTCAGAAACAACAAAAGGGTTTCAAAGGGCATATTTAGTTGAAGATAAGCACATCCACAATGCCGCTGGAGACAGTTATAAAGGAATCATGGAAACTGCTTATATTTATTTCACACAGATCTGAACCTCTAGCCAAGGCCTAAGACTCACTACTTCATTATAACTCAAACGGTGTCGTACCAATCCATTACTGCTGAACCCTGCCAGGGCATACAACACTGAAAAAGTATAAATACCTTATTATAGGTCTGCTGTACTAATGCGTATGAGTTGTGATGACAAGACCGACAACCGTTGTAAAACAAAGAGTCATGATCTGTGTCACTCTTACCTTCAAAACAAACATTATGGCCGACTGTTCCTTTAAATACAAGAACTAGGAAAAGTTTTTTTTATGCCGATATGGGAATTAAGTCTTTCAACCTATCGGTGCTCTTTTCTAGTGTCATGTGACCACCAGATGTAAATAACAGCCTAAAAACAATGTATAAGGGAGTGGATGTTACATGAATAAACCAATCAGATGATATTTAGTTAGTAAAGTGTAAGAAAAAGAACATTTAAAGAGGGACTCAAATAAAATCTTTGAAGAAGGCATAAAGTCTCAAAAAATACCTCTTGAATGGTGTATGGATTGTGTACCATTCAAAAGAAACGTCAAAGTCAATATCGTTCTAAAAGTGGTCTATACTGCTGGAACATTCCACTGGTTTCTATGGCGATTGCTCCACTTAATTTTTGCCCCAGAATTGACTTATATAAATAACTCATCAAGTCCTAATATTCGCAAAATCAGAGAAATGGGGGGAGGTTCTCTCACAGAGCATCTCTCTGAGGCAGAAGAGAGAGATAGTCCAGCAGCAACCTCAATGCTTTAGCTTGAAAATCATTAGAAATAAAACAAATCACATTTAATGAAACAAAACTAGCTATTTGCCGTACTAACAATGTTACAATGCTTCACGCTCTGATCAATTTCTCTTTTTTGTATGAAAATATTAAAATGGCTCATTATCAGCTCCCAATGGCATATGTTCTATATGTTATACATGTTGTGAATCTATATGAAATGCACTTATTTATACTTTAAAACAATTTACAGATCTCCTTTAGTTTTACATTTAATTATTTTAAGGCACCAACATCCAATAACGAGGGCTTGAACAGAAAGAAAGAACTGTTGAATTATCAACAGCAATAAAACTGTTTATGTGCAGTTTGTAGTGACAGGTGTCTTTCAAAAAAAAAAAAGTTGATGTAGCTACCCCTTTAACATCTTAAATGACAGCACGGTGAGCGATTTGTTTGCCCTTAAAGGGTTAATTGTTCTAACGCTCTCCGCATGCACACTGACTGACGCACCCTTCCATTCATGTGTTTCTGGAAACTTTGAAAGAGATACAACAGATCAACGCCTTACAAACAATGAAAGGTAGCAGAACATCTAGGAAAAGTCATTTTAACTTTACTTGTTTCCTACTACACAACATGGCAGCAGAGAACAGCCAACGACTGCCCAAACTAGTGAACTACATATCCCATGATGCTCCGTCTGCAACAGTAAGGGGGAAAAAAAATATTCTATCAGAGCCAAAGGTTTTAAGCATCACTGCAATTAAAGATAAACAAGAAGCTTTGTATTTCCAGGGCAAGTTACTGCAGAACCTCCCACACTGTGAATCATGAATCCAAGGTCACTCCAAGGCAAGCTTGTGAATCCTGGGTGAAATCAGTCTGAACAAGACTCTAATCTCATACCATCAGGTACCTGAGAGATAGACATGTCACTGTATTGGCCAAGTATTAGAAAATGATGACTATGAACTTTCAATAAGTCTACAACTTAAAGGGGCCCACAGACCTACTGCATGCAAATATATTTATATATATATATATATAGATATATAGTTATGTACTGCATCAAGTAAGGTAAACAGAAAGAAACAGATTGGTCTTATATATATTTTTTTACTCATCACTTCCTATCTCACAAAAACCAGTCCTGTCTCCCAAAGCCCACCTTACTGAGAGTAGCTGAATTTGGAGGGACCGGTGACTACATACTCATCATTTATTATACTAGGTATAATACTGTCCATATTATATAGCTATTTGATGGCAGACACAGATGTGGAAATTGTTTTAAAGAAAAAAATATGTGCATTTCAATATTTTACACAGAACATTCAGAAAAAAGCTAGTTGGAACTAGCACTTTAACCCTGCTTGTACTTTACATGTGATATGTAATTTATCAAATACAGCAGAAGTAAACTCCCTGTACAGATGAATCCCTCCTCCTTGTAACCATTTTATCAGTAAATTAGTAAACATGGTATAACAATGTAACTGCTCTCTGTGGGAAGAGAGATGTAAGACTGGTGTGTTATTTTACAACTTCCTCTGCCTGAGAGATTACTCCAGACATGACTTCAATATAATATTACATTAATATTTCTTTATATAGCACAACAATGTGCATAGTACTTGATATAGAGAATGGAAGGGATCTATAAACTACATTAGAGAAACAGACTGATACTGTGGCTGGCAAGCTTCCAATGTTAATGTATAGGCATTGGGAATACTTATTAATTATTATTAATGAATACTTATTAATAATTGAGAATATTGGGAATAAAATGTACATTTCAAAATGCGTTTACATCCTTATAAAATAATGCTGAAAGAAGTGGGAACAAATAAGGCATAATCAGCAGGTTAGGACAATGCACATATTATATATCTATTTGATACATGAGATGCCGATTTTGTGCCATGCATCTGCTACAGATAAATTCCCTTGAGCAAAGATCTCCTCAATTATCTTAGTTCATAACTTCTTCTATACACCAAAATTACATTTCTGTCTTGTTTACCATCTTACAGCACTGCAGAATAACAGGTCAGTGGTGTATAAATAACTGTATAACCCTAGCAGCAGGGGTCATAGTGCAAGTTAGGGAGCTCCATGTCTGAGGAGTCATTCATTCCACCATAATGCAAAGCAGGGTAAATCCAAAGCCATGTCATGACGCCATACTGATGACATCATGTCTTTGTAGGGTCAACCTACTATATCTTGGCTAGAACACCTGGTACCTCCATGTACCGTGGACTACATTTCCCTTGATGCTCCTCGACCAAGCAAAGGGCTGATCGAGCATCAGGTGGACAGTAGTCAGCAGCTGGAGTAGTACCAAGGCTTGTATGGCATGGCCTGCCGGCAGGGTGATGCCCTGACACATAGGTACCCAAGGCCAGCGAGTGTGACTCATTCTCTCCTCAGGCCTGGCCAGGGTAAGACTGGAAACAGCCTCGTCAGCTCCTTACCCTTCATGCCCTCCCCATGTCCGCACAGCTGGGGGGCCCGCGTCGCCCAGGAAGGTCTGAGCACACAGCCTCTGACGAGTAGGGCAGCCATATCTCCTGGAAGCCGAAGGTGAGGTAATTGTAGGTTATTCCCGGCGTTGCTCTTGCCCCATGTCACCCGCTGCCAGCGATCACTGAGCACCTCCTTCCTCTCCTGACAACGCACGACCTACTGCCGGCCGAGGGGGCGGGGACAACAACCTGACGACGTCATCTGCCATGGACCGTTGCCGCGCGAGATTTGCACGAGACGCCCGGGCGGCCATGTTGGTTATGGGGAAGAAAGGCGGGGGGGGGGGGGGGCAGTGCAGCCGGGTCAGACGGGGTAGTTGAAGCCACGTGACATACAGCCATGTTATTTAAGGCAAAAAGCAATGACACTGGCGTGTACTCTGGTTTAGTGGTTTTGATGGTTTCAGATATATCAACAAAAGTATTTTGGATATTTATGTATACAGCCAGTGGTGTGTGAGACTTCTGTGAATAATACAACAAGTTTGTGACAATGCTGAATTTGTATTCTACAGAGCTTATTAATAAAAGCAATCTTTCGATTTTGGCTATTGACATGGAATTAATAATAAGGTCAATGGATGGTTTATATTTATATACCTCCTACGTGTCCCTATTTTACATCCAAAATATAGGGACGCTGGGGGATGGCAGCGATTGGGCGGTCGATAGGGATGACACTTTTTTTTTTTTTTTAAATACCGGCCATGTGACTGCCTCCATAGACTTAACATTGGCGGCAAGCCAGTTTTTTACCGGCCTGCCGGTAAAGTTTAAGCGTCTAACTTATTATTGTCACTTATTAGCGTATAGTTGCTAAAACTTCTATCAGTGACATGCTACGCTAGTAAGTGGAAGTGACACACGGGGTACACACGGGAGCCTAAGGAGGTGATCACAACTCCCATCAAGATGAGGCAGCCCCCCCCCCCCCCATGTGTCACTTCCACTTACTAGCGTAGCATGTCACTGATAGAAGTTTTACCAACCATACAGTGATTGCTACGCTAATAAGTAAGACGCTTATACTTTACCTGTCACCGCAGCTGATCCGAAGGGGGTGTGAGGTGGTGTGTGTCCCTCGCGCATGCACTCTTCTGGCAAAGTTACGGCTGAATGACAGCTGTAACTTTGGGCGCATGCGCTGTGGTGCGCGAGGTGTGAATTGCGCCTGTGCAGTAGAATTCACTCGAGTTTTTTGTCAGAACACCTGCACAAGGCATTGCTCGGTCTCAGAGACACTGAAAAATCTGATCAGGACAGACCCATCGCCCCAAAATCAGGACTGCACTGCACAAAGCCATTTTTTTTTAATCCTGAAAAAGAAAACATATCATTTGTGTGGGTATAATAAATGAGGAGGAAGAGTATTCCAAACACTGCAGAAGTGTAAAGACAGTCTCTGTCCTACAGGGCACAACATTCCAAAAACTTCTTGTCCGTAAGGGGTTAACCAACAGCACACACTCAACCTTTTTCGGGAGTTAGCGTTATACATTGGCGCAGACTGAGCGCAATTTGTGTGCACGCCAGCTTTATAAACCCCTCAAGTAAATGTAACAGTCAGGGCTCTAGTGGTAAAGAAGAACATATAAATGTGTAATGTATTTACTAAACAGTCAGCTGTGGTGAATTCATATTCAAGTTGCAAGAAATGAAGGTCAAAGTACAGGAGTTGGAAAAATAGCAGAGTTGGACATTTTTTCCAACTCCCCTAAATTGCTACTTTTAGCAACTCACTTGTCAGTTCACGGCACTATTTTAGTGAATACATACCACACGCTGCAGAAAGAACATGCAAAGTGCTGCCCGACTGTATGTAATATACACACAGACAGAATCCAATGAATAAATCAGGGTGGATCCTACCATAAAGAATCAACTGGATTCTGTCTGTGTGTATATGCATCTTACATACTGCCGGGCTGCACTTTGCTGCTCTCTCTGCAGCATGATGAGCACATATATAACCCTGGAAACATGGCTACTGCATGCCTCCCTTTGTACAGGACAGTCCTGCTGTTCAGTGGGATTAGGGACTACTGCAGATCTATTTCTCTAGTATCTGGGAATGTATACTGGGCATGCGTGACAGGTTTGAGTGACAGTGATACTATGCATCCTGATTTGGTGGGGGCAGATGCTGGGATGTATGCTTCTGCTGGCAACTATGATTCAATATTAAAGGGCCTGTTTTACCTGAACTTTGTTTTTACTGGACATGTAGAGCTGAAAAAGTGATTAAAAATGATCTATACATTGTATTAGCAAAATTGCAAGCAAATGGCTAAATTAGGAGAAAAATATGTTTTAAATGCGTCTGTGGAGTCTCCTGTTTATGACATCACCTGTGGCATGGTATGAAAATTAATTGCTTTTCAATGGGAAATGTGTAATTTGCATACTGTGCCACAGGTGATGTCATAAGCAGGTGACTCTACAAACACATTTAAAACACATTTTTCTCATAATTTAGGCATGTGCTTGCAATTTTTATAATACATTATATACTCTACATTCACAGTAAAAACAATGTTTAGGTGATACCGTTCCTTTAACACTCATATGTTTGCAAGTACAATCATCCCATTAGTGTGCTATTTTATTGTTCTTCTGTTTAAACACTAGAGGGCAGGAAAACACCAAGAAAATCGAATACACCAAATAAAGCTGATAGAAGAACAATAAAATAAGTGTTTTATTTAAACTCTAGAGGTCAGGCAAACACCACTTAAATCTTATACACCAAATAAAACTGATAAAACACTTTATTTATTGTGCACTTTCTATCAGAAAATGATCATGAACTTAAATGAACTAACAACACAGACTTAGAAATAATACTCAAATGAGAAAACATTGCACCTATATAAAACAAAGTAGTACATTACATGGAGCTAGCATACATTTTTCCAGCAACAAAATACATTTTAACCATACATTAACTTTGAGCTTTTGCACAACAGCTCATAATACACTTTGAAGACATTAGTCCATATGTATAGCATTCCAATTGATAATTTAGATGCTTCCTCACACACAATTACATATCCTCATATACCCTCTCTAAAATGTCTGACATCCTGTGCACTGTTCTGGCAGTCTGACTAGCCCAAGGCACAAGAGCTTTTGCAATTCTAATTCCACTTTGGAGCATGTGTAGACTTTTCTAGACCATACTGAAAAAGAGTTGCTCTGTTTACTATATGGCTGGTGTAGTTTGTCTTCAGTACCATGGACAGAGTACAGAGTATGCTGTGCCCTTTACTAATGTACCATCCATGTATCTAATAAGGCAGTGCATCTTGATCGTCACAGTTGTGTTAGTGATAAAATAATATCAACCCAAAAGATTAGGATTTTTCTTATCACATTATTATAATCTAAATACTATTAAGAAAGATTCAGAGAGATATTACACAACAGGCAATTTTCAAAACACGTTTTTAGAAAGTTCTAATTCAGGGGGTAGTTTTGTGCTATTGATAAGGTAAAACAATGGAAAATAAACTTATTGAAATGGAAATGGATATTAAGAATAAAGGTTTTGGAAGCTTGAAAGGAATTACTTAACATTGCTCTATATATTTAAAACAAACCTTTCTCCTATTTTGTGCATTTTCATGCAATTCTGCCAACACAATATATAGATACAGTTTGATCATATTTTATTCTCTACATAGAGAACTCAACCACTTTAAATGCATAATCCAATCCTTTTAACTTTTTATTTAACTATTGCTTTCATTCTGTTCAATGTTTTTATTAATGGATGTGCTGAATAAAAAAATATTAATACAAATCTTTCAGGGAAAAATGTATGTTAAACGTTTTTCTTGTAAGGAGTTTTAGAAATAAAGGTTAATGAAATGTTTTGATATAGTTTTTTCGATGTAAACAGAGATGATGAGGGGTCCACAGGGAATAGTATGTTGATCCATTATTTTAATGTGTTTTATGCCCCTGCATTTTACAGAGTGAGGATCGAAGGTTCATACGAGCTGCCAGAGGACATACAGAATGAAAGGGGAAAAGTAGTGAGGGGAAATATTATACAATAACATTAATCATTGCACCAAATGTCAGGGAGCTAAATGTTCAAGATAAGTAAGTAAATGGTCTGTTAATGAACAGGTCACTGGAGAGGTCTTTATATTGGCCCTGCACATGATTTACGACCATTTGATAACATAGGAATCCATACTTAGGTTCAACCAAAATATTGGAAAATTTAATGGCAAAATAATACTGGCATATTGAATGGCAAAATAATACTAGCATATTGAATGGCAAAATAATACTTACATATTAATTGGCATAACAATACTGGCATATTAATTGGCAAAATAATACTGGCATATTGAATGGCAAAATAATACTGGCATATTGAATGGCTAAATAATACTGGCATATTGAATGGCAAAATAATACTGGCATATTGAATGGCAAAATAATACTCGCATTTTGAATGGAAAAATAATACTGGCATATATTAAATGGCAAAATAATACTGGAATATATTAAATGGCAAAATAATACTGGCATATATTAAATGGCAAAATACTGGCATATTGAATGGCAAAAAACTGGCATATATTAAATGGCAAAATACTGGCATATATTAAATGGCAAAATACTGGCATATGTTAAATGGCAAAATACTGGCATATGTTAAATGGCAAGATTACTGTTTTTTCTCTTGCAGTCTATGGGATTCAAGAACATGAGATATTGTAAGCAATTGCCAGACACATTTAAAAGACATTTGTTTCCTAATTTAGGTATTTTCTTACAATTTTGATAACACAGTGTATACATCCTTTTCAAGACATTTTTATGCTGTACACATGCACAGTAAAAACAATATGCAGGTGATACAGTCCCTTTAAATCAGGTCATTGAATAGACTCCATTGTCGAAAAAGGTTATTTATATAATTTCTGACTTAATGGAGAGAGACAGGCTGAGATAATTTCAGAATCTTAGTGATGAGTATGACATCCCAGGAGGCGAGATATTCAGATTTCTTAAAAGCTATTTAATGAAGCACCTTTTTATGGGGGAAAGGTCATAACCAATAACACTTTTGAAAAGATTTGTTAACCCTAATTACTTTTAAGAGCCTTTTGACAGATAGTACGGAAGGGATCAGGATTAGCCTAGGGGAGTTGGTGCCTTCTGCAATACCAAAGTGGGAAGCTGACTTTTTACAAATATGTTGTAAAAATTGGTTTGATACTTTAGGGGACACATTTAGGGCAATGCATTGTTTAAACCTTTAGCGAATTACATTTTAAATTTCTATATAGATACTATTTGATCCCTACCAGGCTGGCCAAAATGTACCAGGGAGTGTCACATTTATATTGGAGATGTGGTTCGGCCCGAGAGGATTTAGTATATGTCAAATTAAACAGCTAGTAAAACAAGACCTTGACATTTCAGCTGATAGGCACTTTTACATTGATCTACAGGTTCTACAACCTGAGCTAAAACAGATTGTAATCCACATATGTTAAACTGGTGTGGATGATGAAATTTCCCTGGAAACCATTTTGGATCTTGGCGGCCATTTTGTCCTACCAACTCCATTTTGTATGCCTTCTTCCATGTTTGCTAGGAATTGGGGATCATCTATTACTCCTAGATGGACAGATATAAAAGGGAATATTATTCACCCATGTAAAATCGAGAGAGGGATTACAAATAGAGATGAAAGAACCAATAAACCCCCAACCTGGAATGGATGGGTAAATATATTGGAAAACAATGTGGAGTAGCCTATATAAGTTGGGGGCCAAGGGAGCGCTCAGAAACTGGAAAGGAAGATTGAGGTTTTTCCAACTGATGCCACGAGGCCACATGGGAGATCATTGGAAATATAGCCAAGTAATGGGGAAATAATTTATCTTACGATATCTAAGTGTATCTATATGTATTTTAAATGGATTTGGGCGATCTACATAATATGCTTTTTCTATAATCAGAATGGTAAAAAAAAAATGTAGATTGGAATTGTTGAGATCTATGAATATCCTTTTGTATGTTTGTGGAAATCAATAAAAAGAAAAAAATATGTTTTATCTCAGTGATACTAAAAAGAAATGTTGCATCCTTAACCCATTGTATACTGTCGATGTCTCCACCACCCCCCCCCCCCCCCCCAATGACTTGTTTTACTATCGTCTTCAGACCCTTTTATGCCTCAACAATAAAGGGGATTTCTTGGAATTCTGTTTTCTAGCCCCTTCCCCCACCTGCCCATTATCTACAGCTGACCCATTGATCCCTGAGCTTCTGTTCAATTCTTCTTACACACAAAGCACAGCAGGAGGCAGTTGGACCCTGAAATGGGAGGATTGGAACAAGAGTTTGCCTCACAAGGATAGAGCGAGATTGCTCTTCCCAAAAAACATACAATGTGTCAGCAGATAAGAACCATTCGGTCCATCTAGTCTGCCCAATTTTCGAAATACTTTTATTAGTCCCCAGAGAGGTTCTACAGAGGATACATTGCAATGTGCGATAGCTCTCCATGCTGACTAGCTCTATGTCACAACTGCAGAAATTAGTTACTGTTCCAGTGACATAATAATATCTCCTTGATTGTTTCCAGATTTGTTGTCAATTTAAATTGAGATGTCTAAATAAAGTCGATTTCTCCATGCATAGTTCTCTTTTGAACAAACAAGAGTTGTATGTAAAATTGGTTGTACATTAGCAAAGCACATGATTTTACCCATAATGCACTGCACCCTGATTGCTGGTAGGTCCGCGTCAGTGGAAGGGCCATGGTTAGGATGCACACATGCATACAGGGATAAAGCCACGCTAACAGTAGAAAGTCAAGGAGCTATAGAGGTGGTGATGAAAGAGTAGCCAATAAAAAAAATTCCACTTGAAAAACGAAAGTTGCACAGAGTCAACCGGAGTAATGAGGCATTAGCAACTAAGACCCAGAAGGTGGCTCCCCTACTACCTAATAGAAATGTATATTTTACAGAATTCATATCATCACTATTCTATCAGTTTACACTCTCCAAGTCTTAGTAAAATGTTCTGCGTACTGCAGAGGAATAAATTAACCCCGATACCCACCGAAACGTAGGTAAAATGACAGTAAATCATTTTCTTGATATCACCTACTGTGCATGTAGAAAACAAAACCTGATCTATACTTTGTGTTGGCAAAACTGCGAGCAAATGTCTAAACTAGGAGAAAAATGGGTTTTAAATGTGCCTGTGGTGTCTTCTGTTTATGACATCACCTGTGGCTCCAGAGTGTTAAAAGGCTTTGTTTTTCCGCTCTGCAGTCTATACAAACATTTTTGTTTGTTTGTTTGGAGATTAACCCCTTCCCGCCCTTATGACGAGTTAACTCGTCATAAGAGCCGCGGGGATCGCGACCTTATGACGAGTTAACTCGTCATGGCTGTAAACGAGCGGTGTGCTCCGTGCACACCGCTTCTTCCGGCTTCCCGGGTCCAGGACTTTGCCTCGCAACTGAGGCTTAGTTCCTGGACCCAATGAGCGAATCTGGGGTCAGCTGATCGCTGTGATTAGCGAATCACAGTGATCACTGATGCCCATGTGACAAGTCAATGTTTTGAAACATTGACTTTGTCACTGTGTCACCCTCAGTACCTCTCATTGCGATCGTGAGGTACTGAGAGTGACAGTAAGAGATACATAGAGTTCCAGGAGGTTTAGTGCTAAAATAAAAGATTATTTTTTCTTTTTCTTAAAGTTAACCCCTTCATTTCTGTTTCTGATCACAGTGATCAACTGTGATCAGTGCTCTTTTACTTTTCTTTTTTTCCATTTAAAATAAAAATAAAAAAAAATCTCCCATTTTTTAATTTAAAAGCTTTTTTAAAAGCTAATTTTTATTAATTTAACCCTTCCAGTGCCATTGTGCAGCCCCTATTGCTGTGATCTAATTGCTGTGATTTAATTCGTGCGTCTTCCAAATTTGATCTACTTATTCCCCCCCCCCCCCCCCCCCCCTTTTTGTGGGAATATTGTATTTTATTTTATTAGTTAGTTAGGTGGGAAATTGGTTGGGATTTGTGGGAGTTAGGTTGGGAGTTTAAAAAAAAAAATAAAAAAATAAAAAATTGTTTGTTATAGTTCAGTCTTAAAAATGCCCCTTATGTACAATGTGGAAGAGGCTTATGCCATTCTGGCATCCAGTTCAGAGACTGAAACGGCCTCCGATATGGAGCCAATAATTGATTCAGAAAGTGACAGTAGTATGGGATCTGTTGGCAGCCCGCAAGCCCCACAAAGAAATCACCCAGTCCCTGAAGAACTTTCATGGGTGCCACCTAGAAGTCTGCAACCAGACATACCCACTTTCACGGCATCGCCTGGCATTACAGAAAACTTAACTTGTACTGAGCCACATCAATTTGTGCAGCTGCTGCTCACGGATCAACTATTTGAGCTGATCGTTGAGCAAACAAATATTTATGCCCAACAGTACTTGGCAGCAAAACCTACCTCCTATTATGCTAGGCATCAGAGCTGGCATTCCACTGACTTGGTGGAGATAAAAAAAATGTTTTCACTATTGCTGGTTATGGGAATTATTAAAAAGCCAAGTATACGTTCCTATTGGAGCAAACATCCATTATTGTCCACCCCGCTTTTCCCAGCTATTATGACCAGGCAGAGATTTGAAATACTTCTGCGCTTCCTCCACTTCAGTGACAATACTAAGTGTCTGCCAAAAGATGACCCCTCTTGTGACAGGCTCTATAAGCTAAGGCCCCTTCTAACAAACTTGTCCCAAACATTTTCTCACATATATGTGCCTGACCAAAGAATCTGTGTAGACGAATCACTTATGCGATTTAAAGGCAGATTGCTTTTCAAGCAATATATACCATCTAAAAGATCCAGATATGGTATAAAATTCTACAAACTCTGTGAAAGCAACACAGGCTACACTTTTGCCTTTCGCATTTACCAGGGGAAAGACTCCCATCTAGATCCACCAGGGTGCCCTGACTCTATTGGGACAAACGGAAAGATAGTGTGGGATCTCATCCTCCCATTACTCAATAAGGGATACCACCTGTACGTAGACAATTACTACACCAGCATTGAATTATTTAAAAATCTTTACTGCTTGGAAACTCTTGCCTGTGGGACAATCAGGAAAAATAGAAAAGGATTTCCCCAGCAGCTGGTTTACCCAAGGCAAACACGTTGGACATCATCCTCTTTAAGACAGGATGAACTACTGGCCCTTAGGTACACAGATAAAAAGGATGTGTACATGCTTTCAACAATCCACGATGAAAGCAAAGTATCAGTGAGAGTAAAGCCTTCAAATAAAAAAATTAAAAAACCACGATGTATCCTGGAGTACAACAGGCACATGGGGGGAGTGGACCTTGCAGACCAGCGCATAATACCATACCTAGTCCAACGAAAAACCCACTCCTGGTATAAAAAGGTGGCAATTTATTTAATTCAAATTGCCACGTACAATTCGTACATTTTATATAACAAGGCAGGTACAGGGAGGAGACACAGCTTCTTAGACTACCAAATAAAAGCATTTAGTCATTTTCTTTTGGAGCACCCCCCTACGCCTGCAAACCTGCAAGCAGAAAATGTTGTCCGGCTGAGTGAGAGGCATTTCCCTAAAAAAAATCCCCCAACTGCCAATAAGCAAGTACCTCTAAAACGCTGCAGAGTGTGCTACAAAAGAGGCATAAGGAAAGAGTCCATCTACCACTGCCCTTCCTGTCCTTCTCTGCCAGGCTTGTGTGTAGAATGTTTTGGCCAATACCACACAAAACTGGAATACTGGTAAACCATAAAAATATATCATACATATATCAATTACATATTGTGATGTAACAGAACACTTCGGGCGGGGAGGGGGGGTGGGGGGATGTCAAAGAAATCCTAAGCAACATAGCAGCATTCCCCAACAAAATTATATTAACAAGTTTGGCAATAATTTGTGTCAAAATGGCTCCGTCAAATGCCTGAAAGGACACCAAATAAAATACCCTAGGTTTCTAGTTATCAAAACTATATGGTTTGATGAAGGTAAATTGAATAGACTGGCTACAAAAATGCCCCAAATGGAACATAGGTGCAGGCTGACCACATGTCAAAATTCTAAGTTGTAAATGCGCTCCTATCAAATGTGGCCTTTTAGCCCCCAAACAACCCAACAAACGTATGCATGGGTGGTATCCCTGTACCCGGGAGATGCCTGAAGTACAATGTATGGGAAAAGAAATTACTACCCAAAAGTTTGACAAAGGCTAGTGGTAGAATTAGTGCATGAGAAGTTTTAAAATACTACCATTTGAAATACCCTAGGGTGTCTAGTTTTCAAAACTATATGGTTTTATGGGGGTAAAATACATTGGCCAGCTTCAAAAATGTCCCAAATGAAACACAGGCTGACAACATGTAAAAATTCTACGTTGGAAATGGGCTCCTCTCAAATGTGGCCTTTTAGCCCCCAAACAACCCAACAAACGTATGCATGGGTGGTATCCCTGTACCCGGGAGATGTTGCTGAACACATAGTGTGATGTTTTTTGGCAGTGACACATAAAAGCCTCTGTGAATTCATGCCTGAAGTACAATGTATGGGAAAAGAAATTACTACCCAAAAGTTTGACAAAGGCTGGTGGTAGAATTAGTGCATGAGAAGTTTTAAAATACTACCATTTGAAATACCCTAGGGTGTCTAGTTTTCAAAACTATATGGTTTTGGGGGGGTAAAATACATTGGCCAGCTTCAAAAATGTCCCAAATGGAACACAGGCGCAGGCTGACTACTTGTCAAAATTCTACGTTGGAAATGCGCTCCTCTCAAATGTGGCGTTTTAGCCCCCAAACAACCCAACAAATGTATGTATGGGTGGTATCCCTGTACTCGGGAGATGTTGCTGAACACATAGTGTGGTGTTGTTTGCCAGTGACACATAACAGCATCTGTGAATTCATGCCTGAAGTACAATGTATGGGGAAAAAAATGACTACCCAAAAGTTCGACAAAGGCTGGTGGTAGAATTAGTGCATGAGAAGTGTTAAAATACTACCATTTGAAATACCCTAGGGTGTCTAGTTTTCAAAACTATATGGTTTTATGGGGGTAAAAAACATTGGCCAGCTTCAAAAATGTCCCAAATGGAACACAGGCGCAGGCTGACTACATGTCAAAATTCTACGTTGGAAATGCGCTCCTCTCAAATGTGGCCTTTTAGTCCCCAAACAACCCAACAAACGTATGCATGGGTGGTATCCCTGTACTCGGGAGATGTTGCTGAACACATATTGAGGTGTAGTTTGTCAGTGACGCCTAACAGGATCTGTGAATTCATGCCTGAAGTACTATGTATATGAAAAAAAATTACTACCCAAAAGTTCGACAAAGGCTGGTGGTAGAAATAGTGCATGGAAAGTGTTAAAATACCACCATTTGAAATACCCTAGGGTGTCTAGTTTTCAAAAATATATGGTTTTGTGGGGCAAAAATACACTGGCCGGCTTCAAATATGTCCCAAATGGGACATAGGCCCAGGTTGAGAGCATGTCAAAATTCCAAGTGTGAAATTCCAAATGTGCACCTCCCAAATGTGGCCTTTTAGCCCCCAAATAACATAACCTACCTATACATGGGTGGTATCCCTGTACTCAGGAGATGTTGCTGAACACATATTGAGGTGTAGTTTGTCAGTGACGCCTAACAGGATCTGTGAATTCATGCCTGAAGTACTATGTATATGAAAAAAAATTTCTACCAAAAAGTTCGACAAAGGCTGGTGGTAGAAATAGTGCATGGAAAGTGTTAAAATACCACCATTTGAAATACCCTAGGGTGTCTAGTTTTCAAAAATATATGGTTTTGTGGGGAAAAAATACACTGGCCGGCTTCAAATATGTCCCAAATGGGACATAGGCCCAGGTTGAGAGCATGTCAAAATTCCAAGTGTGAAATTCCAAATGTGCACCTCCCAAATGTGGCCTTTTAGCCCCCAAATAACATAACCTACCTATACATGGGTGGTATCCCTGTACTCAGGAGATGTTGCTGAACACATATTGAGGTGTAGTTTGTCAGTGACGCCTAACAGGATCTGTGAATTCATGCCTGAAGTACTATGTATATGAAAAAAAATTACTACCCAAAAGTTCGACAAAGGCTGGTGGTAGAAATAGTGCATGGAAAGTGTTAAAATACCACCATTTGAAATACCCTAGGGTGTCTAGTTTTCAAAAATATATGGTTTTGTGGGGAAAAAATACACTGGCCGGCTTCAAATATGTCCCAAATGGGACATAGGCCCAGGTTGAGAGCATGTCAAAATTCCAAGTGTGAAATTCCAAATGTGCACCTCCCAAATGTGGCCTTTTAGCCCCCAAATAACATAACCTACCTATACATGGGTGGTATCCCTGTACTCAGGAGATGTTGCTGAACACATATTGAGGTGTAGTTTGAAGTGACGCCTAACAGGATCTGTGAATTCATGCCTGAAGTACTATGTATATGAAAAAAAATTGCTACCAAAAAGTTCGACAAAGGCTGGTGGTAGAAATAGTGCATGGAAAGTGTTAAAATACCACCATTTGAAATACCCTAGGGTGTCTAGTTTTCAAAAATATATGGTTTTGTGGGGAAAAAATACACTGGCCGGCTTCAAATATGTCCCAAATGGGACATAGGCCCAGGTTGAGAGCATGTCAAAATTCCAAGTGTGAAATTCTAAATGTGCACCTCCCAAATGTTGCCTTTTAGCCCCCAAAAAACATAACCTACCTATACATGGGTGGTATCCCTGTACTCAGGAGATGTTGCTGATCACATATTGAGGTGTAGTTTGTCAGTGACGCCTAACAGGATCTGTGAATTCATGCCTGAAGTACTATGTATATGAAAAAAAATTACTACCCAAAAGTTCGACAAAGGCTGGTGGTAGGATTAGTGCATGGAAAGTGTTAAAATACCACCATTTGAAATACCCTAGGGTGTCTAGTTTTCAAAAATATATGGTTTTGTGGGGGTAAAATACACTGGCCGGCTTCAAATATGTCCCAAATGGGACATAGGCCCAGGTTGAGAGCATGTCAAAATTCCAAGTGTGAAATTCCAAATGTGCACCTCCCAAATGTGACCTTTTAGCCCCCAAATAACATAACCTACCCATGCATGGGTGGTATCCCTGTACTGAGGAGATGTTGCTGAACACAAAATGGAGTGTTTTCTTGCAGCATTACACAGTAGACGGTCAAGATTAATGTGTAAATGATGAAAAAACATGTTTTTTAAAATATTTTATTTCTTTTTATTTGTAATTTTAATACTAAATTACAGATTATATTTATGTATGTGGTATCCAAAGAAAGCTCTAAATGTCCTTTTAAAAACAACATATAACTTGTATGGGTGTGTTAAATGGTAAAGGAGAAAATTACATTTAAACAACCATATATCAAAAATGTAAAAATCGCTCTGGTCACTGGCCTAGGAAAACCCTTGGTCCTTAAAGGGTTAAGTAAAAGTGCAACAGCATTCTGACTTTGTAACAGTGAGTACTTTATTTTTCACATATTGTAGCAGATTGGATCTCTCCTTTGGTTGTGATTTTTTTTTTTTTTTTTTACAAACCCTTTATTTCACTTCAATGTATATGTTCCAGCCCTTCTCTCATGTTCCCATGTTTCCCAGATTTCATTCTACAGCCATGTAGCATGTGAAGCTAGGAGGCCCAAAAGATTACCTGTAGACTACACTTTCATGATCCTCAGCCAGCCTCTTATCTGGGTAAGCATCATGTGAAGAGTAGTCTGAAGCAGCTGGGAGTTCCAAAGTTTAATTGTGGAATGCTTATCCCATGACACTCAACCAGGCGTGTGTTAAAAGACTGAAGGAGCCTCATGGGAAAACGCAGTCCACAAGGATGCAGGCCTGGCACCTGATCTTCTATTGTTTGGGTGCAAGTTACTTACCTCGTACTGCATGCACTTAAAAGGCTGCCAGGAGGAGACCTTTAGATTCCTTTACCCTAGTTTGCCTTCTCTGTCCATCCGCCTTTTCCCTGACCCACGCAAGGGGATGGAGGTGCTCGCAGGGACCAGGGAAGGACTTCTACCACTGTACTCTGTCGCTCCATGCCACACGATAGCTGTCGGCAATTACTTTGGCAGCTATTGGCTGTTACAGTGCCCGGATGTTTCCGAGGGGGGTACCAAGGCACTAAGTCATGTTGTTTTTAGCACGATCACGGTATGTCTGTGCACATAACGTTTTCAGACCTGCATGACAGCCCTGATCGGTCACAAAGGGATTGAGATGGGATATTCAAACTTTGGGCCAATGTAGCGAAAGTGTGAAAAATGCACCTGAATGGGAGAATTTTTCCAACTCAGTTACTTTGGCCTTAAGTTTGAAATTCCCATCTCAATTCCCTGCAATTCTCTTTCTTGGTAGCTTATGATTTTTTTTATTTTTTTTATGTCTAATGAACCAATGAGAGAACATCACTCCCTCTGTATAAAACTATAAGGTCTACTCAATAAAGAGAGAACTGCAGGGAATTGAGACAGGAATTACAAACTGAAGGCCAAAAAAAAAATTATCCCATCCAGCTCAGCTACATTGGCCTAAATGTTTAAATTCCCATCTCAGTTCTCTGAAATGTTCTCTTTATTGAGTAGACCCCAAAATATTTTTTATTCTTGAATCTAACACGCTGTGCAATAACTCCAAATATTTCAAACTGATGAATCAGAGAATAACCAAGCTCATGCATGCAAAGACGGGCATTTTGCTACAAAAACTAAAATGGACCTTCCAGACGTGAAGCCCCGCCCCCTAGACACATTCCCGCCAAAACCGAGCCCCAGCCAGGGACGCGCTCATAGCGAGGTAGCCGTGCTATAGTACGGAACTATACGGGCAATGCCACCATTTATATTACCGAACACCGCCTCGGTAACGGAAATATGCACTAAGACAGAGGCCTAACGAGCAGAGGGGTTTGCGTGCGGCCGCCAAACAGACACGATAAGTCCATCCGTGACGGAGAGACATAAGATCCTTGGTGAATTGGCGGTAAGGGGCCGCCATCTTCCCGCAGCGGGGTCGGGTAGTGGAGCTGCCATTCGGGATGGATGACGTCACCCGAGCTCCAGTCGTGGGGGCGGGGCTGGTCTGTTCGATGACGTAGTGAGGTGGTATCCTTGAGTGCTCTTGTTTAGGGTATCTCCCTGTCTGTTGCTGCTTTCACCAGTCACTCTGTAGGAGGGGAGGGGGGAGATAACTTTTATTTTTAGCATTTCAGTTGGCCTGCAGAGCATCATGGGAACTGTAGTCTTCAACAATTGAAGTACCACCTTGCTAGCTTTCAGTGTTTGAAGAAAACGTCCTCTTTTTATTGTATAAGATAACTCCATGCCCTTTGTATTTATTGTTGGTGTAGATAAAATAAACCAGTAGTGTTGTTTAGAATTTCGATTTTTGAGATCTTTCCTAAAATGTACATTTTTATCATTCCATTTTCTTTTCTTGAAAATTACAAGTTAAATAATAATTGTCATTCAAAATTCGTTATGCTAAAGGAGCCCTCTGAGTGCTATGCCTAAATATTCACATGTACAGATATGTATGAAAAATGTCTCCTATTGATGTCTATTCACTGACAGATTAAGATAATTATGGGGGCTGTTTTTTAAAAGTTGATTCAGGGGCAAATTTTTAAAAGTGGTCCAATCAGCAGGAACATTCCTTTCGGTTTCCATGACGACTGGACCAATTTTTTTTTTATTTTTTTTGGGAACTTTGCCCCACAATTTTACCCCCACTCAGTGCCATATATTATTTATTTGTAGTAAATATTTAATAATGTTAGGTTTTTTTTCTCAATGTTTAATCGTATGCCATAATTTATATAGAGGGGCCTATTTAAAAAGTGAACTTTTTTTTTTTTTTTGGCCACTAAGGGTTTTTTTTCCCCACTTGTGCTTCAAATATAGGCGCACAAGTAACTTGCATGTAGTTTTTAAGGTACATGTCCATATATCCTCTGACCGGACGTTCGAGACCTTCATTTGCACATTCCACCAACAGAGGACCTTAACAAGGTGCCTTTTGTGGGTGTCATTCACCTTAGCAGAGAGATGATCAGACCTCCATCACACAGAGATATCAATATTGTGGGAGGATGTTTATGGGGCACATTGCTAAATTCTTCAAAATCATAATTTGAGGTTCCCTGCCATCTAAGGGGTTAAAATGAAGACCATAAAGGGTTATTATTGTTACATTTATTTTCTCCACTTCTCGGGGGTCTAGCTACCAATAATGGATTAGAATGTTGCTAACATTATCCATTCTGGAATAAAGCTGACAATGTTACACCTGCTCTATCACACACACTGACTGTGTACTGCTTGTTTTCCAGGTAAACCATATTGCCAGTTCAACAGAATGGACACAAAGTTAAATCCCAGGTCTGACGGAGGAATCGGGATGTAACAGACACTTCATCTCCAAGTATTTTACAATTGTTTTGTTTGTTTTATATTCCATAATGATTGAATTCTGCAGGATCCTGAGCTACCACCCTGAGGAGGCCGGAATATAACTGGATTCATTCCAAGGCTTACTCTGTGGAGGCAATAGCCTTGTTTTGGGTTTTTTGTTTTTAAAGACAAGATGGCAACCTTAGTGCTGGCTTTTAATGTGCTTTAACTGTACAGCTGATTTTGCACAGGAATATTTAGCAGTTGCAAATCAGTGCTATATTTAAAATCTGAAAGGCACCCAACGGTGCACCCTTCCAAGTACAAATGTATGATATTGTTTATCATAACCTGGATCATCCATGTGTGTTTTTGGTCTTCTAATAACCCTGATAGGGCTTCAGTCCTGATAGAGATCTCCTGTTTTGATTAACCCTTTCGTGACCCATGGTACTTGCATCCCAGGTGATCGGTAGCCAGGGTGTGCCAGTGGAAACCCAAACATTTCCCCTGTCAGACTGAGGCCACTCAGATAAGTATAGCTCTTCGCAGATGGGTATTCTTTGCTCCCCTATCATCTTTTGGGACCTATAAATTTGGACGGCATGAGACGTCCTAACATCACAAAGGAGTTAAAAGCATGATTATAATTATTTTATTATGTAAACAACAACAAAAAAAAGGCCAAAAGCTCCCACTATACTAGAGGATGTGTGGATAAATGGGGGTAAACTGGCAGGACTGGAATGTAATACATTAGATACTCCATAAAACGCTAGGGTGTATCTACTCTATTACATTACTTTCATTATTATAGTGTTCTACATAATAAAATAATGAGGCACTGAGCATACCCAGTAGACATGTCCATTCGGACGAAAATGTTATTTATTTCATCTAAAACTAATTTCGTTCATTACTGCATTCGTTTCAGACGAAATTCGTTCATTATTTTCGTTTGGTTTTATTTGTTCGTACGAATCAATTGACCTACACATTCCATAAACCGAAAGTCTATAAACCGAACGTTGTTTGGTTTATAGACTTTCGGCTTATAGAACAGCAATAGCATTACATGTATTATATAAACCGAAAGTCTATAAACCGAATGAATGGGGACTTTAGTTCGGTTTATAGAAAGACAATAGTATTACATGTATTCTATAAGCCGAACGACATTCGGTTTATAGAATAGCAATAGCATTACATGTATTCTATAAACCGAAAGTCTATAAACTGAATGTCTTTCGGTTTATAGACTTTCAGTTTATGGAATACATGTAATACTATTGGCTTTCTATAAACCGAAATAGAGTCCCCATTCATACGAATAGGTCAATTGACCTATTCGTATGAATGGGGACTCTATTTCGGTTTATAGAATAGCAATAGCATTACATGCATTCCATAAACCGAAAGTCGTTCATTATGTCGGTTTATGGAATGTATGTAATGCTATTGGTATTCTATAAACCGACTCTATTTCGGTTTATAGAATGACAATAGGACGAATGATTTTCGTTTATTAACCATTCGTTCATTCGGCTTTCGTTAGTTTAGCATTTTCGTTTTTTGGACGAATGAACGAAAATGCTATTTTCGGACGAAAATTAATTCGTCCGAAAACGAATGAACATGTCTAATACCCAGCTGTACTGACTGTGCACATTGAGAATCCCCAACCATCTCCATGGGACCTCTGAGTTTGGCTCCAATGAGATGCTGTATTTACTAGTTTGTCCTGTATGCCTGACCTTTAGTAGCATTTTATATCACTAATTATAGAGTACAAAAAAATATTTTATTCAGGCATTACTATAATTGTACCCTCACTAACATTTTGGTAGTGAGTTAGAAGGAGGAGGATGCCTTTGTTCTCCATTCAAGACATCCTATAACAAATGTGATGTAAAAATGTGATGGGGGGGGGGGAACGAAGCTAGCGTTTAAAGGGACAGTCTAGTCCCCAAACTCACTCTGGTGCAAGATGAAGATTACTGCTTGTATTGTGCAAAGGCTTTTTTTCAATTTTTAATATTTGACTTAAGCCCTCCCCTAGGGTTTACTCTGCATATTTACTACCAGCACTGATTTATATAGGCACGGAGTATATACAATTTTGTTTCATTTAGTCACTTCCTCTACTCCTGGAAATGAATACATTGTGTGGACTGTAAGTGACCTTGCTCTTGTATTCAGTAGGATCTCTTAACAGTGCAGCACATTGTCTGATGACATCACTAGAGAGACAGGAAATTCCATTGATTTGAATGAAATTATTCTCATTGGTTCCTGCAGCAAAAAAAATGGAATTTACTTGGCTGGTGTGGGCAGTCCTGGTTTCTTGCAAACTACTTTAATTTCACAATTACATCTAGCTGTAAGTATTTTTTTTTATATTTTAAGCCATGCAAAATGTGAAACGTGTATTAAAAAGTACTTTGAAAGCACATTATTGTGATTTAACATTTGAAAGATGCATTTTTGGCACCAGACAGTCCCTTTAAGAGAAGAAGAAGTTGGTACAAAATAGGTAACATAAAAATCAATTTAATCAGATAATTATTAAATACCGTAAAATACACGAAAGAAAATGGTGTTAAAAATACTCAATAGGAGTCCTGAAGCGCTTTACCACTAGGAATCCTTGGAGGGTAGCCAGCTCACAAGGGGGCAGAGACCCTCTGAGGAAGCCTAGTGACAAAGCGCGTCAGGGCCCCTATCGCGTGTTAACACCATTTTCTTTGGTGTGTTTTTTTATATACTCTATTTGGTGTCCTGCTGTATTTTACTGTATTAAATAGCTTTTTATGCTACTTATTTCTTTTGTTCATTTGTACCACTATCTCTCTCTTCCTCTTAAGCGCTGACCTTCCCTAACCTCCCCTCAATATTCTCTCCAGAGTTTTTGGTAACAACTCTACACAGTGACTAAGATGGCTGACCGAATGGATTGACACGCAACACTCCCTAACAAGTGGGGGGGCATGCCAATCATTCAGGGATGTGACAAACATTAGGTGACGCGTGCGGTGGCCATCTTTTTTGTTTTTAATCACTATGTATTCGATAGCTAGTGTCAAAGGAAAAGCAATGAGCCTTAGAAATACATTTCCTCAATGAAAACATTTCCAAGCAGAGTGGGAGGTTATAAAAACCCAATACAAGTGTCATGACTTTTATTTTTATGGGCATTTGCTGAGATATGATTTATAAACAAATGTAGTAATGAGGTGTTTTATTTCGCCACAGGCAATGTTTCAACCTGAATAGGAATTTATTTATTTTAAGCCTCCAGACGGGCACCCAAATCTCGGTTTCAAGATCTTTTTTCGTCTTTTTTTTTTAGTATTTGCCATACTAGGTGATGGTTTTTTCGTCTTTTTTTTTTTAGTATTTGCAATACTAGGTGATGGTTTTTTTTCCTCCCTCTCTCCCACATAGAGGCAAAAACCAGCCATTTATTGTATTATTGGAGAAGCCCCTTGGGAGTTCTGCTTCCCAAGGGTAGTTTTCATTGTTAATGAGATGTTTATGTCTTTATCGAATCCTTTATTTCTCCCATACAGCAATATCCCTTTTTGAAGTATTAAAATGGCCAAACAGCCAATGTAAACCCACTGTACTCCTTTTCTCTGGCATGGACCCTGCTCCACACGGATGGAATGACACACAGGGCTGAGCCTGCAATGTCAGTCCGTGTAGGAAATGGATCATTTAGGCGGGCCACACACGGAGGCTGATGACATCATTGTTTATTCACTTATTTTTACTTCCTCGGACCTCCTAAGCCATTTCTTTATTTTCGCCCACCGCGTCTGTTTACGCTAGAGAACTAGTGGGTCCGGTGTGTGACGTCAGAGCGTGACCGTTAACGGTTACATCCGTTTTTTTTTTTTATTCCCCCCCCCTCTCTTCTGACTGCGCCACATTCCAAATGGTACAATTTGAAACCACCGGCCGCTCGGACGCGCTCTCAGCCAATCAGCGGTCGGGGATTTTCCCGCGGGCAGCTGAGTAGAGTAGGCGTGTCCGTCCGCGCGGTGGGGGCGTGCCCCCCAGAGAGATGGTGGGGGGAGTGGCTTGATTGGCGGTGTGACTGTGTCTCTCCATTGATTGCCAGCCAGGAGCAGCTCGGTCCCTCAGCGCGCACGGGAGGATGCCACAAACAGGTCACTACAACCTTCCTATCCAGCCCGGTGCATTATCTATCTATATGTGTGTGTCTCCCGAATGAGCGTAGTCTTTACCTCTGCCCTACCGCTCTCTCTCTCCTCCGGCGGCTGCATGCTGGAGCAGGAGGGGATGTGGGCGGCTGGGCCTGAAACTTGGCGGGATCAGGTTTATGCTCATCAGCCCAGCTCCATAACCCCCCCCCCCCCCCCATCTGTTTGCACTGAGGGGGATAACCTGCAATGTTAGGCTGCAGGGAGTTAAGGCCTAGGGGGTGTGCAGATAAATATTGGTAGAAATAACGGGTGTTTTGGATGGATGTCTGGCTCTGTAATATAGCCTTATTGCACTCCAGTTATTCTGGACTACATATATGTTATGATGCTAAGGCAAACCATCATGGGGCTATGTGTCTCTCAGTAGCTGGAATTCCCAAAGCTGGCTAGCCATTCCTGATATAAATTGTGCTGGGCTATAGCTTATAATTGCATTAATCCACACTGTCACAAACAGTCCATAGTATGTAGCAGTTGTTGGGGGTGTGTTTTTATTTATTTATTTTTTAGTAATTTTCTGTGGGTACACATTGTTTTTTTTTTTTAATTTTTTATCATAGTTAGAAATGCCCTTTTGTGACCCAAGTTGTCTGCAACACTGTGGATGGGATAAGCGTCTCTGCTGGCATCAATCACTCCTACATTGCTCATGATGATTCCCCTCGCTCTAAGGGCTACTGCCCCTGGAGGTCTGACATGGTGATATGTAGAACAGCAATTTGTAGGATAAATCTAAAAATATGTAGTATTGGGATCGGATATCTCTTTTTTTTTTAATTGTTTGCATTAAAGGTATGATAAAATTGTTGTTCAACTTTAAGAGCATTTGAAATTATTGTGAAATAGGTTATGAAGAAATGCAGAAGTCATATTTTTTAAATACAAATTTTTCCATGGTGATCTTCGTTGCATGTTTAGATCTGTACCGCATGCACTCCTTTTAAAGGTGTTCATTCAAATCATCACTACTTACTGTAAGGAATAGTCTTATCCCTACGATCTCTTTGACACACTGAGTAAATGAGTCGATCTTAACACGGCTCCGACTCATTGAAATCTAATCTCATGAAGTATCAAAACATGATATTGCGCTCTCTTTTGGGGGGGGACTGGGGAAGGGTTGAATTAGATTATTATTTTTCTACGGTTTTAGGAAATCTGACCTGCATTGCTGTATATTGCTTAAAATGGAGTAAGCGCTTAAACATTTGGCATGTTTGCTATAACAAAATAAAATAATGCCAGTGATTTGTGCCTAAAATAAATCTTGTTACATGTTAACAGGACACCATTACCTAGACATAATTTAGACTGAAAGCAGAGATTAAAAAAACTAATTTACATTGTGGTAGCAAAGCTGAATGCAAATGCATAAATTAGGAGAAATGTTTGTTTGGTACCTCCTGTTTCCGACATCTTGTTGCGTGTCTATCTATATTCCTTCACTTGGTACCAAGAAGGGTAAGAAAGGAGGAGGTTTTGAAGCAAAAGACTGAGGTGTCTGTAAGGTGTATATGTTTAAACCTGTGCTTCAAGTTCAAATATAAAGGTAGTGAACTAAAGCATACATATCTGGGTGCTAATGTAACGGCAGTCTGTCATAATATATTCATTTCCAAACATTTGTAGTTCTTTGACCTAACAGACCTGTAGATGTTCTTCTAGACTCCATGTCCCATGGGAAGTCCAGGTTTGCAGCATCATACAGTTATTATGCTTCTATCGTTTACAATCCAGTATGAGATTTCTTTTTGTGTGTTTTTATTCATTGCGGAGGATGCCGTATTAAATCATTTATTCCAATATCTATACGCACTGCTGTGAGGAATAATTTCGAGCTGGATGTGATTTAACAAGAGCATTGTTGCAACTGAGAGAGAATGATTCCACTGGATGCGCCTTTCAGTCAGGCCTTGTTTCCAGTGAGATGTTTAAACGAATTGGTCTGTTCTTATAGTAGCTGCAAAACCGGAATGCAGATCAAGCATGATGATGGGGTTTTGTTAATGTGTTTGTTTTCTAGTGGGAAGTATATAGCTACCATGAAAAGACTTGATGAAATCGTGATTAAAAAAAAAAATTAATATAGAAAACAGATGATGGTGTGTTTCAAAATTATCATGTGATTATATTGATTGGCTTTAACCCTCATACAAAGCTCTTAAGCGGAATATGTGTTCCCATTAAAAAAGTTTGAGCCCTACTCTATAATTGAGGTGCGTCACCCTTTGATTCCAATATGCTTTTATCAACGCTGCCAGAACCGTTTTCTTTTCTGTATTTTGTTTGTTTGCTGTTCACATTTCACAAGTATCACTTTATGATCTTTTTATTTACAAATGCCATCTTTTTCTTTAGTCCTTTTGCTTCAGTGTTAATTTTGACAGCAAATTTTGATTTCTTTTTAGTCCTAGTGTTTTTAAACTAAAAGGGCATCTTTTGTCAAGTCCTATTTTAGTCTTCTCAATTGTTTTTAGTCTAATCTCCAGTAGATTTTAGTCGACTATTTAAATCTCCAGGAGTAAGGGAGGGAACAGGTCGGAGAAGGCTGATACACAGTGTTAAGTTAGCTTGCTAGGGAGATAGGAGGGGAAACAGTCATGTGACTGTACCAGGTGAATCAGATGGAGGAGCATCCTCTTCCTCTGCACTTTGCAGGGCATTGTTTCAGGTGGCAGACACAGGGAGCCTGCTTCTCAGCCAATCCAGATGGAGTAAGGGGACTGGGCTTTGGCAGAGATCCAAGGGCACCAAATGGGTAAATGCAATAGTCCCTCCCTAACATTTTTTTTTCATAGTTTTAGTCCTATTACCTTAGTTTTTATTTAGTTATTGTTTAGTTTTCAGCGCTGGAGATAGACATAGTGAAACAGACGAGCAGGAAGCTCCGTTTGCCAGATATCTGAGTTCAGGTTAGCGCGCCACCTTTCAAAACAAAGCTACAGAGAAATCCTGGCTAATCACACTTAACACTTCATGTGCCACAGCTGAGCAGTGTGTCATGAGAACAAACCGGAAATCTGAGGAATCAAATTTCCTCTTGAGAAACTGACCTTGATTTAGTCATCTGCCTGCAAAGGGTTGACTTTTTACACACACAAAGTACAGACTTTTTATATCTAATGTACTTTCGCTTAATCGTCAAATACAACACGAAATTAAGGCACAACCATGAGATTCCTGATTGGTGTTGCGCTTTATTTCCCTAGTTTGTGTTCATGTGTACTACGTTTTCTTTTATTCCTTTTTGAAAGCAAACTTAGGAACTGTAATAATAATATCGGGTGCACTTTGTTTTTTATATAAATTGGCCAACCGTGTTGTTGTGTAGACCGCCCCGTTTTGGTGTCAGGGTGGCTTGTGTAAAAGTGAGGCTCTGTTTTCCTGGCTTGGCTTCAGTGAAGCATTATGTAATCTCTCACAATTCTTGGATGTGATTTTAAATGGCTGCATTGGTTTCACAAGTAATCATGGCTTCCTTTACAAAGATCTCAATATGTTCAAACTGCCGTTCTGTGCTTTATTTCTGGCCTTGTGCAAATGTGCACAATGACTTAAATTCCATGTTTCAACCAAAGTTTGAATGTGATTCTTTGCTGAGGCTGTTATGGCAGTAAATATGAAGTTGGCTGAGGGGGTAAAACCACAGAATTGATATTTTTACATGGTACTATTTTCAGAGTACTTTTCTGCTTGGGAATTGTAATTTTTTTGCGAAAAAAATGTTTACTTTGTGCTGGAGGGGCATTGATAGTTAATGCCTTGCCATCACGGTGTTTAAATGCAGTGTCAAAATAGGCTGTAGTTCTCCCATCCACAAAATAGGTAAAGTAATTTACGTAATCATTGAATTTTATTCTTTAAGGTGGCTTGTTAGGTCTGTTCTGGTTAGTACATAACTCTCAGCGCTCTCCATTCTAATATTCAGCACAAAGCATTGTGCACCCTTGTTCACAGCTATAGTAGCTGTATTCTTGTACTGGCACAGTATGTACATGTAAAGCTACACATGAATTGTCTTTTCTTGTCTGTCTCTCTGTCGGTCACAGTCGCAGGTGAGCACTGTTTGCCAGTCCAACACATCTTTGTTCCATCTAGCGACGGTGCAATCTTTCGCCTATAATTTTCCATTATTTAAAACGGGTTTCGCATGCCAGTGATAATTAGTACATAACTCGGTTATACACAGTGGTGGCAATTGGTTTTATTACATATTTTGGTAGAAAAATGCTAAATGCTGGTCAGATTATGAACCTCCAGTCTCACTGGATTATACTACTTTTTATATTGGTTTATTTACACAACTTCCATTTTTCACCATGAGTAACGACAATAACAAACTTACTGTTTTATGAATTTTTTGATTTTTACGGGAGATTATTCTTGGCTGCACAATTCACGTGTAACTTACATTGCCAAATTAGTCACAAGCTGACATCTGGTATTTTGGAGAGTAGTTCTATGCAGATGAATGCATTGGGAGAGTGTTTAAAAGGACTGTATCGCCCAAACATTGTATTTACTGTGAATGTAGATCATACAAAATGACCTATACATTGTATTAGGGAAAACTGCAAGCAAATGCCTAACTTAGGAGAAAAATGTGTCTGTGGAGTCTCCTGTTTACAACCTCACCTGTGGCACAGTGTAAGACACATTTAAAATACACTTCCTTCTAATTTAGGCATTTGCTTGCAGTTTTTGCTATATTTTCAGTTTTTTTTTTTTTTTTGCTCTTCATGCACAGGAAACAATGTTCAAGTGATACAGGCCCTTTTTATGTCACACTTCTGCATCCTTCAGGAAACTGGTATCAAAGTCTGGAAAGGGAAGAAGTTCATAGTAATGAGCCTGAAACCATATTATTAAGATCCACCTGCATCAATAGCAGTTTGCTGGAAGCAGTAAATATCACTCAAGCTTCACATGCTGTGATCAGCTTTTTAGGTAACTGTTTTTCCATAGTGTTACTGCATCACTGTTTTATTCAAGGACTCTTATTATGCAGTTTGTGTGTAAGTGTAGATTAGTATTTGTATCAGAATTCCTGAATTTAAAAAGCTTATAATATTAAATTAATCATTTCCCACTAAAACTATTTGCTTGAATATAAGGTGAGTTTTTTTTTTCAGCGCAAATGTTCTGAAAAATAGGTTTTATTACAAGACTGAGAGGTTCCCCAGATAGCTACAGGAACCTGGATCTCAGAGCAGCAGGGATGTCTGCATGCTTAGCTGGTTCACAGACTTCTCTGGCTGCCTAGTGTCCCAGGATGTTGGATTATTGGGGGTCATGAGCCCAGCACTCAAACTCCTTTTATACTCAGGCAACGCAAGGCAGCTTGACGGGATGTCTGGGCAGCAGCCAACAGACCTCTCCACTAGACATCAGGGATGTGGTAGGTGCAATGGCAATATGGGTGCAGCGGAAATTGTTCTAGGTGCAATATATTCAGTGGAGAATCATTTTGGTGCAATAACAAGTCCTGTAGGTGCAGATGAAGTAAATAAAAAAACATTAAATATTTGAAAAAGTTTAAAAATGTTTAATTGTTTTGTTTTTATCTAGAGGATAGCCTTATATTTATGCCTTAGAGACTTAGGATATTGGTAGTAATCTGCCCAGCCTCCACCCAGAGTGTTTTTTTTTTTTTTTTCCCTTTAAACCTTGGGTTAGGGTAATAAAAGAAATACAAATACACCCTAGATTTAGGATTAGGCCGCGTGCAGCCTCTGTTTAGCAGAGTCGTGTACTGTAAAGGAAGCATTCTGCGCTCACAGCCAGCTGCGTGGCTTCAATAAAATAAAACCTTATGTCACATTCTGTGGCTGTGTTTTTCCTGCCTCCCGTGCCCCCTGTGGATTTACTCACACAGGGTTAACTTTACTACCTCCTCAGTCACAATCTCCACCTGAGACCTACCAGTAAAACTCCAGGTGAAAATGATGACACTTCTGATACAAATAGGTAACCGTATCATAGTAATTTAGGTTGATAAAGACACAAGTCCATCCAGTTAAACCCTTCTACCTATAAGGACTCTAGTGTACATTTTAAAAATCCAGTAGACTTCTCTTTTGAGAGCATTTTTTGTAAGGATGTGGACCTCCAAGATATTTCACATTTAATTTCTTAGAAACCTCCCTTAGTGTCTTATCAGCTTTTTGCAGAGGTAGATTCTTCTTTACAATGTTCTTAATTTTGTCAAACTCCAAACTGTAATTGCTAATAAGTGTGTTTCTTTCTATTTTATTGGGCTGTTTTTTCCGTCTTTCTCCCTCTTACTCATCCCCAAAAGTGTGTGCCTGTCTCACTTTTCCACTATTTTTGGCTGTAATATAGGCCCTATTTATGACTTCCATGTTCCAAGAGCCTGGCACCCAATTGTTTAGCTTGCGATTTTTTCAAATCCAAAATCGAAGTAGCACACAACAACTCTCCAGCTGGTACGAGTCGCATGGCATGGATAACGGCTTGAATAGTACAGGATTGTATTTCCTGCTGTTGGCTTCCTGTAACTCCAAGTACTTATCTTACTCTCTGTATGTGATAGTGTGATGTCAAGAAAAGAATAAACCCGATATTCCAGGTAAAACGAAAGTTAATCTGATTGTTCAGATAACTATCCAAATTTGTAGTACTCCCCCCTCCAAATAACTGGTTGTCTATGTAACAGCCATACCAAACCACAGATGGCCTAAAAAGGATTAGTATCTCCAAAGATGTGGTACTCCTCCCACTATCCCAAAGAAGTTGGCATAGGAAGGGGCAAACAAATTGTCTGGATGCTTTTGGTACACTGATGGCCTTTCCTTTGTTTGAAATCTGGCATTTTTGACACTTGAGGTTTGATGTACTTTGCGATGTCTTATTAACGATGACACAATAATTACAGTTTGTGGGTGAGCACGTGCTAACTGATTATTTTCACCATGCTGTATCTGCTTGCCTGGTGGATTCTGGGCATGCATGGGAAAAACCTAATGCAGCCTAAGGGGGGCTGGACGCTGATTTAAACAATTGGCACTTGTATCCTGATGGGTATATGTGGAATTTGCAACCTGTGGTGAAATCTGAAATGTATTGTTGATACAGAATTTTTGGATAAGGGATACTCTGTTTTGAATTCACTGAACATATCCTCTATATTCTAACTTGTTCTGAACCTTGTCGGTTAATATCACTGATAGATTAGAAAGATGAGCAGGTCTGCCGGCCATTATCCCTTCAGCAAGTTGGTAGGAGATGAATGGTGCCTAGTTGATGGTAATGTGGCATTTTCCTGAAGTCTACAATGTCTGTCCTTGGAATTAAGGGATTTGGCAAATTATCTAATTTGGCATTGAGCCACGCACATACAAGTGTAATGTTGTGTCAGTATTTAAGGACTTCCCTACAGTTTACTGATGCGGCCTGACATTAAGTTTTTATGAACAAGTATCTGAGATTAAAACCTGTTCACTACCCAACCGGCATATCCTTGAACTTTCCACACTCTGTGGAAAAATAATTGAATGATTTTATAGGGATAGATGTCAATGGAGTATGGCTTGACAAAATCAGACTTATAGCTTTGGAAGATATTCCTGACATCTGAGTGTTTTAATATGGAACTGCTATGGATGTACTTCCAGCTGGTAAACTTTATTTTTATTGTACAGTCAGGGATTGCGGCAAAATATTTTAAATAATCCAGCCCTGAAACAGATGTTATTTCATCCCACTATAAATCCATATGTCAATTTATATGAGCGCTAGATACCAGCTTGTATTGGATTGAGGAAAACAGCTCCCCCCACTAGGTTATAAAGCAACACTCAAGGGGACTGTATCACACAAACATTGTTTTTACTGTTAATGTAGAGAATAACAATATACTGAAAATGATCTATACTTTGTGATGGCAAACTTGCAAGCAAATGCCTAAATTAGGAGAGAAATTTGAGTCTCCAGTTTATGACATCACTTGTGGCTTGATATGCAAATTAACTGGTTTTCAATGGGAATGTGTAATTTGCATATCAAGCCACAGGTGATGTCATAAACTGGAGACTCCACAGACACATTCAAACCCCATTTTTCTCTTAATGTAGGTATTTGTTTTTATTATCTACATTCACAGTAAAAACAGTCAATTTATTAAATATATCATTAACTTAATGAGCGACCGTGTACATCACCCCATATGATTTAGAATAAACACTGCGTTTCCTGGGCGGCTCCCAGAGTGAGAGGCTTGTGACAATAGGCATAAAATGTCTCCCCCTCCACTATAACCCCTTTGTGAGGGTAGGACGTTCTATGCCGTCATTTACAGTAGGACCGCATAGAACATCTTTACCTTGAACACTTGTCGTTGTCCCCCTGCGATGATCTGTGAAAATGTAGCCAACTCTCAAAGTGACCTACATTTTGCTAACAAAAACCGCATTATGGCCTTCTGTTTTTAGGATGAAAAGCAGCCTACAATGTGAAGTTATAATAGAACTTTTTTTTTTTTTAATGCAAGTATCTGCAATCAAAAAAATCTGGTAGTTTTGGGATTTTCTACAATGTTTACCAATTGGATATAGCTAATATGTAGCCATTATTTATTAAGGAAAGGCTTAATTTGGAGATTTTTTCCATCTTTGCTACTTTTGACATTACGTTTGAACGTCCCTTCCCAAATCCCTCTTTCTTGAATAAACCACTTATAAGAGTAATTTATCTGTGGTCATGATCTTTTTTTTTTTTTGCTTTATCCTCTGTAATAACTCCTCCAAATGTTTTATTTTCATTTGCAGTAGCGTGAGATTATCAAAGTCTACCAGAATTCTCAGCGGTCCACATAAAACTACATCAGCACAATGAAACAAGGCCCTCATATCCTTGCAACGCCACCTGTGAAGCATTCAAATCCAGAAGTTAGCAGAGAGTGCTCTGTATTCCTAGGGAGAGCCCAAATCTCTGCATCTCTACAGGAAGGGGTCATTCAGAAGCTTAATGGCCATGATGCCCTACCATTTCTTCCGCCCGATAAACTGAAGGACTTAACGTCTCGTGTTTTTAATGGAGAATCTGGTGCCCAGGAAGCCAAAGTGCTCTTTGATGAACCAGAAATTCAGGGGATTGGAATACCACCCTCTACAACCCCAACCAAGAATGGATCTCCTGAGATCAAATTAAAAATCACCAAGACTTATATGAACGGAAAGCCCTTGTTTGAGTCCTCCATATGTGGAGAAGCAGGCGAAGAAGCTGCTAACCCAGAGCAAGCCGAGGAGGAAAAGAAAAGCAAGAGAGGAAGGAAGAGAAAAAGTATCAAGTTTGGAACTGCAGACGAGGAATCCAGCACTGAATCCTCAGCCAAGTCTGATCCGCTAGATTCATCTGATATTAAGGTAGTTCTTTTTGCTTGTACACTAGTTCTTTGAATGTTTTTGGATAAAACCATGAATAGGAATTGAGACACAATTCTTGAACTAAAACCTATAAGTAAGAGCGTGGCTTGACCAATGCCAAGAGCCAGGGAGCTATGGCTCCTGAAATCTGTTTCTGGCTTTTGGCTGTTTTGCATAGAACTCTATGGACGTTCCATGTCCCAGTCTCCTAAATGTATCAGTTTGGCTATTTAAAGTATACAAAAAGAGGGTAACTCTCCATGCAGGTATATCTAATACGTGCACCTAGGGGGACTCTTGTAGAGCCTCTAAAATTGTAAAAAAAACAAAAAAAAAAAACACTTATTATAGAAAACCATGCAATTCAGTTTTTGCAAGGGTTGTTTTTTTAGTGTAGGTAGTAAACCTCTAACCAAACCATTTTCTTCCTCTAATGGATGATCACCTGCACACGGTTACAATATGTATTTGCATGTAATGCAAAGCAAAGTATCTGTCATTGTTCTGGGTTACCATGCTAATTTGGGCAACAAACTTTTATGCTGTAAGATGACCATGTGGTAACTTGTCTTCATCTCGTGATCGCTTTAAACAAAGGAAACTGGTATAGGTGGAGGGCTTAGAATTGTGCCTTCTCTCCTACAATTAAATAAAGAGGATGTGATGTAAAACACATCTCTGTTTAGTATATGCAAGTTATTGGCAGACAGGATAACCTCTTATTTTCTTCCTTTGTTGATGTGGGAAAAGTCAGCTTGCAGCAGTTGGCCATTGCCTGCCGTGGAGGCCTAACTGTGGGTGTGGTGAAGGGGATTACAGTATGAGATTAAATCTCATTTTTATCTCCTCCACAGTTAGGCCATGTCTTGAAATATACCTCAGTGACCCGATTAAAAGCCACACTTTTTCCTCTAATTTAATTAATTATAATTAAATTATATAGGTGCAGCCTATAATCAGGACAATACATTTTGGATGGAGAAATAATAGTTCCCAACTGTATGCAAAAGTCTTGTTGCTGTGCCCATAATCAATCTTTAATAAATTCCTATGTAGACGAACCTTTGTGAACCAGCTGTCATCTATTTGTTTATATATCACGGCTTACATTTGATGCTAAATGTTAATTTTAGGCAGTTTTTGATTATCTGGTTTTTCAAAGAAAGCTTTCCACTAACTATATAAAGTACATCCATGTTGTTTTGGTACCTGTTAGATGTTTTTTTGCTTAGAATCTTTGGCGCCTCCTCTGGACATTACTGTAATTACTATTGAGAACTTGCATTGTTTGACGGCTTGGAGAAACAGGGTTTTGTTTTTATTTTTAAATGTGCTATTTAAACCATTTGGATTAACGTGTAGCTCTAAATCTGTTGGTTTAGTCAGAAGTGTGCCCTTTTCAGCATGACTTTTATTCTATTATCTTTCCAGACCACCCTTTTTCTGTTTGTTTGCATCCCTTACTAGTTGTGATGGTCCATTGAAGACCTGACTAACCTCCGAAGTGAGCCGCTGCAGTAACTGCATGTAGCTCTCTTCTATGGACCAGCCTTTAGTATAAGAGGAGAACGTTCAGCGAAATAGAAATGAAAAGAATATAAAACCAAGTAGAGTATTGAGCCCTACCTGATTGTATAGAACTTTTTGGGGACAGATTCTAAACAACATGGAGCCATATGGAGCAAAAAGGGTTTAATGAGGTACTTTATTTTGTATTTTTATTTAAAAAGCATTTATATTTTAAATGCTTACATACGATGCAATCTTACACATATAACACAATTGCTCTTTAAAATGGCATTAGTGTACAGGGAGGGGTTAATAGACAACAATACTTTTGAAGCTACAGTCTTAATAAAACAAACAAAACCCGTTTAGATCATTCAAATACTGTCTTCAGCATCTCAACCAATCACAAACATGCCTACATTCAACCATAAAATGGGGACAAGGCAGAGAGCTACAGGAGTGACTAATACGGTTACTATAGATTCTGGTAAATTTTTTTTGTTCTTATTTATTAAAGCCCCGCACTATAACTTCTGTAGTTTTGCCCCCCGCTGTCTTGTGCATGGTCCCCCCCCCCCCCCTTATTGCTTTATTGCTTCCTTGGAGCTGGTATTCTTTTTATTTTTGGGGGCAAAATGAGCAAATCTGTAGAAATGCCACCAAGTGTTATAGAGCCAAAAGTAAAAGATTAGCAGCTGTGATCTCCTGCATGGTTTTGTTAATGACTTGTTGGCACTGTATCAAACTGCTTGTACTACTACAAAAATACCATGGAAATGGCAGCATAACATTTGTTGCAAATTTACATTTCTCTTTTTTTCCTATGCTACAGTTTTCTTACACCTGCATTATATAGTAGCAATATTAATATATTCATGTTGAATATCCCTTATCCTGACATAAGTTATCCAAAAAAATGTTTTTTTTTTGTTTTTGCAACAAGTTGTACATTGCGCACACACCTGTCAGAATACAAGCGCACAACAGTTTATTCAGTGTCCAGCCCCCTTAATCTGTGATATAGCCTTTCCATGCATGCTCAGATTCCCCCCACACCCACGAAGGGTAATACAATGTCACGTGTGCAGGCCTGACACGCCACGGGCAGGTTCCCAACAATACCTCACATCACAGCAAACATGATTTTATTTGCAGTATTTTTATTGATTCTACTCTATTTCAATAGTGCTGAGGCTTTAATATATTTTATTGGTAATGGATACTCAACCTGGATAGGTTATCCATGCATGAATTCATTTGTGATGCATTTAAAACAGTGTATTACTTTTGTGTCCCTGATAAGTGGTTTACTGTTAATATGTGGGGGATGTGTAGTAACTAATATAAGCTTGCCTTTACCAATTTGTTTACTCGAATAATCTGCTGGATTTTAAGCCTATCCCCAATAAAAAGTAACCACAACCTACTTGCAGCCAGACAGTACTCTTAATTGTGCTGTTGGAATTCATGCTGTTGTGGCATTCTATAGTTTGGTTATTTTAGGTTGGAAATGTTTAAGGAAAGTAAATGTTTTATCAAGTCTGCGTGTTCTTACATGTGGCAGAGTTGCCTATCATTGGAACTTTCAATGGTAAAGGCATTTTGGGTAAACTCTATCACTTGGCAGCTCCAGTACCCAAAAGATGTAAATATTAATATTGTAATGTGCATCCCAGATCTGAAATGGTGAAAGGTGTTAGGAACCAGAAAAAGGGGTTTGGGGAGCTATGACTCCTTGCCTGGTGGGGTTTGTAAAGTTCTGCTCTAGGGAGGCACTAGGTAACTTGGGCTTAATGTGCTGCTAGGGAATGGCAAACTTTCAGCGCTGGGCCTTGTTGAATGTCTTTAACCCCTTTGGTGGTAGGATGTGCCTGGCATTTCCTGCCGTTATGATTGCGTACTAAAAATGGTTGAGTGCCTCAGGACCGAGTCACTCCAGCTGTGTCTGCAGAGTCCCATTTCCTCCAAACCAATGACCTCAGATGCGGTTGGGTTATTTTGTTTTTGGTTTTTGTTTTTGGTTTTTTATCTGTCAGTCAATGCCTGTCTCTGACCATTTTAGTCCATCCACACAGGTAGGGAGTAGGGAAAGACTAATTACAGTTTAAATTTAAAATTAAAAAAACAATAGTTTTTATAAGCAATTTATATGATTTGATCAAAATAATGCTATCTAAAAAACCATATATAATTTGTGTGGGTCCAGTAAATGAGTGTAACAATTACAGCAAAATACAAACACCGACAAGGTAAGACTTGGCCAAAAAGTCTAGTCATCCAAACAGTAAACATGTAGTATTTCAATCCTTACATGATGCTTAACACTTTCATGGCTTATGTCCTAATCTTGTGAAAATATTTAAAGTCTTGCTACAATGTGATGTAGTTTGTACAATGCTCATATTTGCATAGGTATCTAAGATAGTGGCTGCTAAATGCTTCCTGTCCAGACATCTCTTTAGAAAGGGTTTGGGACCTAAGGAGCTTTTGGAACATCTGGGATTCCCATAGTTTTCAGTGTCCGTCACTGGCTTAATAAGGTGCCAAAATTTACACCATATCTGAAACTGGCTTCTGTATAGCGTTTATTCGATCGATGGGAAATATGATTTGCAAGAGAAAATACTTTTCAGAAAAAGGGACCCAGTTTTTAGCCAAGTTAAAGAGCTAAAATGCCTGGGGTAGAAGTGTCACTGTCCTGATCAGTAAATCCAAACTAGACTTGTCATTAACCATCTTTGTGCATGGCAAGGCATGTTTCTAGTAGATATAAATGTTTAAAAAAAAAAAAAAAAACCCCACCAGCATAGAAATATATGAGATGTTATGCCTGTTATGTTATGCCTTCAGCCACATGAAAATGGCAATTTGGAGTTGCACTCCGTGGCAGCAAAGAGCCAGTCACATGGCAGACCATCGCTGGTGCATGTAAACATCATTCCAGACCTCACACCAATCACTACCTACCCATCAAGGCGCCAATTATATAACATGGAAGTAAGGTTTTTAGAACAGTGCATATTGATATGTATTGACCCCTTAGTGACTGGACTACTAGAAAAGAAAATTCTGTTCTGGACAATGGCTGTTTACACTTCTGCAGTGTTTGTGTTTGCTGTAATTTTCCTCTCATTTTCTGTACCTACACAAATTATATATTGTCATAGCACTATATATGGCCATTATTTTGCCCATATATAGTTTATTATAAAAAATAAAATCTGATGATCTGAAAAAACCTTTTACGTAAAAATATTTTACACATCTACAAAAACATATTAAAAACCTACATAGATTTTAGAGTTTATAAATGGCCCATGTTTACATGTTATAGGGCAATACTGAAAGCAGCTTATTGGTATTTTCTGAACCACTTTCTCCTACAGTGACCTTTTTAACCCCACCCTAAACACTAAATCTAAACCTATCACTACACTAAATGGCACTCGAAGCTTGATCTTTCAACTGTAATGCTGCTGACTGCCTCTAGAGACACTCCAGCAAACCTCCCAACCCAATGGTTGTGATCATTGATAATGCTGCCTAAAACAGAACAGCGCCATATTGGAAAGGCATGCTGCAGCTCAGTGTGCCGCTTTTGATCGCACAGAGTAGTAATCACATAGTGATAAGGTAGTTGCTGGACGCCTCTACTGTTGATCGCTTCCTAAGCTCATTGAACATGCTGGGCACATGAGGAGTTGTCATTAACGGCATGTTTTGGCGTTGCGTGCCTGGCACGTCCGTTATCGCAAAGGGGGTTAGATTTACTTTAAATGCTGCCCTGCTGATTTACAAGCAGTAAATCCTTCCTGTGAATGCTAACTTTTGGGATCATGCCTATAATATACTTTATTGACTTGTATTGATCATGTACTGAAAGAATGAGTTGGTCCAATATTACTGACCGTGCGCATTATGGGCTGGTCATCTATTGCTACTTAGGGAGCTGTAAACTGATAGAAATATATTTTTATTTCGTGTGATAATGTTTTGGGGTTTTTATTTTTAAGATCACCACAGCAGTGTCTAAAAGACTAATATTTTGAATACCAGCAAACACTGTATGACTGGGCTTGACAAATCTAATTTGATTTTAGGAGCCAGACAATCCCGCAAGCATAGACTCAATTCATAAACACACACGCCTACTTCACACACACACACACACATATAAATATGTGTGTGTGTGTGTGTGTGTGTGTGAAGTAGGCGTGTGTGTTTATATATACAAACCCCTCACACACACCTACTTTACATATACCCATATATATACAAACCCCTCACACACACCTACTTTACATACACACAAACACACCCAACTCCAGTCTTTTCTTGGTGTGTCCCTCCCCTCCCTGCTGCTTTACCTCATTGCAGGGGAGGGGGACATTCGTGCTGCAGCATGCCTTTATTCATCGGCCTGCTGAGTGCCAGGATGTCACGTGAAGACACCCGGCACTCACGCTCTGAAATAATATTTAAAAAAATCGGATGGCAAGGGGACGGGGAGGGTAACTTCACCCAGGCGCCAGGTCTCATCTCCTTGTCGCCCTGGCGCCTGGGGTTTGTCGAGCCCTGCTGTATGAAATGTTTTTATATTTTTTTTTTGCTGGTATTAACATCAAAAGAACATATTTATATCTGAAATTTAGACTTCTAAATAAAATGCTTTTCATTTATGGGGCTTTTCTCATGTAGGTGATACTTGGTGCTAGTTTCAGGTAACTGGTCCACTTCATCAGATCGAGAAGTTATCCATGAGATTTACAATAACATGGCAGTGTATACCCCTTTGCACGTTTCCCTAGCTTGAGTGCAGGTATTTGACAAGCTGCCATTTTGTTTCCGCACATACTCTTAAGACTTGGTTCATGGAATTTCATTCAAATCATTTTTTTTTTTCTTTTTTTCATTAGAATCCAATGCAAATATTCTATTTCACAACGTTAAACGAACATTTTAGTATGTGCTTTAATTATAACTTCGATGATTTTATTTAGATATTGCTTGAAGAAGAGTCAAATCTCATTACTGCAATTCTCCTCAACAATTGGAATCTGTGTCTAATCGGTGTCAGGTCTACAAGTTCTCATCCAGTATTCCCTGCCCTCACATGCCCTGTTCTTATTGTTAATATCATATTAAATTAATTTTTTCCTTTGCTGGAGAACTATAGTTTTACATAGAATGTAAATGCAGTGTTGTCTGTGACCAGCACATAGGAAGCAGGCACCCTCCCTGTGAATCAGTTTTCATGCTGTCTTCTGAGATAGCATTGTCAGTCGCTGATATTGTGGCATCAGATTCGCTGTTTCAAGATCCTAGAATGCGGAGGGGAGTGATTCCTGCCAGATTTGTGCGCTGTACTAAAGGGAGGGCTTGGAGAGATGAGCAGAGCTGTTGCTATAACAGCAATAACTATTACACTGCAAATGCAATTTTAACAAAATGGGAAGCTCTGAGGCTAGGACAGATCGACTTCTTTTTCTTTAAATAATGCTAAAGACAGTAGGTGTAACTGCCCCGTTTAAATCTCTGCATTCTCAATACCCCCCCCCCCCCCCCCCAGTATATTGTAACAATGATTCTGCGAAGTCTGAAAAGTGGTACTATACGTTAACCACTTAACTGCTTATGATACTCTACTTGGTTTTTACACGTCCTGCAATGTTTGAAGCTTCCCTTACTCACATGTTTCATTTTAAATCTTTCTCAAAAGGATCTCTCTGATATAGATGCCTTATCTGTGAAAGACGAGGAGGATGCTCCATTTAAATTTTCTGTTGGAGACATGGTATGGTCCAAAGTTTCTGGGTATCCGTGGTGGCCGTGTATGGTAACATCAGACCCTGTCCTGCATAGCCATACGAAGATCAAGGGTATGCTTTTTTTTTTTTATTTATTTTTATAAATATATACATATTTCTTTTAGTATGTGCTTTTATGTTGGAGCTTTTATACATGTATAGTCAGGTATTTTTTTTTTTTTTTTTTTTTTCTCACAAATGAAACTTTTTTTTTAATCTAAGGGGCACTACCAGAATGCTCAGCTTTGCATCCCCAGATGTCATTCTTACTCTAAATGCCGAGCAATTTAGTATTGCACATGCAACCTAAACACACAGACAGCCTTCTAATTCTCTGCAGGCAGCACGAAATCTGTGTGTATTCCTATACTTTAAAGTGCTTATATCCATTTCTCAGAATATATATGAAATATGCAGATTAAATTGGTAGTTGATAACATATTTGGGGAAGCATGATAACCTTGAGGTTTTACATTAAACTGACTTAAAATTCCATGGCTGGTAAATTTTAGTTATTTTGGTCTGTTTTCTTTTCATGTTTAAATTTTGGTAACTATCAACTTGTGTATCTACATAGTCCTGCTACCTTTTTTTAAACTGATTTTACTTGTCTTTCCACTTGGACAGCCTAAGGACCATTTTACTGTTACTGGTCCATGATAATTTTCTGATATATTCTGGTATTTAACAATTGGTTTTCTCACAATATCTAGTGGTGCAGATAATCTAGGCCACATAACCTTACTCTTGGGAATAATATTGTATACCTGGGTTTGCTTTCTTTAAATTGTATTTTAGGACAGAGAAAGAGTGTGCGTCAGTACCATGTGCAATTTTTTGGCAATGCCCCTGAAAGAGCGTGGATTTTTGAGAAGAGCATGATGACCTTTAAAGGAGAACATGAATATGACAGTTTGTGCCAGGAGAGTGCTAAGCAAGCTCCGAATAAAGCTGAAAAGACCAAGGTGCGGATCATTTTATTGCCATGTTTATAATATGTTTCATGCATGTCCTTCCTATTATTCAATTGGGGATAATCTCAATGTATTGGGATAAAGAAGGTAGGGTGGGTGGAGTCCTCATTTTGTGGGTTATTTACCAAAGTGAATACAAATTGGAGTTTGAAACCTTGGGCCAAAGGAACTGCTTTTGAAAAATAGCAAATCATTTTTCCAACTCCACTTTGGCCTTCTATTTGAAATTTCCTGAAATTCACTTTCTCAAACACATCCCACCGTGAATAACCCCCATTGTATGTTTGTGGTTGGAGAGCAGTATGTATAATTTTTCTATTTTTGGTTGTGTTACTGGAGGGATTACAATGTTTTTCTGCTAAGGGAAAGGTTGTACTGTAAAAAATAAATAAATATATATATATATATATATATATATATATATATATATATATATATATATATATATATCTATCCCACAGCTCCAAAATAAAGCTAATTACACTCCATGGGGGTTTTGTCAATTATGATAAAGTTCTAAAAGTGGAGCAATCCCCAATAAACCTGCTGTTTAGAACACTTATTTTAGTAACCCCCAAAATTTTCTTCCTAACTTGATATTTTTGTTAAGTCTTGGGAAGTAGAACGTGAGAGACATTCCTACATATGTAAGGATGTTAGTTTGGTATGACCACCTTTGTTTCTGTATTACATCCGTGTGTGGGAACGGACCCTCTGCCGAACGGCTGATATTGCGTTCAGCAACCCAGAAGTTTGGTACTTTTACCATAGTTGGTGTGGCTCCTTTATACATGACCTTTCATAGTTTAAAAAAAACAATGTGCACTGCTTTGTTATTGGATGTGTTTAACCACTTTGCGACAATGGACGTGTCAGGCACTTCCTGCCGAGAACTCCGTTCCAGACAGTGGACATGCCTGGTACGTCCTGCGGTGAAATCAAGCGGTTTTCGCGATGTCGAGGCAATAGCCAGCACTGAAATGTCCAATCTGGGGCACCCACCATCGCCCCACGGAGCGATCGTGGGAGCCATATTGACAGAGCAGCATGCTCAGTCAATATGGCTATGCCCTCTGGTGGTCTGAGCTTCAGAAGTGAAAGTAAATTCACTTCCATTGCTCTGAATATACTACTTGACTGCCCCTAGAGGTAGCTAAGTAGCATAGCAAATGTAAAAAAAAAAAAGAAAAAAATATTTAATTGGCTAAAAACTAGTTATATAGTTCGCCTATAGGGTTAAAATTAAATAACTTAGCATAAGGGATAGGGTTAAAATATATTCAGGGATAGCATAAGGGTTAGAGTTGGGGTTACATTTAGTGTTGGGGGTTACATTTTGGGTTTGGGTCAAAAGGTCAGTATAGGAAAAAAACTATTTTTGGTTTTTGCCACATAACTCGCAAAAAATATGGAAACATGCATATTTCTGAACTCGGGACAACATTTAGAAACTTTTTAGACGGGATCTTTTTTAATGATTGTATTTGTGTAAATTATATTTTAGGTCAAAGTTAAAAAAAAGTGATTTTTTTAATTTTTCATCATATTTTATGATTTTTTGTTGTTGTAGTAAATTATAAGATATGATCATAATGGTACCTAATAGAAGCCCTTCTTATGACGATCAACACATAATTTGTGTGGGTACAGTATGTGTGAGAGAAGAAAATTGCAGCTAAACACAAACACCCCAGAAATGTCAAAACAGCCATTGTCACGAAGGGAAAGTCAAGGTGAAAATGTCTTGTCACTAAGGGGTTGAACAGGTAGTTTCTTACTGAAACTGAGCTATAAGTCTATACTCTAGCTTGATCTTTTTAACAATTACGGTCAATAAAAATAAAGATTTTTGTCCCAGTTCACGAGGGTATTTCTGGATATGTGGCTCACTTCTGGATAATTGACCCTGCTATGGATGACAGATTATGGAACAGTATTATCTTACAGCAGTTAGTAACTTATGAGTTAGAAAAGAAGTAATATAAGTGATATGGACTCTTTTTAGAGAATGGTGTAAATAGAAATTGTATTTTTTCATTTGACATTTTTTCTATTTCTTTCCTACCAGCTTTTGAAACCAATGTCTGGTAAAATCCGAGCTCAGTGGGATATAGGTATGCAGCAGGCTAAAGAAGCACTAGTGATGACATCTGAAGAGAGGAAGGAAAAATTTACTTTCGTTTACGTTAAAGACCGTCCTCATCTTAATCCTAAGGTAGCTTTGGAAGCAGGCATCCCCTTGGAGCTGAACGAAGACTCAAATAAGTCTAACGGTGAAGGGTCTGGGAGCCCAAGCAAAGATGATAGTGTACCAATCAAGCGAAGGAGGGTGTCTAGGAATCCTGCGGCCAATAGTCAAGAGGCTGATCCTTCTGATGTGAATACTGCCGCCGATGCAAAGGTTTCCGAAAGCCCAGAGGCAAAAAGCAGCATGACCTCTCCTACAATCAAAAAGAAGTCTGGAGCACACACGCCGAGGAACAGGAAGGGGGACGCAGTGACACAGTTTCTGGTATTTTGTCAGAAGCACAAAGATGAGGTAAGCTTTCTGTCTACACTTAAAATCATTTTGTTACACCCCCTATATGAAGATCTAGAGCAGGGGAGCCAAATTAATGGCCCTTCAACTGCTGATGAACTGTATTTGCCATTATGTATTATGAGAGATGTGTAGCCCATCAGCAGCTGGATATTTTGACACCCATTTTCAACAGCGAGGTAGCATAACTATGTCCAATTTAGTGATTCAATACCAAACAAAGCCAAGACTGGGATGCACAATACAATGTGCATCTGAACTACAGTACGGTTAATGCTTTATAGTGCTGTATTTTTACTTCCTTTGTCCATGGACCTTTTTATGAGTCTATTGGTACTTCACCTGGGTATTTTTTTTTTTTTTTTTCCTCATAGATGTGAAATGGCCTTTAAGTATGCAATTGAACAGACAAAATAAGTCCTTTTTATATAGTTACTCTTCTGTTGTCATGTTAATAGATGACTAGAATCTGTTTAGGGAGAATATCAAATGTAACATCTGCATTGTACCAGTGAGTTTGCTTCCCGAGGTATGGATCATTAGATGGTTTTTATGCACTCTTTACTTTTGAAGTTTACATGCCAGTTTATCCTACAACAGGCAGCCATGATGCATCATGACTGAGACAGTAGCCGACACTCTCATTGCTGTTGCTGTGAGTTACTCATTTTAACATGCCACCCCTTTGTATGAAATGAGGGTGTCCCAACAGAGCTTAGTTAACTTGCATGCATCTCTAAAGATTATTACGTCAGACCATAGTCAAAAGATACTTCACTTATGCAAAAGTGCAACACATTGTCTGATGACCATTAGAGAAGCAGGATATTCCATTTATTTGAATGGCATTATTCTCATTGATTCTTGCAGCAAAAAATAGAAATGGGAAATAAAAGAAGGACATTTTACTTGGCTAATGTGGGCAGTCCTGGTTTCCTGCATAGTGTAAGATTTTCCTATTTTTAAGCACAATATGCATTGTAAAGTACTTTTAATGAACTTTAATATGTAATAACATTTGGAAGATGCATTTTGGGCACCAGACAGTCCGTTACAGGGAGGGAGGACCTTCTAGGACCACTATGTTGCGGGATGAAATGTTCTAGAACCCTGTAGTCGACTGACTGTAAAGTGACTATACGTGTGTGTGTGTGTGTGTTTATGTCAATATTGTTAATCGTACAAATTATTTTTTTATATACATAACGGAATGACCTCTCCTGCTATAAGTAATTTGTTTTTATTAAATGTTGAGCAGCCATTTATTTGTCATTTGCAGTCCATTTATTAAATGAGTGACTTGTTTTCCCAGGTGATACAGGAGCACCCAGATGTCTCGGCTGAAGAGATTGAAGAATTGCTTGAATCGCAGTGGAATATGCTCAGTGATAAACAAAAAGCACGCTATAACACAAAGTTTGCAATTGTCACCTCTCCCAAACCTGAAGACTCTGGTAAACATGAAACATCACTCTACTCTAAGGGATTTTAATCTCTTGCTATTTTAAAATAATCAGCTGAGTTTCTACTAATCCTCTTTTAAATAGTTAGCCCATATTTGCTACTTTATTGTACTTGTCCAGCCTGTGATAGCTGTGGTCACAGTTCCTCTCTTCAAATGGCACAGGCGCAAAATAGATTTTTATTAACAAGAAAAGCCATCCTTCTCAAAAAGCACTGTTTTCTGTACAAGTTTTACCTCACATAAAATAAGTAATTATGGACTATAGACGTGTCGGCGTAAGAGTGGACGCGTTCTTGAAACTGCATGTTCAACATAATATGCAGTTTTTATTTGCACATTTTAATTGCATAGATTGTTTTTAACTTGTTCGATTTTCGTTGTGATCGCTTTCTAGACTGGAATGAGGGGGTGCCATTTTTTTTTTTAAATTGTTTTTAAGAAAGCATGGGTGACAAACTGCAGCTTTACAGTTTTTGTGGACTAAAAGTACCATAATTCCACCCTGAAATGCTGACCAGATAGTCAGGATTTGCGCTTTATCAGTTGTGAGCGCTCCGTAGCTTTCCATGATATCGCCCCTTCAATTCCTGTACTCTTAGAAGCATTAAAACCCCCTCTGTATCGGTTGAGCTGCAGTTTGCACTCCTGTGGTGGAGTTGCAGTATAGCTTTAAGACACCAGCTGGCAAATGTAGTGTATCTCAGCCATCTTCCTAACCTGTGCTTTGTGTAAAATGGTCCAGTGCACATGGAGTGATGGCTTTTAAATATGACATTCTGAAATATATTACAATGACTAGGGGAGCTTGCATAATTGGACATGGCCACTTAGTTTATATTCCGGTACTTTATTTATAATAATGGCCAAAGGCAATATAAAACCAAACCCTGCTAAACTGCCTTTTACCCATCATATAAATATTTTTAATGCACTGACCAATAACCTATCCCGTTCTGGATTGATTGTTGTGTCCCTGCAGTTACTAGTGTTCATGGCAAATATGACCATTTTTCTAGAGCCGGCTTCTTTTTTGAAACCTTTAAGGCCATAAAAACATGGGCAACTGTTGAAGAAACGCCAGTAATGCACCACATTTTGGTTCTCCAAGTTACTTGGACATAAGCTGACTTCCTGTAGAAAGCTACATGCCGCCTATGAGCTGCTTGTACAGTGCAGCTATCCCGACTGGAGTACACATTTATATTTTGTCTGCTTATAGCCATCTTCAGCTACACCCTGGCAGCGATTCCTATGAATAAAAGGATGTAAATGACAGAAAATGTAACATGAATGCTGCTCATAGCTCTGTCCCTCCATTGGAACAGTGACATATGTTTCCTTATGTATCTGAAAATTGTCATGGAATAATTTGGATACCAGTTAAAATGAAAATCAAACACACCCCAAAAAAAACCCCACTTCTGTATCTCTCAAGGTACATCGCCGAAGAACATCCGAGAAGCCAAGAGGAACGTGTTCAGAGAGTCACCAAAGAGGATCTCAAGATCAAGAAGTAAATGAAATCCGTGTTGTCCACATGTTTCATATTATTGGTCTAGAGTAACTTCGTGAAAATGGAAAACACTTTTGAGATGTTGACAATGATCATGGATTCTTTCATATTTCACTATCTTTATAGGTGTAGTGGTGATGATTTTTGTCCTTTTTTTTTTTATCTTGGGAAAAAAACCTCACTGCATGTAATGTTAAACAAGCAAAAAGAAATACTACTGTGTTACGTTACACGTGCTATGTTGTGCAGCCTTTACATCCGTTTCCCTTCCAGTTAAATATACAGATGTACTCCATTTCTTGTTAATCTAGATGTACACCCATGACTTAGTCTGGGAGCCTGGCACCCCCCCCCCCCCCCCCCCCCCCCAACACAAACCTGATTTTAAATGAACTCTACTAAATATAAAGTTTTAGTTTCTCATTGAGCGGTCTCAGTTTGTAAGCCAGAAAGCTTTGTAAATACTTGGATTGTGATTTTTCCCTGTTTTAATCATGCAAAAAATCACACTTGTTGTAATCCCCCGGAAACAACGGCACAGTGATTGTCATAACCTTCGATGGTATGTGTATGGGCACATCTCTGCCAAGATTGCATCACTTCATCATAATAAACAGATCATTGCATCCATTTGTACCAGGTGTAAATAAGTGTGCATAGATATGAGTCTGTGTATATTGCTGGCTTGGTGGGAAAGTTCCAGTTATAGGCACTTGGTCAGTTTTACATAAACAAAAGTTGCAGACACAACAGCAACTATATAAAACCTGCGTGCTTCTTGCACATACTCGTGGTCTGGCCATTGATGTAGAAAATCTGCAATGCTTTAAAGGGACCCTTCACCCAAATGTTTGTACGAAGAATGTAGACAATTAAAAAAAAAAAAAATGTACATTGTGTACATTAAAGGTGTCTCCCGTTTATGGCATCACTTGGTGACTCGTCATGCAAATAAACTACTTCCAGTGGTAAATGTGCAACTTGCATACTGGAGTAAAATTTTAGAGCATAAACAGGAGATCCACAGACAGATGTAGAACTTTTTTTTCCCCTTAATCTGCATTTTTTTTTTACAGTTATTCTAGCACAATATATGGAGCTTTTTTTTATTCTCTATTTACAGTGTAAACTTTTAGGAGATAAAGTCCCTTTTACCTACTCTGTGAGGGGAGAGCAATGCATGACTCCAGTATTGAATAGAAATCTGTTGCACCCCTTGTACCACTAAGAATTAATGTAATAAGCTGCCTAAACAGTGACTGGTAAATAAATAAGAAATAAAATGGCTTTGGACTGGATTGAATTCAGTAGACATCAGATGGGGGTGCGATCGCTGAATTTGAATACCAAACTTCCTCCTCACACCTCTACTCTCGTTTCTCTGCATTCTCAACCTTTTAGGAACATTATTTCTTATATTACACAGTTGGTATTTTCTTCTGGGTATCTCTTTTCATAATCTAGTTATGTATTTGGGTACTGCTTGTTTATTAATTTTAGTTTAAACTGGGAAGACCGTTTTAGTAATAAACACACATCACTGGTAGCATGACATTCTTAGTCTCTGTATCCAGTCCCATTTTATATTCTGTGGGTACTTTTGGCCTCTTGTTCGACTAGAGACTCTTCTAATAGACACTGCAGTGTACATTTCCCATATGGTCCCCAGTTAAATGAGAACGGTTCACATTAAACTTATCCATGTTCAAGATGAGGGTCTCTAATAATGTTTAACATGGTTACAGAAAGCCTGGTTTTCAGATAGTTGGTGATAAATGAAATGTCTGAACACATTTAATGCCAAATAAAGGGAAAAGAAACTATTACTCCCGGGTTTTTCATAAAAGTTTCACACCCTCCCCCTAAAGGTAATTTGCATGGAAATAAACGAAACCACATAAAGATGGCGCACAAGCGAACGGAAGACGAAGTCAAAGAAGTGCCTAGAAGGAGACTTCGGATGCAAAATCAAAAGGTAAACCACTTCTTCAATTTACAGCACATTCCTTTCCTGTACCATTCACCTCTTTTACTAACTGGTTCACTAAGCTCCATCCTTCCTGCCAGTCCCAACTGGGTAACTAGAACCTCTGCACTTCCAAATCCCAATGTGGGTAGGTCAGTGTCTCTGCTTTTGGCATATTCCAGAAATAAAAGCTGACATTCATTCATACAGAAGCATCATCGTGTTAACCTATCAAATAGTTGGATGTCAAAATATTTTTAAATTGCCTCCAGTCACAAGACATAATTCTTCATTCTATGATCTTACAGATTTACTGCATAACAAAAGTCTTTGCTTCTCAACCTCCCCTCTCCGCTAGTGACAAAATACTTGTTTCTTTGATTACGGTTTTTTTTTTTGGTGACTTAATGTTCATCCTCATGTATAGTCTACACATCACTAGCATATATATCATTTTAAAACCATTGTATTGGCAAATCTACCTTATGTACTACCTACAAACTCTCCTGAACTGAAAATCAGATTTTATGTGTAGTTTGGTTTAAGAAAATGTCAATTGGACTATCCCTGACCATCTAGCACAAAGGTTAAAGGGAAGGAGCCCTCTGTGTTCAGATTTCAAAATGTGATTATTAAGTAGAAATGTACACAGGTTTATCAAAGCATGCAAAATGTAACAATTGCTTAAACTACTACTAAACTACTGGTGTGACAACCATGTTTTTAGTAATGCCTTTTGGTTGTGGTGTCAGTCTCTGGGCCACCAACTTTTAGACTAAATTTCCCATAAGCCTCTAAAACACGGGAATATGGGAGATGTAATCCCTTAACAGCTGGAGGAGCCGCAGTTTGAAACCCTGCTATAGTCACACATGGAGGGGATTGCTATAAACTGGTAGGTAGTGGTCCGTTACTTTGCTTGGTCAACTATGTTCCTTGTGTGGCATCCTTAACAGGTTGCTTGTATGCCAATTGGATTGTGCACACTTTACCAGAAGGTCTAATAAAAGCTTTGTCACAGGGGCAGATGTATTAGTCTAAATGTGACTTCAGTGAAAAAATGTAGGTAAATAGTCATAACTTATTAAACAAGTATAATAAACCTCCCAATTCAATGTAAGGGCTGTAGATTACAACCATTATATTGTATATTTACAGTTCAGAAGATCTAGAGAATTGTTTTTTCCCATGAACCAAGTTATTTTAAAAGCAGAATGTGGCTTAAATATTGTTCTAGCTTTTGACTGATCTTCAAACTGACAAAATATTTATATATAGAATAGTTTCTAGATTGTCTTATTCCCAGTTTTAGTTAGTGTAGATGCCCGTTTCAACCGAGCTCCTAATGAAGTTACAACTTGTTCCCAAACACTGCAATTATCTAACCAACGACTAACATCCTATCACTTCCTGCTTCCAACAAGGCATGCGTAGCTCTCCCAGACTTCCCAAATAATCAGACTTTCCACTAGAGGGCATTCAAGCATTTTATTTATAAATTCACCGGCTGCTTTTAACTCGTCGCATGCCTAAGATGTAGGAAGTTTCTCAAGTTGATTTTTCTGTTCCATTGACCAGTTTTAAATATGGGGCACTTTTATTCTATATCAGATGTATTTGATAGGCCTCAGGGAGTTTGGTTCCAGACCGATATTACTACACCCTTCCAAAATTGCCTGCTTTTGTAAGTAATACCCAATATTTGAGAGTTGTTTTTTTTTTTTTTGTTTTATATTTGATTCTTTTCTCTATAGCAAAGGGAAGACAGCAAGGAAAAATGTCCAAAAACCAGAGACTCTGCACCAATAAAGCACCAAACAGGTAATGTGAAATTGCGCACAACCGGTTGTCACTTCGTAGCTTAGTAATGCGTCTAACCTGGCTGTATTTTGAAAGAAGATTGCATGTTATTTGACATTTTAATCTACCAAATCTATAGGGATTCATCTTCTCTAGATTATTTCTTTCTGTGAAATAAGCCTGTTGAGTTCCTTTTCCTGCAATTACAGGAGAAATCTCTGCATCAGAAGTCAGATTAGTTATGGGTGAGTCACTGATTGGGTGTCTACATCAGTAAAACCTGTGCTATGCTGAGAACAAACTAGAAGCCAGGAAGTTAAGACTTTAAAGACTGGTCTAGAATTCTAAACTATAAACTGGGTGCAAGCTGGATAAAAGGGCTGATAAAGATATTTCTGATAAACCGTGATGTCTTGTAGATTCTGATATCACATGTTTGTGCAGTCATTATGCACGGTTGGATTACTGCACCATCAGTAAGAAAAGATGGAAGTGTTTAAGTACGTATCCTTTAAATTGCCCTCATAGTGTGGTTCACACATACAGGGAGGGTAACTGCTGTACTGAAATAGTTAGTGGAAATGTTGGGTTTGTTTTTTTCCCCCCAGCAATACACAGCCTGTCTGATGCCTGCAAACCACTGAAGAAGCGGAAACGGAATTCAGAACTTGGCACAGTCACGCATGCCGTTACCAAGATTTCTCCGGTTTCTTTACAGGAGCATGAGGTAGAAGCTTTTTTATTATCTTCACTGCTGACGAGCCATTGGCTCCTGGTGACGGTAGCATAATCTCTGTAACCGTCTAGTCTTTAATCTTCTGCTCTTAACATAAGCCGGTATTAGGATTCATTAAGCGGCTGTGCAGAGAATTGCGGTAATTGTCATAATATAGACACTTTGTAACACTAATTATCTGAACTGAAAAGAGCTAGATCTTAATCCATGCAGAAAACCCTTCATTGCAGGTGTCTGATAGCCAGGGGGATGAGAGGTCGGAGTCAACATCCGAAAGTGCTGATGAATGTCACACAGACGTATCCATACTGTGTAAAAAGTCTGAAAAAGGAGCACCAAGGAAAGAGCTGGTCTGTCAGGTAACTGCTTTAATATCCATTTACCTGTTCTATGCAATTATCACACATCCTATCGCCTCATGTATAAATTTGTATCACTGCATTACTATAACAGTTTTTTATTTAATTCAATTCGTTATGAAGTTTAGAAAATCAGTCATGGAAATCCGTTCTGTGCATTATGTTTTAAAACTATAATAAAAAGAAAAAATTTCTTACACAAAGAAATCCTTGTTTTACAGCAAGTCATTAAAGTTATAAATTGTGTGGGGGGGGGGGGGCTGTACATAATAGATACACGTATGAGTTTTTTTTTAAATTTTATTTTGCGATTAAATCTAATCTGCGACAGTGGGGCTATGCGGTAAACATGAACTGCAAACATCAGGCATTAATAGCAGAGCTGGACTGATGAGCAAGTTGGAGAATATTTCCAACTTTGATTTTTTTTAATTTTTAAGTTCCCTTGTTTCCGTTGTATTGAAACATGCCCTAATGTATTCTGTGTTTTAGTGGTTTGTTTTCTGGCCTGTTTATGATCAGTGGTTGATGGGCTTTACGCAGAGTAGTACAGAAAGTTTCTAATTTATATTTGTGCTTTCTAGGTGTGCGAGAAACCTGGGAGTCTCTTGCTGTGCGAAGGACTGTGTTCCTCCGCCTTCCATTTAACCTGCCTAGGTCTTTCATCCAGGCCAGGGAAAAGCTATCGGTGCAAGGAATGCATATCAGGTGGGTTTCAAGGCGTTATTTCACTTTCTTAGTATAGTCCCTTCTAGGGGAAACGAAGGCACCAATAATGTTATTATGACCTCTTGTTTTTTTTTTTCTTTTTCTTTTTTTTAAATGTCCTAGCAGAGTCTAGGAAAAGAAAAAAAAAATGCCGTTGGGGCCCAGGTTTAATTTGCCTCCAAAACATTGTTTATACATAGTGTTAGAAACGTTACAAGAAAAGACTTAAGAGAAATGTGTGGGTTTTTTTTTTAAATATATATGACGTCACCCTGATGCAAGTAATCTATTTTCACTGGGAAACATGTAATTTACCCATCAAGCCTGAAGATGGTTACAACAGATACAACAGATCCATGTTAACCTATTTTTCTCTTGGCATAAGTCATATCGCCCAGCTGAAAAATTTATTTGACCATAGAAAAAAAAAAATGCACCTTACAGAGCATACCAATAAAATGAGCACTCAATAGATAAGCGTCCTTGGGCAATAACTTTGTACATAGATGGTATATAAACTACCAATATTGGTGACGGCAGTAGAGCATCTTTACAGTCCTTTTTGTCCCTTAGATTGGAACTTTAAGAAACTTATACCTGCCCAGCATAGTGTGGTTCTTTCATACACAGAGGGAAATATTTATTCTTCTCCAGATTGCGTGTCTGATGCATATTTTCCAGCTGACCGCCCCTGGTGCCTGCAAAAATGGCCATTCACAGCATGTCAGCCAATGATAAGAATCCCATAAAGGTTAATGCGGATGCCCAAAGCACATGTGCGTGCTGCAGGATCATGGGGGCCGTGCATACACAGTTTTTATGAGATCACTGCACAACGGTACAGCATGCACTTAATGTTGTATATTTCTTTTTGCAACATGACGTGCATATTCCAGCATAGTGCATGTTGCAGCATATACCACCATTTGCAGGGGGGGTTGTGCGCCTAAAGTGTTGTGACTTCATATCTCTCGGGCATGCTTTCCAGTTTAATCTTGACAACTTTAATTATAATTAGTGAAATTTTGCTTTTTTTTTTTTTTAGGTGTCCACACCTGTTTTGTGTGTAAAAACAATGGCCCGGATGTGAAGCGCTGCATTGCATCACACTGCGGGAAGTTTTATCATGAGTCCTGCTTACGAAAGTACCCGTTCGTGGTGATTGATAACAAAGGCTTTCGCTGTCCTCTCCACCGTTGTGCTAGCTGTTCTGTGTCAAATCCTTCTAACCCTAGAACATCAAAAGGTAAATATGTGCTGCACATCTAGCATACGTCTGATATTCCCTGCATACAACCCGGAAATATGTTTGTTTGAGGCTGCTAAAAAACAAGATAAAATTCATGCTCCAATAAAGGCACATTTAATGTCTGGTCAAGAGTCAGATGCCCTTTGTCAATGTTTTATAAGCAATGAAATTGAGAGAATGGATTGAGTAAAGGTTTGTTAAATTCTGTCTTCATGAGACGTTCCACATCCAGTGTCATTGACGGCATTCGGTGGTTCTGCAGAAGAAGCCTAAGCAGTGCTGACCCAGTATCTCAGAGGACCCAGACTGTATCTTTGTATTACCATTCGTCTCAACAGAGTAGTTTAAACAATGTTTTGTTTTGTTGTTTTCTACAGGAAAGCTAATCCGCTGTGTCCGCTGCCCAGTTGCCTATCACGGTGGTGATGCGTGTATCACTGCAGGATGCACGATGCTAACGCCTTCCAGTATCGTTTGTACTGCACATTTTGCTGCGAAGAAGGGAAACACCCACCACGCCCATGTCAACGTGAGCTGGTGTTTTATATGTTCAAACGGTTAGTCTTTCTGGCTTCGTTCTTTGTTATGAAGTTGTTTTCATGCAAAGGTCTCCACCTCCCCATGTTTCATGCAAGTGTGATAGAATCCTAATGTTACACAGACCGATACAGCGGATGAGTTTGGTCATATGGAGGAGAATTCTGGTCTTATTTTCCCCAAATGTTTTAATATATATAGTATTGGAGGTACTTGTTCCATATTTTGTTTTGGAGCAGCACAACTAAGGATGGTTATCTCTAAAGGCCTAATTATGTCATAGTACCTGTAACACAAAAATCTGTAAGTTTCATGATGTCTACATTGTATGAATATATAGATTTGTCTTAATATGCTCAATTTAATCTCTGCCCATGGTTATGGATTGATTGCACTAAACACCCCTTATACAGAACAAATAGTGACTATTCAGTGAACATGTTAAAATGGTTTCTACGGCGCCCATCAGATTACATGGTCCTGTATCACTTGACAGTTTCTTCTGAGCACATTTCATGAAGCACCCTGTGGTAGAGAGGATGCTAAACCCAGAATCCTGCTGAAACTTTAACTATGCAAACAAGACAGGGGATGTAAGCGTTCACCTGAGTCTTTACTGTGAGTGCAGAGAATAAAACAATATCCAGTCCCTATCAGTGTGGATCGTGTTTAGCAGGTGTACCTTGGGATGCTAAATCTCCACGATAAGCATCTTATTGTCTGTCTGAGTATTTTTCTCCTTTTCTGTGGGATACAGGAGGAAACTTGCTGTGCTGCGAGTCCTGTCCGGCTGCGTTTCACCCAGACTGCCTGAATATTGAAATGCCGGATGGCAGCTGGTTTTGCAATGACTGCAGAGTGGGGAAGAAGCCACGATTTCAAGACATCATTTGGGTGAAGCTGGGAAACTACAGGTCTGAATTCAAGATAAGGATTATGTGTTTGTAAATATACTGTACTGGACCCTGTATAATAGTGTAGCTATTGAAGCGGCGCCTGTATAATAGTGTAGCTATTGAAGCGGCGCCTGTATAATAGTGTAGCTACCGTAGCGGCGCCTGTATAATAGTGTAGCTACCGTAGCGGCGCCTGTATAATAGTGTAGCTACCGTAGCGGCGCCTGTATAATAGTATAGCTACCGTAGCGGCGCCTGTATAATAGTGTAGCTATTGTAGCGGCGCCTGTATAATAGTGTAGCTACCGTAGCGGTCCCTGAATATAATAGTGTAGCTACCGTAGCGGCGCCTGTTTAATAGTGTAGCTATTGAAGCGGCGCCTGTATAATAGTGTAGCTATTGAAGCGGCGCCTGTATAATAGTGTAGCTACCGTCAGTGGTGTATCTTGATTTTGTGCTGCCCTAGGCAGACAAAATCCGGGCACCCCCCTACCCAAGCTGTACACCCACGTTACACACCTAAGACATGCCCCATCATTCAGACTCACATCAAGCTCATACTCCCATCACACACACACTCCCATCACACTCAGTCACACACTCCTACTCCCATCACACTCAGTCACCCACACTGTCTCCCTTCACACACACTCTGACTCCCATCACACTCAGTCACACACACTGTCTCCCATCACACACACACTGTCTCCCATCACACACACACTGTCTCCCATCACACACACACTGTCTCCCATCACACACACACTGTCTCCCATCACACTCAGCCACACACACTGTCTCCCATCACACACACTCTGACTCCCATCACACTCAGCCACACACTGTCTCCCATCACACACACTCTGACTCCCATCACACACACTCTGACTCCCATCACACACACTCTGACTCCCATCACACACACTCTGACTCCCATCACACTCAGCCACACACAGTCTCCCATCACACACACTCTGACTCCCATCACACACACTCTGACTCCCATCACACACACTCTGACTCCCATCACACACACTCTGACTCCCATCACACACAGCCACACACAGTCTCCCATCACACACACTCTGACTCCCATCACACTCAGTCACACACACTCACACACACACTCACACTCTGACTCCCATCACACTCAGTCACACACACACACACATTCTCCCATCAGCCCTTACCTTTCCCTGGCAGGCAGGCAGGCAGCATGGTCCCTCCATGCTGCCTGTTCGGCTTCCCGGCGATTGTGCCGACAGGCCACGTGACCGGGCGCGCGTATGACGTCAGCGCGCCCGTCACGTGACTGTCGGCACTTCCGTGTCGGCACACTGCACGGGGAGCCGAACAGGCAGCACGGAGGTTTCTCTGCTCCCCGTGCAGCCTGGCAGGCAGAGCGATGGTGAGGGGGGATCTTCCGATCCCCTCTCACCTCCGTCTCTGCCTGCAAGCGCGGTCTATTTTTATTTTTTTAAAGGGCCGCGTTTTTTTTTTTTACATTTTTTTTTTTTTTTTACATTTTTTTTTTTTTTTTTACATTTTTTTTTTTTTTTTTCTCCCCCAGCACTGAAAAGAAAAAAAAATGTGAAAAAAAAAAAAAATGTAAAAAAAAAAAAAAACGCGGCCCTTTAAAAACGCTGCCGCCCCCCAAAATTTGCCGCCCTAGGCATCCGCCTAGGATGCCTCGCGGTGAATACAGCACTGGCTACCGTAGCAGTGCCTGAATATAATAGTGTAGCTATTGTAGCGGCTCCTGTATAAAAGTGTAGCTATTGTAGCAGCGCCTGTATAATATTGTAGCGGCGCCTGTATAATGGTGTAGCTACCGTTGCGGTGCCTGTATAATAGTGTAGCTAACGTTGCGGTGCCTGTATGATAGTGTAGCTACCGTAGCAGCGCCTGTATGATAGTGTAGCTACCGTAGCGGCGCCTGTATGATAGTGTAGCTACCGTAGCGGCGCCTGTATGATAGTGTAGCTACCGTAACGGTGCCTGTATGATAGTGTAGCTACAGGTCATGCACAATTTTTTCCCCCTTACATTTGCTTGCAATTTAAACTACCCATACACAACTCCTATAGAAACAATTGTAATTTGTATGGTATTAAGCATCTATAGTAATAAACACACTCATTTGTAGGATAGAGAAATTTGCTGCATATTGCAATTAAACGCGTGCTTTTTATTTCTGTTTTTATTGGTAGATGGTGGCCAGCAGAGGTGTATCATCCAAAAAATGTTCCCCCAAATATCCTAAAGATGAAGCACGAAATTGGTGAATTTCCTGTTTTCTTCTTCGGTTCCAAGGATTATTACTGGACCCACCAAGCCAGGGTGTTCCCATATATGGAGGGAGACAGGGGTAGTAGACACCATGGAGGCAGAAGCATCGGTAAAGTTTTCAAAAATGGTAAGTTTTGGTTTGTGCTAATTTAAATAAAACATGTCCTTGAGCATCATGGGAAAACATTTCTGTAATTTAGCTCTATGCCAAAATATATTGTCACTTTCTGCTTGTTTTGAACCTATGGGTATGGCTGCAACATGGTACATGCTCTCCTAGGTGCATGCTGTTTTCCACTATACCCAGATAAGATCTGTCACCTCACTGTACCTGCTGTAATAAACACTATGACCTTTATTAATAAAAAAAGAGGATTGAGAAGGGAATTTCAAACTTGGTGACTGTATCACCTAAACATTGTTATTACAGTGCATGAAGAGAATCAAAAACAATTTAAAATTATATACATTGTATGAGCGCGATTTGCATACAAATGTGTTTTCAATGTGCCTGTGGAGTCTCCTGCTTATGACATCACCTGTGACTTAATCAAACGAATTGCCTAATTTTTGTGTCTTTAACGATGACCTTTTGATCTGGAACCCGATCAACTCAACCCTAATTCTTACTGAAGCCCTAGATTTATTTTTTTGTAATATTGCCGACTGCCACTAGGAGCAGTATAGCAACTACAACAACCCCTTACTGACGGCCTCTGTCAGTAAGGGGTTAAATGGGAGAATTTGTCCAACTCTGTTAATTTGGTCTTAAGTTTGAAATCTCCTTTTCAATTTCCTGCAATAAAGTGCTATGTTTGAGGTTCTATCATAGAAACATAGAAACATAGAATGTGTCGGCAGATAAGAACCATTCGGTCCATCTAGTCTGCCCAATTTTTTTTTTGGAGTACTTTTATTAGTCCCCCGTTCCCGGTCTTATAGCTAGGACAGCCTTGTGTCTATCCCACGCATGCTTAAAATCCTTGACTGTGTTTACCTCTACCACTTCTGCTGGCAGGCTATTCCATACATCCACTACCCTCTCAGTAAAGTAATACTTCCTGATATTACTTTTAAATCGTTGCCCCTCTAATTTAAGACTATGTCCTCCAGTTGTGGTAGTTTTTCTTCTTTTAAATATACTCTCTTCCTTTATCACTAAGGGACTTGCCAGCTAGCTCCCTATTTTGTTTAATGTTAAGGTCGGGTTACTGGCTGGACATCAGATTATTAAGTAGCTAAATACTCAACACAGACAGATACATGTCAATAATATCGCGACGATGACCTTAGGCCGCCACGGTTGGTGCTGTGTTCCCTGTGGCTAATTTCTGCGCTTGTTCGGCAGCTCTTCGGGATGCAGAGGCTCGCTTCCGCGAAGTCAAACGCCAACGTGAAGCAAAAGAAACGCAAGAAAACGAAAAGAAGCCTCCGCCTTATAAGCACATAAAGGTAGGTTTCACAGACCTGCATGTATCCTGTCAGGGATGTGAATCACACGTCCTCTGTCGCTGCCTAATAAATCTAATCTATATCTTTTATTGGTTGTGTGTTTAAGGTGAATAAGCCTTATGGAAAAGTGCAAGTTTACACTGCAGACATCTCTGAAATTCCCAAGTGCAATTGTAAGCCGTCGAGTGATAAACCCTGCGGCTATGACTCTGAGTGTTTAAACCGCATGCTAATGTACGAGTGCCATCCTCAAGTATGTCCTGCTGGATCCCGCTGTCACAACCAGGGCTTCACCAAGCGTCAGTATCCGGAGACAAAGATTATCAAAACCGAAGGGAAAGGCTGGGGACTGATTGCTATACGAGATATTAAAAAGGTAGGGCACGTCATATTTTGTAACTTCTAGAAATGTTTAGAATATTTTAACCCCTTAGTGACAGAGTGTTCTGCTGCATTTGATGTACCTTGAAGGCCAGAATTCCATTATTTTTGTCATATGTTTACTGAACTGTGAATTTTTTTCTTTGTGTTCAGTCCACCCACACAAATTATAAATCATTTTTTTTAAAGAACGGATAGGGCTTTAATTTGATACTATTATTTTTATCATATGTTATAATATACTATTAAAAAATATATAAAATATGATGAAAATGTGCCATAAACACTTTTTCTAACTTTGACCTGATTTTTTTTTTTTTTTTTTTTATTTTTATTTTTTTATAAACAATTACAAATAGTAAAAAAGACCCCGTCTATGTATTTCTAATATTTGTCCTGAGTCTAGAAATACCAATGTTTCCATGTTTGCCTATGTTTTATTTCAACTAATAGGGCAATAAACAATATTAGTGTTTTTTGGTTTTCTAACCATTTTCTTCTAGAGTGCCCTTTTTACCCCTACCCTAAATCTAACCCTTGTACTCACCCAAACCCTCCTGTAACCTCAAATATAACCCTAATTATGACCCTAACCTTAGATCTAGGACGCGTAGATCAAGGGTTAGCTTTTTTTATTTATTTATTTTTCAAACTGTAATATTCTTAACTGCCTCTAGGGGCAGTCAAGCAACCGATTTTTTTTTTTTCTCTGTTCCATCACTCTCCTCTGGGCACGCTGTATTGGAGGAGCATGAAGTAAAGTTCTTTTAGGGTATTTTGCTTTCATTTATACAGAAACGACAGAGTATGGCAGAAGAATATATTCTCACCTTTTAACTCCAGGCTTGATAAATATCAAGAACCAAGAGGACCCATGGCTCCCTACTGCTTTCTCCCAAGTTTTGTTTAATTTACGTAAAACTGTATGGATGCCATTTCATTTCCCTGACTCCCAAATTTGACAAGCCCTGTGTTATCTAATTGCACTGCTTTTTGCGGTGTAAATGTATATCTGTTTCTTGTTGTTCATATGTATAGACAGTCTTCCTGCTCCCACCAACCATGCTAGAAGAATATTGATGCATTGTAAAATGAAACTGCTCAAACACAACGGTGAAATGCAATTTTCTGTTACTTGCTTCATGTTCAATGTGTACATTTAAAAAAAGTTAGAGAAGTCATTTTGATTCTCTAGAAGTTTATTCGGTGTAATTTCCCTTTCCTGATCAGATTTTCCTGCTTTTGCTGATCATAGAAACAAAATAATCCTGTTGATTTTGTGTTCTGTCACTAGATTAAGCCTTTTATTGCCCAGCCTAACATATCTATTTAAATGCGTTGTTTTGTAACAGGGAGTGTTTGTGAATGAATACATTGGCGAGCTGATAGATGAAGAAGAATGCATGGCACGTATCAGACATGCACAGGAGAATGATATTTCGCACTTTTACATGCTGACTATTGACAAGGTACTTGGTCCCGCAAAACAGTTACCTCCCAGTTTGTGAGCTCATCCTCCATAGCCCTGTCTTCTCGTGTCAGAGGTTTGGTGTGTTTGAGCTATATTATATGTATTGCCTTGGGAGCACCTTATGCATTGTAATATGGTGCTACAGTTGTCTGTACAACAGCAAATGCTGCTAGCGAGTTTTGAACAATTTACATAATGTCTGTTCATTTACAGGACAGAATTATCGATGCTGGGCCTAAAGGAAACTATTCTCGTTTCATGAATCACAGCTGCCATCCAAACTGTGAAACCCAGAAATGGACCGTAAACGGAGATACCCGTGTAGGTCTCTTTGCTGTGCGTGATATACCTGCAGGTAAGCAATATTACACAGACTTGTATCATGGCTGGAACTTGTTCTAAATGTGTTTTTGAGAAATGGCATTGGCGCAAGATGAAGATTCTGCTTGTACAGTGGACAGGGTTTTTTTCCAGTGTGATTTTAATGCAGGCATTCTACACAAATCAAATTTTTAATGTTTGACTCAAGCCCTTCCCAGTGATTACTCTGTATGTTTACTGCAGGTGCGGCGGCACCGATTATATAGACACTGAGGATATTAAGTTTTCTTTCATTTAGTCCCTTCCTGTGTTCCTGGAATTGAATACATTGTGTGGACTGTAATAGCCTTGCTCTTGTACACGGTAGGATCTCTTAACAGTGCAACACATTTTCTGATGACATCACCAGAGACGGGAAATTCCATTAATTTGAATGAAATTATTCTCATTGGTTCCTGCAGCAAAAAAAAAAAAAAGGGGAAATGGACTTTTACTCATCTAGTGTGGGCAGTCCTGGTTTCTTGCAAACTGCTGTAATTTCACAATTTCATCTAGCTGTAAGTATTTTAAATTTTAAGCAATGCAAAATGTAAATCATGCATTTTAATGTACTTTGAAAGCACATTAATATGCATTAACATTTGGAAGATGCATTGTGGACACCAGACAGTCCCTTTAAGATCATGCAGTGGAAACACTGTATTCTTGCTTAGGCTTGTGCTATATGTCACTGAAAAGGAAAGTAGTGTTTTGTTTTACTAAGTTGGTGATCAATTTATTTTGCTCTTCATGTTTCAGGAGAGGAGCTGACCTTTAATTACAACTTGGATTGTCTTGGCAACGAGAAAACTATTTGCAGATGTGGAGCGCCAAACTGTAGTGGATTCCTTGGAGACAGACCTAAGGTTTGTTTTGTGTATTTCTTTGTAACCACAGTTTTTTTTTTTTTTTTTTTTTTTACATTGATAAGAAAAAAATAGAATAGAAGCCATTGCCATTGATTTATCATTTTGCTGCTGTATAACAATTTTCTTGTAGAAAACTATTCTATATATAGATATTTCTTATGTTTCTGCGTAAGATCTCTAATTTAAAGTTTCGAATAGATCTTTTAAAGCCACACCTGTTACCATTTCCTGAGGTTGAAGGACCATTTAAGGGAACGGAGGAGAGTATATATTTAAAATAGAAGCTTCCACAAATGAGGACATACTTTTAAACCTTTTCCCTTCCTTAATATCCGTAAGTAATACTTTACTGAGAGGGTAGTAGATGCATGGAATAGCCTTCCAGCGGAAGTGGTAGAGGTTAATACAGCAAAGATATTTAAGCATGCGTGGGATAGGTAAGTCTATCCTAGATATAATATGAGGCATGGGGCCAATGAACGTATTCAGGTTATTCTAAATTGATCAGATTAGATGGACAGATTAGTTTGGTTTCCTTCTTGTAATTAGTAAAAACATAAAATATCATATGCTGATTAACATAGACCTTTACAAACTAATAGGATTTTTCATACCTTAGAGAGCATTGGATAAGTTTTACAATGCTAAATGTAAATAGCATGCTCCAACAGTAGCCAGAATAATACATTAGCTGGGGGTGTCGTTGTATTACATAATTTAGGAAAGATGGCACTAATAGACTAAATATTAGACGTGCATTCATTTTCGGACGAATGCATTTTCGTCCGAAAATAGCATTTTCGTCCATTCGTCCGAAGAACGAAAATGCTAAGCTAACGAAAGCCGAATGAACGAATGGTTAATAAACGAAAATAATTCGTTCATTCGTCCATTCGTAGTACTATTGCATTCTATAAGCCGAAATAGAGTCGGTTTATAGAATACAATAGCATTTCACTACACGGAGACAAAGTCTCCATTCATAAGTTTATGAATGGAGACTCTGTCTCCGTGTAGTGAAATGCCGACAGCCTATAAACCGAACGTTCGGTTTATAGGCTGTCGGCTTATGGAATACATGTATTCCTATTCTATAAACGGAACGTTCGGTTTATAGAATAGCAATAGGATTACATGTATTCCATAAACCGAAAGTCTATAAACCGAAAGCTCGGTTTATAGACTTTCGGCTTATAGAAAACATGTAGTACTATTGCCTTTCTATGAACCGAACGAGAGCCCCATTCATAAGAATTTCTTATGAATGGGGCTCTCGTTCGGTTTATAGAAAGCCAATAGTATTACATGTATTCTATAAAACGAACGAATAAAAATTAACGAAACGAAAATAATAAACGAATGCAGTAATGAACGAAATTCGTTTTAGACGAAATAAATAACATTTTCGTCCGAATGGACGAAAACAAAACGAAAATGTTAGTTTTGCACATGTCTACTAAATATTCCTATTGCAACCTCAATACAAGGAGCAGTACACTCTTACTGGTTCTTCTAGTGGAGCAGAGCACTACACACTCTTACTGGTTCTTCTAGTGGAGCAGAGCACTACACACTCTTACTGGTTCTTCTAGTGGAGCAGAGCACTACACACTCTTACTGGTTCTTCTAGTGGAGCAGAGCACTGCACTCTTACTGGTTCTTGATGTGATGGTGATAACCCTCCTTTTACCCCCAAGTATCCATATTCTGAAGTGAAGCAGCACTTTGTTTATTAGGCATACTTCTTTCTTTTCCCGTCTGCCTCAGAGGGAAGACTCAGAAAATAGAGTAGGTTTGTTGCTCCTTTTTTGTGGGTCCCAATTACTGATTCTTCATAATTTTGATTAATGTAAAAATGTTTGTTTTAGAATTCCTCTGCAGCATCTCATGAAGAAAAAACCAAGAAACCCAAGAAAAAGCTGAAGAGACGCAGAACCAAAAGCGACTGGAGGAAGGAGTCTGAAGATTACTGCTTTCGTTGTAATGATGGTGGTGAGCTAGTCTTATGTGACAGGAAATTTTGCACAAAAGCTTACCACCTCTCTTGTCTTGGCCTTGTCAAAAGCCCTTTTGGTAAGTTTGCCTTTTATCTTAAAATGAAAATGTTTATATAATACTCATAGCTTTCTTCCCTCACACTAGCAGGATGTTTGTAATAAGCTAGGCGAGGATAAGAAAATGGTAAGCGTTGTGGTGGCTTTCTCCGTTAGTGGTGAACTAAATCAAATTCTTTTCATAGTAACTAACTTTATTTCTTGTAACACTATTGGTTTTACCACTGCCCTTTTGTATACTATAGAATGACTATTCTTCACAGTCGCCACCTAATTAATGAAAGAGCTTAAGGACAAAATGAGGGCCCTGTGTGGCATTCTAATATCACATGGGTCTCCTGCAATGGCTGCCTCCTGGCCTGCAGTTATAGTCAATGTAATAAACACAAAGTGATCAGAGACATACAGACTGAGACCAGATCAGACCCTCTGGGTCCATGCCGAAATGCTGTGAGACTTTGTGACGTCATGGTGGTGTGTCACTAAACACGGACATTCGGGCCCAGCATGTTTAAAATGTATCCCCCGCTCACTTTGAGCATTGGCTACATTTTGTAGGTCAGACTGAGGTCACTCCGTTGCGTCTTCTGACACTGGGGATCCCACTGCACGTCCCTGCAACGGGATACACACACAGCTCATTGCGGGGAGCCAGAATGAGCTATTAAATGCAGGACGTTATAGGCCATCCTACAAGCTTTTGGGCACTGAAAATGAGGACGTCATGGAACGTCTTCCATACGGGAAGGGGTTAAAGAAATGAAACCACTTGCACGTGTTAGCCTGAGCATGTACTTTAAGGTTTTTGGACATCTATCCTAACTGTGATAGTATCAAACAGTGAGGGGGGGGGAAAGTATTTGATCCCCTGCTGATTTTGAACGTTTGCCGACTGACAAAGAAATGATCAGTCTATAATTTCAATGGAAGGTGTATTGTAACAGTGAGAGACAGAATAACAAAAAGAAATCCAGAAAAACACATGTCAAAAAAGTTATAAATTGATTTGCATGTCAATGAGTGAAATAAGTATTTGACCCCTTCGACTTGGTACTTGGTGGGAAAACCCTTGTTGGCATCACAGAGGTCAGACATTTCTTGTAGTTGGCCACCAGGTTTGCACACATCTCAGGAGGGATTTTGTCCCACTCCTCTTTGCAGATCCTCTCCAAGTCATTAAGGTTTCGAGGCTGACGTTTGGCAACTCGAACCTTCAGCTCCTGCCACAGATTTTCTATCGGATTAAGGTCTGGAGACTGGCTAGGCCACTCCAGGACCTTAATGTGCTTCTTCTTGAGCCACTCCTTTGTTGCCTTGGCTGTGTGTTTTGGGTCATTGTCATGCTGGAATACCCATCCATGACCCATTTTCAATGCCCTGGCTGAGGGAAGGAGGTTCTCGCCCAAGATTTGACGGTACATGGCCCCGTCCATTGTTCATTTTGATGCGGTGCAGTTGTCCTGCCCCCTGAGCAGAAAAAAAACCCAAAGCATAATGAGTTGATGCCAAAGAGCTTGATTTTTATCTCATCTGACCACAACACTTTCACCCAGTTCTCCTCTGAATCATTCCGATGTTCATTGGCAAACTTCAGACGGGCCTGTACATGTGCTCTCTTGAGCGGTGGGACCTTGCAGGCGCTGCAGGATTTCACTCCTTGGCGTAGTGTGTCACCAATGTTTTTCTTGGTGAATATGGTCCCAGCTGCCTTGAGATCATTAACAAGATCATCCCGTGTAGTTCTGGGCTTATTCCTCACCATTCTCATGATCGTTGAAACTCCATGAGGTGAGATCTTACATGGAGCACCATTTGCTAATAATCGCACCAACTGTCGTCTCCTCACCAAGCTGCTTGGTGATAGTCTTGTACCTCATAACAGCCTTGTGTAGGTCTAAAATCTTGTCCCTGACATCCTTGGACAGATCTTTGGTTTTGGCCATAGTGGAGAGTTGGAATCTGAGATTAGGAGTATTCCCCTTTAAGAGAGTGCTCCTAATCTCAGCTCGTTACCTGTATAAAATACACCTGGGAGCCATAAATCTTGCTGATAGGGGATCAAATACTTATTTCACTCATTGACATGCACATCAATATATAACTTTGGTTATGCGCTTTTCTGGATTTTTTTTTTTTTTGTTGTTATTCGGTCTCTCACTGTTACAATACACCTACCATTAAAATTACAGACTGATCATTTCTTTGTCAGTGGCCAAACGTTCACAATCAGCAGGGGATCAAACACGTTTTTCCCTCACTGTATATATTCTTTTATATTAATTTGAATGTACAGGAAACATCTCCTTTATTTCAAATAATTGCTTAACATTGTGTGGTAATCAGTGCTCTGTATTTTTATTCTTTTGAGACCTTTGATTGGAAAATGCTGATCTATTTTTCATTGTAGTCCTAGTTTTTATTTTCCTCCTCCTAAAATGCTAATGGTGGTGACGCCTTACCTTACAGGGAAGTGGGAGTGTCCGTGGCATCACTGTGACGTGTGTGGCAAGGCATCGGTGACCTACTGCTCTCTATGCCCAAACTCTTTCTGTAAAGCTCACAATGGCGAAGAGCTGTTCAGACGGACTGCAGATGGCCAACTATGCTGCACCGAGCACGATCTTCAGGACTCCTCCTCGGGCAAAGCGGTGGAAAATCTACCCCAGGAGTCTTCTAAATCAAAGTACAAGAAGAGAGCCAAAGCCAGATAACGGACTGCAGTCTGTGCTGCCAGCGCTTCTGTAAATATGTGCTTATTTGTGAATAAGACCAGAAAGATATCCTTTTCCATTTGATGCCTGTACAGCTAGCTTAAATATTTTCCATTCAGGACAAAATGTATTCACTGAGCCATCCTCTGCAGCCTGTGCTGCAACTGCACTGATACTGAACTGTGACTATCATGGTTCACACATAGTCAGGACAAAAACCAGAGACCCCTTACTACTCACATTACAGCTACCCCTCCTCTCACTTTGTGTTAGACTGGGGCTGTGTGTATATGTGTGGTGGTATTACACACAATCCTGCAGATATTTAAATCTTTTGAAAAGAAGACACTATTAGCTCCAGTTTACCACTGCCGCCTATGTACTTGGGTTTTTGTTTTTGTTTTAAATAGTTCATGCAAGCCTTGTATAACACTTTTTTAATAAGGCATAGGTACATATAAAACTTAATTTTTTTTAGATTTCTTGGGGGATGGTGTCAGAGGATTTTTAAATCTGGAGTACCTTGTGGAAACATGCGTTCTGACATCAACATTGTCTGTAGTGAACCTTCATTGTTCCATTGGGGAAAAGTAAAATACTATTTTTCCCAATATACTGCTTACATCATTGGCATGTGAAGGGCAAAAGGTGTGCTTTTTTTTTTTTTGTACTTGCTAGCATACATGTTTTAATGTTTTTCACGTGACTGCCTTTTTGTTGATTTTTGTGAGAGATTTTATTGTGAACAGGCTTTCATTCGCTCCAATTCATTATCGTTATACAAGTGCACAGTTGCTACCTCACCGGGTTTAAACAAACACTGCGGCTGTAATATGTGTTTTAAGAGGCGTTTGCGGAATCAGACATTTTGATAGTGAAAATGTAAAGGTGTATAATTAATCTGACAGTTGCACCATCGCTACAAAACACAACTCCTGGGAGGGGGGGGGGGGATTCTATAATTATTATATTTTGAAATCAAGAACCTTGGGCTTTTTTTGTGAATGCCCCAGTTACTGCTTTCTAACATCCTTCCGATCACGGCAAAACTCTTTAGATTTCCGTTAAAGTTTTAATATTGCCTCCTTTCTTTCTAAACCAAGTTTAGATACGTTGTTCACGTCCCCGAAACTGGTAACTGTGGGTCTATAGAATTCCACTGAAGACTATGTGAAGACCATAGTACACCATGTATTTAAGCCTTATTTTTGTCTGTGTGAACCTAAAGATTCCCACAGATATTTGCAGAGGTAACATTGGGTTTTCTATTGGCGTGGCTTTTAACAGTCGGTATCCTTTTACATTTTTTTTTTATTTTTTTAAAGTTTCAATTAACCACAATTGTGTCTGCTTAAAATTCCATGTAAAATATATTTTGTACCAACCAAAGTTTGTTTAAAGCTACAATCAATGTGGAACTGAATAGGCTGATTTTTGCTCTTAAAATACAACTGTTAAGACTATTTTGATCTCTGACCGATGTAACCTATATCTATATTACCTCAATGTTAGACCACTTTTGCTCCTGTTCATACATAAGTTGATAAACATTACAGTTTTCAACGACTTGTTGTGATGTCTGGTTGTACTTGATCAGGTAAAAGTGTAATTGCAAGGCTTCCCTAATGCTTAGGTGGCTGTATAATACAAATCGTGAACAATAAATGGAGAGCATTCTCATAATCAAACGCAAGTTGTGTCATTGGAAACATAATAACAAAAAAGGTCATGCAATACCAGGCCTTACAGCTAATGTTCTCTGAAGTGGTTAGTCATGGATAAACCATTATAAAAAGATGCACTTTATTTTGCATGGTACTGTAACCTTAAATGTCTCCAATTTGAACATCTATAATACTTCTCTCCCTCCGCCCCCCCCCCCACACACACAGATGCTCTTGAAATATATTTAGTAGTTGTGACACCGTTTTATAGCTATGTTGGTCTTTTTTTTTTTATATATACAAGTAACTAAAACTTCAGTGTCTGAGATCTGTAGTTAGAGTTGTACTTTTGTGTGTTATTTTTTTTCCAGCCTTTTTGGTCTTGAGCATTCAGACTGGAAAGGACAATGTAAATGTTTTGAGATTAACGGCATGTGCTTCACATTCATTCATCTTTTTATTACTGGGGAATATTGTACTAACTAGAGCATATTAAGAGATTATGTGAAAAATTACTAGTTTGAGGGATATATCGTCATACTTCATATTTCTACATTTATCTTAGCGAAGAACAGATTGACATACAAAAATGGGCACAGTTGACGCATACACGAACATATTGTAATTTATGAGTGAAAACAATGGGCCTTTATAGTTTATATCTCACTGAACTTACATTTTTCTCTTGTGCGTTCCGGTTAATTTGGCCCTGCTCTTGGCTTTAATTGTGGTAATGTGAGTAGCGTGTACAAACTGGCAGAGGCAGTAACGTGGCTTTGGCCCTCTTCACACTCCATTTATTTATCAAGGCATATCCAATTAAGCATCTTCAGTGGACCTATAACAGATCAGGGATACAGTTTTAGGGTTTGATTACACAGTGGTATTTATTTACACAGTGTGTTATAAAAGAACTTCCAACGGTCATAAAAGTGGATGAGACCTCAAAATATTGATTTATAATCTCAGGGGTGTCTCTTCACTCTTTTTTGTTCTGCTTTAGCCATTTTCAGACATTAAATGAATAAAGAATTCCCAAGATGCAGCAAATCACACCCATGCCCCTTCCACAGCCAAAATCTATACCAAAAATATACTGACCAAAAGAGAAGCAAGTTGGACCTTCTTATAATTTATAAATTGATCTGTTTGTGTCCATATTTGGCACTCTTCTCTGTCTTGCTTTCTGTTTAACCTACAAGAGTTTTTCGCCCATGTGTGAGTGCTGCTCAGATATTTGTAGAAGTCTGGAGCAAGGAAAATGGTACTTCCTTGGAGAACTATATGTAAAAGGACAGAAGCCAGCCGTGGATATTATAGGAGAACATGGGATTTGCCAAGTCCTCTCTATAGACTTAATCCAGTTTATATTACTGTATAAATCAACTCTCAATATAGTTACATTTTCCAAATGTTCCGCTACAGGGTCAGTGCTCTCATAGCGTTGTCCTTCATGACCCTATTGTGACTGTCCTAATTTCATATAGTGCTGCTGACTGCATAGAAAGCATTCTTGCTTATTAGCGAAGACTGATATTATCCATTAACATTTTAATTTTGTTACTGCGTGGGTTGATTCTAGCACTCTGAGATGTTCTGCTGTATAATTAATATAAAGAGTCCAAGTGATGTAATGGATCTTGCAAAAGTCAATCTACTGTAACCACCATATACTGTGTTCATAAGTGGTTAAACAATATATACTTAAACAACGAACGTTACCAATTGGCTGCAAGCGAGTGTTTCCAGTATGTGCTTTTTTTGCCTTTTTTTTTTTTTTTTTTTACAGTCTACCAAATAATCCAGTATTTTGAACGTTGTTTTAAAGGTGACTGGCCCATCTGTACTGTCGGATCCCACTTCTCAGACAATATTGTCTTTAACTGTGGTATAAATAAAACACATACTGTTAAATTAGCACTGCTGTCTTTTCTTTGTCCCCCCCCCCCCCCCCCCCCAACAATTAAGTAATAAAAAATACTTATTGCGGAGTTTATCTAGAAAATACGACCACATGGAGTTGTACCTAAGAAACAAAAACCTCACAGAATTTGTACATGCTCTGTGCTGAAATGTAAAACATTTCCCGAGGGCAGTACCCTTCTATGGAGAAATTCAAAAGAATACAAAATCCAGAAATGACTCTAGAAAGTATGTAAACACAGATACGGAGCTGTGTAAGAGGCATTGGCTCCCTGTAGCAAATAAGAATGTGGAATTCCATTCGTAACTGGGTATACCATATGACCAAACTGACTGCTACATTAGTAGAGGACTATCTGTATATGAAAAATGAACCTGCATTGCTCTGCTTATCGTATAACCAACTTCTATACAATTTTTCCAAATGTAAATGAGATTTCAAGCTCGTTGGTGCAAACTGAAAAAAATGGTCTGTGAATGACTTGTTAGACAAGGCAGTTCCTTCCGCCTGGTTGAAACTTTTTGTGTTTTTTTTTAATAAAGGCTTCGCTCTAGGGGCGTTAACATGCGGCCCAAGTGACCGTAACCGTGTCTTCTCATTATGCCTAAAAATCTATATTTTTTTTAATAGTTAATGTTTTATACTTGTTTTGAACCACTTTTGTATTACTGCTAAAAGCCAATACTTTTTCTGTGAACAAGTTATTCACCATTATTGTAAATTAAAGATAAGAAAAAGTTAGTTATGCAGCCCATACTTGTTTTAATAAACCTCTTCAGCTTTGGTCTTTTGGCATTTTCTTAAGAGAATAGGATTTAAAAGATTAGTTAAATCACCATCCTTGTGACACCCCAGATGTGCAGCAAAATCCAATAAATGTAATTCCTTTAGTAAATAAAAATATTAAGCTGTTTACCTAGCATCCCCATGTCCATGAACACAGGGTTACAGCCAGTTCTATTAAAGCATGGTACTATTTAAGTCATGATTTGACAAACAAGCTGTCAAGGAGTCAGAAAAACATACATAGAGCCATTATTTTAGCAGAAGGATGTCCATTACTGATGCCTTTTCAGACTGGTTGCCTGAAACTCAACTAGATTTTGCAGCAGACAGACCCTTTGCCGAAAAGGCATGCCTTAAATGACGTGCAAAGAGAGAGAAGAGATTTTAAATACTCTTATTGTTTATATAATTTATTTTTCTGTTTATACTAAGAACCAATGGCTGAGCACCTGCTGGCTGATTTTACAGAACTGATACAGAAAGCGTGATTAGCTGACAGGAAAAGGTGAGTAAGCAACAGAACTCTATTAAAAGGACAGTCTAGTCCCCGAACTCACTTTGGTCCAAGATGAAGATTACTGCTTGTATAGGTCACAGGCTTTGTTACCCCAGTGTGATTTTTAATGCAGGCATTCTGTAAAAATCACATTTTTAATATTTGACTCAAGCCCACCCCAGTGATTATTCTTCATGTTGACAGCAGGGTGCGGCAGCACAGATTATATAGACCAGTGATGGCGAACCATTATGGACCAGAGTGCCCAATTTCCTGCATGCAACCAAGTTCCAGACCTTAATGTGCCAACACTACTTTATATTAAATACCCACATACATACACACAGCACATGTATACCCACATACTACATACTTCACATGTATACAAACATACACCTACATACAGCACAAGTATACACACCTACATACAGCACATGTATACACACGTACTTACACTTATATACAACACATGAATACACACATTCTTACTCACACTTACATATTCACACATTCATGCAACACATGTATACACATATAGTAAAGCACATGTATACACACACATACTTACAATTATATACAACACATGACTACACACATTCTTACTCACACTTACATATTCACACATACATGCAGCACATGTACACACACGCACATACATACACACCTACTCACACATACATTGCAGGAAGTCTCTTCCTTGGCAGAGCTGCTGGAGCTGCTCTGCTGTGTGAACAGGGGACGTGTCAGCTGTCAAGCTGATGTCGGGAGAGGAACCGGCAGGCTAAACCAACCTGCAATGTGGAGGGGTGTGCAGTTATTGAAATGATTATCCTGTTGGCTCCTGAGAAATAATACTGATGTAATTGCTCAGGAGTCAACAGGATAGCATTTCTGTAAGTATTTATTTTTGCAGTTAATTTTAACTTTGGGCTAATGGAGCTAGGATTAGGGGCTTCAGCCCCACAACTCCCCATAGCCACGTGTGCCACAACAAAGAGCTTGATGTGCCAGTTGTGGCACGCGTGCCATAGGTTCTCCACTGATATAGACACTAATGATAGAAAGTTTTGTTTCATTTAGTCATTTCCGGTGATCTTTCAATTGAATACATTAGATGGACTCTAAGTGACCTTGCTTTTGTACACAGTAGGATCTCTTAACAGTGCAACACATTGTCTGATGACATCACTAGAGAGACAGGATATTCATTGGAATGAAATTATTCTCTGGTCCCTAACGCAAAAAAAGAACTTTTTTTTTTTTTTTTTTTTGCTGTAGGCACCAATGAGAATAATTTCTTTAGAATGAATGGAATGTCCTGTCTCTCTAGTGATGTCAGCAGGCAATGTGTTGCACTGTTAAGAGATCCTACTGTGTACAAAAGCAAGGTCCCTCAGAGTCCATATAATGTATTCAATTGGAAGAGCACAGGAAGTGACTAAATGAAACAAAACTTCATATCCTCTGTCTATATAATCAGTGCTGCCACACCTGGGGTAAACATGTAAAGTAATCACTGGGGAGGGCTTGAGTCAAATATTAAAAATGTGACTTATGCAAAATGTGTGCATCAAATCACACAAGGATAAAAGCCTGTGCACTATTTAAGCACTAATCTACATCTTGCACCATAGTGAGTTTGGGGACTAGACTGTCCCTTTAAGAAAGTTTTTCAGGGACATTCAGTCTCTATACATTTAACAAGCAAATGGACTTTTTTTTTTACAATCTTTATAATTTTTCCTCTACCTTACACAGTGATCTCTGCATCCCAAAAAAGAAAAAAAAAATTCAACCCTATGAAATACTCAGGTTATAGCAATTTATTAGCACTAAGTGTAAAGGATTAATGTAACTACTCATTGTGGTTGACAGTTAAAAATAATTAAATTTCTTCCCACTAAAGGGTGGTATCTCATATTTTTTAAATTTCAGATCGATGCCACAATCTAATTAATCATTAACAATTTCAAATTAAATGTCTAATTTACAAATCATACAATTTGTTTACCATTATGTTTCAATCTTTTTCCTAAAATCAATGATTCCAATTTTATCCTACTAGAGGTAGACAAAAAAAATCCCTTATTTTTCTACATTGAAAATGCATCACTGGGACAGTATTGTTAGTGACATTTTAAATTGTGTGCCTGATTTACAAATCAGCACTTTCTCTTTGTATGTATTATATTTATTGGTTTTTCTTACATCGCTTGTCGTCCTTTCACCAAACTGTTTTTTAAAATTAAAAATTCTCTAATTGGCCAAAATCTTGTTTACAAAAATGTTTATTACATGAATGTAATTACAAGGCTCAGTAGCCAGATGTTAATTCTTGTTTTCAGGTTCCAATATCTCCTCAGCCCTCAATGTTTTGAAATAGATTGTCAGCTCCCTGGTCAACACCACTCAGTAATACAGGATTCGTAGCAATTCCCAGAATTAGACACGGCTACCAAGGATTTCACAGCAGGAACAATTTATTAGAGACAAGACAGTACATTTATATATTAAAAGCACCTTGATTGCATTGGATTGAACAATACACTCATAACCGGATTAATTTCAACACAATGGGGAACACAATCAAATCTGGCGCCAGGTTTAGGGGGGGAACCGATGGGAACATACTGGGGAAAGTAATGACCAATAAGGCGAGAGGGACAGAGCTGTGTCCCTTTAACTTTAGGGATCTATAAAATACTAGCCAATGGAATGGGTGCCTACCATTTTCCCTTGAACCAGTGACCAATAACATTATATAATATCATTGCTGAGTCTGGAGCGACCAATCAACAGCGCCATGAATACGCCAAGGGCGAGCGTAAGTCCCAGGAGACCAGTCTTAATCTTTATTGTAGCTGGTCGTTTAGTGCGCTTCGCCGCCTGTGGAACCATATTGTCCTGAAAGGAGCTGTAATTCTATTTTACCTCACCTCTCGGATACATTTTGGTTCCCTATGTCGGGGCTTGGACCAATAGGAGGGAGAGCTACTCAGCCCTTTAATTCACCAGCCAATCCCCATCCGAGCGAGGTTTTAAATGAACCAATGGGTGGCTGAGCTAAGGGCTGTGTAGTCTCTAGGTCTCTATTGCAGTAATGAGATCGCTACTTGGGATGTTGGGGGCGGGGATTACGCAAATGATTTGCCCTTTTAGGGCAAATACGGGGACACGCTGGGTATTACAACCAAATTAACAGCATTTCCCAGCCAGCTCACCAAGTCACAGAGGTTCGTCACAATGAACTATACCCCAATCCTTTAATATTAGCCCCCTTAATAAGGTCACTTTTTCTTTTTTTTCTTCTTACCTTCCTTTCTCTGACCAACATGTAATCAATTCCCACTCCTGTATAAATTTACACACACAAAAAAAGGGAATCTTTTACCGTTCCTTTTCCTTTGTCTCCTTCCTTTCCACTCTCCTATTTCCATTACAACAAACCAAATATGAGAAAATTGTCATCACAAATGCTTTATCACATTACTCCGGTCTTATGTAGGAGTCATTTTTGCTAAAACAATATAAATTCACCAGATTAGTGTACTATAGCACAAGCCCGACTTTTAAACTAACAGCACATTTCAGTCCTTTTATAATTTTTTTCTTATTGGTTGCAGAATGCATTAGGCATTGTAACCGTGCAGGTAACCTGTAAACCAATCTTGTAACTCAGTTCCAGATAATTCAAGTATTTGTAGGAAAACAGGTAGATCCTCTGGAGTTTTTTTAATTATTTTTTTAACTAGACCTTTATTTCCCCTCTATTAGATTTGAACCCCACCACGATACTTGATGCCTGCTTCCTTCATCACGCTCTTACGGACTGTCCGTTAAAAATAAAAATGGCTTTATCTCCCATTTTTCGATCAGAGTGCCAGTCCAACCAATCTAGGCTTGAGAACTCTATGGGCTCCCTCCAATTCTAAATAGGAGTCTTCCTCTATGAACAGAACGAAACATAGAATGTGTCGGCAGATAAGAACCATTCGGCCCATCTAGTCTGCCCAATTTTCTAAATACTTTTATTAGTCCCCCGTTCCTGGCCTTATATCTAGGATAGCCTTGTGCCTATCCCACGCATGCTTAAACTCCTTCACTGTGTTTACCTCTACCACTTCCGCTGGAAGGCTATTCCATACATCCACTACCCTCTCAGTAAAGTAATACTTCCTGATATTACTTTTAAATCGTTGCCCCTCTATTTTAAGACTATGTCCTCTAGTTGTGGTAGTTTTTCTTCTTTTAAATATACTCTCTTCCTTTACTGTGTTGATTCTCATTATGTATTTAAATGTTTCTATCATATGTCATTTCTATCTGTTACGTCTTTCCTCCAAGCTATACATGTCAGAACTTGCATGATGTCAGATTCTCTGGACTTTTAGGTTTGGATAGGCCTCATATTCTTCGTTTGGTCCAACATCCTCTGTTATCAATGTCCTCCATAAATCTTCCATCTTGCAACACTACTTGCTACTTTTGTTCTCTGTGCAATGGCACATTTTTCCATCTCCGTCATCAGGGTCTCCAAATCAAGAACTCTGGCTTCAAAAAGCTGAAGATCTTTCCTCCGACCTTGTATTTCTTCATTTATTGCACGTTTTAATATGGGCCAGTATTTTGCCGTCTTTTGTCGACATCATATGTATGTTGGGCAACTGGGGTGGTAGTAAAGTAATTAAGGGCCAAACTCGGGGAGTCTGCACCATCATTTTCCAGTATCTCTTAACGCCACTATAAGTTTGCCTTCCATTGTTGTCTTTTCTGCTTGAGAGGCAAAATATTGTCTTAGTTGAGCTTCCTTCTACGCATTGGAAGGCTTTTCAGTATTTTGCCCCTTATTTTGTTTACCCATTTTGGAAAACAAGTTCTTCTAGTTAGCATATTATTCACCCCTACCACAGGAACTCTGCCTCACTAGGCCATCTTAGTTGGCACGTATTAATTGCCCAACATTCTAGTTGAATTGGTTTTGTACCATATGGTCAGGTATGGTTAGGTGCATCCAGTGAAATGAAAAACATGCAGATTGGACCTATTGTTTCTGACTAACAGCAAACATTGCGTTAAGAAGGAACCCTTTGGCTTTCTCAAAACTTGAACCCACTGAGATGCACAAAATATGGTCAAACATTTTCTCATTACTATATACAATTTTTTGTGGACACCATTAACGTGTTCATTCTCAACCACTGTTGCCCTTTGCTGATGAAGTTTGTTTTAAGCCTTTCACATGTAATGATAGCTAAGTTACATCATTTTGCATGTTTTCTGACCGATGCATCTGCAATTTGGTCACAACGTGGGCTGGAAAATATGATTTTTGGCAAGCAGTAATTCATCATTGATTATACATAGTCACGTGAATATGTCCATTTGCTAGAATGAATCAAGCAGATTATATGGCCGTTTTAGGCGTTTTTCTTGTTATAGTTACAGAGATACCAAATGGCTTAAAGGCACTGTATCATCTAAACATTGTTCTTACAGAGCAAGTAGAGCATAAAAAAAAAAAAAGATTGAAAATTCTCTATATATTGTATTGTCAAAACTGCAAGCAAATGCCGAATTTAGTAGAAAAGTGTTTTAAATGTGTCTGTTTATGACATCACCTGTGGCGGGGTATGCAAATTACATATTTCCCCACAGGTGATGTCATAAGCAGGCGACACCACAGACACATTTAAAAACACATTTTTCTACTAATTTAGGCATTTACTTGCAGTTTTGCCAACACAATGCATAGATCATTTTCAATCATTTTTCATACTCTACATGCAAACAAAAAACACACCATGTTCAGGTGATACCTTCTCTTAGAGATATTACAATTTTAATAGACCTTATACACTAAAATAAACATTTAAAAAAAACACACACACAAAATGGTACATCATAACTGTATGTCAGTTTTTATATTAAATATGACCGACTGTACACTATATAACAATATAATCTATTGCACACATTTTAAATATCCACATTGTACATTCTCTATAAATCAAATTATTTTTCGGGAAAAATGGTAAGAAAGAAAACAAAACAAAAAAAAAAAAAACTGGTTTATCAGAAACTTGAGCCTTTTGGGCTACCATCCAGCATATATTGGCTCAGACTCGTACGTAACGCCGTACTGCGATCTCGGTGATCTTTGTGCATCCAGCAGCGATGTTCTGGAACCCAGTGATCCAACCTTTCTGCCAATAGATTCTCTGTGTTTGGTAATCAGATAGATTGCAGCACCGCATATTACTGCAGAGGAGAAAGAATAGCCATGCAGGTTAATAGAAATGTAAGGCATGTTTACTACAGTCAAGGTATGGGCAACCTAAACATTGCTTATGCTGTGAAAGAAGAAAACACTTATTTTTTATTTTTATTTAAACTGTATACATTCAGGGCTAATGCAAGGATTTTTGCCATTTTAGGAAATGTTTAGTTTTAGTTCTATTGACTTAGTTAGCCTGCAGTTGACTAAAAACTATGGCGAAAATCTTTAGTCCACGAAAACTAGTTTAAGACACAATTTAGGCTTTTTACTTTCAGTTTTGCCAACACAATGTATATCGAATTTTCCATGTTTGTTATTCTCTACATGCACAGAGTAGAAATCGGTTAACAGCAACTAAATTACAGATCATAGCAGAGGTTAAAATGGGAACGTGCAATTTGCAATACTCTATGCTCCAAACAATGTTACGAGTATAAACCACTTACAAGCTGAAGCCAAGACCAGCAGTGCAATGGTGAGTGTGGCCGGGCTGCAAGAATTTCCTTTTTTTTTTAAGAATGTTTCCATGCAGTAACTTGGCTCCGTGCTTCCCGATGGGCAGAAGGCATCTTCAGGGCACACAATGGGCCCAACATCAGAACTCTGCAAAAAAGAACCTCAATTCACCACCTCCATTATTTTTACAGTAATGGGAAACGGAACTTTCTGGTCAGCCTCTTACACACACACAGAAGGCAATTTGTTATTAAGAAAGGCTTTTGAATGATTCCCCCCCCCATGGAACAGACTTCCAGGTCGCCAGGTCCATCTCGGTGGCCAGGCATTGGCATCCAGCATCTAGGATGTCAAAACACACCTCCAAATCAGTGGGAGAGGAGATTATCAACCCACCTAGTTATTGGCGGTGTGAAAGACAATATGCCTGTCACAGACCGTTGGGCGTTCTAAGCACTATGTCTCAGTGCAAGAAATGGTAACATAATACATATGAAACCTAGTTTGATGCCTGGAGTGTCCTTTGCATCCCAATCACACAGCAGATGTTTAGGATGACTGCAGTGAGATTCCCAGAATAAGTATCACAGTCTGGGACACTTTCCTCAAGCTGTGGAATAACTCAGAGTCAGTTCATTTGTTCTTAGCACTACCAAGGCATACCCCAAATGATTAGTTTAATCCTATATATATATATATATGTGTGTGTGTTCAGCCTGGAATAACTCAGGTCAGTGTTACTTACAGGGCAATAGTGAAATTCGGGGCACACTTCGCACATCTCTGCTCCCCATTTGTCCTGATAGTCACCATCGCGACAAAACAAGCAAAACTGATCACCGGCACCTTTATATGTACCTGGGGAGAGAAAAAGAAAACACCCTGATCATATACACAGTGTCGAAAGACAGTTCCCAGCAATTCCTGCAAAACATTAACCCTTTCCATCAAATACTGATCACATTATATTACAGTGATAAGGGCCCTTCCTATTTTTTTTTTGTTTGTCTTTTAAATATCGGCAGTGGCGGACTGAGTCTAAAAATATTGGTCATTTGCCCATTAACAAGCCACTGATCATTTTTTCCCAAAAAAATACCCTCCTCCCAACTTCCCCAGTAAGTACCTGGATGCTGCTAGTCCCCAGCCATCTCCCCACGCAAAGTTTCTTCCAACACGCAGGAAATACAGCCGCTCAAAATGACTTGCCATCATTTCCGTTGGCTGTGACAGCAAGCTGGGTCCATGGGTTGCTAATCAGTACTAAAGGTATGACCTGGTGCATTCATTTATTCTGCAAGTTACAGTGTTAAAGTTACCTGGACGACACAGACTGCAAGCTGTAGAACCTGCCACTGGAGCCTCTTCTCCTTTAGGACAAAGTGTACATCTGGAACATCTGCTCATACTATAATAAAGATATATCAGAATGCACCCATGATCAGAATGTACACACCTATTGTCTAACTGAATAGAAAAGAGAAACATTTTTTTTTTTTTTTACTGAAAAATAAATTGTCAACAGCAAAAAAAAAAAAAAAAAAAAACCTTTCCTGAAAAATCAACCTTAAGATTATACTGTCGTGCTCCATTAAATAATTATAATTCATACATTTAGACAGGATCTATTGCGTTATTCAGGTACAGTTCTTCGTTATATCATTTGGGGGAGGGACTATGATATTACCAAAACTTCCACTCCTTCATTTGTCAAGATGCATATAAAAGATTTAAGAAATGTCTCTGTATCAGCACAGGTGGATTATATTTTCGGTGTATATGCATAGCAGTATGTGAGTGTGCAAGTGCTAAGTATATACACTAGGAGAGCCCAGTGTTGAATTTTGGTTTTGTGCTGCCCTAAGGACGACTAAATTCAGGCCACCCAATGACATGCCCCATCACCCACGTTCCAGACCCAGGACTTAACTCGGCCAACACCCTGGTGTCTAGTGGCAGGCAGCACAGTGTTTGTCTGCCGCCCAGGTGCACAGATATTCTACCATACTGTATCGCGCGCTCCCTGCGTGGTCTGAAGGCTGAGTGTCAACAGGTCATGTGACCACCAACGTTCTGACCTCCGAACACATGGAGGGCGTGCGAGGGGCAGCAAAGGAGGCACCATGCTGCCTGCTCACAAGTTGGGGGCTGGTGATCTTTTGATCACCCCAGCCAGCAACATTTTTTTTTTTTTGTTCAAGGCACTTGCCTTGTTCTTAATACAGAGCTGGGAGCACCATAGTATTTTGGGTATAGTCCCATTTTAAGCATATATGCCTGTATTTCCTCTCCAGTATGAGACCGTAATAAATGAATACCAAATACTGGTAGGCTACACTTATTCTTCACCTACTGGATTAAGAGAGAAACATATATTTTCGGTTTATGCAAGTCATTCAACCTCAATAAATTCAAATTTACTTGCAAAATGACCCAGGAAGGCAGGGCTCGCAGAACGTAGCATTCTCATGAGTGGAGAAGAAACCTGGTGGAGAGAAAAGACTTGTGAAAATTATTCTTGTGTTCCCACCCTAGGCCTATTCCAGGATGGTTGGCAAAGTTTAGGTACATGCTACATTATTTTTACACCCGTATTGTTGAATAAATGCATAATAAAAACAAACATACCAATCACACACACTCACAAACCGGTCATCTAATGATTACAAGACGCAAGCTTACAGAACTCACCCTTTTCACACTCCAGGCAATCCGGTGAGGCAGTCATATTTGAATAGTATCCAGCTGAACAGGACTGGCAAACAACACTTTGAATTGTACTGAAACAGAGGTCAAATATGTTATTTATTTGCATTTTTTTTTCCCATTTGTAAACCTTAGGAAGCAGCATGGTTGACATGCAGATTTGAGCTTATTAAAAAAGGTACTGGGTCACCTAAACATTGCTTATACTGGCAATGTAGAGAGAAAAAAAAAAAAAAAGTTAAATCTTTACATTGTAAGAAAATACCTAAAGTAGGAGGAAATGCATTTTAAAGGTCAACTGTAGCAAAAACATAAGTACTGATTAATTGAAAGATTGCATCATCTGCAGAAATTTTAAATAGAAATGTTTTAAACCCTTCTCAACAATGGACGAGTCAGGCACGTCCTGCGGTGAAACAAGCGGCTTTGTATCATGAGTAGTGTAGAGCGAACCCGAACCGCAAAGTTCGGGTTCGTACTGAACACTACGATTTTTGGACCCCGGACCCGAACACGGATTAATATCTCCTTAAATTTAAAATTACTAGTGACTGGACGTCCCCGCCCTGGTCCCCACCCATGGCCGGCAGGTGGGGACCCTAAAAAGAATGAGAGGGGGGGGCCTAGTGTCCCCCCTGGTCCCCACCCATGGCCGGCAGGTGGGGACCCTAAAAAGAATGAGAGGGGGGGGCCTAGTGTCCATGAGCGGCAGGTGGGGACCACAAATAAAGTGAGTAGGGGTGCCCAGCCCCTAGTGACTAACACCCCCCCCCCCCATAAAATAAAAAATTCCTACCTACCCCCTCACCCTAATAATAGTGAGGCGGGTGGGCAATAAGCTAACCTACGCTGTGTAAAATGACACAGAGCACTCTGATTGGTTGGATTGAAATCCAACCAATCAGAGCAGAGTATCCTCAGAGAACTCTATCCACATTTTACTTCCTTTTGCAGCCCTCTAGCCCTTTCCAGGATTTTTAAGAGGCATTTTAGTGACCAAAGGTCGTGTCCCCATTGACTTCAATGGGGTTCGGGGTCAAGTTCGAGCACGGACCCGGACATTTTTTTGAAGTTCGGCCGAACCTGCTGAACCAGAACATCCAGGTGTCCGCTCAACTCTAATCATGAGGCTATAGACAGATAACTGTTTTAAATTCATATACAAGTGTTTATTAGTGCGGATTTCACATAACCACGTTGGATACAGCAATAGAAAAAGTCACCTAAATATTCTATAAATTACATACACTGTGCAGTGGAGTAAAAACCAAATATAGATCATTAATGCTCTAGATCTTGTGTTAACAGAATTGAAGATACATACATGATGGGGCATAAAAGGTTTTAAATGCATCTGTGTCTCCTGTTTATGACATCACCTCTGACTTGATATGCAAATGAACCATTTTTCAAGCAGTAGACACCATAGATAAATCGAAAACACATTTGTCTCTTATTTTATGATGGGTTTGCTTGCAGTTCTGTACAGTAGTGATACAATGTATAAAGCTCTATATTAATACTCTATATTACCAGTATAATAATGTTAAAGATAATGGAGCACTTCTGAGAGCATAGCTGCCAACAGTCTCCGATTTCTCAGGACAGTCACTTTTTGTGGGGTCTTTCCCCGTCAATCTTGAGCTGTGCCAGCATGACTGCTGCTTATGCAGGAGACTGGGCATTTAAACGATGTCTATATGTTGTAGAGCTCCAAACACTCCGCATCACCGATCTTCATATAACCCCTCCCCTTTTGGCTCCACCCTGCGACCCATTCCTGTGATGTCATCGGGCATATTGGAGCATGCCAAGGTCTCTTAAGTAATAACATACTGAATTCCTCTTACCTGGTATAAAACCCTTCTGGGCACGCCAGGCAAGTCCACTGACCATTCACAGGCTGGTAGTAGCCAGTTGGACATGGCGAGCATCCCGAGCCTAGACAGGAGCCATTACCACAGCAAACACAGGCGTCAGTGTCTGTAACGAGACAGGCAGGAGGGATTCGTAGGCTGGACCATCATTCATGCAGCAGTGACAGACTCACACTGACCTATTAAAATTGGTTCTTTCCATTGCCAAAAATAAGCAAGGAGGGTAGAATGGCAGTATGTAAGATGCATGCAGTATGTAAGATGCATGCAGTATGTAAGATGCATGCAGTATGTAAGATGCACAATCCAATAAAAAAAGATCATGGCAGATCCTATGAGATCTCCAGTCAGATATATTAAATGCTCCTGTGTGTCCCGGGAAAAATGGCTAGTGTTGGGAACTGTGACCATTTATTTCACTCCTGCACCATGAAGGTTGATGAGAAGAAGACAAAGTAGTCATCAAAATTAACGTTTCCATTCCCAAGGAGGCTACGTAGCTTATATACACTGTAAATACCCCGATTACACATTCTGATAAGTATACTATAACGGCAGACTACACGAAACAAGTAGAAATACAATGATACGCTTTCCTTGCTTGCAGTCATATTCGTAGTTAGCCAGTAATAAAATTGCAGAGGATTTTAACCAGAAGAGAAAACCTTTGACACCTTCATGGATCTGTTGTGTGTCTTGCTAACTAAAGCCAGTGTCGTCACCAGGCGAGGTGGGTACTGCACAGTGTGTCACCAGGCGAGGTGGGTACTGCACAGTGTGTCACCAGGCGAGGTGGGGACTGCACAATGTGTCGTCACCAGGCGAGGTGGGGACTGCACAATGTGTCGTCACCAGGCGAGGTGGGGACTGCACAGTGCGTCACCAGGCGAGGTGGGGACTGCACAGTGCGTCACCAGGCGAGGTGGGGACTGCACAGTGCGTCACCAGGCGAGGTGGGGACTGCACAATGTTTCACCATCACCTAGTTTTTTTTTTTTTTTAGCTTTTCTCATGCGCGGAGCGCTCTCATTTCTTCTCCTTCCGGGACACTGTCCAGGAATCGGAGGTATAGTGGGACCAGTCAGAGCCCACACAACACGAAGATGTCCGCTGCCACGCGGTGTAGTTACTCTTGTAACTACGCAGTGACCACAACACTCACCAGAGTGTGAAAAAGAGCTAGCGCTGCATCAGAGGAGGCCTGCGAGGAGTCCGAGTTGACGTTAGTGGCAGTGGGGCCTGCTCTGATCGACATGTCATGTCATTTTGTGTTATTTCTTCTTGTACACAGATTGTATTAAATATATAAAATAAAAAAAATAAAAATTCAAAGCAAAAACCACATGTAGTAAATATCAGATGCAATACAGAGGCACAGAAATATTAAAATAAAAAGCAGTGTATGCGTTTATATGATAAATGCTGTTAAAAGAAAAATATATGTGCCAAGGTAGTGACGGAGCATCTAATAGATAAAATAGGCTTGTATTAAACTCATTACCCTAGTTATGTGGAACACAGCACAGTCATGCGGTAATGTAACCGGATTGTGTTTGGTTGTGGTGGGCCTGTCTTACAAAGACTATGAAAGAATGGGCCAGTCAGGATTAGTTATGTTTCTTAAATACATTTAACAGGCACTCGGAATACTCCTGCTTGAACACTGGTGGGATTGACATCTAGCCAGAGACTAATTACACGGATATACAGGAGTCTGCATATAAATCAGAGCTAACTTGGTAGGGGTAGAGTGGGAACATTTTGCCTAAAAAAAAAAAGATCACAATGTATTTTTATTGTTTGGGAATAATGATTGACAATACCACTTCCCTCCCTTTTGGATTTTTTTTACTACTAATCATTAAAAAAAAATAAAAAAAATAAAACTTTTTTTTTACATTTGAGTTCAAAAATTGAATTCAGGTTATTCTCCTCCTGTATTGTGGAGATTTGTTTTTGCCTTTCAGAAATGATGCCAGTTTGGTCTTGAAAGCTTTCAATTAAAGTCTCAGCTAATATGAATTACCCAACCAGTGTTTTTATTAGAGCTTTGCAAAAGGAACTTTAATCCCAACAAAATTACAGGCCAAGACCTTTTAATATATAAAATTAGGGTTCTTGTAATGAGATGCGATTACAGAGCAAGCACATCCCAAACATAGCAAGGATTGCACACAGAGCGAAAATAAATACATGTGTAGAATCTGCATGGTATCCATCCAAACCACTAATTACAGAGTGCAATAACCCAAAACATTCTAATAAAGTCAAACACTGGGCAATTATGCACTCACAGGCCGTGTCTGCCAGCCGGTACTCAATTCCCTTAACTAAGTTTGAAAGGCACCTGTGGTCATGGCTGATTACATTTCTTGTTCCTTGTTAAATTTGTTTATTAGCATTTCAACATTTTATTTGTATTTTAATATTATTTTGTAACCTATTGTAACAATGCAATGCTCCTGGACACAGGACATCCTTGAAAAAAGATAAATCTTTGTCATGCTTTCTGGTTAAAAATACTTTGTGACTACATAAATGGTGAGCTTTACTCCATGTGGGAGTGTGTACAGGGACATCTGTACTGAAAGGAAAAATCCATTCAATTACATAAAAAAAAAATATATATATATATATCCGTAAATCCATTATGTTTATGGTCAAATTAATATAAATAAAACCTTAACATATGTGCAGGACAACAATTCAAAGAATCAGAAATAATTAATTCACCCCTTCCCCATATCTGTGAGCAGCAATGTCACTGGCTTATAATCTAAAAAAAAAAAAGCAGATAAGTTAGCAAAAAATTGGTGACAGTTTATTGTATTCTAATCAATATAAGGTTCTTCTTGTGGTTTCATTTCTTTTAAAGTCGGAAAAATTTCAGCTTTTTAAATTATTTCCCAAACTGCAGCTTGGAATATACAGAATGCTCCCACCAGAACCCATCCCTTTGTTCAAGGAGATGATAAGGGACAGACAAGGGAATAAGTGAATAATATTCGCCATGGGGCCCATATATTTCCCAGAAGCCTCCTTGGCTGCCGTATGGAGCAGCTTCATTCTGACCTCGAGTTCTAGCAAGTTGTATGAAATGTTGAGCACACATGACTCAATTCTGCACTTCTTTGTATTTAATCAGGTGTACTATCCAGGTGCTTTAAATGTCTCAACGCAAAGAGTACAAAATGGAAGTTTATTTATTTCAGCAGACAATCGGCAAATTGTTCTATAACTTGCTCATGAACGGAGAAACATTGTTGTACGTCCAAACAGAACTGCCTGGTACTTCAGGGATTGATCAAGCCATGGATTCAATGGAAAGAACTATACTAACTGACTGAGATCATCCCAAGCTCAAACGGATGTGGACATGTCTGGAAAATGACCCACATCATACACAAACTATGCAACTTCCGTGATGTAAAATAGGCGCATTTTTGGAGACTTTTTTTTTTATAATCTCGCATGCAACAAAATTATTAAACAATAATTTGATCACTTTATTTTGCTGCCTCACTAGCTCTGTAGATTTTTTTCTGGTGACCACCTATTTGTGAATAGGGGGTATACATTGTGGTGCAATTGTACTATAATGACAGAAACCCCTTTATATATAACCCCCTCTGGCTCACTTACTGTACCTACAAATTATGAGGAAATATTTTAAATATATATATTATGCATATTATGTAACAAATGTATTAAATTTGTGGTACAAAATTATTATTTTTGTTTAACACAATCTTGATAGTAAAGTACACTTGTCCATTTGGTAGGTAGGTGGTCTGTTGAAAACACTTACCATTACTGGAGAATGTTCCCCTGGGGCAGGCAGCACACTGAGTGGTGTTCACGGAACTGCAGTTGGCTTCAACGATTGACAAGTCAGCGAAGACCAAGGGGAACCGGGTTGTGGTCAGTTGGCTTCCAACCAAACACACTGCACAAGAGCACAAAATGCATATTCATCATCAAAAAATAAAATCCCATCCAGCATTGACAATCTCACAATGCATGCAAAGCAAACAGACACTGTATATCCTTGAATATAACAAGTTTGTTTCAGAGCAAATGTTCTGAAAAAAGGTGATTTTGACTTATATACAAGGTTGCCTTGTAATTCCGAATGTCTTGGGATCCAGGGTTCCTTAATATCTCTTAGATTGTACGCTTGCGAGCAGGGCTCTCTACCTCATGCATGGGCATCTGGAGGGGAGTCCTCGGAGGACTACACTGGATCGAGATCTGAGCCACAAACAAAACACTGGATCCAACATACGATACAATGTCTTCAACAAAAGAGGACATTCCAAAAAGTATTTTTAGACCTTCAAGGAGTATTGAAGGCAGAGATGGCGACTATGAGGATGGAAGTCGCCCTGCTCCAAACGATGAGAGAATGGACGGTAAGCTCCAGGTGAGCTAACTAACGCTAACGGCAAAAGATTGCAACTCCAGTTAGACCCTAAATCAAGACAGACTCATATCAGAGTGAGAGGAAGGCCGGACTTTTTTTTATTTTTTTTTAAACACTTGCAACCCGATTGACAAACAGAACACATAATAGGGGGATGGCTATGTAGTCTGAAAAGTTAGAGCGTCTCCACAACTTGCACCCCATGATGTTATGCAACAAGTAGTGTACGCTGGGATACAGCTGTTCCATGATCTACCACCAGACGTACAATCCTGGCTGGCTTAATGGAGGAGTCATGATGTCAAGTACCACTGTAACTCTCCCACATCTGGGATGGTCACAAGGGAGAATAAACAATTTTCCATCGAAAGACCGGTCCGATGCTGACGCCTTTCTGATAAACCCTGGTACCCCTTCCCATGGAGCCCCAGATGAAGGGAACGGATAACCCAGCTGGAGAACCCCATGGAGACTAGGAGAAAGACTGAATTCTTCCTCCTATAGAGTTGACTGTGGACTTTCACCATAATGTTTTTTGGCAAGACACATAGTCTAGAGAAAGATACGTACTGATGTAACCCCTCCATACCCAGGGCAACCCCACCACCCAAATTGGACTGGGCGGTATCTTGCTAGGTCACAAAATGTGCACCTTATCTTCAGCCCCCTCTTGGGCAGTCTCTTTATTTTCTACCCTATTCTTAATGTATTACTTCCTCTCTTGAAACTTTTTTCATGCTCACCATTCGCTTTTTCCCCCCATACCTCTTTGTTTAACCTTATAATTTATTCAAGTACGGTTTTAAGGTTGTCACACTGTACTAATGTTTACACACTGTGCTACTCCACTCGATGGCCGACAGGTTGAAATGGTATTTTACTACCTACAAATCTACACGGTGATTGACAGGCCTCACTTTCAGACAGGGCCCCATCTATTGAATACCCGCCCTCCAGGGCCACACGCCACCACTGGCAGTCACTCTTTACTTTGTCTAAGTCGGTTGATTCTGATCTACCCTAATCTCATTCGAGTAGTAACCTATGCATGGCCCATCAGAAAAGGGTGTGTGTTATTGTATATTTCAGATACTTTGTATAATTCAGATTTCATGATCCAAAACGTACAAGGGTCATGCACATGTCATTGTTTATCTATATATGCCAATAAAAAAATGTTAAATATAAAAAAAAAATATTTAAAAAAAAAAAACATTTTGCAGTCAGATTAAAGTCTCTCTAAAAATGATTGATAAATATAACAAACGGGCCTGCACTTTAGGCAATAGACTGTCACCAAGCATTTTACCCTAACCCGGGAAGAGAAATACAGGGATTGATAAAGTTGGCAGGGTTTTTTTTTGCCAGACTTACAGATTTCCAGGTGGGAGCCTCAATACCCATTTAACTGGAGTTTTTTTTGGATATTGGTATGTTGATGACACTAATACCTTGGGGACTGGGGTCTCGTTACTTCAGACTGCATCTGTGATAAAATGAACTTATGTCTTATTGAAAACAGCGCATAAAGTGCAGGCATTAGAAGTAGAAATGCTTTAATAACAGAATATGAAGTACATTACAGAGCACTCTCCTGTAGAACGCCAACAGTTGGCAGACATCTTGGGTCACGTCAGTAGGGTCAAACCTTCCTTCCTCTGACCCAAGATTCTAAGCAACATGTCTGCCTCCAGTAAGAGTTATACAGAGCAAATAGGGATCAGTAATGTACTTTATTTATATTTTCCTTTAAAGTGCTTACAGGTGATGCCATTTTTCTATTAAAAACCATACATGTCTCCTGCACTATTGGCTAGTGGCAGACCCACCTCCACTCACTCTATTTAAATCAAAATTACATCACGTATTTCATATGGAATGGCTAAATGCAACAACCAATAAAGATATATACACAAAATAATTTTTCCAAACTTGGGGAAAATACATTAACCAACTAGATCAAGCAATTCAAACCAAAATACGCCAGACTTTTATATATACCACATGGTACTCGCAGCAACTTTTGGAGGGGACTGACCCTATACCATGTAGGTAAGGATGACAGTATGGACAGAGGGCGACCGGGGAGACTTGCGACAGAAGGAGGGGGGAGCAGCCTGAACGGGGGGGGGGGTCGCAGTTAAACCAACTCAAATTGGGGGTTTACAGAATGTGGTATGGCGGTCATCGCTAAGGTCATCATACTTAATTTATGGGTTACCTTTTTCTAGTTTTGTTGAGTTTGGTTATGTTTCACAGATAATTCTTATTATCAACAGACTGCCTGAACAGGGATCGTTTAAATTTGTGTTCTAATACTCGTATACAAGATATGTCTACGGCAGAGACGGGGCTGGACATATGTCTTGTTTCTCTTTAGAAGTTAGATGGGACCAGTGAGCGATCCAGGAGTACCTCTCGATCTACCTAAGACATGTCCCTTATCTCAGAAGTGAAGCTATCACAGTACATGTGTCACTGTAATACCATGATCCGTTTTCTATTACTATCTCTTGAGACAGCTCTATATGCCCAATATCTCTGTCATGACATATCAAATATATGTTGTCTATGAAAGGCCTAACTTAGCATAAATGTCATTCTGTTATTATGACTAGCCTGCTATTATCTAATTTTTTGACAATCCCTGAATGCAATGTGTATCAAAAAAAAAATCTTTGACATATGTTATGTTCAGATTACCCAGTATATATTATATATCTCATCCCTTTTCTGATAAATAAAAATTGATATAAAAAAAAAACAAAAAAACATACATGTCTGAGTATATCGGAATTTCTTTAAACTATGATGACCAAAAACACAACACCACCAGTAAAGGAAAAGACTTGACGTGTCAGAATTCCAGAGGGCAGTTTCTAAAAGCCTGAGAACAATCTGCTGCATATTGCAAGTACTTTGCTGCACAGAAAACACAGTGAAATGGTATAAATTGCATGAGAAGCTATCTGAATAGCTTTGGACCTCACAGGCATCCATAGGAATGGATCTATTTACATACAATAACATGCTGTCAGTATGCTCACCTGACAGAAAATACTCCACCACATATACACAGAGTTTGGCTTATTCCTAAAACAATGTGTAAATAAAGTGTTTAACCAGGAAAGATATGTCAAGGATATATTATGATTACCCAGTTTAATGGCACAGTTATTTATAAGTGCTCTTTTCTACCAATCGGATTCAAGTTCATTAAAATTATAACCCAGAGATTTATATTTTACCCATTATTTTGACGTCATGCATAAAAATTAAATGGATATGGTGATCATACTGCCTCTAATTTGGAATTTAAATTATTTATTTTTAAAAATATGAATAAAAAAAAAAATCCACCATGCAGAACAGCAATGCTTTTAATGCATCCTTTAAAAGGGGTAACATAGTCACCCTAACTATAGCAGACCAACACCATAGATCTATGTGTATAGACACAACACACACACTGCAGACCAGAAAATGTGTGTTTTCTAGAGAGGGTTTTGCTCTCTACCAGCAAGTCATTTAACCCTTTCATTATCACAGGTGTGTGTGCCACACATAGCAAACCTCACTGGGACATAAAGGGTTAAGATCACTACAACAAGCCAAAAAAAAAAAAAAGTCCACAAGTCAAAAAAGAAAAGGAGAGAATGTGAATGTGAATGTTACCCTGTGCAATGTGTTCATTATAATTAAAGTCTGGTGAACTTCATTATGTAACTGATCAGCACAAATACTGACCCCTCTAGTACTCCCAACAGATCAGCTGCAGATAGTTACTCCCCTGCCTGACAGTGAAAGGGGTTAATAGTCAAGTAACAAAAAAGCCTTTCCAAGAACACAACCCAAGGGGATAAACCCAGCAAACATGCACAGGAGGTCCACCAAGCACTCACTGGACTACATTACCCACAATCCTCCGCCGACTGGTCAGATTGCAACAGCTGTAGTGCCAAAGGTTAGTCACCCCCTGTGATCCAGTGTCACCGAAGCAGCCAGTGAGGAGTAGCACTCACCTAGAAAGCAGAGCCCACTCAGTGTGCACAGGACACTCTGCATCCTCATGTTTAGTGCATGACAGAGAACCAGCAGCCTTCCCCCTCTCAGCCCCAGCTCTCATCTAGCTCTGCCTCCTGGATCATCACCTGACTGGCATCATGTGCTGCTTGACTAACACAGCTCCCAGCAATCTCAGCCCCAATTGTTCTCCTATTAAAGGAGAAAATGCATAGTTGCCAACACCGGCCATGTTTCCAGGGACACATAATTGTTCCACATGCTGCAGAAAGAGCATGCAAAGTGCAGCCCGGCAGTATGTACCATGCATATACGCACAGACACAATCCAATTAATCATGGTAGGTCCTTTGATATCTCCACCCTGATTAATTAATTGGATTGTGTCGTAGCGTATATCCATCCTACAGATTGCCGGGCTGCACTTTGCATGCTCTTTCTGCAGCATGTGGAACAAATATGTGTCCCTGGAAACATGGCCGATGTTGGCAACTATGAAAATGTGTGCTAAGAATTTATACATATATATAGCTATATAAAAAAGTGTGTGTGTTTTATGCTACATGAGGCTTGCCATGGAAGTAAATAGAAAGATATCAGTGTAAGGCGCTACAAATGAATTAGACAAACACATATCATAGTTGCCAACATCAGCCATGTTTCCAGGGACACATATTTGTTCCACATGCTGTAGAAAGAGCATGCAAGGTGCAGTCCTGCAGTATGTAGGATGGATAATACGATGGATTAATCATCTCAAAGGACCTACCATGATTAATTAATTGGATTGTCTGTGCGTATATCCATCCTACATACTGCCGGGCTGAACTTTGCATGCTCTTTCTGCAGCATGTCGAACAAATATGTGTCCCTGGAAACATGGCCGATATTGGCAGCTGTTATGTATGAATATATATGTTTGTTGCTCCTCACCTTTATGTGGGAAATACCTCTATTAACACTAAAAAACAAACAATGGGGATAAAGGGACCACAAAGAATATAATATAGATATAAATATACATAAATTCATACAAATATGTGATTACTACTCAATTAAAATAATTGTGCAGAATTATAGTGCCAGTAAAGCTTAGTAATTAAAACTGATACTTAGTGTGCCAAGTTTTGAGTACTAAGTATCAGTTTTAGTTACTAAGCCGCAGCTATACTGGCAATTTAATTCAGCACAATTGTTTTAATTGTTTTTTTTTTTTTTCATCTGAATTTTACTTCTGTTTGATTTATATGTAATCACATATTTTTATATATTTATATTTTGATATATATATATATATATATATATATATATATATATATATATATATATTATATTCTCCCTTTCTCTCCATGGAAGTAAATAATAGATTATAAATCCTTTGTTGATCACTGGATGGATCATCAGATGACGTGTTTAATGATAGCACTGGCTAACAAATGTATAGGTCAAAACCTGTTCATAAGTTAAATGTATGTTATATAAAAAAAATGTTACACTCCCATTGCACACCATACGAAGTGGAATTGAATATTTGATCCCAGTGTCTCAGAAGTATGAATCTTATTATGATATTAATATCCCACTTTAATAAGCTTTGGGTCTGGGATGCGCTGGAAAGTAAACAATTTATTAGCAAATGTATAAATCAATGCTATAAGTGGAGCTGTCACCATGCTAACCAATGGAATATTCCTGCTGATTTCCCCAATTTTAGAATTTTGTTTAAACCAATATTTTAGAGGTTCTGGGTCCAAGAATAAATCAGATTTTGGAGTCAAAAAGGAATTTTCCCCCTAAATAGAAAAATTTGAAATAGCTTCTTTTGTTTGTTTGTTTTTAAAATCTAAATTACTATGGTAAACATAACCCCCAGCTCTCTGCTAGTGTAGAGAATAACCCTAGTTTTTTTTACATGGGATCAGCAGAGGGACCTAAAAGGGACAGTCTAATCCCCAAATTCACTTTGGTTCAAGGTGAAGATTACTGCTTGTATAGTGCACAGGCTTTTTTCCAGTGTGATTTGTGATAGACTTGCTCTTGTACACAGCAGGATCTCTTAACAGTGCAACACACTGTCTGATGACATCACTAGAGAGACAGAAAATGCCATTCCCCCCTCAATTCAGAATCCCTGATCAGACGAGCAGGGCAAGCTGAGAGGCAGAGTTCAGAGTAAACTCGTAAAGATACACATTGAGTTTACTTTGCAGAAGGGGGAGAACCTTTTTATAACCCTTTCTTCCTCCAAGGAAGCTGAATTATCACGTGTGTAAAATGAGAGCAGTTGGTCAAGTTTCGTCAATCCAATGCTTCCTTGTTTAACTTCTTGTTAGAGACTGATTTAATAAAGTCAGGCATGTGCAAATACGCTGCTATGGGCTGGACGAGAATCAGCTTCTCAGCTGAGATCCAGTTACTGTAAGAAGCAAAACAGAAAAAAAGAACATTAAATTAAAAGTACAATTGTCAGTCTTTCACGGTCTGAGTTGTACATAGTGTCAGGCAAGATGATTATTAAAGAACCAAAAATGGCACACTTTGACCTCTGCAGGAAATGTCAAGTATGATTAGTAAATCTAATATAACCACCACATATGATATTAAATTGAATTATAGAATGTGGTCAGTCCAAATTGTATTTCTTTTTTATTTATTTATTTATTCATTTTTTTGTGAAAAGTTGTCAAATCAGAGCATAATTTCATAATTGAAGGGACAGTCTAGTCCCCAAACTCACTTTGGTCCAAGATGGAGATCACTGCTTGTATAATGCACAGGCTTTTTTCCCTGTGTGATTTGATGCAGGCATTCTACATAAATCACATTTTTAATATTTTACTCAAGCCCTCCCCCTGTAATTACTCTGCATGTTTACTGCAAGTACGGTAGACTGATATATATATATATATATATATATATATAAGCATTTTCTTTCACTTAGTCACTTCCTGTGCAGCTAGGATAGAATGAATTGTGTGTACTGTAAAAGACTTTCTCTTGTACACAGTAGGATCTCTTAACAGTGCAACACATTGTCTGGTGACATCACTAGAGAGACAGGAAATTCCATTCATTTGAATGGCATTATTCTCATTGGTTCCTGCAGAAAAAAAAAAGAAAATAAAGAAATTGACTTTTAGTCAGCTAGTGTGGGCAGTCCTGGTTTCTTGCAAACTATTGTAATTTCACAATTTTATCTAGCTTTAAGTATTTTATATTGTAAGCAAAGCAAACTGTAAAACATGCATTTTAAAGCTTTGAAAGCACATTAATCTGCATTAACATTTGGAAGATGCATTTTGGGCACCAGACAGTCCCTTTAAGGTGTGTAGGTCCCTGAATCTCTGGGCCCAACTAAGCCTACAGATCTCTTTCCATGATCATGGTCACAAATCATTGTCATTCAGGCAGCTCCACGTGTGCATGTGGTAAAATACCGTATTTGCTCGATTATAAGACGACCCCCCAAACTTTGGATATTCCTTTAGGAAAAAAACTAAAAGCCTGAATATAAGACTACCCTATAGGAAAAAAATTAAATTTGTATATATTCACTTGTAAATTGCTTTTTTAATAAAAAAAATTATATCAAAAAATGCATTTCATGTTTTTATTTCCTTTTTATGTGCCAATGCTGCCTCTCTCTTTCCTTTGCCCCCAGCTTTGTCTCTCTCCCCCTCCCTTTGACTCCCCCCCTTGTTTCTCTCTGCCCCCTCCCCTTGTTGCTCTGTCCCCCCCCTCCCTCTGTCTCTCCCCCCCCTTGTTGCTCTGTCTCTTCCCCCCTCCCCTTGTTGCTCTGTCTCTTCCCCCCTCTCTCCTCTTGTTGTTCTGCCCCCCATCCCTCCCCCTGTCTCTCTGCCCCCCATCCCTCCCCCTGTCTCACTGCCCCCTCCCTCCCCCTAACATGTAAATAGATCCCTGGTGGCTAGTGGGGGCAGCCGGGGGATGTCTGCACGATACGTGCAGACATCCTCCATGCTGCCCGACACCTTCGTCTATTATGACGGACAGCTGGTACGTCATAATAGACGGAGGTGTCGGACAGCATTGAGGATGTCTGCACGTATCGTGCAGACATCCCCCAGCTGCCCGATTGTCCCTGGTGGCTAGACAGGCCCAGACTGGGAATCGGGCACACCGGGCAAATGCCCGGTGGGCCGCGGTGGCCATGGGCCGAGATCGGCAGGGGAGGTCCCAGGATCTCCCCTGCCGGTCTATGCAGGGCCGGCACTATCCGAGCGCCGGCCCCGCTGTTTTCCATGAAGGGCCGGTGAGGACATCAAAGATCTCCCTCACCGGCCCACATGCTTTCAAATACGGCCGCCGGCGGGGAGAGAGGGAGGGAGACTGGAAAGAGGACCCGGCGGAGCTCTAACTTGCAGCTCCACCGGGTTCCTCTCGCGAGATCCGGAGCATTGCCATGGCAACGACCGGAGGCTAGAGTTCACTCACCACGAGGACCACCAGGGAACCCCGCCTCCCAGTCCCAGGCTAAAGGTAAGAAGGGAGTGATGGGTGTGAGAGTGCTGTATAAATATTAGAATGGATATTGTGTCTGTCACAAAAATGCCCGGGGCGAATTTTTCTCAACGAATTAGGCTTGCGGCCAAAAATTTGTTTGTGGATTTGCAGTAGGTTGAAAGAAAGAATGCAAAGGGTGGTGGTAAATGGGGAGTTCTCAAATTTGACAGCGGTAGAGTACCTCAGGGTTCTTCACTGCAAGAGGATTTGGACAAATTGGGTAATTAGGAAGATAAATGGCAAATGAGATTCAATGTAGACAAGTTTGAAATTATGCATTTTGGGTACAATAATAAAAATGCAATATATAATTTAAATAGGGTTTCATTGGGGAGATCTATTAGTGAAAAAAAATTTGGGAGTATTTGTAGACTTAGCAGTAGTGCACAGAGTCACCTGGCAGCTGCAAAGGCCAAAAAGATATTGTGGTGTATTAAAAGACGTATTGACTCACGGGAGGAAGATATTATTCTGCCTCTTTATAGGTCCATAGTAAGTCCTCACCTTGAACATGCAGTTCAATTCTGGGTGCCATTATGGAACTAGAGAGAGTGCAGAGGAGGGCTACAAAACTAATCAGGGGAATGGAAAGTTTTAGCTATGAAGAAAGGATGGAAAAGTTAAATCGGTAAATGCGAGAGAAACAGCAGTTTAGAGTGGATATGATAATGTTATATAAATATATACAGGGCTCATACAAAGGGCTTTCTAAAGACATGTTCATTAACAGAACAGTACAAAGGACAAGAGGTCAGCCGCTAAGACTTGAAGAAAGGAGATTTAGTCTACAACAGCGGGAGGGTCTTTTTACAGTAAGGACAATTAAGATATGGAATTCACTGCCTGAAGAGGTGGTTCTAGCAAAATATGTTAGATACCTTTTAAAGTGGCCTGGATGCTTTTTTAATGAACTGGAGCATAGAGGGCTATGCATGTTCGTAAAGTCAGTAATATTTATTTAGTGATTGTTGATCCAAGGATAAATCTGATTGCCATTTGGAGTCAAGAAAGAATGTATTTCCCCACTGAAAGCAGAATTCCAATATGCTGAAGGGGTTTTTATTTGCCTTCTTTTGGATCAACAGCGGTAAACACGGGAAAAGGGTTGAACTTGATGGACGTAAGTCTTTTTTCAACTACTATGTAACTACGTAAGATTCAACTTTGGTATTTTAGAGTCGCATCAAAAACACGGATTAAGCAGATCCCAGATCTACTTATATATTGGGTCTGTTAATAAAAAGACTTCTCAAGGATCCCATTGTATAATGGGGTCTCAGTTAATCACATAATCTAGTTGTTTCCATTTTCTCTCATGCATCAGAAAGCACTGGCAAGTGTCAGATATCATTAGAAAGCACTGGCAAGTGTCAGATATCAGAAAGCACTGGCAAGTGTCAGATATCATCAGAAAGCTATGGCAAGTGTCAGATATCATCAGAAAGCTATGGCAAGTGTCAGATATCATCAGAAAGCTATGGCAAGTGTCAGATATCATTAGAAAGCACCGGCAAGTGTCAGATATCATTAGAAAGCACCGGCAAGTGTCAGATATCATTAGAAAACACTGGCAAGTGTCAGATATCATCAGAAAGCACTGGCAAGTGTAAAATATCATCAGAACGCATGGATGTAAATCCAGAATCCCCTTCTACCTTATTTACTATTGTGTTTATTAGCCTGTTTAGGTTATTTGCTGTATCTACTTATTACATTTATAGTTAATGCATTTTATATTCTAATAATAAAGGTATATAATTTAAAACATCCCTGATATGTATACACACATATATATATATATATATATATATACACACATATACAATTTTTTTTTAGTAATAACTCCACTTTAAGAACATCCATTTTTTTAACAAAAGAAATCGAAACTTTTATTATACACATTGTGATAACGCTGAAAATGAGTAGCAGACGACAAACCTTTAACAGATGTAAAAAAAAAAAAAAAAACACAATAGAAAACATATACTATTCTACTCATTTTTGTACAGATTCTTTTCCAGGCTTTGGATTCCAGGATGACCGATTATGTTCTTCTGTTCCATGGTTACAATGAGGATTGGTCATTTCGAAGGGATGGGCTGTCTTTTAATAGGTTGTAACTCTGTTAATGTAGGATGAACATAGATCCAGCATTAAGAATTCATCCTTACTAAACGTATCTACCAACAATTATAGCACATCACCCCCCAAAATCTTTTAAAACCATGGGGTTAGGTATAAAAAAAAAAAAAAGCACATCTAGTGACGCACTTTGTGCGCTGACAGGCAGCTGTGGGTTGCACTGGTGCAGCGTATGTATAAGAGAAGAAAAAAAAAAAAGCCAATGCAGAAAGGTGCTTAAAAAGTTGCAGAGGTGCTATGGCATGGTGGTGGGATTCAATAAAAAGGTGCAATACCTTTAATAAAATATGACCTCAGGGATTGCACCTTTATCAGATGCAGATTGCTTTACACGTTTTATCCTTCCCTCCTTCTTATTTCATCAATATCCATCAAGCACAAGAGACTTCTCACACTGCTCTGCAATGTATTTTCTATATGTAGAGGTTGTCAGCATTCTGCCAACACATTTACATCCTGGCTACAGAGATCTGCACTACTTGAAAATAGTCTGAGGCATTAAAAGCAGGGAAATAAAATAAATCTTGAAACATCTGCTACACGTTGTAATAAGCAGAAAGAGCCTGTGGCAGGGGGTGGGGGGCTCTCCAACGTCTGCAGGTAGAGGAGAAGGAAGAATGGAGTCTCACTTGCTGGAGATAGCAAATATAACATCCAATACCACTGTATATTTCCTAGATGATTATTTCATTACGGTTTGTGAAGTTTTATTGTTTACAATGCATACTTAAAGGTTACCAATTGCTAGACACCGTTCCTATAATCCCAAATCAGAGGAAACCCATGTGCTCATTCCAAAGAGGAACCAAAGTGTTTCCACCGGGAGTCTAGAGGGGCAAGGATTGAGCAGTAGGTCAGAGTGGGGCCAAATTTGCCAACCAGACCAACTAAGAGCCCACTGTGTACAATCTATAGAAAATGTTTTGAACATATAGGTGCCGAACAATCCATATGTAGGAGTCGCTCAACTGTTTTCTACTTTAATTTAACCCCATGGCAATGATGCTTTATTATCAGTCTGGTCCATAAAAAATTAAAATAATTTTTCCATCTATACATTGTGAGTCAACTTTTAAAATGACTCCATTTATTAAGTTCCTTTAAATATTCTACACCAGCACACAATGTGCAACTTTGTTACTATAACCGAACACTGAATAAGTAGGACACGGATTTTAATAGGATTTTTATGGTGCAGATTATGGGAACAGATAGTCGTCATCCTCAAGGGGTTAAAGCTTTTAATTTTTTTCCCCCCTTGGAATTCAGTGGTCACACTTTGAAGAAGACTCTGTCCACTGATCAGGAGGCAGTGGTATAGAAACTATTGGCGTATTGTAGTGTTAAGCTGTGGCAGTGTTGTCCACTTCCAATGTCCCGCATGAGAGGTGGACACTAAAGGACATTTAAAAAAAAAAAAAAAAAAAATGAAATCTGGAGAGTTTAACATTTTACAGGCAATAGTGAAAAGACTCCCAACTACATTATCTTAAATACTGCCATGTTACAAGATGCTTTTCCATTGCAATACCATCTACTATTAAAAGCAAAAAAAAAAAAAATTAAAAAAAATTCTTTGCTGGATGATATAATAGGGAGCAATTCCTTATAGAGGGGGAGAGGTGCGATAATCACAGGACCCGTGCACCACTGTAAAAATAAGCAGAAAGAGCAAGAGGATAGTACAAAAATCACACAAGTCTCTAATGAGAATCTTCAAGGTAAACCGTATCTGTGCCCAGCTATCAAGTTAAAACTAAAATTCCCATTGTACAAAATACAAAACTGGCCAATCCACCCTTATATACCGAGTCTAACAAACATCCACATTTTGTTTAAACGGTGCCACTTTCCGTCTTGGTGCAATGAGTCGGCCTTCATTCCACGGTCCGTTCACTCCAACCTATACAGTGACTGTTTAGAGAGTCTGATTTTGGTCCACAGTTTTTTTTCCTGGAATCACTCATGAAACATTCGTTATTGGTTTGTATTTTTTGAGCTTGGTCCATTGGCCAGTAGAATAGTTCATTTCAAACACTGTGTCGACTAGCATTGTAGTACTGCCAGTGCCGTCAGCCTTCGGTAACACCTCTGTGTACTCACTGAGCTTGATTTGAATGATATCACCCTGCTCTGGACATGGGTTCTCTGTAAACACAATACACGATGGTTAATATGGAGCTACATTGTTTGTTTGCCATTTATTTGATTGTTTGTTGGGCTGCTCCTTCATGATATATTTCTGCGTAGGACAGTGATGGCTAACCTTGGCACTGTAGATGTTTAAGTATCTAGGGAAGAGTAGTTCCTAAACATCTGCAGTGCCAAGGTTATATAGGGTATTAAGTGTGAAGTATACGTCAACATTTGAAAAAGATGTTGACCATGTAGGCATTGAAAAAAGGTTTAGGTACAGATGAGACCCGAGGGACGGTAATGAGAACCTGGTTAAGAAATGTAACCAAGGAGTAGGAATCTGTACCAGAATATAATACAGAATACTGATAAAAGCCAAGCAAGTGAAGCCTGTGCTCCAATTTTATTATAAAACATGAACACACAACTCATAGAGGTCTATTCATTCAAAGGTAAATAGCAGGTGAGTTCAGGTGGGATGAACATTTCACGTACCAATTTATCCATCCATTGTACAGGTAAGCTCAGCAGGTTTGTCCCTGCACAATATATTCACACAGCCAAATAAAAAGCATCTGCTCACTGGTAGTGTGGAAATGAATCCCGAATCCAAAATGCTTTGGTAAAACACTAAATCTTTATTCTAAGTCACTATTGACGATCGCGTTAGGTGGTGAACCACAGCAAAGTCATCAGTGCTCAGCTCGCGCCGCTGCTGCGGTTTTTATGACGTTTGTATAAAGATTTTATATTTTGTCTGGGAGTCATTGCCACACGACCAGGGAGCAGCAGATTGTTTGCTGCGTGAATGGGATTGTTGGCCGGTCAGTTGGAGTGGAGCGTTGTGGCTGCACTTGGTAATTTGTTTTAGATGGGATCACTGAAGTATACATCTTTTAGTGAATAGCCCTCCAGTGCAATGAATAGTATACATATAATATCTGAACATTTAGGTCAGACAAAAGAAAACACAAGACGGGCCAGCATAGTGCTAGATATACTACTTATAAATAAATATTAATTTCCATCTACTACTATGCAGCCCTATCTTTAAAACAACCCCATCTTGCGTTACCTTTTCTTCTAATTATCGGTCCTGAATATTCAGGGTTCAGTTAATATCAACACTATTTACCGTACTGGAAGTTGTGTGGTTCACTGATTCACCTGCTTGACTTGTCTTATATATAATACTAATAAAAGCCAATATGAATAGAGACAATGTTCATTTCATTCCGTGCAGCCTTGCATTGGTTTTCCTGGAGGGTTCTCAATCTGTATTGTTTGGTTCTTTTGAACATACCTCTGGATCCCGCCATGAAGCCCAGGATAAGAGCCTTTTCAGGCCTTGTAACCTTGTTTGCGGTCTTGAACATTTCTTGTGCAGCAAACATTTGTTCCCTCTGAAACAATTCAAGAAAAGATGTGTTACATTTTGCATGGAATCTGTACAGACAGAGGATGTGAAAACATCATGTAAACATGTAGCAGAGCCAATATACAAATAAATCGTGACAAACAGTTACCCATCATATCAGACTGCAGCTAAACATGTCTAAACAGAGCACAAAGTGACCATTTACCACTGATGATACGCAACATAAAACAAGTAATTTAGGCAACAGCCATGTCAGGTATCAGTATGGGAAGATGTGCGTTATTTTGAATTTCCAGGAAGGGTCCCCCCCCATTTTGTGGCTGGCCATTTTTTTTTATTTATTTAAAATGTCCAGGTTCACAGCGGGATAAGCCAATGAACAGTTACGATAACAGATTAAGAAAAAAAACCCAGCAGGTTTTAAATGTGACAACACACTCACACTAGAATGTCAATCGCTATGTAAATATGGATACCATGAAGAGAAATTGAAATGTCTCTTAATTAAACTTTTCATGCTGTTTTTATGGCACACATGACAGAAATCTGCTGTCCTTCCTCTACATGATGCAACAGGTCATGATTTTAGATATCGGGAAACGTATCCCTCATTAAAGGTGCTGATTCACCTGCAATAGCTCCAGGTTATGTGCACCTACTTACACAGCACTGCAACATTTCTACTACATGTTCAACATTAGAAAATACACACTCCGTTCCATGCGAAGAATTACAGTATGTACATATATTATTAACTCTGCTGCGAGTACACTTGTGTGTTGTCTCCCCCCTTACTGCCCCTGCTCTTTCGTGCCATTGTTTCCTTATTTTGAAAACCTCAATAAAACCTGATTTACAAAAAAAAAAAAAGATTCACAATTTACCAAACTGAAATAAAAAGAAAGAAAATGCAACAATCAAATTGTATGAATTCAAATTATATGCGACATGGGATGGCACTACAGCAAGGTGGCAGGTGGGCATCAAACTAACACTGCGCAAACAAAGTGATCCAAAAACCACAAGGCCCATCATGGTGCCCATCCACCCCTGCCAAGATTACACTGACACTCACAGTAAGGGAAAGGCTTTTCTTGGGTTGAGGTTGCGTCTGAGTGGTGATCGGAGGAGCCTGTACTGCGGGAGCCACCAGTTGAGTAACAGCAGGCGTTAGCGGAGAGGTAGGCGTGGCTGCAGGTGTAGGTGTCGTGGCGGCAGCAGCAGCATTGGAATTGCTGTGATATAATGGAGTCCTTTGCTTAAACGGCGTATTGCTTGGAGGTACAGGCTCCTCCGGCTGCCTCGTTGTTTGCAAAGCTTCTCGAACAGATCCAGCTGCACGGGCAGACAAAAGCAAATGACGGTTATTTCTAACGGTTTTATTTAATCAAACATGAAACCATCCAATTACCTTTTCTTCTAATTATAACAAAGGCAGCAATCACAGTATAAATCCAAAGGAAGAATAATGAATATTAAAATGGAGGCAGCGCTCATGCACATAGGATTTATTTTTTGGGTGTGGCAAAATGTAGATTTCTTTAGAAAAAAACAGATACAATAAAATTTAAAAAAAAAAAAGTAAAGTAATGTTGCAGGTGAACCATACGTTAAACACTAAAGTGCATGGAAAAAAGGTATACTCTGGTCTATGCAGGTTTTTGTCCTACTTAAGTGAAAGCAGACATACCAGGTGTGAAAAATAGTTATAAAAATAAAACAAACACAAGAAAAATATCCAAAGTATAGCAGATCTCAGCCGGCCTGCTGACAGACAGTCCCTCTAACCTATTTATATGTCAGCTAAATACTGTTTATACTGTGAATGCAGGGGTGGGGTGGGGGAAAGATTGATCTATATATTGTGTTAGCAGTATTGTAAGCAAATACCTAAATTAGGGGAAAATGGTTTTTTTAATGTCTGTGGAGTCTCCCGTTTTTGACATCATCTGTGGCTGGAAGTGCAAATGAATGGCTTTTCAATGGGAAATATATCATTTGCATATCAGGCCACAAGTGATGTCATAAACAGGAGACTCCACAGACATTAAAAATAAACATGATTCTCCTAATTTAGGCATTTGCTTACAATTGTGCTAGCACAATGTATAGATCATTTTTGATTTTTTTTTTCTCTCCATTCACGGTATAAATATTTTTTTAGGCGATCTATTTCAAAATGAAAGGGAATGAGTGCACAGAGGTTTAGGCTGCTGGGATCAATTACACACCTTGCTGTGCTTCGGATGTAGGGATATAGGAAGAGGATGGTACCACACTTGGTGTAGCTGGCAGGTAGCTGGTAGAGGGAAGGGCAGTCTCCGTGTTCAGGGCACCAAGTTTCTGTAGAAAGGGCAGCAAACATTTTAGTAATTTCCCATATTTTGCCACCCCCATTAAAGTGCTATTTTGTCCGAATGGTAGAAAAAACAACAAGACAACGGTACCCTCCCATTCCCCCCCCAAAATATTCTACAATTGTTCCCATCTCTGGCTACTCAACATAGTGTAAAACATACTTGTGTAGATACAAGGCCGGCAGCATAATCCGGAGTAGCACTTTCCACAATGGTCTCCTCTTTTGGTGGCTTTTCCACAACTTCTGCTTCTATTAATGGGAAGCAAAAAACATCCAAATATAAACACCGCACAAAGAAAATAGTAACAAAACAAGCAGATTTGATCTAAAATCGTTGCACTAAACACATTGCAATTAATAATTGATGCTCAATATTCACCAACAGTCTTTCTCCTTCTCTTGGCTTCTCGGCCAGCACCGACCATGTCCAGCTCTTTTATGTCCAGTAGCTGATAAAATAGAACATTAAACAGGGGTTAAGTCTAAATTAGTATTCCATATTACTTCCACTGTTCCTTCTCTGCCTAAATAACGGTCATACTAGGCGGTCTAATCCCAATCAACCTGCATTCAACACATTCATACCATCCAACATTGCACATGGGTAGAGAGATGCTGGATTTATGGTAAGCGGGTTTTTAAAACACAGTACAACAATAGCCACATTACATTAAATCGTTAGGGAGAAAAATTCCCCACGCACCAAAAAAGATAAATACATATATTTATCACATAGTATTACTACAGGCAGTAGTTACTTCCTTTATATTTGTATTGGGACATCAGGGGCACATGGTTTCTCTAGTTATTTCCATAATAAATCAAAATTAATTAGATATATTAGATATATATTGTCTCATCCTTTAACCCCTTAGTAACATTTCTGAGGTGTTTGTGTTTAGCTGTAATTTCTCTTCCTAATTTAATGTACCCACACATGTTATATCCTGTTTTTAATCGTCATAAAAAAGGGCTCTCTTTAGATACCATTATTTTCCTATCATATAATTTACTATATATAAAAAAAAAAAAAAAAAAAAAAAAATACCCAATGCATTTATAAACCGATCATCCTATCACAAAGACTGTGTGATCGGAGTATATAATATTGGTTATTAGTTTTAACCTCTCCGCTATAAATGGAGAAAGTTTTCAAATCAAGATTAATTAATGAAATGGGTCTGTAATTTTTCACCAGAGATAGCTCTTTACCCGCATTCAGGATAGGGAGAATTGAGGCCTGAAGTCTTTCCTTAGAAATAGGGGCTCGTTTAAGTTCAAAATACTATCTTATATGATGAATAAACTCAATGAGTACCTTGCTTAATGGGAAATCAGTCCTTGAGTAAGATGTATGTGATCGTCACTTTCCTTTGGATGCAGAACTCAATGTATCAAAGAGTGTATATTTCCGGAGAAAAGTTTGTATGGCCATTACCTTAACTTGGGTGTTGGTAGCTAAGGTCAGGGAATAATAGAATTTAACGTCTAGCACATGACTGAAATCACCTCCAAATAATAAGGTGCCTTTCTTTATTTGTTTTGTTTGCTTATATAGGTTTATTAAGACGCCAATAGGAGTCCCATTGGGTGCATGGAAATAAATAACAATTAATCTGGAAAATCTCCAAAGTTTCTCTGGTTGGGTTATCCAATAGGACGCGGCAGGCAATGTCGGAAGGAGGATTTGAGGGCTTTGTGGGTTAAAGATAGAATTTAAAATGTTATCCTAGAGCAGATGGGAAGCCAGTGGAAGGCATATGAGGTGACCCCAGTTGACAATTATTGATAATGGGAAAATTTCTTTATATTGAGCTTTACCCTTTACATTTCTTATTACTATATATTCTACTGATAATGTGGGAGTTTAAGTAACAAAGTACATTTCTTACACTTTAGAACTTTAACTCCACCTTACAGAGCGGAAACTAAAAAGTACTTCCCAAATGTACTTACGATGTGAAACCATTGTGTGGGGCAACAATTTAGACTGATAAAGTTACATGATATCATTTAGTCCCAAAAATGTATAAAAAGCCAGAGAACAAGATATCAAGCCACGATGCTACAGATAGGGGAGAGTGAATAGGTACAGTTCATTCAAATTACGTCAAATGGGGGGCTACCGCCCCACAAACTGGCAGATAATTGTGGATAATTCCTCACTTTTGGAAAGTCTTATGCTATGCCTTTATAGACTACAATCAATGAGACTGGGTAGCCCCATCTGTGCGAGAGGTTTGCTGCTCTCAAAATTATTGGAATATTCGTCTTCTCTGCTTTGTAGCCAGACACATTAGCAAACATTTTTAAATCCTTATATTTCTCCTCCTTTGAGGTCTGTTCCCTAAATTCATTTGCCATTTGATCTATAATGTAGACACTTGAGAATCTAATCATTGTGTCTCTTGGCAAGTACCCATTAATTCTATTGTCTATGGCGTCTTTCCAAAGGGAAGGGACGAGATAAGAAACTGAAAATTCTCTAAATATAATTTACATTTTTCTTTAAGATCCCTCCCGGTATTCCCCTAATGCGAATACTCTTCCACATGTATTATTTTAGCTTCTAAAAATGTTATTCTGGTACGTATAGAGTTGTGTTCTTCTTGGACTAATTTAAGTTATTTTTGTATGCTAATTAGCAAATAACTGTGAAGTAAAACAGTCCGTCATAGACGGGGTGGGGGGGGGGGGGGTCAAATACCCGATTGCCTTCTGAATCTTTGATTTTTAAATATAGATTATCCATCATTAAAGCTATGGATTATTGCGGAGTAGTTCATCCTCTCCCTCTTGAATATTGTTTCACCTCTTCCTTTGGGAGGTTTATTTCGGAGCTGCATTTAAAGATCTCCTTTGGGTTGGTGGGAATTTATTCTTTTTTAGTTAGTGGGAAAAAACAAACTTCTTATATGTTTATTTTTTTCCGGATTAGAGACCGTTTTTATCCTTGTTTAACTTCTTAGTACCCATGATGCCTTGCTGAGTCTCAAAGGACTTCCAGGTTAACTTAAACTGAAGGGTTTCATTATTTTTTCCTGAAATAAGGCAGGAACTGTTTTGTTTTATACACAAATCAATACATGTGATGAGAATGTCTACATAGAGACAATAACAGCTTTCGTCTGATTGGGCAGTTGTGGAGAGTATTCAGAATAGAATTACAGTTGATACATCTTTGTCTAATGTTTAAGCTCACAGTAATGTGCAGTGTGTGAGTGTACAGGGTATTCATATGGTCCTATAGCATATGCAGCAATTTATACTTTATTATAAGCTCCCATACTAATTGCCCAATTAGGCTACTCTCGCTCAATACTGATAAGGATCTTTGCATCGTGGTGGCATGTATATGTGCATACCACCATGTTAGAGAAGGAGGCAGACCTGTTCATGTAAAGAAAATCTCAATCTATTTATCTCATATTTTGCCCTCTTTTAAAGGAACTCTGCTACCTAAACATGGTTTATAATGTGAATGTACAGAATAAAATATATGAGAAAAACTATAAGGTGATGTCATAAACAGGAGACACCACAGACACATGGAAAACAGCTTTGTCTCTGCACAATATTGTGAAGACCTAGAATGTTAATTTCCACTAACCTGCACCCGCATGGGTAAGCATCAAAAACCATCACACATCCACCTGAGTTGGTTGAATTCTGAGCAGTCGCTATAGTGACCTCACAACTATGTCATCATCTGAACAAACATATCTAGTCCGGAATTTGAACGTATGAGAAGCACACATGCATGCATACATACACATACATACAATCCATAGATAGATAGTTACATTTTAACTTGCGTACACACAGACATTCACTGACGAGACTGGCCCTCTCTTTGCTGACATTGCTTGAGAAAAAGTATAAAGACCAACAATAATAACTTTTAAACATCATTTTATATACTTCAGCATCAACATACACTGTATTAATTGTAGTAATAATAATAGATGAAGTCAGGGTTCCGGTTAACTTACCTTTATGCCCCTTTCTTTGCGCAGAGGTGTTCTGGATGGTGCAATTGGCGTACGGTTTGCTGTTGGACTAAATACACTAGGTGTTGTAGGACTCCTGAATGGTGCTTGCTTTGGTATACCTTTGAGAGGAGCTGATTGGGAAACAAATTTAATTTGGTATAGGAACATTTCTTAGGAGAAAAAGAAAAAAAAATGATACAAAAACAAATGGTTTACTAAACATCAGATAGTATATTTATGATCTATTTTGCAGTTAAAAAGCAGACATCTGTCACGTTTGCAGAAAATAAAAACATTTAGGTCATTTTAGGTGCACTGGAGTATAAGCTGGTGGGTACACAGTTACTGCACACAACCACCAACATAATATCCACGTTATTCAGAAGAATATAAAATAACATATACCGTATAAAGAACATTGCATTATGTGATATTTATGCTTTAAATAGTTAAAGGTAGGGACTTTTCCACATGTTTGTGGTATATTTCTTGTTGAGTAGTACAGTTTAGAAAAGGTGGTATTTCTGTAAAACTCTTCAGTTACTCACTTGTTGTGTCCAGTTTTTTCACTAGGCCCCTTCCTTTCGCATGGAATGGAACCCCTGCTGTCTTCTTCAGTTGCTGTGCCGTTTCTGTGGCTATAAGAAATGACAAACTTGGTGTTAACCGCTTAAGGACAGAGGCAGTTTCTAGACTTCTGCAGTACTTGTGTTTAGCTGTAATTTTAATTCTTCTAGTTTAATGTACTCACACATTATATACTGTTTTATCGCCATAAATAGGGCTTTCTTAAGATATCATTTTCATCATATCTTATAATTTACTATAAAAATATTAAATATTTAATATAGTTTCTATTATTTGTCCTGAGTTTAGAAATATGCCATGTTTACATATTGTTCTGTTTTTTTTTTTTTGCATGTTATAGGGCAAAAACCTTTAGTAGCATTTTCCCCCTGACAATTTCCCCTACCATGACCTTTTTATTCCAACCCTGATCAACTGCACTCTAATCCTAAACCTAACCCCAATGCCCAATTCTAACCCATACTCTTAACCTAGATTTCAACTCTAACTATTGCGTCACAAGGAATTGTTGATCGCCTCCGGCGGCCTTGAAGGTACATCATGTCGTTAAGGGGTTAACTTGCAAAAGTTCGGTAAATTCGCATTATCTATTAATGAATCAATTTAAAGCATTGTTTCATTTCAGTCTTTAGCACCTCAGAAAGCTCTGAGTATCTGCTAGCCCATGAAATGTTATATACACCCAAACCCAAGAACAATTGTAAAATAGATTTTTAGAGACAGAGAGCCATGGCCTCAAGGGGCCACCATATTTATAGTCTGTATGAGACCAATATATTTCCTCCCTTCAACTGTGGGATGAATCTGAAATCAACCATTCACCCACCCCCTTATTACACACAGGCAACATAAATTACTTTGATTTATTTTTTTTGCCTGGGCACAAAGTGTGCAAACCTAACTGCTCCGAGCAAACAAGAACGCAGGGCAGCAATGCCACCAGAACGGTCACTCAACTTACACTTCTGCAAAAGCTCAGCCCTGAGAGTGGCACTTTTTGGTTTCCGTTTTAGTTGGAAGTGTTTCACTGGAGGGGTAAGTGGTCCGGCCAATGTGGTGAGGGCATTCTTGTTTAGGTACTGGCATTCCAGGGGCAGCATAGCCGAGGCCTCACATTCACTCACTGGATGGGAGAGAAACCAGGTGCGGTTAAACCGGAGGCCACAAACAGGGACAGAAAGCCCAAATCCATAGCATCACAATGGACCATGTTACTACAAAAGGTCTGTACAATAGATGGCCTCCCATCAGTTGTTAAACTACAATTCCCATCCTACCCTGACAGATTTAGTTTCAGAATATACATAATGAAAACCAGCAAACGACAAAACAAATGCAAAACCCCCACAATATATATACGGTATATATATATATATATATATATATATATATATATATATATAGTATGGCTTACTGCTATATGAAAATATCAAAATAGAGGCATGAATCAACACAGTATTCACATATTATAACCACATTTAGTGAAAATGTACTGCTTACCCTTTTCCCGAAGTTCTCCCAAGATGTCCTGAACATTTGGATTTTGTTCCTCGAGGTCAAGATTTAAGGACCCTGTGTCTGGAAAGGATTTTAAGATATCGGCTACCATTAATATCCAGGGATCAGAGTCTAAAGTAGCCAGTTGGATGATTTCAGTCAACGCACCTTTCATCTGAGGGGGAGAATTACAATTAAATTAGGATTGTTTCCATCTTCCAAAGTGAATACAAACTTTTACCTGGGTACAGTAGGACACAGGATCCTTATGAAGAGAAAGAACTTTATACGTTTTTCAGGCAATGCTTATTTATGCCAAATCTGGTGTAATTACAAATTTAAAAAACTGGAAACTTGGCAAGTATTGCGTCAATTTCAAGATTGAATGTGATATGCCTTGCATGGATCAAACCGAAGAGCAATAACATTATCAGAGATTAGGAGGGGTAATTGTGTGCAGAATTTGAGTGATGTGTCATAACGGGTAGTTGTAATCCACACATTACTAAAATCTACCATGGCCTTATTTATGTGACCTCTCAATGTGGGATACATGTTGCTCTTTGTATTGGGTGATTTACTAAGGAGCTTAAAGATAATCAGAAACACTTCTATGTGTATTACAGTTGTGAAGTCACCTTTGCTGGTTAAGTTACAGTTTCTCTATTCCAATTTCATCATGCTCTGGTGTAACAGCAAGCAACACAAATCACCCGACATCCTACACCTCATCCACAGACAGACAGCTAGACATGCATCATTACATTGTGTACAGCAAACTGCCAGGTACAAAACAAGAAACATCTCACCGTGTATTGAGATCTCCCAACCATAGCACAGATGTTACCCAAAAACCCTGCATTTGTATCTAGATTGCAAGCTCAGTTTCACTTTGTAATACTTTTTTTTTTTATTATTTAAATTGTTTAACTAATTTTTGCTAAGACTGCAATAAAGTATGACACTTTAAAAGTGTAACCTTTTTTAAATGTGCCCATTTTTTAACCTGGTGAAGACACTGGCATGTCCTGCAGTATTGATCGGGGTGTGTCCACCAGGATACAGCGATCGGACAGTAAGTGACATGGCCGAGTGCCTCGGGATTGACAGCCAATCGCAGAGACCGGATGTGTTTAGCTGTCAAAGCCAGGCACAACCATCGTGGTGTAGGGAGAGACTGATCACTGTGTGGGCAGCCTGCCCCTAGCCCCCTAAGCAACCAACAGAATTATTTTGAAATTAAACTTTATTTTAAAAGTTATATTTAGGGTTTGGGGGAAAAAATGGTTAAGAAAAAGCAATGTGCTACTTTATATTTTTATTTTTTTATTGCAAATTACAACACAAAAAAAATAAGCAATGTGTGCCCAAAGGTAGGACACATATTAGAAACTATTTAGGAGTTTTTTTTCATTAGCTTTTTATACAATTTGTTTGGGTACAGTAAATAAGAGGAAAATTACAGCTAAACACAGAAATGCTAACATTTGTCCTGCACAATTGTTTTTTTTTTAGAAAGTCCGGTCATCCATGGGTTAATACTGCATTCCAGTAGTATAACATTTAGGATTACCAGTGCCTGGTTGTGGTCATGGCCGGTTTAGGTTTGTCCCCTACTTGTGGTAAAGGTTCCTCTATCAGGCTGACAGGCCAATTGGGATAAGGGACATTTCTATTGCTTGGTTTCTCTTATATAACAAGTGACAGCATCTAAACAAAACAGAACAGGGCCAATTTAACACATGGTTACAATTTCTAAATTTGGAAGAGCTTTTATAATGTACAAGATGAACAAATACACAAAAAAGCACAATACTACTAGTAATTTTCCCGAAACATTTTCACCTGTGTTCCCATAGAGGAAATCTTAACAGTATTGTACAAATGGTAACCATTTGTTATGTAGCTCTATCCTGTTAATAATTCTTGGCCAGCCTCAAGATGCTTGCTTGAAGCACCCTTTCTATCCTGTGGTCAGATGAGTAGCGTGCCAAGTGAGATTGTAATCCTCCATAAAGAGCTAGCAATAATGTAGGTATTTGGGGGCCAGGAATCAATAAAATAAAAATAACCCATTTTTAAAAAGATTTTTTTCTGAACTGCAGGCTTCTTTAGTCTCAAAAGGCCCAAACTAAGTATCAAGATACTAGCATAAAAAAAAACCTTCCAGTTCAAACCATGTCATTTTTTGCAATGCTGGGACTGTCATACCATGAAAATTAGAAGTACCAATCCACTACACACTTAGTTTAACATTTCCTTTTCCCACAAATTAAATATAGGTTACAGCTTTCCAACTAAAGTCCAGTGGGCTGAATAGTATGAGGGAGTCTAAATTAAAATGCTTTGAATATGGTTATATTGGACAAACCTATTCTTCATGGCAAAGCTAGGCAGAGTTTAACCTGGTAACATTCTGAAATCCAAGCCAGCTCTGCATAATATTCTTTTGGCAAAATCCTGAAGTTAAAAAATAAGGTGTTTTTCACACACTTACGTAAAAGTAAAGAATGCATTCATATGTGAAAATGAAACATCTAGATATGTTTGTGAGCAGGGCCCCCATGTATGAAACATCTAGATATGTTTGTGAGCAGGGCCCCCATGTATGAAACATCTAGATATGTTTGTGAGCAGGGCCCCCATGTATGAAACATCTAGATATGTGTTTGTGAGCAGGGCCCCCATGTATGAAGCATCTAGATATGTGTTTGTGAGCAGGGCCCCCATGTATGAAGCATCTAGATATGTTTGTGAGCAGGGCCCCCATGTATGAAACATCTAGATATGTTTGTGAGCAGGGCCCCCATGTATGAAACATCTAGATATGTTTGTGAGCAGGGCCCCCATGTATGAAACATCTAGATATGTTTGTGAGCAGGGCCCCCATGTATGAAACATCTAGATATGTGTTTGTGAGCAGGGCCCCCATGTATGAAACATCTAGATATGTGTTTGTGAGCAGGGCCCCCATGTATGAAGCATCTAGATATGTTTGTGAGCAGGGCCCCCATGTATGAAACATCTAGATATGTTTGTGAGGAGGGCCCCCATGTATGAAACATCTAGATATGTTTGTGAGGAGGGCCCCCATGTATGAAACATCTAGATATGTGTTTGTGAGGAGGGCCCCCACGTATGAAACATCTAGATATGTGTTTGTGAGCAGGGCCCCCATGTATGAAGCATCTAGATATGTTTGTGAGCAGGGCCCCCATGTATGAAACATCTAGATATGTTTGTGAGCAGGGCCCCCATGTATGAAACATCTAGATATGTTTGTGAGCAGGGCCCCCATGTATGAAACATCTAGATTTGTTTGTGAGGAGGGCCCCCATGTATGAAACATCTAGATATATGTTTGTGAGCAGGGCCCCCACGTATGAAACATCTAGATATGTTTGTGAGCAGGGCCCTCATGTATGAAACATCTAGATATGTGGGTGAGCAGGGCCCCCACGTATGAAACATCTAGATATGTTTGTGAGCAGGGCCCCCATGTATGAAACATCTAGATTTGTTTGTGAGGAGGGCCCCCATGTATGAAACATCTAGATATATGTTTGTGAGCAGGGCCCCCATGTATGAAACATCTAGATATGATTGTGAGCAGGGCCCCCATGTATGAAACATCTAGATATGTTTGTGAGCAGGGCCCCCATGTATGAAACATCTAGATATGTTTGTGAGCAGGGCCCTCATGTATGAAACATCTAGATATGTTTGTGAGCAGGGCCCCCATGTATGAAACATCTAGATATGTTTGTGAGCAGGACCCTCATGTATGAAACATCTATATATGTTTGTGAGCAGGGCCCTCATGTATGAAACATCTAGATATGTTTGTGAGCAGGGCCCTCATGTATGAAACATCTAGATATGTTTGTGAGCAGGGCCCCCATGTATGAAACATCTAGATATGTTTGTGAGCAGGGCCCTCATGTATGAAACATCTAGATATGTTTGTGAGCAGGGCCCTCATGTATGAAACATCTAGATATGTTTGTGAGCAGGGCCCTCATGTATGAAACATCTAGATATGTTTGTGAGCAGGGCCCTCATGTATGAAACATTAGATATGTTTGTGAGCAGGGCCCCCACGTATGAAGCATCTAGATTTGTTTGTGAGCAGGGCCCTCATGTATGAAACATCTAGATATGTTTGTGAGCAGGGCCCCCACGTATGAAACATCTAGACATACTTGCTGTTCCTATGCATCTATAATAATGGAGGTTACGTATAAACACTCCGCACATTGAAGTATTTATCATTCACATAGCACCACTTTCAAGCAATAGTCTCATGGTCAAACAGCACACAAAAACTGCACAGTGCACAAACCAGGTTCTTTTAGGTCCCAAATTCACAAAAATAAACAAAGTGGTCCAGCACTAAATAATGGTCAGTTCCAATTTTTTTTTTATTACAGTGGCCAACATTTCAAACAATGGCAATTCTTAGTGTACAGCTGTATTGGTGGAAACAATGTCCCACTTGTAATAAAAAATACCACCTCACCATTATAGAGTGTAGGAACAGTTTATTTATTTTTGTAATATTTAAAGGGAAGCAATTGGCATTCGCTATTCTGAACATACAGCTGTACACTAAGAATTCTGGAGAAAACGGTGGGGATGGAGCTGTCCATGGTTTTCATAAACAGACAGAATCTGGTACTACAAATACAACAATAATGGAGTGTCAAGTTAAAATGAGTCTACAAATATAAATCACTATAATTAGCAAGAAAATGGCAGTCTGGAGCTATTACAGCTCACAGTGCAAGATAAAGTTCCTTTAGAATATCTTCAATAAGCAAGGGATGTTTAAAAACACTAGCAAAGGCAAGGCTGAATCAGACAATCTGGTCAGCGCATGCTTAGCCAATCAGCACACTGCTTCCTGCTAACATGGACCCTCAATCCCTTGAAAACCAGCGGGGTTATTTAAAAAAAACACAATCACAGAACAATGTAAACCAAAAGTCTGTTTGCACCAGATTTTTCTATATAACCTCCCTATATGTCATCTTATCACCCATACTAGAGCCACTGAATTTTTTACTTTTACATCTGCAACATAAGCAAAAGTGCAAAACAAAATTTCGCAGCTCTTTAACAACAATACAAGTCATGGAATATAAGATCTATTGCACACCACTTTAGATCATGTGCACCACTTTCCACTTGCTTGCTAAAATTCTCCTGTCTGTAGGGTTCACATTTTTGGGGCTAGTGCAGGATAATGAGGGTATTAATAAAAAAAATAAATAAAATTTAAAAAAAAAACTGCTACAATTTAATTTTGATAAATATGTAGTTAAAGTCTGAACATAAAAGGAGTGTAAAAAAAAAAAAATGATTTTATATGCAGAACTGAAAGAAAAAAATAAATGTGTGTATACAGTATTAGTGGTAGGTGTCTGCACTAAGTCTCCCTGAGCATCATGGGAAGTGTAGTCCATCACAGCAGGATTATCACATGGAATCAATGGTGTGGAGTTTCTGTCAGTGACAGACACAGAGAAACCGCTTTATATTTTGGAGCCAAACATTACGGGATGGGGGTGCAGGGATTTTTTTGGGGTTTTTATTCTGGAGCACCAAGCACCCGCCCAAGGGGAGGAGGAATGGGGGAGGGGGGTGCTGACCTCGTCCACGGTACGGCGCGGGAGGTGCAGCATCCCCAGCAGCAGCTTGAGCTTGACGGCGGAGGACAGATTGTGGAAACACAGGCGGACATTGTCTATGACCGAGGCGGTGAGCAGCGAGGCAATACTCGGCGGAGCCCACAGCTCGTCGGCGGATCCCAGCTTGTTATGAAGCCACAGGCCGGTGTCGCTCTCCCTCATCGACGCCATCTTGAAAAAAGAAACCGAGCGGCAGAAGGCATTTTATGAAGACACCTAAAACTGCCACCGCGAGGACCCCTTCCAGCGCTGCGGGTTCGAATGATGGGGAAGGCGGCCGCGCCAAGTCTCGCGAGACGTGAGGCAAGCCGACGTCATGTGGGGAGCCGTTGGAGGCGGGTTCGAGCTTTCTGACCGTTATGGGTTTTAATTCGAAATTAAATTCCCTCCTCAAATATGGCTGATGGCGACGGGTGGACACTGACTGGATGAGGACAATATTATGAGCTGTGCTGGATCGTTTAAACATATAAGATATATAGTAATTATAATGTGTATTCATGTTTTCAGAATTTAATACAGAAAGTGGACGACAGGTAGTTGTGAAGAAACTTTTAATTATATATATATATATGTTTTATTACATAAATTAACCAGTGGTATTGGTAAAGCTGAAAATATTTTTGGCATATATTTTATATTAGACATGTGCATTCGTTTTCGGACTAATGCATTTTCGTTCATTCGTTTGAAAAACGAATAACGAAAATGCTAAGCTAACGAAAGCCGAATGAATGAACGAATGGTTAATAAACGAAAAACATTTGTTCATTCGTAGTACTATTGGCATTCTATAAGCCGAAATAGAGTCGGTTTATAGAATACAATAGCATAGTACACTTACATTCCATAAACCGACATAATGAACGACTTTCGGTTTATGGAATGCATGTAAGTCTATTGGCATTCTATAAACCGACTCTATTTCGGTTTATAGTAATGTCAATACTATAGCACGAATGGACGAATGAGTTTCGTTTATATTAAACCATTCGTTCAACTTCTTAGCTTTCTATAAACCGAAACAGAGTCCCCATTCATAAATTTTATGAATGGGAACTCTAGTTTGGTTTATAGAAAGCCCATAGTATTACATGTATTCCAACGTTCGGTTTATAGACTTTCGGCTTATGGAATACATGTAATCCTATTGCTATTACATGTAATTCTATGTATTCTATAAACCGAAAGTCTATAAACTGAACGACCTTCGGCTTATAGACTTTCGTCTTATAGAAAACGTGTAGTACTATTGCCTTTCTATGAACCGAACGAGAGCCCCATTCATAAGAAATTCTTATGAATGGGGCTCTCGTTCGGTTCATAGAAGGGCAATAGTACTACACGTTTTCTATAAGCCGAAGGTCGTTCGGTTTAAAGAAAGCCAATAGTATTACACGTATTCTATAAAACGAATGAAACGAAACGAAAATAATGAACGAATTTCGTCTGAAACGAATGCAGTAATGAACGAAATTCGTTTTAGACGAAATAAATAACATTTTGGTCTGAATGGACGAAAACGAAATGAAAATGTTAGTTTTGCACATGTCTATTTTATATACATATATAGTTTATTTTTATAACATGTAAAAGTTACTCCCAACAGGTGCCTCATACCTCCCAAGTGTCAGTCACTATGGTTATCATGTGTATGGAATGAAGTATTTTAGTTGTATTTTCACAAGACAAAGTCACGCTATGTACCTGGTTCCTTTTGGCTTACATGTCCATCTAAGTCTTATTTAAGACAAGCCAGTCCTGGTTCTACCTACCGGAGTTGAATCTTTTCCACCCACGTGTGCTTTTTGGGACAGGAGTCCTTGGTGAGGTGGTCCTTTAACCCCCGTAGTGACATGACTTTTTGGCCGTGTCTTTCTGTTGGTGACATGGGCTGTTTTCTGCGGTGTTTGTGTTTAGCTTTAATTTTTTTTTCCCTTTATCGTACCCACACAAATTGTATATTGTTTTTACTGGCATAAGAAAGGCTTTCCGTTGATACCATTATTTTGATCATATCATAATGAAAATAATAAAATATGGAAAATTCTTTTCTTTTATTTGAAAAATCTTTAAATATTTTGCAAAAAAAAAAACATACCTACAAAAGCTATTATAAAACACTGCTAAATAGTTTTGTATATTTGTCCTGAATTTAGAAGCAGCCCATGTTTTATGTTTTTGCTTTTTTTATTCAAGTTAACCCCTTAGTGACAAGACATTTTGACCCTGACTTTCCTTTGGTGTCAATGACTGTTTTTTTTTTTCATTTCTGGGGTGATTGTGTTTAGCTGTTAGTTTCTTCTCTCTCACATACTGTACCCACACAAATTATATGTTGTTTTTATGGTCATAAGAAGGGTTTTTATTAGATACCATTATGTTCATCAAATCTTATAATTTACTACAAAGAAAATCATAAAATATGATGAAAGCATTTTTAAAAAAACACTTTTTCTAACTTTGACCTAAAATATAATTTACACAAATACAATCATTAAAAAAGACCCAGTCTAAATAGTTTCTAAATGTTGTCCCGAGTTCAGAAATATGCATGTTTCCATATTTTTTTGCGCGTTATGGGGCAAAAACGAAAAATAGTGTTTTTTGTTTTTTTCGTTTATTGACCTTTAGACCCGAACCCTAAATTTAACCCAACACTAAATGTAACCCCAACTCTAACCCTTATGCTATCCCTTAATATATTTGATTTTAATTTTAACCCTATTCCTTATGCTAAAAATTATTTAATTTGAACCCTAACAGCTAATCTAGCCCTAATCCTAGTTTTAAGATAATTAAATCTTTATTTTTTTTTTTACATTGCAATGTTGCTGACTGCCTCTAGGGGCAGTCAAGCAACATATTCAGAGCGACCGAAGTGAATTTATTTTCACTTCCGAAGCTCTTGACCACAAGAGGGCATAGCCATATTGCCGGAGCCTGACACGTCCATTGTCGCGAAGGGGTTAAAGGGCAATAAGTACAAGAAGTGCAATGCTATTTGAAAACATTTGTTTTCAAAATCAGCGATAGTGACATTGTAATACTGATATCGGTCATAAATCACCCCCACATACATATTTTTCCAAACTAGACAACTCGGGGTACTTTGACACTTTTACCACCAACCTTCGGCAAAGTTTGCAGAGATAAAAATATGTAATGATTATTTTCACACCGATGCAATTCAGGAATAAATGTACTGAAAATGTAAAGGGGGTACTGCCAAACTACAGCTCAATAACATCTGGGACATTTTGAAGCTGGCCAATGTATTTTACCCCATCTAACCATATATTTTTGAACAGTAAACACCCTAGGGTATTTCAAACTGTGGTATTTTAACACTTTCCATGCACTAATTCTACCATCAGCCTTTGTCAAAGATTTGGTTAGCAATTTTTTGTGTTTTTTCTTTCCACATACATTGTCATGTGTTACTGGTAAACAATGCCTCAGTATATGTTTAGCAAAATCTCCTGGGTACATGGCTACAACCCATGCATAGGTTTGTTGGGTTGTTTTGGGGCTAAAAGCCACATTTGGGAGGTGCACATTTCTAACTTGGAATTTTGACATGTAGTCAGTCTGTGCCCATGTTCCAATTGGGGCAGATCATCTGAGCAATTGCCAAACCGCCTTTGCCACTGATTCGCTGTACTGATCACTATACATGTGCTCAGATAGCTTAAAAAAAAATTAAATATTTTTTTTTTTATACTGTTTGCGTAACCCCCAAGGGCGCATCTTAGCTGGGGGCGCAGGAACCCTGCTTCAAAAAAAAAAAAAATCCCCCCTTTACTTACCTCGTCGCTGCTGCTCTCCCGGTGCTCTCATCTGCCCGTCCGTGGCTGTGAGGGAAGCGTTGAGCGCTCCCCTCCAGCCAATGCGCATTCAATAAAGTTTGTTTAAAAAAAAAAAAAAACTTTACTGAAGCGCACAACGCTTCCCTCACAGCCACGGACGGGCAGATGAGAGCACCGGGAGAGCAGCAGCGACGAGGTAAGTAAGGGGGAAGGGGGAGTATCCTGGCATACTATGGGGGAAAATCCTGGCAAATTGGGTGGCTAAGTCCTGGCTGGCATATTGGGTGGCTAAGTCCTGGCTGGCATATTGAGGGGCATAATCCTGGCATTTTGTGGGGCATAATCCTGGCATATTGAGCGGCATAATCCTGGCATGTTATGGGGCATAATAATGGCATGTTGAGGGGCATAATCCTGGCATATTGAGGGGCATAATCCTGGCATATTGAGGGGCATAATCCTGGCATATTGTGGGGGGAAAGTCCTGGCATATTGGGTGGCTAAGTCCTGGCATATTGTGGGGCAAAATCCTGGCATATTGTGGGGCAAAATCCTGGGATATTGAGGGGCATGATCCTGGCATATTGAGGGACATGATCCTGGCATATTGAGGGGCATGATCCTGGCATATTGAAGGGCATAATCCTGGCATATTGAAGGGCATAATCCTGGCATATTGAGGGGCATAATCCTGGCATATTGTGGGGGGAAAGTCCTGGCATATTGGGTGGCTAAGTCCTGGCATATTGTGGGGAAAAATCCTGACATATTGTGGGGCAAAATCCTGGCATATTGTGGGGCATAATCCTGTCATATTCAGGGGCATAATCCTGGCATATTCAGGGGCATAATCCTGGCATATTCAGGGGCATAATCCTGGCATATTCAGGGGCATAATCCTGGGACATTGAGGGGAATAATCCTGGCATATTGTGGGGCATAATCCTGGGATATTGAGGGGAATAATAATATGATAATGTGGGGGGCGGGGGGGGGTTGGGGCAATTTTTATTTTGCCTAGGGGGGCAAAAATCCTTGCACCGGCCCTGAGGGCAGGGGTGTCCAAGTTTATTCAAAGGGCCACTTCGATAGAAATGTATGTGTGCATGTGCCGCATTCATGTTTCATTAATTCAGGGAATAATATATATATATGTATATATAATTCACACTAATGTACAGTGGTCACATTAACTACACACACACTTCCCACACACTCACATACATACGCTACCCCCCCCCCCCCCCCTTACACACACATTCATAAACCTACACTTGCCCCACAACCATATAAACATATATATATAACAAAACAACTGTTTTCCTGCCTCATCATCTATCCGAAAAGATCGCTCTCTTAGTGTCCAACAAAAGTCCACAGGCAGGTACAGCATGAAAAAACTAGGTACTATGTGTTTCATAGTACTTAGGGACTGAATAAACAAAGGGAAACACTAAGATTCACGGGACGCCTGATGTTAAATAATAGTCTTTACCTAGCACTGACAATGGCTTAAAACATGTAAATGATATCCCAGCATGCTTAGTGTCATGTCTAAGTTGGCAAAGATGGTCTTAAGGTGTGTAATTATCTTTAACATGTCTTCAAGAGTGGATGACCTTTAGCACCAATCTCTGCTAAAACTCCTGGTATTGTTTTTCTTTTTTTTCCCTAAACCCCTTTGTGACGCTAGGACGTACTATGCCGTCCTGATTTTATCGTACCTAAAAGACGCTAGGACGGCATAGTATGTCCAGCGTTAAACAGCTAATCATGGCTCTCCGCGATGAGCTGTGCTGGGATCCCGCTGCAGGTACTTACGGCGGGATCCCACCTGCCAGATACCGCCTCATTCTAAATCGCCCCATGCCTGAATTCTTTTGGCTGGGACCCTTATCACTATCTGCCATAGAGTTCCTTGTGATCGGTGGCCAGGAACAAATCGTGATGTTTTGGTGCTTGTGTCGTCTGGGACACAAGCACCATGCGTCACAAAGGGGTTAATCTACGCATTCGACGCAGAGTCCTGAAATTTGTTGGGAGTCTGCTTTATACATTGGCGCACATGCCGATCACAGACAGTATTTGGCACAATCAGTATGGGTGCCGGGTTTATACATGACCCTCTTTGTATCCTTATCCAAGAAAGTTTGGATGAAGTTAATGATTTCTTTTCCTGCGATGGCAAATCCATGTCAGCAGATCATGCTGATATATTTACTTTCATAACAATTAAATCTGAGGTCTGTTGGATTAGTTGGCTATAAAGAGGTCAAGGCCAGAAACTGGTATTACCCCTAGTTAAGTGGATAAGATCCTGGCGTTCCACCGTGCATAGAGGAGGAGGTACTGAAGCATACCCACCGTGCCCAAGGAAAAAACCCAACAAAGAGTAAAGGTCTGTTAGAAATATTTTATCCAGTATAAATTAAAACATTTTAAAGTAATGACCACAGAGTACAGTCAGTTTGTAGGTTACTGTATCATACAGAGAAGAACATGTTGACAATAGCCACTTTAACTAGAGGGAAACTCACAAACGTAGTCTAGGATACATGATTACACAGCCTAGACCATGTGGTATGGGGGTGGCAAGAGAATGATTCAGGATTTTTGCATATGGCAGGGCTGTGCTCTTACGCAAATGGCAAGACTTTCAACCCACACTAGGTTGGATTCAGGCTTCTCGAATATCACACGGCTTCTTACATCTGCAGAGAAATAAGAAAGTTCTAATCCACTAGCAACTCTGCAAGGCCACAATTGGACACCCTTGCCTTAAGGGGAGACTACCCCCTAATAAATAACTAACCCCCTCAGACTGTCCAAATGCCTCCGGCCCTCCCTCCCCCAATAAGTAACATCTCCACCTTAATTTTACCTAGTCTGGGGGTCTTTGGCCAGCCTATGGGGCAAGCTCCATTTTTTAAAAAACCAATTTATAGATTTCCCATTGACAAGCATTTAATTTGCATACCGTGCCACAAGTGCTGCCATCAATGCGAGACTCCACAGACACATTTAAAACACATTTTCTTTCTCCTAATTTAGGCATTTAATTGTAATTTAATAATACAATGTATATATCATTTTCAATTTTATTCTCTACCTTCACAGTATAAAGAATGTTTAGGGGATACAGTCCTTTTAAAATCCACAGCATTCCATTAGACCCCACGTAATCTGTAGAAGTGCTTAATATATTCTGAAGGGAACACAATGTACAGAAGCCATGATTGAATTATTGATAATCCATTAACCCAGCCCTGCCAGGCCATCCATCCAGTTCCTACTGACAGTTATTAAAAGCGCCATTACATTTCACTTTCTTTCATGAATTATAGCTTGCAACTTAAATAAGACATTTTCCTGTCACCCTGGTTTTACATCAGCTGCTTTTCTTCTGAGATCAATGCAATGTTTGGATGCGCTGAACAGTCATTTTATATCTCAATGCACAGGTCAATCCTTATTCATTACCCTCTACATTACATAGAACCTGCACTGTATGTTCATTTGTGTGGTCGTGCAAATGAGTGTGGGTGTAGTGTTAGAAATCCTGTGTGTAGTATTTCCGAACTGGATGTTGACCACATTGTGGATTTATTCAGCAAGGCTTAAAGGGACAGTCTAGTCCTCAAACTCACTTTGGTGCAAAATGCAGATCACTGCTTGTATATTGCACAGGTTGTTTTTTTTCCCTGTGTGATTTGATGCAGGCAATCTGCATAAATCACATTTTTAATATTTGACTCAAGCCCTCCCCAGTGATTACTCTGCATGTTTACTGCAGGTGCGGCAGCACTGATTATATAGACACTGAGGATATAAAGATTTGTTTCATTTAGTGTCTTCCTGTGCTGCGGGAATATAATACATTGTGTGGACTGTGATAAACTTGCTCTTGTACACAGTATGAGCTCTTAACAGAGCAGCACATTATCTGATGACATTACTATTATTATTCTCATCGGTTCCTGCAGCAAAAAAAAAAAGAAAGAAAAGGAAATTTACTTTTACTCAGCTAGTATGGGCAGTCCTGGTTTCTTGCAAACTGCTGTAATTTCACAATTTCACCTAGCTGTAAGTATTTCAAATTTTAAGCAATGCAAAATGTAAAGTACTTTGAAAGCACATTAATATGCATTAACATTTGGAAGAGGCATTTTGGACACCAGACAAATAAAACTGTCCAAGAAGATCTATTGTGTTAAGAGAATTGCTAATAATGAGGCATCAACTGAATTTCCATATAACATCTACACTGCAAAGAAGCATGCAAAATTCCTATGAGGAAGGTAAAAAAATGGTCAAGCTGCCAACCCTAGTGTTATTTTGTTTATGACATCACCTTGTGGCTTGATAGGCATTTTACACCTTTCCCATTGAAAATGAGTTCATTTGCATATCAAACCGCCGGTGATGTAATAAACAGGAGACTCCACAGACACATTTAACACATGTTTCTCTCCATTTATGCAATTGTGCTAACACAATGTATAGATGTTTTTTTGTTTTTTTAATTCTCTGCATTCACAGTATAAACCAGATTTAGGGGAAGGAGCCCTTTAAAACAAATGCATACTACACAGTGTGCAGTAGTAGATGAAATGGAGGCATCAACAGTTCCAGCTCTGATTTTTAGAGTCCTGTCCTGTCAAATTCAGGCTGTCATATCTCGCTCTCTCTGCTACACCTGTCTGTAAGAACCTCATGTCTGTTTATTCAGAGACATTTATTAAAAATGCATCATTCCGAGCTAACTTGGGTAGACTAAAAACGGCAAAACTATCTACGTTACCAGACACAGCCCTGCAGAATACTTTTTTGCTAGGCATCTTGGACACCTGGCACCTAGCTTTATTATAATACAAGTTCTGCAGGTATTTTCTAGTTATGATGTAACTGACCTTGGGGCATCACAACCAGGGCCGGACTGGGGATAAAAACCAGCCCTGGAAATAATTGTATACCAGCCCCATATCATGACATCATTATACCAGCTGCATAGCATTGAATCCTTATACCAGCCGCATAGCATCACATCATTATACCAGCCCCATAGCATGACATCATTATACCAGCCCCATAAGCATGACATCATTAAACTAGCCACATAGCATAACATCATTATACCAGCCTAGGGTTGCCACCTTTTCCACAAAAATACCGGCTTTGCTACTGCCTCCATAGAATTAACATTGGCAGCAAGTCATATTTTTACCCGCCTTGTATTAACATTATTTTTCTTGTTCATAAAAGAGAAAACCATTTCAAAGAGTATATTATTTGTAGATAAAACTGATATATAAGTCGGCCTAGGGCAATATATGCCCCCAGTATGTACACAAGGTTATATCAAACACAGTGCCCTAATATAATCCCCATGCACATTGCCATATATAAGTACCCCAGTATGTACACAAGGTTATAGGAATTGCCCTGTGCATGGGGTATATATCAGGGCAGTGTGTGAGATTTAAACTTGTGAACATTCTGGGTGGATATATTGATTTACCCCAGCACCCGGACTGCCCTCACAGAATGTGCCCAACCCATGGCCTATCCCAGTTCTCATATTGCATTCACAGGACTTGCCCCAGACAGAACTTATCCTAGCACATAGATTGCACTCACAGGACTTGCCCCATACAGGACTTACCCTATCACATAGATTGCACTCACAGGACTTGACCCAGCACCTAGGACTTACCCCAGCTCACAGTCTGCACTCACACAACTTGCCCCAGCACCTCAGAAAGCCGATTGCAGTTACATGACATGCTCCAGCACTTAGAATGCACTGACAGGACTTGCCCCAGCACTCAGGACTTACCCAATCACTTAGATTGCACTCATAGGATATGCCCCAGCACAGAAGAAGGCTCCAGCATCGTGTAGGAGGGAAGAGGCGGCCATATTGAATTGGCCGCAAGAGTAGTCTGGCACACGGGGGACACTGCACTGCTACTTTTACTGAGAATGTTTGCTATTTGATACACATAGTCATAAACCCTTACAGACAGTCACACTTACACACATACACAGTCACACATACATACAGAAATACACAGGCACATACAGAACTACACACTTACAGTTAGACACACCTACAGTCACACTTACAGACATACACACAGTCACAATTGCAGACACACAGTAACATGTACACTGTGACACACGCAGACACACAGAATTTTTTTACACTTACATACAGTCACACTTACACGCAGTCACACTTACAGACAAAAAGTTACATTCACACTTTCACTGTCACACATGCAGACACACTTGCATATACACATGTTTTTTTTTTTTAAATGCTGTTTGCAAGGAGGTGGATGTACACACATACAGAAATACACACACACTTACATACAGTCACACTTACACACAGTCACAGTTACACTTATACAGACACACTTACACACAGTCACACTTATACAGACACACAGTCACACACACATTCACACTTACAGACAAAAAGTTACACATTCACAATCACAGACACACTGTAACACATACACACTGTCATACATGCAGACACACTTACATATACACACGTATTTTTTTTGAAATGCTGTTTGCAGAGAGGTGGATCAACACACATGCAGAAATACACACACTTACATACAGTCACACTTACAGATAAAAAGTTACACATTCACACTGACAGATACACTTACATATAGTAACACATGCACACTGTCACACACGCAGACACACACACATACACACAATTTCTTTCTTTTTTTTAATTTTAAAAAATTTTGTAGGTTTGAAACGGTGCCTGCCTCGAATAACTGTAGAGGCAGGACACCGTTATTCATTTTTTTTCCCCTGAGCGGGAAAGGGCAGAGCACTCGTAAAGCGGCCCCGGCAGCCGCGTTCTTAAAGCGGCCCCGGCAGCCGCGTTCTTAAAGCAGCCCCGGCGGCCGCGTTCTTAAAGCAGCCCCAGCGGCCGCCTTCTTGAAGTCTGGTCGGCCCCAGGGAAGACGGCCTACCGGGATTTTTCAGGCCCAGTCCGGCCCTGATCACAACTGGATCAATATCACACAGCTGGCCAGCATGTGTCACGCATGAGATATGTTGATACACATAGTTTATGCACCTGGGGCATAAAAACCCAAAAGCAGAATATAGAATACCCTGAAGAAAGGGATTTAGGAGTAATAATTTCAGAGGACTTCAAGGTAGGTAGGCAATGTAATAGAGCAGCAGGAAATGCTTGCAGAATGCTTGGTTGTATAGGGAGAGGTATTAGCAGAATGCTTGGTTGTATAGGGAGAGGTATTAGCAGAATGCTTGGTTGTATAGGGATAGGTATTAGCAGAATGTTTGGTTGCATAGGGAGAGGTATTAGCAGAATGTTTGGTTGCATAGGGAGAGGTATTAGCAGTAGACAGAGGGAAGTGCTCATGCCATTGAACAAAGTACGGGTGAGACCTCACTTAGAGTATTGTACGCAGTACTGGAGACCAGAAGGATATTGATACTTTGGAGAGAGTTCAGAGAAGGGCTACTAAACTGGTTCATGGGTTGAAGGATAAAACTTACCAGGAAAGGTTAAAGCATCTTAACATGTATAGCTTGGAGGAAAGACGTAACAGGGGGGATATGATAGAAACATTTAAATACACAAAGGGAATCAACACAGTAAAGGAAGAGAGTATATTTAAAAGAAGAAAAACTACCACAACTAGAGGACATAGTCTTAAATTAGAGGGGCAACGATTTAAAAGTAATATCAGGAAGTATTACTTTACTGAGAGGGTAGTGGATGTATTAAGAAAACTGGGCAGACTAGATGGACTGAATGAATCTTATCTGCCGACACATTCTATGTTTCTAGTTCACATATTTTTATAATGACTGGGAAATCTAGGGTAGAATTCTCGGATCATTTGTCAGGCATCATCTAATTGGTTACGGCTGATTTATAGCATTACATTTCCGTGAAACCTCCTGTGAATTGTTTATTTTCATCCTGTGGTTAATTTTATTTCATGGACAATGCAGTCAGTGCCTCTTTCACTAAGCCCCGGGTTTCAGCAATTGAGTCCTGAAGAATGTGTGTGTGCATGTGCTTATGCATGTGTGTGATTATGTATGTGTACGTGACTGTGTGTGTGTGATTATGTATGTGTACGTGACTGTGTGTGTGTGATTATGTATGTGTACGTGACTGTGTGTGTGTGATTATGTATGTATATGTGACATTGTGTGGTTATGGATGATAATGTGTGTGTGAATGTGTGTGTGCATGTGCTTATGATTGTGTGTGATTATGGATGTGTATGTGACTGTGTGTGTGTCATTGTGTGTATGTGGCACTGTACTGGTGTAGGAGAGATGGCATTACAACCCTCGGACCAGTCATCCTAGTGTCTTGGCACGGTCCTGATACACCAGCTCATAATAATTTGCTGTATATTAGTGTATTACAGAGCTCTGCAGCAATAATACATACATGCACCTTCATATTTAAAATTAAAAAATAACCTCACAAATTAATGCACACCTGACCCCGCGCATCCTGGAGTCGGCCCTGCTTGTATACAGGTATACAGGGACTCTCTCAACCTAAACATTGCTTTTATTGTGAATGTACTAAATAAAAGAAATCTGAAAATAATCTACTCATTGTGTCTGTAGAATTTCAAGCAAATGTATAAAATAAGAGAAAAACTTTGTCACCAGAGAAGTCTTTTATTTTCATAATTTTTACTCATTTGGACTGAATTAAAACGTGATCATCTGTTTGATTTCTTGGTGTACTGGAAAATGCGGTGCATATGGGCCGCACAGGAAGTGGTCGCCATATGCTTTGATGTCACATACATATGCATGAGCCTCACAATGACAGCATGGTCTGTGTGAGATGTTCAGAATGCATTGTAATGCTATCAGATGGAAATGCGTGGGTAGATAAAAGCCACATGCCAAGAACTCATTATGGAAAACAGTAAAACAATATGTAACAAAACACAGATCTCTACGGAAGCCCAGAGCGGCCATGTAGATTTACTATTTTTCTGACTTGTTTTTGCGGGATAACTATAAGTGGCCTGAGGTATCGAACTTTTAAAAATCACTTTATGCCCAATACTTTATTCTTTATGTCATTTGTTTTTCCCAGCTGAGAATTGAGATTTAGCAAATATTTTGCTCGGATTAAGCCTCTTCCATCTTCATCTATCTATGTATCTGTCTGTCTCTCTGTCGATCTATCCTTTTATCCAGATATCACCCTCCCTCTCTACTTCCCTCGGTTATTCCATTTCTATTCTGTTATTATAAGTTTTAGTTAAAATTAGTCCTAGATATAAGACCGGGAACGGGGGACTAATAAAAGTATTTAGAAAATTGAGCAGACTTGATGGACCGAATGGTTCTTATCTGCCGACACATTCTATGGTTCTATATCAGCGAATTTGGTTTAATCCATTCAAGAATTTCTCAAGGGTAATTGGCAATTTGTATGGTCCCGTCTTTGATACGACTTTAGACACCTTTACAAATCAGCAGTATTCGGGATTTGAGGCGAAAAAAAAGAAGCTTACTTGAATTCAGAAGAAAGAAACTGCCAACCCACAGGAAATTGGATTCATTCTTTAAACCTGAGAATTTTTTCTGAGACTGTGATCTCATTGCTGACTACAGTGTCATTTCTCTTTTTGCATTTAGTGCACTCATACAAACTATAGATTGTTTTTTTTTTTTTTTTTTAAAGAAATGTATGGCTTTCTTTTGATGCCACAGTCTTATAAAACAAAATTGTATATATTTATTTTCAATTTTGCATGCCCTTTTATACACTCATGCTACTCCAGGACCTTCATCTGTCCAAAAGGGGAGTAAGAATACAAAAAAGGGGAGACGAAACCTTGAATTCTTTAACTTGGGATTATGCAGAGGATTAAGTAAATTGTTGGCACTATATAAATACATTTTAATGTAAATAGAAATGTTAGAATGATAGATCATGGTGAGAAGGAGGAAGCATAATGTATGAAGTAGTACGTTTAATCCTAATCCATCCTGTACTTTGAAATATGAAGTGACTGAAAAGCCCAAACTGCTTCTAATAAGGATAAATTGGAAGAATCCTCTTCCCCCTTTTCCGTGCTTGTTTAAAGAGAATTTCTTCTCTCATCTGATATAATGTTGCTGCCTGCCCTGACCTTGGTCTTGTTTGTAGCTTAAACAACGCCCTGAAGGTCAGCGCTCCAGCCCACTAAAATGATTGTCACTATAACATGTAATATAAACAAAGAGATATAGGGGACAGCAGCACCTTGGGACCACCACTGCAAACGGATCTGTAAAAGAATATTTGGAAGCAAGCCACAATTCCAGAGAGGATCAAGGAAGGATTCAATAGAAACAATATATATTGATGAAGACATCTGGTGAAAATATATACCGTGGCAAATGCAAAAATACATGATTAATGATTAGGTGTTTCTCAAAACACATTTAATATATTTAGCTACATTCTTTTGGGTACAGACCCCGGAGAGAGCCTTCACTGCTGTGCTGGGGTACCTGCCTTTATTTATGTTTGCACTTTGCAGTGTATACTTCTCACTAGGAGCAAATAAATACGTTTCCTCGCTGTGTTGAAACCTGCTTCCAGTTTTCATTGCTTTCTAGCTGTGCTGTTCCTTGCTTGGTGTGGCCACTCGGATGGTAGTTTAAGCATGAGGCACTAGGGCTGCCAGTTAGCCCTGACCAAAGTAATGGAGACCTATAAATCAAGCAATATAACTGTATGGTACTGCCTCCATTTTGTAACTGGACAAATAATGGAGTCCGCATTTCCCTACTGGATACATGGACAACCACTAATGCAAGCAGTGGAATTTTTTTGTATTTGTAGCACAGCATAATAGATATGTGGCACTTAGGAGCTTAGATGTATGCCCCCACACAGTAGTTATGTATATGCACTTTGTCTAAAAATATTTTAACACAAGTACCATTGTGGCCAAAAATAAATGTTTAATTGAAAGATTACATTAAGTGAAGGCATTTTAAACAGAAATGCTTTAATGAAAGAATACAAATCAAGTACCTTATTGAGCATTGTTTGTGCCATATAACTCTATCAGGGGGCAGACATCTTGTTTAGAATTCCTGTGTCAAGGGTCAGATCTTCCTGTGTCCAAGGAATTCTAAAGAACATGTCAGCCACCTGATAGAGTTATATGAAGCAAACAAGATGTTCTTAATCTGTATTCTTTCATTAAAGCATTTATGTTTAAAATGCCTAGGTTGATGCAATCTTTCAATGAAAAGTAACTTTTACAGACAGCTGAAATGCATTTTCATGAATCCAGGAGTGTGTATTGCCCTGGACTGTGGGTATAACAGTGTAAAATGGCTGGAAATCCCTTACTTTGCTTTGAAAGCAGCCTGACTAACCTTTTTACTATAGCCTAACCTATTTATATGTTAAAAAAAAAAACTTATGGCACACTTCCCTTTTTTTAAATCTGTTTTTAAGTTCCACTCATTTCTCCAAATCCATATTTTCTCCCAAATGTGAAAATATAGATCCCCCTCCCACCAAAAAAAAAAAAAATGTTAGATAGCTTCAAAGCCCCATTGCAGCGAGTACTCTGTTGCTATGACTGGTCGCCATGGCAACAAGCATCACCTAATTCACTGCTGCACGGAATGCACTCGCTCACAAATGCTGGTCTCCTGAGCAGCTCGCAGCAGCCATTTCTGACACCAAGAAGACAAAAGAAAAACACAGACCAAGCTATCAGGTAGGCTTGCATGCTGCATGCTAGTACGCGATTAAAGTTTCTAATACATGGACCTGGCTTAAAGGGATCTTGACAAGGATTAAATGAAAATTATACAGTTTTTTTTTTTGGGGGGGGGGGGGGGGGGTAATGCATGGGGTAAAAAGAATGCTATCCTTTATAATGATTATTATTATTATCAGTGACAGGATGCTCTCTGCAGCCAGGACTGGTACAAATCACAGCCATTCTGATATTCTAATAGCCATATATTGCAATGATAGGTAATGCTTCTTTGCTTAGGATGCATCCTATAGTGGTCTAGAAAGCTGAACATGCTATGAGGATATTGCTTTAGCAGTTGCAGTGGTAGTATGATCTTGCTCTGTGGATGTGAGGAAGGTCAGGTTGTATTAATTTCCTGAGAAGGGTTAATCAGTACATTTCTGCAGTGACTGGCACTAAACTGAGTTTGTCCAGCCCTGACACTGCAGAAAGCTCAGTTTCTTTTTTTTTTTGCTGCAATGAGCACCAAGCTTATGAAGCAATTACATTATATTGAATTGTGTGTGTGTGAGAGACAGAGCTGAATGGCAGAAATCTATCCCAGTTCATTAAATACTAATGAGAAGATTTTTGCAATATTTATGTGCTGTTCCTTGCACAGAGTCTAAGCTTATTTCCTCTTCACTGATGCAAACTGATCCAATTATTGTTGGGTTTTGGGATAAGCTGACCTATTTTATGTCTCTATCTATCATCTATCTAGATATATTTTTCCATGTGTAACCATGTATTTATTCATGCATAACTTAAGACTTTATTAGATGCATATTAACAATCTGTTCCACTTGGAAGCCTCAATATTAAAAGTAATCTTTAAAACAGGCCAGCCTGCTTCCCATACAAAATCTGGACCTCTTCTACCTTCGTCCTATATGTGACAGGTGCATCCCTTTACCCCCTGCATATTTGACCTCCTTCCATCATAGAAATCAATGCTTGTGTCTTTTTTGGGGGGCATATATCCCATCACCCCCTGGTTACACTTACTCATCCTTTCTACACAGCTTCCTCCACAATAAAACGAGCACGATGGCTGATACAATATTATGTCAGTTTCTTGCATCAGCTCAGATAGAAATAGAAATGTTACATAGTCACAGGTTGGCTGCAGTCTGTGTGGCTATTTGTTTGATTACCTGAGATCCCTACAGTCTGATTTCCCTTATATCCTGTCTTCTGTGTTTTTCATGTTGACATCAAACTTCCATCATTCATTTCCTCATCACACATTTTCCATGTTCATTTATATCTTCCCTATTCTGAATTTTAAACTTGGTCTTGCTTATTGCAGAGGTTTATGGCATAGAAGAGTAAACATACTAAGTCATAATCAACATCCACCACAGCTCAATGAGTAGCCTTGTGTAACCTATTAAATGAAAACTCAGGATTGTGTTACTGAGCAGCTAATTCTTCTCATTCTGAATTGAGTGTGTCACGTTTGTCTGTTGCCTTCAAGTAAACCTTATATTGTCTTTATATTTATTGATCTTTAAAAGGGACATTATCACCTAAACATTGTTTTTACTGTGAATGTAGAGAATAAAAACATTGATTGAAAAACATGATTGAAAATGGTTTGCACATTGAGTGAGCACAATTGCAAGCAAATGCCTAAAATGTGTTTTAGATATGTCTGTGGAGTCTCCTGCTTATGACATCATCTGAGGCTTGCTATGCAAATGAACTGCTTTTCAATGGGAAATGTGTAATTTGCATACCGTGCCACTGGTGACATCATAAACAGGAGACTCCACAGACACATTTTTTTTAGATTCAATGTTCTAAATGCCTGATAGGAACATTCAATTGGTATCCATGGTGATTGCTCCACTTGTATAAGTGTTTTGGGGTTTTTTAATCCAAATCTGTGTTTAAAGCCAAATGGCACCACAGGTAGACTGCATCTCTGTGGTGGCGTCTCCTGTTTATGACATCACATCATATGGCTAAATATTAGGGTTGCCATATATAGCTTTTTGCAGGCTGCATTGCAGTATATAGAAGTTATATGTGACCAGAAGGAAATTAATTACCTAATCAAGTAGTGGATATCACAGAACCACGTTGATTTCCTTCTGATCATATATGACTTCTACATACTGCGTGGCCGGTAAAATATGCAAATGAACTACTAATGGGAAATGTGTCGTTTGCATATCAAGCCACAGGTTACATCATGAGCAGTATCTTATGTGGTAGTATATATACTAGTACATAACATATATAATGTTTAGGCAACAGAGTCTGTTTAATTGAAAACTGCAGCCTTTGAATTACCCATCATAGGTATAGTGAAGGAAAAGTCTATTGTAACTTATTCAATATGAAACTTTACATTGCATGTTACCATACTTCTTGTGATCCACAAGATTCCGGAGACCAGTCACAGATTGACATGATTCTGTCTGAGCCATTTTCCAGCCTCGGAATCCCTATTTCCATGGAAGCAGAATCAAGGTTACACAGCTCACAAATTTGCGAAATCTCAGTAAAATCCACTTCCGTAAGGGGATTTGACGTAAACCTCACACAGGATTCAATCTGATTAAAATCTCTAAATCTCCGCGTGTGATCTTGGCCAAGCCTGGCGAGAAAGTTACTGTACTTTTCCCGCAGTTCCAAATGCTGCCTTTTTCCCTTTCTGCCCCTGCTGTGTGCAAAAAGCCCATGTACGCTCAGAGGTTTTTACTGCAGTAATCCGGTCACAAATGTTACTCTTTCCTTTGCAATTCCTAATTCAGGCAGTTTAATTCTCCTTCTACATTTTTTAGAGAAAGCCAAATCAAGCAGGCAGGCAGTAGAAAAATCTCTATCATACCAGATGCCATCATATTAATGGTAAAAAGTGAAAGTAATCATTATTTTCACACCAATTAACTATCAACAAATTCGGATGTTATTTTATCCTGCGTTAACTTGGAATTTCCCAGATTTTTTTGGAATTAATGCTTTTGAGGACAGAAACCATAACAAAAAAAAAGATCTGTTGATGCATAACGGAAGTTTAACATGTGAGTGTTTAATTAAAAAAAAAACCTATCAATAAATACATTTAACTTTCACAATACATACCTTGAAAGCCTACCTTTTGCAAGCTTTCTCCTAGGGATTTATCTTCTCATTGTGGAATCTATGCAAAGCTACAGCACCTCTTAGGAGCCAATCAAAGGAATCCCATAGATATGCATGAGTTTGCCTACTGCGTCTTTGTGCCACATCAGAGTTCTTTTTATTGCCTGCTCACTAATGCATTGAAAAAAAAAAACAGAGCAGGTTTAATGAAGCATGATATACCAAACCAAGCAGAAAGAAACTGCTTGAAGTAGACTTTTAAGAATTCCATTTTAACAGCGAAGTTTTAAAACATCATTGAAATCAATACAAAAACACAAGTATTCTGTCTGGTGCCCCCTGATTTATCACACTGGACAGAAAAATGTCCAATTAAATCCACCGTGAGTGCCTCTATCATACAAGGTGGAACCCTCCTTGTCTCATTTGGAGCTAGTCCCTAAAAGGTGAGATGAGCAGTTTATCTCATCAATGTAACTATACATTGTGCAGGGACACAGCTGATGAGATTCCCCAAAACCAAACTCACCAGGTTCTCCCCTCTCCATGTATAGCTAAATTGGTGAGATGAAATGTTCATCTCTCCTCAGCAATCCACCTTTTAGTGAATAGCCCCCACAGAGTTTGCAGCTCACGGCACATCTCCAGTGGAAGAGTAGGATTTAGAAACATGTTGATGTCTGAACAAGGATTTTATCATCTCCCCCTCTGAAAGTTTTGCCACAGAATCAGCAGTTTTAAAGGATGTGGCATTGGCTTTATTGATTGAAAAATTGCTGAGTCTGCAATGAAACGTTCAGCTCATATACTTTTCCTCATTGCAAACCGATTCCTTTGGGGGAAACCAGTGCTGTATTTACCGCGAGGCATCCTAGGCGGATGCCTATGGCGGCAAATTTTGGGGGGCGGCAGCGCCCCCCAGCACTGAAAAAAATCAAAAAAAAAATCCGGCCCTTTAAAAAAAAAAAAAAAAAGACCACGCTTGCAGACAGAGACGGAGGTGAGAGGGAATCGGAAGATCCCCCCTCACCATCGCTCTGCCTGCCAGGCTGCACGGGGAGCCGAACAGGCAGCACAGAGAAACCTCCGTGCTGCCTGTTCGGCTCCCCGTGCAGTGTGCCGACACGGAAGTCCCGACAGTCACGTGACGGGCGCGCTGACGTCATACGCGCGCCCGGTCACGTGACCTGTCGGCACAATCGCCGGGAAGCTGAACAGGCAGCATTGAGGGACCATGCTGCCTGCCACTAGCCACCAGGGAAAGGTAAGTGCTGATGGGAGACTGTGTGTGTGTGTGTGTGTGACTGAGTGTGATGGGAGTCAGAGTGTGTGTGATGGGAGACTGTGTGTGACTGAGTGTGATGGGAGTCAGAGTGTGTGTGATGGGAGACAGTGTGTGTGACTGAGTGTGATGGGAGTCAGAGTGTGTGTGATGAGAGACAGTGTGTGTGACTGAGTGTGACTGAGTGTGATGGGAGTCAGAGTGTGTGTGATGGGAGACAGTGTGTGTGACTGAGTGTGATGGGAGTCAGAGTGTGTGATGGGAGACAGTGTGTGTGACTGAGTGTGATGGGAGTCAGAGTGTGTGATGGGAGACAGTGTGTGTGACTGAGTGTGATGGGAGTCAGAGTGTGTGTGATGGGAGACAGTGTGTGTGACTGAGTGTGATGGGAGTCGGAGTGTGCGTGATGGGAGTAGGAGTGTGTGTGACTGAGTGTGATGGGAGTGTGAGCTTGATGTGAGTCTGAATGATGGGGCATGTCTTAGGTGTGTAACGTGGGTGTGCAGCTTGGGTAGGGGGGTGCCCGGATTTTGTCTGCCTAGGGCAGCACAAAATCAAGATACACCACTGGGGGAAACGCAACGTGGAAATCCAAATCCATTGTTACAAAATACCTCTCAGTACTGATCTTTTTTTTTCTAGACAAGGAATATTAAGTGAAAAAGAAAGTGAGCTAAGATGAGCTGCTAGGTCAGGTCTCCCCCAAAGGTGGAAGTCCACTAACATACTAGGGGGGGGCGTCACAACACAGCTGCTGCATGAGAAACAAACCAACCACACGAGTTGGATACAACAAGGAAAAGAAAGAAAGTCACCCTAGCGCACAGTGTGAAAGGACATAAAATAGCTTCACCCACAGTGGGCGTGCAATGGGTGAGGGGTCCTGTGGTGATGGGCCATGTAATGTGTGTGCAATGTGGGTGATGGGCCATGTAATGGGTGTATAATGTGGGTGATGGGGTATGTCCTGGGTGTGCAACGTGGGTGATGGGCCATGTAATGGGTGTGTAATGTGGGTGATGGGCCATGTAATGGGTGTGTAATGTGGGTGATGGGCCATGTAATGTGTGTGCAATGTGGGTGATGGGCCATGTAATGTGTGTGCAATGTGGGTGATGGGCCATGTAATGGGTGTGTAATGTGGGTGATGGGCCATGTAATGGGTGTGTAATGTGGGTGATGGGCCATGTAATGGGTGTGTAATGTGGGTGATGGGCCATGTAATGTGTGTGCAATGTGGGTGATGGGCCATGTAATGGGTTTGTAATGTGGGTGATGGGCCATGTAATGGGTGCGTAATGTGGGTGATGGGCCATGTAATGGGTGCGTAATGTCGGTGATGGGGCATGTAATGTGTGTATAATGTGGGTGATGGGGCATGTAATGTGTGTGTAATGTGGGTGATGGGCCATGTAATGGGTGTGTAATGTGGGTGATGGGCCATGTAATGGGTGTGCAATGTGGGTGATGGGCCATGTAATGTGTGTGCAATGTGGGTGATGGGCCATGTAATGTGTGTATAATGTGGGTGATGGGCCATGTAATGTGTGTGCAATGTGGGTGATGGGCCATGTAATGGGTGTGTAATGTGGGTGATGGGGCATGTCCTGGGTGTGCAACGTGGGTGATAGGGCACGTGCTGGGGTATGTCCTGTTATTCCAATGTGGGTGGCAGGGGGTGCTGAATT